>OY720181.1:18536113-19204641 GCA_963082885.1 Parascotia fuliginaria | reverse complement strand
TTGGTTTTATGTTGTTTGTTGACTAATTAGCAGGTAGTTTTTATCCCTTGGTTATACTCCAACGGGAACACGTGTCAAATTACACATCTTTCAGGACTTTAGTACATTTTGACGAAATTTTTGCAGTTTTTAATTTTCTATAGAACTAGACGTATTCCAAATTCCTGTGTATCATTTGTTTTGGCTTGAGGACGGTGAGACCTATCTAGGGATACCTCTGGATCGCTTCTGCACCCTCTGAAACACACAAAAATAGTTAAAACAGTGGTGTCACCGCATACTTTTCAGTAAATTTTTGAACAAAGTCGCTAATAACTTTTTGACCGTGAACCCTGGTGGTGTCCGGGATAGTCTCGTCTTGTAGCTGGTGATCAGCCGCGTCTTTTGACACCCCTCGCGTCCAGATCGGGCGAAGGGAACCTGAAAAATTTTGACGTTTTTGACGTTTTAGTAGACTCGTGTTCTATACACATTATACATATATACATACAAAAGTCTACCTTAGGGAGCTGATGTTAGAAATTTTACTTGCTATTTTTTGAAATTTTCTTTTGGTTTTATGTTGTTTGTTGACTAATTAGCAGGTAGTTTTTATCCCTTGTTATACTCCAACGGGAACACGTGTCAAATTACACATCTTTCAGGACTTTAGTACATTTTGACGAAATTTTTTGCAGTTTTTAATTTTTCTATAGCACTAGACGTATTCCAAATTCCTGTGTATCATTTGTTTTGGCTTGAGGACGGTGAGACCTATCTAGGGATACCTCTGGATCGCTTCTGCACCCTCTGAAACACACAAAAATAGTTAAAACAGTGGTGTCACCGCATACTTTTCAGTAAATTTTTGAACAAGTCGCTAATAACTTTGACCGTGAACCCTGGTGGTGTCCGGGATAGTCTCGTCTTGTAGCTGGTGATCAGCCGCGTCTTTTGACACCCCTCGCGTCCAGATCGGGCGAAGGGAACCTGAAAAATTTTGACGTTTTTGACGTTTAGTAGACTCGTGTTCTATACACATTATACATATATACATACAAAAGTCTACCTTAGGGAGCTGATGTTAGAAATTTTACTTGCTATTTTTGAAATTTTCTTTGGTTTTATGTTGTTTGTTGACTAATTAGCAGGTAGTTTTTATCCCTTGGTTATACTCCAACGGGAACACGTGTCAAATTACACATCTTTCAGGACTTTAGTACATTTTGACGAAATTTTTGCAGTTTTTAATTTTTCTATAGCACTAGACGTATTCCAAATTCCTGTGTATCATTTGTTTTGGCTTGAGGACGGTGAGACCTATCTAGGGATACCTCTGATCGCTTCTGCACCCTCTGAAACACACAAAAATAGTTAAAAACAGTGGGTGTCACCGCATACTTTTCAGTAAATTTTTGAACAAAGTCGCTCATAACTTTTGACCGTGAACCTGGTGGTGTCCGGGATAGTCTCGTCTTGTAGCTGGTGATCAGCCGCGTCTTTGACACCCCTCGCGTCCAGATCGGGCGAAGGGAACCTGAAAAATTTTGACGTTTTTTGACGTTTTAGTAGACTCGTGTTCTATACACATTATACATATATACATACAAAAGTCTACCTTAGGGAGCTGATGTTAGAAATTTTACTTGCTATTTTTTGAAATTTTCTTTTGGTTTTATGTTGTTTGTTGACTAATTAGCAGGTAGTTTTTATCCTTGGTTATACTCCAACGGGAACACGTGTCAAATTACACATCTTTCAGGACTTTAGTACATTTTGACGAAATTTTTGCAGTTTTTAATTTTTCTATAGCACTAGACGTATTCCAAATTCCTGTGTAATCATTTGTTTTGGCTTGAGGACGGTGAGACCTATCTAGGGATACCTCTGGATCGCTTCTGCACCCTCTGAAACACACAAAAATAGTTAAAACAGTGGTGTCACCGCATACTTTTCAGTAAATTTTTGAACAAAGTCGCTCATAACTTTTGACCGTGAACCCCTGGTGGTGTCCGGGATAGTCTCGTCTTGTAGCTGGTGATCAGCCGCGTCTTTTGACACCCCTCGCGTCCAGATCGGGCGAAGGGAACCTGAAAAATTTTGACGTTTTTGACGTTTTAGTAGACTCGTGTTCTATACACATTATACATATATACATACAAAAGTCTACCTTAGGGAGCTGATGTTAGAAATTTTACTTGCTATTTTTTGAAATTTTCTTTTGGTTTTATGTTGTTTGTTGACTAATTAGCAGGTAGTTTTTATCCCTTGGTTATACTCCAACGGGAACACGTGTCAAATTACACATCTTTCAGGACTTTAGTACATTTTGACGAAATTTTTGCAGTTTTTAATTTTTCTATAGCACTAGACGTATTCCAATTCCTGTGTATCATTTGTTTTGGCTTTGAGGACGGTGAGACCTATCTAGGGATACCTCTGGATCGCTTCTGCACCCTCTGAAACACACAAAATAGTTAAACAGTGGTGTCACCGCATACTTTTCAGTAAATTTTTGAACAAAGTCGCTCATAACTTTTGACCGTGAACCCTGGTGGTGTCCGGGATAGTCTCGTCTTGTAGCTGGTGATCAGCCGCGTCTTTTGACACCCCTCGCGTCCAGATCGGGCGAAGGGAACCTGAAAAATTTTGACGTTTTTGACGTTTTAGTAGACTCGTGTTCTATACACATTATACATATATACATACAAAAGTCTACCTTAGGGAGCTGATGTTAGAAATTTTACTTGCTATTTTTTGAAATTTTCTTTTGGTTTTATGTTGTTTGTTGACTAATTAGCAGGTAGTTTTTATCCCTTGGTTATACTCCAACGGGAACACGTGTCAAATTACACATCTTCAGGACTTTAGTACATTTTGACGAAATTTTTGCAGTTTTTAATTTTTCTATAGCACTAGACGTATTCCAAATTCCTGTGTATCATTTGTTTTGGCTTGAGGACGGTGAGACCTATCTAGGGATACCTCTGGATCGCTTCTGCACCCTCTGAAACACACAAAAATAGTTAAAACAGTGGTGTCACCGCATCTTTTCAGTAAATTTTTGAACAAAGTCGCTCATAACTTTTGACCGTGAACCCTGGTGGTGTCCGGGATAGTCTCGTCTTGTAGCTGGTGATCAGCCGCGTCTTTTGACACCCCTCGCGTCCAGATCGGGCGAAGGGAACCTGAAAATTTTGACGTTTTTGACGTTTTAGTAGACTCGTGTTCTATACACATTATACATATATACATACAAAAGTCTACCTTAGGGAGCTGATGTTAGAAATTTTACTTGCTATTTTTGAAATTTTCTTTTGGTTTTATGTTGTTTGTTGACTAATTAGCAGGTAGTTTTTATCCTTGGTTATACTCCAACGGGAACACGTGTCAAATTACACATCTTTCAGGACTTTAGTACATTTTGACGAAATTTTTGCAGTTTTTAATTTTTCTATAGCACTAGACGTATTCCAAATTCCTGTGTATCATTTGTTTTGGCTTGAGGACGGTGAGACCTATCTAGGGATACCTCTGGATCGCTTCTGCACCCTCTGAAACACACAAAAATAGTTAAACAGTGGTGTCACCGCATACTTTTCAGTAAATTTTTGAACAAAGTCGCTCATAACTTTTGACCGTGAACCCTGGTGGTGTCCGGGATAGTCTCGTCTTGTAGCTGGTGATCAGCGCGTCTTTTGACACCCCTCGCGTCCAGATCGGGCGAAGGAACCTGAAAAATTTTGACGTTTTTGACGTTTTAGTAGACTCGTGTTCTATACACATTATACATATATACATACAAAAGTCTACCTTAGGGAGCTGATGTTAGAAATTTTACTTGCTATTTTTTGAAATTTTCTTTTGGTTTTATGTTGTTTGTTGACTAATTAGCAGGTAGTTTTTATCCCTTGGTTATACTCAACGGGAACACGTGTCAAATTACACATCTTTCAGGACTTTAGTACATTTTGACGAATTTTTGCAGTTTTTAATTTTTCTATAGCACTAGACGTATTCCAAATTCCTGTGTATCATTTGTTTTGGCTTGAGGACGGTGAGACCTATCTAGGGATACCTCTGGATCGCTTCTGCACCCTCTGAAACACACAAAAATAGTTAAAACAGTGGTGTCACCGCATACTTTTCAGTAAATTTTTGAACAAAGTCGCTCATAACTTTTGACCGTGAACCCTGGTGGTGTCCGGGATAGTCTCGTCTTGTAGCTGGTGATCAGCCGCGTCTTTTGACACCCTCGCGTCCAGATCGGGCGAAGGGAACCTGAAAAATTTTGACGTTTTTGACGTTTTAGTAGACTCGTGTTCTATACACATTATACATATATACATACAAAAGTCTACCTTAGGGAGCTGATGTTAGAAATTTTACTTGCTATTTTTTGAAATTTTCTTTTGGTTTTATGTTGTTTGTTGACTAATTAGCAGGTAGTTTTTATCCCTTGGTTATACTCCAACGGGAACACGTGTCAAATTACACATCTTTCAGGACTTTAGTACATTTTGACGAAATTTTTGCAGTTTTTAATTTTTCTATAGCACTAGACGTATTCCAAATTCCTGTGTATCATTTGTTTTGGCTTGAGGACGGTGAGACCTATCTAGGGATACCTCTGGATCGCTTCTGCACCCTCTGAAACACACAAAAATAGTTAAAACAGTGGTGTCACCGCATACTTTTCAGTAAATTTTTGAACAAAGTCGCTCATAACTTTTGACCGTGAACCCTGGTGGTGTCCGGGATAGTCTCGTCTTGTAGCTGGTGATCAGCCGCGTCTTTTGACACCCCTCGCGTCCAGATCGGGCGAAGGGAACCTGAAAAATTTTGACGTTTTTGACGTTTTAGTAGACTCGTGTTCTATACACATTATACATATATACATACAAAAGTCTACCTAGGGAGCTGATGTTAGAAATTTTACTTGCTATTTTTGAAATTTTCTTTTGGTTTTATGTTGTTTGTTGACTAATTAGCAGGTAGTTTTTATCCCTTGGTTATACTCCAACGGGAACACGTGTCAAATTACACATCTTTCAGGACTTTAGTACATTTTGACGAAATTTTTGCAGTTTTTAATTTTTCTATAGCACTAGACGTATTCCAAATTCCTGTGTATCATTTGTTTTGGCTTGAGGACGGTGAGACCTATCTAGGGATACCTCTGGATCGCTTCTGCACCCTCTGAAACACACAAAAATAGTTAAAACAGTGGTGTCACCGCATACTTTTCAGTAAATTTTTGAACAAAGTCGCTCATAACTTTTGACCGTGAACCCTGGTGGTGTCCGGGATAGTCTCGTCTTGTAGCTGGTGATCAGCCGCGTCTTTTGACACCCCTCGCGTCCAGATCGGGCGAAGGAACCTGAAAAATTTTGACGTTTTTGACGTTTTAGTAGACTCGTGTTCTATACACATTATACATATATACATACAAAAGTCTACCTTAGGGAGCTGATGTTAGAAATTTTACTTGCTATTTTTTGAAATTTTCTTTTGGTTTTATGTTGTTTGTTGACTAATTAGCAGGTAGTTTTTATCCCTTGGTTATACTCCAACGGGAACACGTGTCAAATTACACATCTTTCAGGACTTTAGTACATTTTGACGAAATTTTTGCAGTTTTAATTTTTCTATAGCACTAGACGTATTCCAAATTCCTGTGTATCATTTGTTTTGGCTTGAGGACGGTGAGGACCTATCTAGGGATACCTCTGGATCGCTTCTGCACCCTCTGAAACACACAAAAATAGTTAAAACAGTGGTGTCACCGCATACTTTTCAGTAAATTTTTGAACAAAGTCGCTCATAACTTTTGACCGTGAACCCTGGTGGTGTCCGGGATAGTCTCGTCTTGTAGCTGGTGATCAGCCGCGTCTTTTGACACCCCTCGCGTCCAGATCGGGCGAAGGGAACCTGAAAATTTTGACGTTTTTGACGTTTTAGTAGACTCGTGTTCTATACACATTATACATATATACATACAAAAGTCTACTTAGGGAGCTGATGTTAGAAATTTTACTTGCTATTTTTTGAAATTTTCTTTGGTTTTATGTTGTTTGGTTGACTAATTAGCAGGTAGTTTTTATCCCTTGGTTATACTCCAACGGGAACACGTGTCAAATTACACATCTTTCAGGACTTTAGTACATTTTGACGAAATTTTTGCAGTTTTTAATTTTTCTATAGCACTAGACGTATTCCAAATTCCTGTGTATCATTTGTTTTGGCTTGAGGACGGTGAGACCTATCTAGGGATACCTCTGGATCGCTTCTGCACCCTCTGAAACACACAAAAATAGTTAAAACAGTGGTGTCACCGCATACTTTTCAGTAAATTTTTGAACAAAGTCGCTCATAACTTTTGACCGTGAACCCTGGTGGTGTCCGGATAGTCTCGTCTTGTAGCTGGTGATCAGCCGCGTCTTTTGACACCCCTCGCGTCCAGATCGGGCGAAGGGAACCTGAAAAATTTTGACGTTTTTGACGTTTTAGTAGACTCGTGTTCTATACACATTATACATATATACATACAAAAGTCTACCTTAGGAGCTGATGTTAGAAATTTTACTTGCTATTTTTTGAAATTTTCTTTTGGTTTTATGTTGTTTGTTGACTAATTAGCAGGTAGTTTTTATCCCTTGGTTATACTCCAACGGGAACACGTGTCAAATTACACATCTTTCAGGACTTTAGTACATTTTGACGAAATTTTGCAGTTTTTTAATTTTTCTATAGCACTAGACGTATTCCAAATTCCTGTGTATCATTTGTTTGGCTTGAGGACGGTGAGACCTATCTAGGGATACCTCTGGATCGCTTCTGCACCTCTGAAACACACAAAAAATAGTTAAAACAGTGGTGTCACCGCATACTTTTCAGTAAATTTTTGAACAAAGTCGCTCATAACTTTTGACCGTGAACCCTGGTGGTGTCCGGGATAGTCTCGTCTTGTAGCTGGTGATCAGCCGCGTCTTTTGACACCCCTCGCGTCCAGATCGGGCGAAGGGAACATGAAAATTTTGACGTTTTTGACGTTTTAGTAGACTCGTGTTCTATACACATTATACATATATACATACAAAAGTCTACCTTAGGGAGCTGATGTTAGAAATTTTACTTGCTATTTTTTGAAATTTTCTTTTGGTTTTATGTTGTTTGTTGACTAATTAGCAGGTAGTTTTTATCCCTTGGTTATACTCCAACGGGAACACGTGTCAAATTACACATCTTTCAGGACTTTAGTACATTTTGACGAAATTTTTGCAGTTTTTAATTTTTCTATAGCACTAGACGTATTCCAAATTCCTGTGTATCATTTGTTTTGGCTTGAGGACGGTGAGACCTATCTAGGGATACCTCTGGATCGCTTCTGCACCCTCTGAAACACACAAAAATAGTTAAAACAGTGGTGTCACCGCATACTTTTCAGTAAATTTTTGAACAAAGTCGCTCATAACTTTTGACCGTGAACCCTGGTGGTGTCCGGGATAGTCTCGTCTTGTAGCTGGTGATCAGCCGCGTCTTTTGACACCCCTCGCGTCCAGATCGGGCGAAGGGAACCTGAAAAATTTTGACGTTTTTGACGTTTTAGTAGACTCGTGTTCTATACACATTATACATATATACATACAAAAGTCTACCTTAGGGAGCTGATGTTAGAATTTTACTTGCTATTTTTTTGAAATTTTCTTTTGGTTTTATGTTGTTTGTTGACTAATTAGCAGGTAGTTTTTATCCCTTGGTATACTCCAACGGGAACACGTGTCAAATTACACATCTTTCAGGACTTTAGTACATTTTGACGAAATTTTTGCAGTTTTTAATTTTTCTATAGCACTAGACGTATTCCAAATTCCTGTGTATCATTTGTTTTGGCTTGAGGACGGTGAGACCTATCTAGGGATACCTCTGGATCGCTTCTGCACCCTCTGAAACACACAAAAATAGTTAAAACAGTGGTGTCACCGCATACTTTCAGTAAATTTTTTGAACAAAGTCGCTCATAACTTTTGACCGTGAACCCTGGTGGTGTCCGGGATAGTCTCGTCTTGTAGCTGGTGATCAGCCGCGTCTTTTGACACCCCTCGCGTCCAGATCGGGCGAAGGGAACCTGAAAAATTTTGACGTTTTTGACGTTTTAGTAGACTCGTGTTCTATACACATTATACATATATACATACAAAAGTCTACCTTAGGGAGCTGATGTTAGAAATTTTACTTGCTATTTTTTGAAATTTTCTTTTGGTTTTATGTTGTTTGTTGACTAATTAGCAGGTAGTTTTTATCCCTTGGTTATACTCCACGGGAACACGTGTCAAATTACACATCTTTCAGGACTTTAGTACATTTTGACGAAATTTTTGCAGTTTTTAATTTTTCTATAGCACTAGACGTATTCCAAATTCCTGTGTATCATTTGTTTTGGCTTGAGGACGGTGAGACCTATCTAGGGATACCTCTGGATCGCTTCTGCACCCTCTGAAACACACAAAATAGTTAAAACAGTGGTGTCACCGCATACTTTTCAGTAAATTTTTGAACAAAGTCGCTCATAACTTTTGACCGTGAACCCTGGTGGTGTCCGGGATAGTCTCGTCTTGTAGCTGGTGATCAGCCGCGTCTTTTGACACCCCTCGCGTCCAGATCGGGCGAAGGGAACCCTGAAAAATTTTGACGTTTTTGACGTTTTAGTAGACTCGTGTTCTATACACATTATACATATATACATACAAAAGTCTACCTTAGGGAGCTGATGTTAGAAATTTTACTTGCTATTTTTTGAAATTTTCTTTTGGTTTTATGTTGTTTGTTGACTAATTAGCAGGTAGTTTTTATCCCTTGGTTATACTCCAACGGGAACACGTGTCAAATTACACATCTTTCAGGACCTTTAGTACATTTTGACGAAATTTTTGCAGTTTTTAATTTTTCTATAGAACTAGACGTATTCCAAATTCCTGTGTATCATTTGTTTTGGCTTGAGGACGGTGAGACCTATCTAGGGATACCTCTGGATCGCTTCTGCACCCTCTGAAACACACAAAAATAGTTAAAACAGTGGTGTCACCGCATACTTTTCAGTAAATTTTTGAACAAAGTCGCTCATAACTTTTGACCGTGAACCCTGGTGGTGTCCGGGATAGTCTCGTCTTGTAGCTGGTGATCAGCCGCGTCTTTTGACACCCCTCGCGTCCAGATCGGGCGAAGGGAACCTGAAAAATTTTGACGTTTTGACGTTTTAGTAGACTCGTGTTCTATACACATTATACATATATACATACAAAAGTCTACCTTAGGGAGCTGATGTTAGAAATTTTACTTGCTATTTTTTGAAATTTTCTTTTGGTTTTATGTTGTTTGTTGACTAATTAGCAGGTAGTTTTTATCCCTTGGTTATACTCCAACGGGAACACGTGTCAAATTACACATCTTTCAGGACTTTAGTACATTTTGACGAAATTTTTGCAGTTTTTAATTTTTCTATAGCACTAGACGTATTCCAAATTCCTGTGTATCATTTGTTTTGGCTTGAGGACGGTGAGACCTATCTAGGGATACCTCTGGATCGCTTCTGCACCCTCTGAAACACACAAAAATAGTTAAAACAGTGGTGTCACCGCATACTTTTCAGTAAATTTTGAACAAAGTCGCTCATAACTTTTGACCGTGAACCCTGGTGGTGTCCGGGATAGTCTCGTCTTGTAGCTGGTGATCAGCCGCGTCTTTTGACACCCTCGCGTCCAGATCGGGCGAAGGGAACCTGAAAAATTTTGACGTTTTTGACGTTTTAGTAGACTCGTGTTCTATACACATTATACATATATACATACAAAAGTCTACCTTAGGGAGCTGATGTTAGAAATTTTACTTGCTATTTTTTGAAATTTTCTTTTGGTTTTATGTTGTTTGTTGACTAATTAGCAGGTAGTTTTTATCCCTTGGTTATACTCCAACGGGAACACGTGTCAAATTACACATCTTTCAGGACTTTAGTACATTTTGACGAAATTTTTGCAGTTTTTAATTTTTCTATAGCACTAGACGTATTCCAAATTCCTGTGTATCATTTGTTTTGGCTTGAGGACGGTGAGACCTATCTAGGGATACCTCTGGATCGCTTCTGCACCCTCTGAAACACACAAAAATAGTTAAAACAGTGGTGTCACCGCATACTTTTCAGTAATTTTTGAACAAAGTCGCTCATAACTTTTGACCGTGAACCCTGGTGGTGTCCGGGATAGTCTCGTCTTGTAGCTGGTGATCAGCCGCGTCTTTTGACACCCTCGCGTCCAGATCGGGCGAAGGGAACCTGAAAATTTTGACGTTTTTGACGTTTTAGTAGACTCGTGTTCTATACACATTATACATATATACATACAAAAGTCTACCTTAGGGAGCTGATGTTAGAAATTTTACTTGCTATTTTTTGAAATTTTCTTTTGGTTTTATGTTGTTTGTTGACTAATTAGCAGGTAGTTTTTATCCCTTGGTTATACTCCAACGGGAACACGTGTCAAATTACACATCTTTCAGGACTTTAGTACATTTTGACGAAATTTTTGCAGTTTTTAATTTTTCTATAGCACTAGACGTATTCCAAATTCCTGTGTATCATTTGTTTTGGCTTGAGGGACGGTGAGACCTATCTAGGGATACCTCTGGATCGCTTCTGCACCCTCTGAAACACACAAAAATAGTAGTGGTGTCACCGCATACTTTTCAGTAAATTTTTGAACAAAGTCGCTCATAACTTTTGACCGTGAACCCTGGTGGTGTCCGGGATAGTCTCGCTCTTGTAGCTGGTGATCAGCCGCGTCTTTTGACACCCCTCGCGTCCAGATCGGGCGAAGGGAACCTGAAAAATTTTGACGTTTTTGACGTTTTAGTAGACTCGTGTTCTATACACATTATACATATATACATACAAAAGTCTACCTTAGGGAGCTGATGTTAGAAATTTTTACCTTGCTATTTTTGAAATTTTCTTTTGGTTTTATGTTGTTTGTGACTAATTAGCAGGTAGTTTTTAATCCCTTGGTTATACTCCAACGGGAACACGTGTCAAATTACACATCTTTCAGGAACTTTAGTACATTTTGACGAAATTTTTGCAGTTTTTAATTTTTCTATAGCACTAGACGTATTCCAAATTCTGTGTATCATTTGTTTTGGCTTGGAGGACGGTGAGACCTATCTAGGATACCTCTGGATCGCTTCTGCACCCTCTGAAACACACAAAAATAGTTTAAAACAGTGGTGTCACCGCATACTTTTCAGTAAATTTTGAACAAAGTCGCTCATAACTTTTGACCGTGAACCCTGGTGGTGTTCCGGGATAGTCTCGTCTTGTAGCTGGTGATCAGCCGCGTCTTTTGACACCCCTCGCGTCCAGATCGGGCGAAGGAACCTGAAAAATTTTGACGTTTTTGACGTTTTAGTAGACTCGTGTTCTATACACATGTTATACATATATACATACAAAAGTCTACCTTAGGGAGCTGATGTTAGAAATTTTACTTGCTATTTTTTGAAATTTTTCTTTTGGTTTTATGTTGTTTGTTGACTAATTAGCAGGTAGTTTTTATCCCTTGGTTATACTCCAACGGGAACACGTGTCAAATTACAATCTTTCAGACTTTAGTACATTTTGACGAAATATTTGCAGTTTTTAATTTTTCTATAGCACTAGACGTATTCCAAATTCCTGTGTATCATTTGTTTTGGCTTGAGGACGGTGAGACCTATCTAGGGATACCTCTGGATCGCTTCTGCACCCTCTGAAACACACAAAAATAGTTAAAACAGTGGTGTCACCGCATACTTTTCAGTAAAATTTTGAACAAAGTCGCTCATAACTTTTGACCGTGAACCTGGTGGTGTCCGGGATAGTCTCGTCTTGTAGCTGGTGATCAGCCGCGTCTTTTGACACCCCTCGCGTCCAGATCGGGCGAAGGGAACCTGAAAATTTTGACGTTTTGACGTTTTTAGTAGACTCGTGTTCTATACACATTATACATATATACATACAAAAGTCTACCTTAGGGAGCTGATGTTAGAAATTTACTTGCTATTTTTTGAAATTTTCTTTGGTTTTATGTTGTTTGTTGACTAATAGCAGGTAGTTTTTATCCCTTGGTTATACTCCAACGGGAACACGTGTCAAATTACACATCTTTCAGGACTTAGTACATTTTGACGAAATTTTTGCAGTTTTTAATTTTTCTATAGCACTAGACGTATTCCAAATTCCTGTGTATCATTTGTTTTGGCTTGAGGACGGTGAGACCTATCTAGGGATACCTCTGGATCGCTTCTGCACCCTCTGAAACACACAAAAATAGTTAAAACAGTGGTGTCACCGCATACTTTTCAGTAAATTTTTGAACAAAGTCGCTCATAACTTTTGACCGTGAACCCTGGTGGTGTCCGGGATAGTCTCGTCTTGTAGCTGGTGATCAGCCGCGTCTTTTGACACCCTCGCGTCCAGATCGGGCGAAGGGAACCTGAAAAATTTTGACGTTTTTGACGTTTTAGTAGACTCGTGTTCTATACACATTATACATATATACATACAAAAGTCTACCTTAGGGAGCTGATGTTAGAAATTTTACTTGCTATTTTTTGAAATTTTCTTTTGGTTTTATGTTGTTTTGTTGACTAATTAGCAGGTAGTTTTTATCCCTTGGTTATACTCCAACGGAACACGTGTCAAATTACACATCTTTCAGGACTTTAGTACATTTTGACGAAATTTTTGCAGTTTTTAATTTTTCTATAGCACTAGACGTATTCCAAATTCCTGTGTATCATTTGTTTTGGCTTGAGGACGGTGAGACCTATCTAGGGATACCTCTGGATCGCTTCTGCACCCTCTGAAACACACAAAAATAGTTAAAACAGTGGTGTCACCGCATACTTTTCAGTAAATTTTTGAACAAAGTCGCTCATAACTTTTGACCGTGAACCCTGGTGGTGTCCGGGATAGTCTCGTCTTGTAGCTGGTGATCAGCCGCGTCTTTTGACACCCCTCGCGTCCAGATCGGGCGAAGGGAACCTGAAAAATTTTGACGTTTTTGACGTTTTAGTAGACTCGTGTTCTATACACATTATACATATATACATACAAAAGTCTACCTTAGGGAGCTGATGTTAGAAATTTTACTTGCTATTTTTTGAAATTTTCTTTTGGTTTTATGTTGTTTGTTGACTAATTAGCAGGTAGTTTTTATCCCTTGGTTATACTCCAACGGGAACACGTGTCAAATTACACATCTTTCAGGACTTTAGTACATTTTGACGAAATTTTTGCAGTTTTTAATTTTTCTATAGCACTAGACGTATTCCAAATTCCTGTGTATCATTTGTTTTGGCTTGAGGACGGTGAGACCTATCTAGGGATACCTCTGGATCGCTTCTGCACCCTCTGAAACACACAAAAATAGTTAAAACAGTGGTGTCACCGCATACTTTTCAGTAAATTTTTGAACAAAGTCGCTCATAACTTTTGACCGTGAACCCTGGTGGTGTCCGGGATAGTCTCGTCTTGTAGCTGGTGATCAGCCGCGTCTTTTGACACCCCTCGCGTCCAGATCGGGCGAAGGGAACCTGAAAAATTTTGACGTTTTTGACGTTTTAGTAGACTCGTGTTCTATACACATTATACATATATACATACAAAAGTCTACCTTAGGGAGCTGATGTTAGAAATTTTACTTGCTATTTTTTGAAATTTTCTTTTGGTTTTATGTTGTTTGTTGACTAATTAGCAGGTAGTTTTTATCCCTTGGTTATACTCCAACGGGAACACGTGTCAAATTACACATCTTTCAGGACTTTAGTACATTTTGACGAAATTTTTGCAGTTTTTAATTTTTCTATAGCACTAGACGTATTCCAAATTCCTGTGTATCATTTGTTTTGGCTTGAGGACGGTGAGACCTATCTAGGGATACCTCTGGATCGCTTCTGCACCCTCTGAAACACACAAAAATAGTTAAAACAGTGGTGTCACCGCATACTTTTCAGTAAATTTTTGAACAAAGTCGCTCATAACTTTTGACCGTGAACCCTGGTGGTGTCCGGGATAGTCTCGTCTTGTAGCTGGTGATCAGCCGCGTCTTTTGACACCCCTCGCGTCCAGATCGGGCGAAGGGAACCTGAAAAATTTTGACGTTTTTGACGTTTTAGTAGACTCGTGTTCTATACACATTATACATATATACATACAAAAGTCTACCTTAGGGAGCTGATGTTAGAAATTTTACTTGCTATTTTTTGAAATTTTCTTTTGGTTTTATGTTGTTTGTTGACTAATTAGCAGGTAGTTTTTATCCCTTGGTTATACTCCAACGGGAACACGTGTCAAATTACACATCTTTCAGGACTTTAGTACATTTTGACGAAATTTTTGCAGTTTTTAATTTTTCTATAGCACTAGACGTATTCCAAATTCCTGTGTATCATTTGTTTTGGCTTGAGGACGGTGAGACCTATCTAGGGATACCTCTGGATCGCTTCTGCACCCTCTGAAACACACAAAAATAGTTAAAACAGTGGTGTCACCGCATACTTTTCAGTAAATTTTTGAACAAAGTCGCTCATAACTTTTGACCGTGAACCCTGGTGGTGTCCGGGATAGTCTCGTCTTGTAGCTGGTGATCAGCCGCGTCTTTTGACACCCCTCGCGTCCAGATCGGGCGAAGGGAACCTGAAAAATTTTGACGTTTTTGACGTTTTAGTAGACTCGTGTTCTATACACATTATACATATATACATACAAAAGTCTACCTTAGGGAGCTGATGTTAGAAATTTTACTTGCTATTTTTTGAAATTTTCTTTTGGTTTTATGTTGTTTGTTGACTAATTAGCAGGTAGTTTTTATCCCTTGGTTATACTCCAACGGGAACACGTGTCAAATTACACATCTTTCAGGACTTTAGTACATTTTGACGAAATTTTTGCAGTTTTTAATTTTTCTATAGCACTAGACGTATTCCAAATTCCTGTGTATCATTTGTTTTGGCTTGAGGACGGTGAGACCTATCTAGGGATACCTCTGGATCGCTTCTGCACCCTCTGAAACACACAAAAATAGTTAAAACAGTGGTGTCACCGCATACTTTTCAGTAAATTTTTGAACAAAGTCGCTCATAACTTTTGACCGTGAACCCTGGTGGTGTCCGGGATAGTCTCGTCTTGTAGCTGGTGATCAGCCGCGTCTTTTGACACCCCTCGCGTCCAGATCGGGCGAAGGGAACCTGAAAAATTTTGACGTTTTTGACGTTTTAGTAGACTCGTGTTCTATACACATTATACATATATACATACAAAAGTCTACCTTAGGGAGCTGATGTTAGAAATTTTACTTGCTATTTTTTGAAATTTTCTTTTGGTTTTATGTTGTTTGTTGACTAATTAGCAGGTAGTTTTTATCCCTTGGTTATACTCCAACGGGAACACGTGTCAAATTACACATCTTTCAGGACTTTAGTACATTTTGACGAAATTTTTGCAGTTTTTAATTTTTCTATAGCACTAGACGTATTCCAAATTCCTGTGTATCATTTGTTTTGGCTTGAGGACGGTGAGACCTATCTAGGGATACCTCTGGATCGCTTCTGCACCCTCTGAAACACACAAAAATAGTTAAAACAGTGGTGTCACCGCATACTTTTCAGTAAATTTTTGAACAAAGTCGCTCATAACTTTTGACCGTGAACCCTGGTGGTGTCCGGGATAGTCTCGTCTTGTAGCTGGTGATCAGCCGCGTCTTTTGACACCCCTCGCGTCCAGATCGGGCGAAGGGAACCTGAAAAATTTTGACGTTTTTGACGTTTTAGTAGACTCGTGTTCTATACACATTATACATATATACATACAAAAGTCTACCTTAGGGAGCTGATGTTAGAAATTTTACTTGCTATTTTTTGAAATTTTCTTTTGGTTTTATGTTGTTTGTTGACTAATTAGCAGGTAGTTTTTATCCCTTGGTTATACTCCAACGGGAACACGTGTCAAATTACACATCTTTCAGGACTTTAGTACATTTTGACGAAATTTTTGCAGTTTTTAATTTTTCTATAGCACTAGACGTATTCCAAATTCCTGTGTATCATTTGTTTTGGCTTGAGGACGGTGAGACCTATCTAGGGATACCTCTGGATCGCTTCTGCACCCTCTGAAACACACAAAAATAGTTAAAACAGTGGTGTCACCGCATACTTTTCAGTAAATTTTTGAACAAAGTCGCTCATAACTTTTGACCGTGAACCCTGGTGGTGTCCGGGATAGTCTCGTCTTGTAGCTGGTGATCAGCCGCGTCTTTTGACACCCCTCGCGTCCAGATCGGGCGAAGGGAACCTGAAAAATTTTGACGTTTTTGACGTTTTAGTAGACTCGTGTTCTATACACATTATACATATATACATACAAAAGTCTACCTTAGGGAGCTGATGTTAGAAATTTTACTTGCTATTTTTTGAAATTTTCTTTTGGTTTTATGTTGTTTGTTGACTAATTAGCAGGTAGTTTTTATCCCTTGGTTATACTCCAACGGGAACACGTGTCAAATTACACATCTTTCAGGACTTTAGTACATTTTGACGAAATTTTTGCAGTTTTTAATTTTTCTATAGCACTAGACGTATTCCAAATTCCTGTGTATCATTTGTTTTGGCTTGAGGACGGTGAGACCTATCTAGGGATACCTCTGGATCGCTTCTGCACCCTCTGAAACACACAAAAATAGTTAAAACAGTGGTGTCACCGCATACTTTTCAGTAAATTTTTGAACAAAGTCGCTCATAACTTTTGACCGTGAACCCTGGTGGTGTCCGGGATAGTCTCGTCTTGTAGCTGGTGATCAGCCGCGTCTTTTGACACCCCTCGCGTCCAGATCGGGCGAAGGGAACCTGAAAAATTTTGACGTTTTTGACGTTTTAGTAGACTCGTGTTCTATACACATTATACATATATACATACAAAAGTCTACCTTAGGGAGCTGATGTTAGAAATTTTACTTGCTATTTTTTGAAATTTTCTTTTGGTTTTATGTTGTTTGTTGACTAATTAGCAGGTAGTTTTTATCCCTTGGTTATACTCCAACGGGAACACGTGTCAAATTACACATCTTTCAGGACTTTAGTACATTTTGACGAAATTTTTGCAGTTTTTAATTTTTCTATAGCACTAGACGTATTCCAAATTCCTGTGTATCATTTGTTTTGGCTTGAGGACGGTGAGACCTATCTAGGGATACCTCTGGATCGCTTCTGCACCCTCTGAAACACACAAAAATAGTTAAAACAGTGGTGTCACCGCATACTTTTCAGTAAATTTTTGAACAAAGTCGCTCATAACTTTTGACCGTGAACCCTGGTGGTGTCCGGGATAGTCTCGTCTTGTAGCTGGTGATCAGCCGCGTCTTTTGACACCCCTCGCGTCCAGATCGGGCGAAGGGAACCTGAAAAATTTTGACGTTTTTGACGTTTTAGTAGACTCGTGTTCTATACACATTATACATATATACATACAAAAGTCTACCTTAGGGAGCTGATGTTAGAAATTTTACTTGCTATTTTTTGAAATTTTCTTTTGGTTTTATGTTGTTTGTTGACTAATTAGCAGGTAGTTTTTATCCCTTGGTTATACTCCAACGGGAACACGTGTCAAATTACACATCTTTCAGGACTTTAGTACATTTTGACGAAATTTTTGCAGTTTTTAATTTTTCTATAGCACTAGACGTATTCCAAATTCCTGTGTATCATTTGTTTTGGCTTGAGGACGGTGAGACCTATCTAGGGATACCTCTGGATCGCTTCTGCACCCTCTGAAACACACAAAAATAGTTAAAACAGTGGTGTCACCGCATACTTTTCAGTAAATTTTTGAACAAAGTCGCTCATAACTTTTGACCGTGAACCCTGGTGGTGTCCGGGATAGTCTCGTCTTGTAGCTGGTGATCAGCCGCGTCTTTTGACACCCCTCGCGTCCAGATCGGGCGAAGGGAACCTGAAAAATTTTGACGTTTTTGACGTTTTAGTAGACTCGTGTTCTATACACATTATACATATATACATACAAAAGTCTACCTTAGGGAGCTGATGTTAGAAATTTTACTTGCTATTTTTTGAAATTTTCTTTTGGTTTTATGTTGTTTGTTGACTAATTAGCAGGTAGTTTTTATCCCTTGGTTATACTCCAACGGGAACACGTGTCAAATTACACATCTTTCAGGACTTTAGTACATTTTGACGAAATTTTTGCAGTTTTTAATTTTTCTATAGCACTAGACGTATTCCAAATTCCTGTGTATCATTTGTTTTGGCTTGAGGACGGTGAGACCTATCTAGGGATACCTCTGGATCGCTTCTGCACCCTCTGAAACACACAAAAATAGTTAAAACAGTGGTGTCACCGCATACTTTTCAGTAAATTTTTGAACAAAGTCGCTCATAACTTTTGACCGTGAACCCTGGTGGTGTCCGGGATAGTCTCGTCTTGTAGCTGGTGATCAGCCGCGTCTTTTGACACCCCTCGCGTCCAGATCGGGCGAAGGGAACCTGAAAAATTTTGACGTTTTTGACGTTTTAGTAGACTCGTGTTCTATACACATTATACATATATACATACAAAAGTCTACCTTAGGGAGCTGATGTTAGAAATTTTACTTGCTATTTTTTGAAATTTTCTTTTGGTTTTATGTTGTTTGTTGACTAATTAGCAGGTAGTTTTTATCCCTTGGTTATACTCCAACGGGAACACGTGTCAAATTACACATCTTTCAGGACTTTAGTACATTTTGACGAAATTTTTGCAGTTTTTAATTTTTCTATAGCACTAGACGTATTCCAAATTCCTGTGTATCATTTGTTTTGGCTTGAGGACGGTGAGACCTATCTAGGGATACCTCTGGATCGCTTCTGCACCCTCTGAAACACACAAAAATAGTTAAAACAGTGGTGTCACCGCATACTTTTCAGTAAATTTTTGAACAAAGTCGCTCATAACTTTTGACCGTGAACCCTGGTGGTGTCCGGGATAGTCTCGTCTTGTAGCTGGTGATCAGCCGCGTCTTTTGACACCCCTCGCGTCCAGATCGGGCGAAGGGAACCTGAAAAATTTTGACGTTTTTGACGTTTTAGTAGACTCGTGTTCTATACACATTATACATATATACATACAAAAGTCTACCTTAGGGAGCTGATGTTAGAAATTTTACTTGCTATTTTTTGAAATTTTCTTTTGGTTTTATGTTGTTTGTTGACTAATTAGCAGGTAGTTTTTATCCCTTGGTTATACTCCAACGGGAACACGTGTCAAATTACACATCTTTCAGGACTTTAGTACATTTTGACGAAATTTTTGCAGTTTTTAATTTTTCTATAGCACTAGACGTATTCCAAATTCCTGTGTATCATTTGTTTTGGCTTGAGGACGGTGAGACCTATCTAGGGATACCTCTGGATCGCTTCTGCACCCTCTGAAACACACAAAAATAGTTAAAACAGTGGTGTCACCGCATACTTTTCAGTAAATTTTTGAACAAAGTCGCTCATAACTTTTGACCGTGAACCCTGGTGGTGTCCGGGATAGTCTCGTCTTGTAGCTGGTGATCAGCCGCGTCTTTTGACACCCCTCGCGTCCAGATCGGGCGAAGGGAACCTGAAAAATTTTGACGTTTTTGACGTTTTAGTAGACTCGTGTTCTATACACATTATACATATATACATACAAAAGTCTACCTTAGGGAGCTGATGTTAGAAATTTTACTTGCTATTTTTTGAAATTTTCTTTTGGTTTTATGTTGTTTGTTGACTAATTAGCAGGTAGTTTTTATCCCTTGGTTATACTCCAACGGGAACACGTGTCAAATTACACATCTTTCAGGACTTTAGTACATTTTGACGAAATTTTTGCAGTTTTTAATTTTTCTATAGCACTAGACGTATTCCAAATTCCTGTGTATCATTTGTTTTGGCTTGAGGACGGTGAGACCTATCTAGGGATACCTCTGGATCGCTTCTGCACCCTCTGAAACACACAAAAATAGTTAAAACAGTGGTGTCACCGCATACTTTTCAGTAAATTTTTGAACAAAGTCGCTCATAACTTTTGACCGTGAACCCTGGTGGTGTCCGGGATAGTCTCGTCTTGTAGCTGGTGATCAGCCGCGTCTTTTGACACCCCTCGCGTCCAGATCGGGCGAAGGGAACCTGAAAAATTTTGACGTTTTTGACGTTTTAGTAGACTCGTGTTCTATACACATTATACATATATACATACAAAAGTCTACCTTAGGGAGCTGATGTTAGAAATTTTACTTGCTATTTTTTGAAATTTTCTTTTGGTTTTATGTTGTTTGTTGACTAATTAGCAGGTAGTTTTTATCCCTTGGTTATACTCCAACGGGAACACGTGTCAAATTACACATCTTTCAGGACTTTAGTACATTTTGACGAAATTTTTGCAGTTTTTAATTTTTCTATAGCACTAGACGTATTCCAAATTCCTGTGTATCATTTGTTTTGGCTTGAGGACGGTGAGACCTATCTAGGGATACCTCTGGATCGCTTCTGCACCCTCTGAAACACACAAAAATAGTTAAAACAGTGGTGTCACCGCATACTTTTCAGTAAATTTTTGAACAAAGTCGCTCATAACTTTTGACCGTGAACCCTGGTGGTGTCCGGGATAGTCTCGTCTTGTAGCTGGTGATCAGCCGCGTCTTTTGACACCCCTCGCGTCCAGATCGGGCGAAGGGAACCTGAAAAATTTTGACGTTTTTGACGTTTTAGTAGACTCGTGTTCTATACACATTATACATATATACATACAAAAGTCTACCTTAGGGAGCTGATGTTAGAAATTTTACTTGCTATTTTTTGAAATTTTCTTTTGGTTTTATGTTGTTTGTTGACTAATTAGCAGGTAGTTTTTATCCCTTGGTTATACTCCAACGGGAACACGTGTCAAATTACACATCTTTCAGGACTTTAGTACATTTTGACGAAATTTTTGCAGTTTTTAATTTTTCTATAGCACTAGACGTATTCCAAATTCCTGTGTATCATTTGTTTTGGCTTGAGGACGGTGAGACCTATCTAGGGATACCTCTGGATCGCTTCTGCACCCTCTGAAACACACAAAAATAGTTAAAACAGTGGTGTCACCGCATACTTTTCAGTAAATTTTTGAACAAAGTCGCTCATAACTTTTGACCGTGAACCCTGGTGGTGTCCGGGATAGTCTCGTCTTGTAGCTGGTGATCAGCCGCGTCTTTTGACACCCCTCGCGTCCAGATCGGGCGAAGGGAACCTGAAAAATTTTGACGTTTTTGACGTTTTAGTAGACTCGTGTTCTATACACATTATACATATATACATACAAAAGTCTACCTTAGGGAGCTGATGTTAGAAATTTTACTTGCTATTTTTTGAAATTTTCTTTTGGTTTTATGTTGTTTGTTGACTAATTAGCAGGTAGTTTTTATCCCTTGGTTATACTCCAACGGGAACACGTGTCAAATTACACATCTTTCAGGACTTTAGTACATTTTGACGAAATTTTTGCAGTTTTTAATTTTTCTATAGCACTAGACGTATTCCAAATTCCTGTGTATCATTTGTTTTGGCTTGAGGACGGTGAGACCTATCTAGGGATACCTCTGGATCGCTTCTGCACCCTCTGAAACACACAAAAATAGTTAAAACAGTGGTGTCACCGCATACTTTTCAGTAAATTTTTGAACAAAGTCGCTCATAACTTTTGACCGTGAACCCTGGTGGTGTCCGGGATAGTCTCGTCTTGTAGCTGGTGATCAGCCGCGTCTTTTGACACCCCTCGCGTCCAGATCGGGCGAAGGGAACCTGAAAAATTTTGACGTTTTTGACGTTTTAGTAGACTCGTGTTCTATACACATTATACATATATACATACAAAAGTCTACCTTAGGGAGCTGATGTTAGAAATTTTACTTGCTATTTTTTGAAATTTTCTTTTGGTTTTATGTTGTTTGTTGACTAATTAGCAGGTAGTTTTTATCCCTTGGTTATACTCCAACGGGAACACGTGTCAAATTACACATCTTTCAGGACTTTAGTACATTTTGACGAAATTTTTGCAGTTTTTAATTTTTCTATAGCACTAGACGTATTCCAAATTCCTGTGTATCATTTGTTTTGGCTTGAGGACGGTGAGACCTATCTAGGGATACCTCTGGATCGCTTCTGCACCCTCTGAAACACACAAAAATAGTTAAAACAGTGGTGTCACCGCATACTTTTCAGTAAATTTTTGAACAAAGTCGCTCATAACTTTTGACCGTGAACCCTGGTGGTGTCCGGGATAGTCTCGTCTTGTAGCTGGTGATCAGCCGCGTCTTTTGACACCCCTCGCGTCCAGATCGGGCGAAGGGAACCTGAAAAATTTTGACGTTTTTGACGTTTTAGTAGACTCGTGTTCTATACACATTATACATATATACATACAAAAGTCTACCTTAGGGAGCTGATGTTAGAAATTTTACTTGCTATTTTTTGAAATTTTCTTTTGGTTTTATGTTGTTTGTTGACTAATTAGCAGGTAGTTTTTATCCCTTGGTTATACTCCAACGGGAACACGTGTCAAATTACACATCTTTCAGGACTTTAGTACATTTTGACGAAATTTTTGCAGTTTTTAATTTTTCTATAGCACTAGACGTATTCCAAATTCCTGTGTATCATTTGTTTTGGCTTGAGGACGGTGAGACCTATCTAGGGATACCTCTGGATCGCTTCTGCACCCTCTGAAACACACAAAAATAGTTAAAACAGTGGTGTCACCGCATACTTTTCAGTAAATTTTTGAACAAAGTCGCTCATAACTTTTGACCGTGAACCCTGGTGGTGTCCGGGATAGTCTCGTCTTGTAGCTGGTGATCAGCCGCGTCTTTTGACACCCCTCGCGTCCAGATCGGGCGAAGGGAACCTGAAAAATTTTGACGTTTTTGACGTTTTAGTAGACTCGTGTTCTATACACATTATACATATATACATACAAAAGTCTACCTTAGGGAGCTGATGTTAGAAATTTTACTTGCTATTTTTTGAAATTTTCTTTTGGTTTTATGTTGTTTGTTGACTAATTAGCAGGTAGTTTTTATCCCTTGGTTATACTCCAACGGGAACACGTGTCAAATTACACATCTTTCAGGACTTTAGTACATTTTGACGAAATTTTTGCAGTTTTTAATTTTTCTATAGCACTAGACGTATTCCAAATTCCTGTGTATCATTTGTTTTGGCTTGAGGACGGTGAGACCTATCTAGGGATACCTCTGGATCGCTTCTGCACCCTCTGAAACACACAAAAATAGTTAAAACAGTGGTGTCACCGCATACTTTTCAGTAAATTTTTGAACAAAGTCGCTCATAACTTTTGACCGTGAACCCTGGTGGTGTCCGGGATAGTCTCGTCTTGTAGCTGGTGATCAGCCGCGTCTTTTGACACCCCTCGCGTCCAGATCGGGCGAAGGGAACCTGAAAAATTTTGACGTTTTTGACGTTTTAGTAGACTCGTGTTCTATACACATTATACATAACGGGTGGCGCAAAAGTAAAGACCCTATTTGGTTCAGCTATAACATTTTTTCTAAATTAGAAAACTAGATTTAGATTTTTTTAAATGTATATTTGTGCCATTAAATTTCGTACCATTAGGATTTAAAGATGATGTCTTTTAAATGGTGACCTCCAGAGTTGATACACATTTGAGCCCTATTTATGACATTTTGCATAACTTGCCGTAACACTTCCTGCGATATGTTCGTTATTTCTTGACGAATGTTTTCTTTTAGAGCTGCGAGAGTCTGTGGCTTGTTCACATACACCCGAGATTTCAAAAAACCCCAAAGAAAGAAGTCTGGACTGGTCAGATCGGGTGATCTTGCAGGCCAAGGCAAATCGCCAAAACGAGAGATAACTCGGCCTGGAAAAGCGTCCCTCACTAAGTCCATAGTGTCGCGCGCTGTGTGTGCCGTAGCGCCGTCTTGTTGAAACCAGATGTGCTCCAGCCCCAATTCGTCCAAACTGGGTATCAAAAACTCACGTAACATGGTTCTGTAGCGTTCTCCAGTGACAGTAATCGCATTGCCTCCAGCGTCTTCGAAAAAATAGGGTCCGATCACTCTGTCAACACAGATGCCACACCATACAGTAACTTTTAGTGGGTGTAGAGGTGTTTTGTTGAATAATGCGCGGATTATCAGTGCCCCAGAACCGAGTATTCTGCTTATTGACATGCCCTGAGAGATGGAAATGGAAACGCAGGAAGTGTTACGGCAAGTTATGCAAAATGTCATAAATAGGGCTCAAATGTGTATCAACTCTGGAGGTCACCATTTAAAAGACATCATCTTTAAATCCTAATGGTACGAAATTTAATGGCACAAATATACATTTAAAAAAATCTAAATCTAGTTTTCTAATTTAGAAAAAATGTTATAGCTGAACCAAATAGGGTCTTTACTTTTGCGCCACCCAGTATATACATACAAAAGTCTACCTTAGGGAGCTGATGTTAGAAATTTTACTTGCTATTTTTTGAAATTTTCTTTTGGTTTTATGTTGTTTGTTGACTAATTAGCAGGTAGTTTTTATCCCTTGGTTATACTCCAACGGGAACACGTGTCAAATTACACATCTTTCAGGACTTTAGTACATTTTGACGAAATTTTTGCAGTTTTTAATTTTTCTATAGCACTAGACGTATTCCAAATTCCTGTGTATCATTTGTTTTGGCTTGAGGACGGTGAGACCTATCTAGGGATACCTCTGGATCGCTTCTGCACCCTCTGAAACACACAAAAATAGTTAAAACAGTGGTGTCACCGCATACTTTTCAGTAAATTTTTGAACAAAGTCGCTCATAACTTTTGACCGTGAACCCTGGTGGTGTCCGGGATAGTCTCGTCTTGTAGCTGGTGATCAGCCGCGTCTTTTGACACCCCTCGCGTCCAGATCGGGCGAAGGGAACCTGAAAAATTTTGACGTTTTTGACGTTTTAGTAGACTCGTGTTCTATACACATTATACATATATACATACAAAAGTCTACCTTAGGGAGCTGATGTTAGAAATTTTACTTGCTATTTTTTGAAATTTTCTTTTGGTTTTATGTTGTTTGTTGACTAATTAGCAGGTAGTTTTTATCCCTTGGTTATACTCCAACGGGAACACGTGTCAAATTACACATCTTTCAGGACTTTAGTACATTTTGACGAAATTTTTGCAGTTTTTAATTTTTCTATAGCACTAGACGTATTCCAAATTCCTGTGTATCATTTGTTTTGGCTTGAGGACGGTGAGACCTATCTAGGGATACCTCTGGATCGCTTCTGCACCCTCTGAAACACACAAAAATAGTTAAAACAGTGGTGTCACCGCATACTTTTCAGTAAATTTTTGAACAAAGTCGCTCATAACTTTTGACCGTGAACCCTGGTGGTGTCCGGGATAGTCTCGTCTTGTAGCTGGTGATCAGCCGCGTCTTTTGACACCCCTCGCGTCCAGATCGGGCGAAGGGAACCTGAAAAATTTTGACGTTTTTGACGTTTTAGTAGACTCGTGTTCTATACACATTATACATATATACATACAAAAGTCTACCTTAGGGAGCTGATGTTAGAAATTTTACTTGCTATTTTTTGAAATTTTCTTTTGGTTTTATGTTGTTTGTTGACTAATTAGCAGGTAGTTTTTATCCCTTGGTTATACTCCAACGGGAACACGTGTCAAATTACACATCTTTCAGGACTTTAGTACATTTTGACGAAATTTTTGCAGTTTTTAATTTTTCTATAGCACTAGACGTATTCCAAATTCCTGTGTATCATTTGTTTTGGCTTGAGGACGGTGAGACCTATCTAGGGATACCTCTGGATCGCTTCTGCACCCTCTGAAACACACAAAAATAGTTAAAACAGTGGTGTCACCGCATACTTTTCAGTAAATTTTTGAACAAAGTCGCTAATAACTTTTGACCGTGAACCCTGGTGGTGTCCGGGATAGTCTCGTCTTGTAGCTGGTGATCAGCCGCGTCTTTTGACACCCCTCGCGTCCAGATCGGGCGAAGGGAACCTGAAAAATTTTGACGTTTTTGACGTTTTAGTAGACTCGTGTTCTATACACATTATACATATATACATACAAAAGTCTACCTTAGGGAGCTGATGTTAGAAATTTTACTTGCTATTTTTTGAAATTTTCTTTTGGTTTTATGTTGTTTGTTGACTAATTAGCAGGTAGTTTTTATCCCTTGGTTATACTCCAACGGGAACACGTGTCAAATTACACATCTTTCAGGACTTTAGTACATTTTGACGAAATTTTTGCAGTTTTTAATTTTTCTATAGCACTAGACGTATTCCAAATTCCTGTGTATCATTTGTTTTGGCTTGAGGACGGTGAGACCTATCTAGGGATACCTCTGGATCGCTTCTGCACCCTCTGAAACACACAAAAATAGTTAAAACAGTGGTGTCACCGCATACTTTTCAGTAAATTTTTGAACAAAGTCGCTCATAACTTTTGACCGTGAACCCTGGTGGTGTCCGGGATAGTCTCGTCTTGTAGCTGGTGATCAGCCGCGTCTTTTGACACCCCTCGCGTCCAGATCGGGCGAAGGGAACCTGAAAAATTTTGACGTTTTTGACGTTTTAGTAGACTCGTGTTCTATACACATTATACATATATACATACAAAAGTCTACCTTAGGGAGCTGATGTTAGAAATTTTACTTGCTATTTTTTGAAATTTTCTTTTGGTTTTATGTTGTTTGTTGACTAATTAGCAGGTAGTTTTTATCCCTTGGTTATACTCCAACGGGAACACGTGTCAAATTACACATCTTTCAGGACTTTAGTACATTTTGACGAAATTTTTGCAGTTTTTAATTTTTCTATAGCACTAGACGTATTCCAAATTCCTGTGTATCATTTGTTTTGGCTTGAGGACGGTGAGACCTATCTAGGGATACCTCTGGATCGCTTCTGCACCCTCTGAAACACACAAAAATAGTTAAAACAGTGGTGTCACCGCATACTTTTCAGTAAATTTTTGAACAAAGTCGCTCATAACTTTTGACCGTGAACCCTGGTGGTGTCCGGGATAGTCTCGTCTTGTAGCTGGTGATCAGCCGCGTCTTTTGACACCCCTCGCGTCCAGATCGGGCGAAGGGAACCTGAAAAATTTTGACGTTTTTGACGTTTTAGTAGACTCGTGTTCTATACACATTATACATATTATATACATACAAAAGTCTACCTTAGGGAGCTGATGTTAGAAATTTTACTTGCTATTTTTTGAAATTTTCTTTTGGTTTTATGTTGTTTGTTGACTAATTAGCAGGTAGTTTTTATCCCTTGGTTATACTCCAACGGGAACACGTGTCAAATTACACATCTTTCAGGACTTTAGTACATTTTGACGAAATTTTTGCAGTTTTTAATTTTTCTATAGCACTAGACGTATTCCAAATTCCTGTGTATCATTTGTTTTGGCTTGAGGACGGTGAGACCTATCTAGGGATACCTCTGGATCGCTTCTGCACCCTCTGAAACACACAAAAATAGTTAAAACAGTGGTGTCACCGCATACTTTTCAGTAAATTTTTGAACAAAGTCGCTCATAACTTTTGACCGTGAACCCTGGTGGTGTCCGGGATAGTCTCGTCTTGTAGCTGGTGATCAGCCGCGTCTTTTGACACCCCTCGCGTCCAGATCGGGCGAAGGGAACCTGAAAAATTTTGACGTTTTTGACGTTTTAGTAGACTCGTGTTCTATACACATTATACATATATACATACAAAAGTCTACCTTAGGGAGCTGATGTTAGAAATTTTACTTGCTATTTTTTGAAATTTTCTTTTGGTTTTATGTTGTTTGTTGACTAATTAGCAGGTAGTTTTTATCCCTTGGTTATACTCCAA
Source organism: Parascotia fuliginaria (assembly GCA_963082885.1). NCBI lineage: Eukaryota > Metazoa > Arthropoda > Insecta > Lepidoptera > Erebidae > Parascotia > Parascotia fuliginaria. The sequence goes on along the minus strand of OY720181.1, from coordinate 19,176,675 downwards.
CGGGAACACGTGTCAAATTACACATCTTTCAGGACTTTAGTACATTTTGACGAAATTTTTGCAGTTTTTAATTTTTCTATAGCACTAGACGTATTCCAAATTCCTGTGTATCATTTGTTTTGGCTTGAGGACGGTGAGACCTATCTAGGGATACCTCTGGATCGCTTCTGCACCCTCTGAAACACACAAAAATAGTTAAAACAGTGGTGTCACCGCATACTTTTCAGTAAATTTTTGAACAAAGTCGCTCATAACTTTTGACCGTGAACCCTGGTGGTGTCCGGGATAGTCTCGTCTTGTAGCTGGTGATCAGCCGCGTCTTTTGACACCCCTCGCGTCCAGATCGGGCGAAGGGAACCTGAAAAATTTTGACGTTTTTGACGTTTTAGTAGACTCGTGTTCTATACACATTATACATATATACATACAAAAGTCTACCTTAGGGAGCTGATGTTAGAAATTTTACTTGCTATTTTTTGAAATTTTCTTTTGGTTTTATGTTGTTTGTTGACTAATTAGCAGGTAGTTTTTATCCCTTGGTTATACTCCAACGGGAACACGTGTCAAATTACACATCTTTCAGGACTTTAGTACATTTTGACGAAATTTTTGCAGTTTTTAATTTTTCTATAGCACTAGACGTATTCCAAATTCCTGTGTATCATTTGTTTTGGCTTGAGGACGGTGAGACCTATCTAGGGATACCTCTGGATCGCTTCTGCACCCTCTGAAACACACAAAAATAGTTAAAACAGTGGTGTCACCGCATACTTTTCAGTAAATTTTTGAACAAAGTCGCTCATAACTTTTGACCGTGAACCCTGGTGGTGTCCGGGATAGTCTCGTCTTGTAGCTGGTGATCAGCCGCGTCTTTTGACACCCCTCGCGTCCAGATCGGGCGAAGGGAACCTGAAAAATTTTGACGTTTTTGACGTTTTAGTAGACTCGTGTTCTATACACATTATACATATATACATACAAAAGTCTACCTTAGGGAGCTGATGTTAGAAATTTTACTTGCTATTTTTTGAAATTTTCTTTTGGTTTTATGTTGTTTGTTGACTAATTAGCAGGTAGTTTTTATCCCTTGGTTATACTCCAACGGGAACACGTGTCAAATTACACATCTTTCAGGACTTTAGTACATTTTGACGAAATTTTTGCAGTTTTTAATTTTTCTATAGCACTAGACGTATTCCAAATTCCTGTGTATCATTTGTTTTGGCTTGAGGACGGTGAGACCTATCTAGGGATACCTCTGGATCGCTTCTGCACCCTCTGAAACACACAAAAATAGTTAAAACAGTGGTGTCACCGCATACTTTTCAGTAAATTTTTGAACAAAGTCGCTCATAACTTTTGACCGTGAACCCTGGTGGTGTCCGGGATAGTCTCGTCTTGTAGCTGGTGATCAGCCGCGTCTTTTGACACCCCTCGCGTCCAGATCGGGCGAAGGGAACCTGAAAAATTTTGACGTTTTTGACGTTTTAGTAGACTCGTGTTCTATACACATTATACATATATACATACAAAAGTCTACCTTAGGGAGCTGATGTTAGAAATTTTACTTGCTATTTTTTGAAATTTTCTTTTGGTTTTATGTTGTTTGTTGACTAATTAGCAGGTAGTTTTTATCCCTTGGTTATACTCCAACGGGAACACGTGTCAAATTACACATCTTTCAGGACTTTAGTACATTTTGACGAAATTTTTGCAGTTTTTAATTTTTCTATAGCACTAGACGTATTCCAAATTCCTGTGTATCATTTGTTTTGGCTTGAGGACGGTGAGACCTATCTAGGGATACCTCTGGATCGCTTCTGCACCCTCTGAAACACACAAAAATAGTTAAAACAGTGGTGTCACCGCATACTTTTCAGTAAATTTTTGAACAAAGTCGCTCATAACTTTTGACCGTGAACCCTGGTGGTGTCCGGGATAGTCTCGTCTTGTAGCTGGTGATCAGCCGCGTCTTTTGACACCCCTCGCGTCCAGATCGGGCGAAGGGAACCTGAAAAATTTTGACGTTTTTGACGTTTTAGTAGACTCGTGTTCTATACACATTATACATATTATATACATACAAAAGTCTACCTTAGGGAGCTGATGTTAGAAATTTTACTTGCTATTTTTTGAAATTTTCTTTTGGTTTTATGTTGTTTGTTGACTAATTAGCAGGTAGTTTTTATCCCTTGGTTATACTCCAACGGGAACACGTGTCAAATTACACATCTTTCAGGACTTTAGTACATTTTGACGAAATTTTTGCAGTTTTTAATTTTTCTATAGCACTAGACGTATTCCAAATTCCTGTGTATCATTTGTTTTGGCTTGAGGACGGTGAGACCTATCTAGGGATACCTCTGGATCGCTTCTGCACCCTCTGAAACACACAAAAATAGTTAAAACAGTGGTGTCACCGCATACTTTTCAGTAAATTTTTGAACAAAGTCGCTCATAACTTTTGACCGTGAACCCTGGTGGTGTCCGGGATAGTCTCGTCTTGTAGCTGGTGATCAGCCGCGTCTTTTGACACCCCTCGCGTCCAGATCGGGCGAAGGGAACCTGAAAAATTTTGACGTTTTTGACGTTTTAGTAGACTCGTGTTCTATACACATTATACATATATACATACAAAAGTCTACCTTAGGGAGCTGATGTTAGAAATTTTACTTGCTATTTTTTGAAATTTTCTTTTGGTTTTATGTTGTTTGTTGACTAATTAGCAGGTAGTTTTTATCCCTTGGTTATACTCCAACGGGAACACGTGTCAAATTACACATCTTTCAGGACTTTAGTACATTTTGACGAAATTTTTGCAGTTTTTAATTTTTCTATAGCACTAGACGTATTCCAAATTCCTGTGTATCATTTGTTTTGGCTTGAGGACGGTGAGACCTATCTAGGGATACCTCTGGATCGCTTCTGCACCCTCTGAAACACACAAAAATAGTTAAAACAGTGGTGTCACCGCATACTTTTCAGTAAATTTTTGAACAAAGTCGCTCATAACTTTTGACCGTGAACCCTGGTGGTGTCCGGGATAGTCTCGTCTTGTAGCTGGTGATCAGCCGCGTCTTTTGACACCCCTCGCGTCCAGATCGGGCGAAGGGAACCTGAAAAATTTTGACGTTTTTGACGTTTTAGTAGACTCGTGTTCTATACACATTATACATATATACATACAAAAGTCTACCTTAGGGAGCTGATGTTAGAAATTTTACTTGCTATTTTTTGAAATTTTCTTTTGGTTTTATGTTGTTTGTTGACTAATTAGCAGGTAGTTTTTATCCCTTGGTTATACTCCAACGGGAACACGTGTCAAATTACACATCTTTCAGGACTTTAGTACATTTTGACGAAATTTTTGCAGTTTTTAATTTTTCTATAGCACTAGACGTATTCCAAATTCCTGTGTATCATTTGTTTTGGCTTGAGGACGGTGAGACCTATCTAGGGATACCTCTGGATCGCTTCTGCACCCTCTGAAACACACAAAAATAGTTAAAACAGTGGTGTCACCGCATACTTTTCAGTAAATTTTTGAACAAAGTCGCTCATAACTTTTGACCGTGAACCCTGGTGGTGTCCGGGATAGTCTCGTCTTGTAGCTGGTGATCAGCCGCGTCTTTTGACACCCCTCGCGTCCAGATCGGGCGAAGGGAACCTGAAAAATTTTGACGTTTTTGACGTTTTAGTAGACTCGTGTTCTATACACATTATACATATATACATACAAAAGTCTACCTTAGGGAGCTGATGTTAGAAATTTTACTTGCTATTTTTTGAAATTTTCTTTTGGTTTTATGTTGTTTGTTGACTAATTAGCAGGTAGTTTTTATCCCTTGGTTATACTCCAACGGGAACACGTGTCAAATTACACATCTTTCAGGACTTTAGTACATTTTGACGAAATTTTTGCAGTTTTTAATTTTTCTATAGCACTAGACGTATTCCAAATTCCTGTGTATCATTTGTTTTGGCTTGAGGACGGTGAGACCTATCTAGGGATACCTCTGGATCGCTTCTGCACCCTCTGAAACACACAAAAATAGTTAAAACAGTGGTGTCACCGCATACTTTTCAGTAAATTTTTGAACAAAGTCGCTCATAACTTTTGACCGTGAACCCTGGTGGTGTCCGGGATAGTCTCGTCTTGTAGCTGGTGATCAGCCGCGTCTTTTGACACCCCTCGCGTCCAGATCGGGCGAAGGGAACCTGAAAAATTTTGACGTTTTTGACGTTTTAGTAGACTCGTGTTCTATACACATTATACATATATACATACAAAAGTCTACCTTAGGGAGCTGATGTTAGAAATTTTACTTGCTATTTTTTGAAATTTTCTTTTGGTTTTATGTTGTTTGTTGACTAATTAGCAGGTAGTTTTTATCCCTTGGTTATACTCCAACGGGAACACGTGTCAAATTACACATCTTTCAGGACTTTAGTACATTTTGACGAAATTTTTGCAGTTTTTAATTTTTCTATAGCACTAGACGTATTCCAAATTCCTGTGTATCATTTGTTTTGGCTTGAGGACGGTGAGACCTATCTAGGGATACCTCTGGATCGCTTCTGCACCCTCTGAAACACACAAAAATAGTTAAAACAGTGGTGTCACCGCATACTTTTCAGTAAATTTTTGAACAAAGTCGCTCATAACTTTTGACCGTGAACCCTGGTGGTGTCCGGGATAGTCTCGTCTTGTAGCTGGTGATCAGCCGCGTCTTTTGACACCCCTCGCGTCCAGATCGGGCGAAGGGAACCTGAAAAATTTTGACGTTTTTGACGTTTTAGTAGACTCGTGTTCTATACACATTATACATATATACATACAAAAGTCTACCTTAGGGAGCTGATGTTAGAAATTTTACTTGCTATTTTTTGAAATTTTCTTTTGGTTTTATGTTGTTTGTTGACTAATTAGCAGGTAGTTTTTATCCCTTGGTTATACTCCAACGGGAACACGTGTCAAATTACACATCTTTCAGGACTTTAGTACATTTTGACGAAATTTTTGCAGTTTTTAATTTTTCTATAGCACTAGACGTATTCCAAATTCCTGTGTATCATTTGTTTTGGCTTGAGGACGGTGAGACCTATCTAGGGATACCTCTGGATCGCTTCTGCACCCTCTGAAACACACAAAAATAGTTAAAACAGTGGTGTCACCGCATACTTTTCAGTAAATTTTTGAACAAAGTCGCTCATAACTTTTGACCGTGAACCCTGGTGGTGTCCGGGATAGTCTCGTCTTGTAGCTGGTGATCAGCCGCGTCTTTTGACACCCCTCGCGTCCAGATCGGGCGAAGGGAACCTGAAAAATTTTGACGTTTTTGACGTTTTAGTAGACTCGTGTTCTATACACATTATACATATTATATACATACAAAAGTCTACCTTAGGGAGCTGATGTTAGAAATTTTACTTGCTATTTTTTGAAATTTTCTTTTGGTTTTATGTTGTTTGTTGACTAATTAGCAGGTAGTTTTTATCCCTTGGTTATACTCCAACGGGAACACGTGTCAAATTACACATCTTTCAGGACTTTAGTACATTTTGACGAAATTTTTGCAGTTTTTAATTTTTCTATAGCACTAGACGTATTCCAAATTCCTGTGTATCATTTGTTTTGGCTTGAGGACGGTGAGACCTATCTAGGGATACCTCTGGATCGCTTCTGCACCCTCTGAAACACACAAAAATAGTTAAAACAGTGGTGTCACCGCATACTTTTCAGTAAATTTTTGAACAAAGTCGCTCATAACTTTTGACCGTGAACCCTGGTGGTGTCCGGGATAGTCTCGTCTTGTAGCTGGTGATCAGCCGCGTCTTTTGACACCCCTCGCGTCCAGATCGGGCGAAGGGAACCTGAAAAATTTTGACGTTTTTGACGTTTTAGTAGACTCGTGTTCTATACACATTATACATATATACATACAAAAGTCTACCTTAGGGAGCTGATGTTAGAAATTTTACTTGCTATTTTTTGAAATTTTCTTTTGGTTTTATGTTGTTTGTTGACTAATTAGCAGGTAGTTTTTATCCCTTGGTTATACTCCAACGGGAACACGTGTCAAATTACACATCTTTCAGGACTTTAGTACATTTTGACGAAATTTTTGCAGTTTTTAATTTTTCTATAGCACTAGACGTATTCCAAATTCCTGTGTATCATTTGTTTTGGCTTGAGGACGGTGAGACCTATCTAGGGATACCTCTGGATCGCTTCTGCACCCTCTGAAACACACAAAAATAGTTAAAACAGTGGTGTCACCGCATACTTTTCAGTAAATTTTTGAACAAAGTCGCTCATAACTTTTGACCGTGAACCCTGGTGGTGTCCGGGATAGTCTCGTCTTGTAGCTGGTGATCAGCCGCGTCTTTTGACACCCCTCGCGTCCAGATCGGGCGAAGGGAACCTGAAAAATTTTGACGTTTTTGACGTTTTAGTAGACTCGTGTTCTATACACATTATACATATATACATACAAAAGTCTACCTTAGGGAGCTGATGTTAGAAATTTTACTTGCTATTTTTTGAAATTTTCTTTTGGTTTTATGTTGTTTGTTGACTAATTAGCAGGTAGTTTTTATCCCTTGGTTATACTCCAACGGGAACACGTGTCAAATTACACATCTTTCAGGACTTTAGTACATTTTGACGAAATTTTTGCAGTTTTTAATTTTTCTATAGCACTAGACGTATTCCAAATTCCTGTGTATCATTTGTTTTGGCTTGAGGACGGTGAGACCTATCTAGGGATACCTCTGGATCGCTTCTGCACCCTCTGAAACACACAAAAATAGTTAAAACAGTGGTGTCACCGCATACTTTTCAGTAAATTTTTGAACAAAGTCGCTAATAACTTTTGACCGTGAACCCTGGTGGTGTCCGGGATAGTCTCGTCTTGTAGCTGGTGATCAGCCGCGTCTTTTGACACCCCTCGCGTCCAGATCGGGCGAAGGGAACCTGAAAAATTTTGACGTTTTTGACGTTTTAGTAGACTCGTGTTCTATACACATTATACATATATACATACAAAAGTCTACCTTAGGGAGCTGATGTTAGAAATTTTACTTGCTATTTTTTGAAATTTTCTTTTGGTTTTATGTTGTTTGTTGACTAATTAGCAGGTAGTTTTTATCCCTTGGTTATACTCCAACGGGAACACGTGTCAAATTACACATCTTTCAGGACTTTAGTACATTTTGACGAAATTTTTGCAGTTTTTAATTTTTCTATAGCACTAGACGTATTCCAAATTCCTGTGTATCATTTGTTTTGGCTTGAGGACGGTGAGACCTATCTAGGGATACCTCTGGATCGCTTCTGCACCCTCTGAAACACACAAAAATAGTTAAAACAGTGGTGTCACCGCATACTTTTCAGTAAATTTTTGAACAAAGTCGCTCATAACTTTTGACCGTGAACCCTGGTGGTGTCCGGGATAGTCTCGTCTTGTAGCTGGTGATCAGCCGCGTCTTTTGACACCCCTCGCGTCCAGATCGGGCGAAGGGAACCTGAAAAATTTTGACGTTTTTGACGTTTTAGTAGACTCGTGTTCTATACACATTATACATATATACATACAAAAGTCTACCTTAGGGAGCTGATGTTAGAAATTTTACTTGCTATTTTTTGAAATTTTCTTTTGGTTTTATGTTGTTTGTTGACTAATTAGCAGGTAGTTTTTATCCCTTGGTTATACTCCAACGGGAACACGTGTCAAATTACACATCTTTCAGGACTTTAGTACATTTTGACGAAATTTTTGCAGTTTTTAATTTTTCTATAGCACTAGACGTATTCCAAATTCCTGTGTATCATTTGTTTTGGCTTGAGGACGGTGAGACCTATCTAGGGATACCTCTGGATCGCTTCTGCACCCTCTGAAACACACAAAAATAGTTAAAACAGTGGTGTCACCGCATACTTTTCAGTAAATTTTTGAACAAAGTCGCTCATAACTTTTGACCGTGAACCCTGGTGGTGTCCGGGATAGTCTCGTCTTGTAGCTGGTGATCAGCCGCGTCTTTTGACACCCCTCGCGTCCAGATCGGGCGAAGGGAACCTGAAAAATTTTGACGTTTTTGACGTTTTAGTAGACTCGTGTTCTATACACATTATACATATATACATACAAAAGTCTACCTTAGGGAGCTGATGTTAGAAATTTTACTTGCTATTTTTTGAAATTTTCTTTTGGTTTTATGTTGTTTGTTGACTAATTAGCAGGTAGTTTTTATCCCTTGGTTATACTCCAACGGGAACACGTGTCAAATTACACATCTTTCAGGACTTTAGTACATTTTGACGAAATTTTTGCAGTTTTTAATTTTTCTATAGCACTAGACGTATTCCAAATTCCTGTGTATCATTTGTTTTGGCTTGAGGACGGTGAGACCTATCTAGGGATACCTCTGGATCGCTTCTGCACCCTCTGAAACACACAAAAATAGTTAAAACAGTGGTGTCACCGCATACTTTTCAGTAAATTTTTGAACAAAGTCGCTCATAACTTTTGACCGTGAACCCTGGTGGTGTCCGGGATAGTCTCGTCTTGTAGCTGGTGATCAGCCGCGTCTTTTGACACCCCTCGCGTCCAGATCGGGCGAAGGGAACCTGAAAAATTTTGACGTTTTTGACGTTTTAGTAGACTCGTGTTCTATACACATTATACATATATACATACAAAAGTCTACCTTAGGGAGCTGATGTTAGAAATTTTACTTGCTATTTTTTGAAATTTTCTTTTGGTTTTATGTTGTTTGTTGACTAATTAGCAGGTAGTTTTTATCCCTTGGTTATACTCCAACGGGAACACGTGTCAAATTACACATCTTTCAGGACTTTAGTACATTTTGACGAAATTTTTGCAGTTTTTAATTTTTCTATAGCACTAGACGTATTCCAAATTCCTGTGTATCATTTGTTTTGGCTTGAGGACGGTGAGACCTATCTAGGGATACCTCTGGATCGCTTCTGCACCCTCTGAAACACACAAAAATAGTTAAAACAGTGGTGTCACCGCATACTTTTCAGTAAATTTTTGAACAAAGTCGCTCATAACTTTTGACCGTGAACCCTGGTGGTGTCCGGGATAGTCTCGTCTTGTAGCTGGTGATCAGCCGCGTCTTTTGACACCCCTCGCGTCCAGATCGGGCGAAGGGAACCTGAAAAATTTTGACGTTTTTGACGTTTTAGTAGACTCGTGTTCTATACACATTATACATATATACATACAAAAGTCTACCTTAGGGAGCTGATGTTAGAAATTTTACTTGCTATTTTTTGAAATTTTCTTTTGGTTTTATGTTGTTTGTTGACTAATTAGCAGGTAGTTTTTATCCCTTGGTTATACTCCAACGGGAACACGTGTCAAATTACACATCTTTCAGGACTTTAGTACATTTTGACGAAATTTTTGCAGTTTTTAATTTTTCTATAGCACTAGACGTATTCCAAATTCCTGTGTATCATTTGTTTTGGCTTGAGGACGGTGAGACCTATCTAGGGATACCTCTGGATCGCTTCTGCACCCTCTGAAACACACAAAAATAGTTAAAACAGTGGTGTCACCGCATACTTTTCAGTAAATTTTTGAACAAAGTCGCTCATAACTTTTGACCGTGAACCCTGGTGGTGTCCGGGATAGTCTCGTCTTGTAGCTGGTGATCAGCCGCGTCTTTTGACACCCCTCGCGTCCAGATCGGGCGAAGGGAACCTGAAAAATTTTGACGTTTTTGACGTTTTAGTAGACTCGTGTTCTATACACATTATACATATATACATACAAAAGTCTACCTTAGGGAGCTGATGTTAGAAATTTTACTTGCTATTTTTTGAAATTTTCTTTTGGTTTTATGTTGTTTGTTGACTAATTAGCAGGTAGTTTTTATCCCTTGGTTATACTCCAACGGGAACACGTGTCAAATTACACATCTTTCAGGACTTTAGTACATTTTGACGAAATTTTTGCAGTTTTTAATTTTTCTATAGCACTAGACGTATTCCAAATTCCTGTGTATCATTTGTTTTGGCTTGAGGACGGTGAGACCTATCTAGGGATACCTCTGGATCGCTTCTGCACCCTCTGAAACACACAAAAATAGTTAAAACAGTGGTGTCACCGCATACTTTTCAGTAAATTTTTGAACAAAGTCGCTCATAACTTTTGACCGTGAACCCTGGTGGTGTCCGGGATAGTCTCGTCTTGTAGCTGGTGATCAGCCGCGTCTTTTGACACCCCTCGCGTCCAGATCGGGCGAAGGGAACCTGAAAAATTTTGACGTTTTTGACGTTTTAGTAGACTCGTGTTCTATACACATTATACATATATACATACAAAAGTCTACCTTAGGGAGCTGATGTTAGAAATTTTACTTGCTATTTTTTGAAATTTTCTTTTGGTTTTATGTTGTTTGTTGACTAATTAGCAGGTAGTTTTTATCCCTTGGTTATACTCCAACGGGAACACGTGTCAAATTACACATCTTTCAGGACTTTAGTACATTTTGACGAAATTTTTGCAGTTTTTAATTTTTCTATAGCACTAGACGTATTCCAAATTCCTGTGTATCATTTGTTTTGGCTTGAGGACGGTGAGACCTATCTAGGGATACCTCTGGATCGCTTCTGCACCCTCTGAAACACACAAAAATAGTTAAAACAGTGGTGTCACCGCATACTTTTCAGTAAATTTTTGAACAAAGTCGCTCATAACTTTTGACCGTGAACCCTGGTGGTGTCCGGGATAGTCTCGTCTTGTAGCTGGTGATCAGCCGCGTCTTTTGACACCCCTCGCGTCCAGATCGGGCGAAGGGAACCTGAAAAATTTTGACGTTTTTGACGTTTTAGTAGACTCGTGTTCTATACACATTATACATATATACATACAAAAGTCTACCTTAGGGAGCTGATGTTAGAAATTTTACTTGCTATTTTTTGAAATTTTCTTTTGGTTTTATGTTGTTTGTTGACTAATTAGCAGGTAGTTTTTATCCCTTGGTTATACTCCAACGGGAACACGTGTCAAATTACACATCTTTCAGGACTTTAGTACATTTTGACGAAATTTTTGCAGTTTTTAATTTTTCTATAGCACTAGACGTATTCCAAATTCCTGTGTATCATTTGTTTTGGCTTGAGGACGGTGAGACCTATCTAGGGATACCTCTGGATCGCTTCTGCACCCTCTGAAACACACAAAAATAGTTAAAACAGTGGTGTCACCGCATACTTTTCAGTAAATTTTTGAACAAAGTCGCTCATAACTTTTGACCGTGAACCCTGGTGGTGTCCGGGATAGTCTCGTCTTGTAGCTGGTGATCAGCCGCGTCTTTTGACACCCCTCGCGTCCAGATCGGGCGAAGGGAACCTGAAAAATTTTGACGTTTTTGACGTTTTAGTAGACTCGTGTTCTATACACATTATACATATATACATACAAAAGTCTACCTTAGGGAGCTGATGTTAGAAATTTTACTTGCTATTTTTTGAAATTTTCTTTTGGTTTTATGTTGTTTGTTGACTAATTAGCAGGTAGTTTTTATCCCTTGGTTATACTCCAACGGGAACACGTGTCAAATTACACATCTTTCAGGACTTTAGTACATTTTGACGAAATTTTTGCAGTTTTTAATTTTTCTATAGCACTAGACGTATTCCAAATTCCTGTGTATCATTTGTTTTGGCTTGAGGACGGTGAGACCTATCTAGGGATACCTCTGGATCGCTTCTGCACCCTCTGAAACACACAAAAATAGTTAAAACAGTGGTGTCACCGCATACTTTTCAGTAAATTTTTGAACAAAGTCGCTCATAACTTTTGACCGTGAACCCTGGTGGTGTCCGGGATAGTCTCGTCTTGTAGCTGGTGATCAGCCGCGTCTTTTGACACCCCTCGCGTCCAGATCGGGCGAAGGGAACCTGAAAAATTTTGACGTTTTTGACGTTTTAGTAGACTCGTGTTCTATACACATTATACATATATACATACAAAAGTCTACCTTAGGGAGCTGATGTTAGAAATTTTACTTGCTATTTTTTGAAATTTTCTTTTGGTTTTATGTTGTTTGTTGACTAATTAGCAGGTAGTTTTTATCCCTTGGTTATACTCCAACGGGAACACGTGTCAAATTACACATCTTTCAGGACTTTAGTACATTTTGACGAAATTTTTGCAGTTTTTAATTTTTCTATAGCACTAGACGTATTCCAAATTCCTGTGTATCATTTGTTTTGGCTTGAGGACGGTGAGACCTATCTAGGGATACCTCTGGATCGCTTCTGCACCCTCTGAAACACACAAAAATAGTTAAAACAGTGGTGTCACCGCATACTTTTCAGTAAATTTTTGAACAAAGTCGCTCATAACTTTTGACCGTGAACCCTGGTGGTGTCCGGGATAGTCTCGTCTTGTAGCTGGTGATCAGCCGCGTCTTTTGACACCCCTCGCGTCCAGATCGGGCGAAGGGAACCTGAAAAATTTTGACGTTTTTGACGTTTTAGTAGACTCGTGTTCTATACACATTATACATATATACATACAAAAGTCTACCTTAGGGAGCTGATGTTAGAAATTTTACTTGCTATTTTTTGAAATTTTCTTTTGGTTTTATGTTGTTTGTTGACTAATTAGCAGGTAGTTTTTATCCCTTGGTTATACTCCAACGGGAACACGTGTCAAATTACACATCTTTCAGGACTTTAGTACATTTTGACGAAATTTTTGCAGTTTTTAATTTTTCTATAGCACTAGACGTATTCCAAATTCCTGTGTATCATTTGTTTTGGCTTGAGGACGGTGAGACCTATCTAGGGATACCTCTGGATCGCTTCTGCACCCTCTGAAACACACAAAAATAGTTAAAACAGTGGTGTCACCGCATACTTTTCAGTAAATTTTTGAACAAAGTCGCTCATAACTTTTGACCGTGAACCCTGGTGGTGTCCGGGATAGTCTCGTCTTGTAGCTGGTGATCAGCCGCGTCTTTTGACACCCCTCGCGTCCAGATCGGGCGAAGGGAACCTGAAAAATTTTGACGTTTTTGACGTTTTAGTAGACTCGTGTTCTATACACATTATACATATATACATACAAAAGTCTACCTTAGGGAGCTGATGTTAGAAATTTTACTTGCTATTTTTTGAAATTTTCTTTTGGTTTTATGTTGTTTGTTGACTAATTAGCAGGTAGTTTTTATCCCTTGGTTATACTCCAACGGGAACACGTGTCAAATTACACATCTTTCAGGACTTTAGTACATTTTGACGAAATTTTTGCAGTTTTTAATTTTTCTATAGCACTAGACGTATTCCAAATTCCTGTGTATCATTTGTTTTGGCTTGAGGACGGTGAGACCTATCTAGGGATACCTCTGGATCGCTTCTGCACCCTCTGAAACACACAAAAATAGTTAAAACAGTGGTGTCACCGCATACTTTTCAGTAAATTTTTGAACAAAGTCGCTCATAACTTTTGACCGTGAACCCTGGTGGTGTCCGGGATAGTCTCGTCTTGTAGCTGGTGATCAGCCGCGTCTTTTGACACCCCTCGCGTCCAGATCGGGCGAAGGGAACCTGAAAAATTTTGACGTTTTTGACGTTTTAGTAGACTCGTGTTCTATACACATTATACATATATACATACAAAAGTCTACCTTAGGGAGCTGATGTTAGAAATTTTACTTGCTATTTTTTGAAATTTTCTTTTGGTTTTATGTTGTTTGTTGACTAATTAGCAGGTAGTTTTTATCCCTTGGTTATACTCCAACGGGAACACGTGTCAAATTACACATCTTTCAGGACTTTAGTACATTTTGACGAAATTTTTGCAGTTTTTAATTTTTCTATAGCACTAGACGTATTCCAAATTCCTGTGTATCATTTGTTTTGGCTTGAGGACGGTGAGACCTATCTAGGGATACCTCTGGATCGCTTCTGCACCCTCTGAAACACACAAAAATAGTTAAAACAGTGGTGTCACCGCATACTTTTCAGTAAATTTTTGAACAAAGTCGCTCATAACTTTTGACCGTGAACCCTGGTGGTGTCCGGGATAGTCTCGTCTTGTAGCTGGTGATCAGCCGCGTCTTTTGACACCCCTCGCGTCCAGATCGGGCGAAGGGAACCTGAAAAATTTTGACGTTTTTGACGTTTTAGTAGACTCGTGTTCTATACACATTATACATATATACATACAAAAGTCTACCTTAGGGAGCTGATGTTAGAAATTTTACTTGCTATTTTTTGAAATTTTCTTTTGGTTTTATGTTGTTTGTTGACTAATTAGCAGGTAGTTTTTATCCCTTGGTTATACTCCAACGGGAACACGTGTCAAATTACACATCTTTCAGGACTTTAGTACATTTTGACGAAATTTTTGCAGTTTTTAATTTTTCTATAGCACTAGACGTATTCCAAATTCCTGTGTATCATTTGTTTTGGCTTGAGGACGGTGAGACCTATCTAGGGATACCTCTGGATCGCTTCTGCACCCTCTGAAACACACAAAAATAGTTAAAACAGTGGTGTCACCGCATACTTTTCAGTAAATTTTTGAACAAAGTCGCTCATAACTTTTGACCGTGAACCCTGGTGGTGTCCGGGATAGTCTCGTCTTGTAGCTGGTGATCAGCCGCGTCTTTTGACACCCCTCGCGTCCAGATCGGGCGAAGGGAACCTGAAAAATTTTGACGTTTTTGACGTTTTAGTAGACTCGTGTTCTATACACATTATACATATATACATACAAAAGTCTACCTTAGGGAGCTGATGTTAGAAATTTTACTTGCTATTTTTTGAAATTTTCTTTTGGTTTTATGTTGTTTGTTGACTAATTAGCAGGTAGTTTTTATCCCTTGGTTATACTCCAACGGGAACACGTGTCAAATTACACATCTTTCAGGACTTTAGTACATTTTGACGAAATTTTTGCAGTTTTTAATTTTTCTATAGCACTAGACGTATTCCAAATTCCTGTGTATCATTTGTTTTGGCTTGAGGACGGTGAGACCTATCTAGGGATACCTCTGGATCGCTTCTGCACCCTCTGAAACACACAAAAATAGTTAAAACAGTGGTGTCACCGCATACTTTTCAGTAAATTTTTGAACAAAGTCGCTCATAACTTTTGACCGTGAACCCTGGTGGTGTCCGGGATAGTCTCGTCTTGTAGCTGGTGATCAGCCGCGTCTTTTGACACCCCTCGCGTCCAGATCGGGCGAAGGGAACCTGAAAAATTTTGACGTTTTTGACGTTTTAGTAGACTCGTGTTCTATACACATTATACATATATACATACAAAAGTCTACCTTAGGGAGCTGATGTTAGAAATTTTACTTGCTATTTTTTGAAATTTTCTTTTGGTTTTATGTTGTTTGTTGACTAATTAGCAGGTAGTTTTTATCCCTTGGTTATACTCCAACGGGAACACGTGTCAAATTACACATCTTTCAGGACTTTAGTACATTTTGACGAAATTTTTGCAGTTTTTAATTTTTCTATAGCACTAGACGTATTCCAAATTCCTGTGTATCATTTGTTTTGGCTTGAGGACGGTGAGACCTATCTAGGGATACCTCTGGATCGCTTCTGCACCCTCTGAAACACACAAAAATAGTTAAAACAGTGGTGTCACCGCATACTTTTCAGTAAATTTTTGAACAAAGTCGCTCATAACTTTTGACCGTGAACCCTGGTGGTGTCCGGGATAGTCTCGTCTTGTAGCTGGTGATCAGCCGCGTCTTTTGACACCCCTCGCGTCCAGATCGGGCGAAGGGAACCTGAAAAATTGCCCGCCCAAACCCACCCTTTATCGTTTTACAGATTACGACAGTAAAAATTTCATCTGTACACCATACTTAGGGCAAAATAAGAAAACAAAGGGAAATTTATTTTAATTCTATTTTACTTTTTTATTACTTTTAGCATTTTATTGACTAGTTTTGACTGTTGTTTTTACAAATTTATTAATTATTCTATATTGACAGTTTTATAATTTTATTAAAAAATTTATATTGACAATTTTATGTTTTAAAAAATTATTAGTTTGACAATTAATTATTTAAATTTATTTTATTTATTTGTTTAACTTGTGGTTTATTGACCACAAGTTATTAGGTTAATTGTGTCGTCTATGCTATTGCATTTTAACTATATTATTTTTAAATTTAAATTATTTTAATTATTAAGCTATTATCATATATATAACTTATACAAACTTTTATTATTTATTTGATTGATTGTTTTCAAAAGTTAGGCTCACCATGTTCGGCTTCCGTACGCCCACTAAAGAACCCAGCACGTCGCAGACGGCGGCTCCTGTGGCGACCGGTTCCGGGTTAGCGCAGGTCAGGCGTAGCATAGGGGAGATCGAGTCGAAGCTGAGGTCTTCGACGTCGCCTCCCCTAAAAACCGCTGCGCCGAAAAACAAGGCAGCCCCGGCTCCGGTCGTCAAGGAGACCAAACCGAAACACCCCAGCCGTCTTGCGGAGGCCAAGGCGTTGTTGATAAGGGCTAAAACCCAAATCAACAACAGCCGCAACCTCCGCACTGACATCAAGAACGACGTGCTGGAGGCCGTTGACCGGCTTTACCAACTTATAAAGGAACAGGCGGCCGAACGTGGTGAGAGGGTAGAATCGTTGGCCAAGGATCCGGTGATCAAGGACCAACAAGTAGAGAGGCCGAACGAAGCAGCACTAATTATTAAACTGGAAGAACACGGCAAGTTGCTAGAGGAGAACAAAAAAGAAATGGCGGGCCTCAGAGAGGAGTTGCGCAAGGCACCGGTGTCTTACGCGAGTGCAGTGGCCGGACCCCCGAAGCCTCAAGCTTGGGGAGCGTCGGCCATGCACTCGATTATCATCAAGTCAAACGACGAGATGGACACCGGTGACCAGGTGGTGGAGAAAATTAGAAGCGCCACACAGGCCATTAAAGAAGGGGTCCAAGTAGACAGACTCAGAAAAGTAAAGGATCAGAGAGTGATCCTGGGTTGTGCATCGGCGGAAGAACTTGAGCGTGTCAAGTCCAAGCTCCGGGCAAATAGCAAGGACTTACACATCGAGAGCATTGCAGGCAGGGACCCGCTGATTGTCCTTAAGGACGTAATGTCCTACAACACCGATGAGGAGGTGCTGAGGGCGCTTAAGGCGCAGAACAAGCACCTCCTCAAGGACATCAGCGGGGACGATGACCGGATGGAGGTCAGATATCGGAAAAGGACCAGGAACCCGTTGGTAGCCCACATCGTGGTGAAGGTGTCGCCTCGATTGTGGGGCTGCCTGACGGGGGCCGGGGCCGTCCATATTGACCTCCAGCGGGTCAGAGTCGAGGACCAGTCCCCCCTGGTGCAGTGCTCTCGATGTTTGGGCTACGGGCACACAAGGCGGCTGTGTCAGGACGCCGAGGATGTGTGCAGCCATTGTGGGGGGCCGCACCGCAAAGACGCGTGTAAGGAGAAGCTTGCGGAGCGGCCCTCCTGTTGCAACTGCAAGAAGGCTGGGTGTCCTGACACAGCACACAACGCCTTCGACACGCAGTGCCCAGTCCGGAGAAAGTGGGACACCTTGGCAAGGTCAGCAGTGGCCTATTGCTAAGGTGCCCCACTGGAGCGAGGCTGCCGGTGCACAGCCCAGAAGCAGTAACTTGCCGTGTGTTGTCCATTTGTGCATACTGTACAGACCGCACTCTACATCCACCAGCACCGCACCACAGCGCAGTCCAGGACCTGCACGGCTCTGTCTCTTGGACAGCATTGTAAGAAATGCATGCCAGAGAAGAGTACCGGTAGCAGTCTCCCTCCGTTTCGAGGGAGAAATTGGCAAAGCGCTGTGGTCGGCCCCTAGTGTCGGCCTGTGCAGTGTGCACAATGGAGGGGTATTTGTTGTTTTTGTATCGATTCGTTCGTTGTCCTCCTTGTTGTGTCGTCTTTATGTTAGTTATTTCTTTCCTTTGTGTTTTGTAGGTATGTGTGTACTATTATTTGCTGTCTCTTTTTACGTAAAAATATGGCTGAGCTCTGCATAGCAGTGCAGCGGCGGCTTCCAAACTTGCAAACTAAGATTGCACTTTTGCAAACACGCCCTGCACTGTGGTGCAGACTTAGTGGAAAAATATTATGTGTTTATTTGTTATGTTATTAATTGTGTAAGTTTATCCGTAAATTTTAGAATAATAAGAAAATAAATTTTGCAAATAAAAAGTTAAAATTAATAAATATAAATAGTATTCTAAAACATTGTAAAAATAAAATAAGAAATCAGTTTTGCATAGTGAAGGCAAAATACTGTAAATTGAAATGTAAGTTTAAAAATTGAATAAAGCAAAATTAGTAACTAAAATTGTAAATAAAATAGTAATACCCCTAAACCCTACCTACATATTTTTCTTATCGGATTAACAAGTGCAATATACCGTCAGAAGCGCACTGACGCGACGCACGCGACAAATTTTCCGGTTAAGTGATGTGACACATGTGCAAAAAGTTATTCAAGAAAAACCGTGTGTAGTGGAAATATAACCTCCAAAAATAAGTGTTTTCACGCGACGCTGCCCAAACGGGCTAACAACTTCATACTTTTAAAGTGCAAAGTGCTGTGAAAAAGTGACCTTCAAGTGCCTGCTCATCAAAAAGATTTTTCACACGCTTTTCCGGAAAGTTATTCCGGAAAAACCAAAAAGCACGTGGACACGAGGTCGGTGAAGTAGACGTCGCAGGAGCGTGGTTTCTTGGTGACTGAGGCGGGACCTCAAAACAACTTATCTTCGGGAAAAAGAAAAATTTTTCCACGCCTAGGAGAAGAGGAAACTACATATAAAGGTCCAAACTTTAAAGCTGAATATCAAGAAATCGTCAGGCAGGACCCCTACTTTTTCTTCAGGAATCTGTTGCGCGCTTACCAGCTAAAGAAGATTAGCGTAAGTTTTTATTAAATAACTAATAGGAATTCTAAAATATTAACAAAATAAGATTTTATCAGTTTTTTAAAAGTTTTGTTAAAAGAAAATTCCAAATTTTAAAGTTTAAGTATTGTACCTGGTAGAGCTTTATTTTACCTAAATTTAGATATTTTTAGAAATTTTTTATGTTTATTATTACCAAAGTTAGGGATTTTTGACTGTTTTTTCTTCATAAAATAAAAATAAATAGAAATAAAATTAATATCATAATAGAATTAGACTTAAGACATATATACGGACTTGTTTAAGCCCAAGCTTGCGTAGGATAACCCCAAAATTGACAAAAATAAAATTTTTCAGCCATTTTGGTTTTTAGGTTTTTAATTTCAAACACTTATAACTTTGGGGTCATCGAGCGTAGAGAGTTGCGGTTTTTTAAGAGCGGTGTAGAATTGCAGCCAGCATCGTTTCCTGACACTTTCAGGAATTTTCAGGGCCTGAAAGTTTTCAGCGCTGAAACCCCTTGGGAAACGTGCAGCAGGTCAGGCCAGAGCGGGCATTTCAAACCGCGTCTTTCTACGGCCAACGGTTGCGGAGTTATAAGCGATACGCGCCTTAGTTTGACACTTCAGCGGCCATCTTGAAAATCTTTAGTGCCGCATAACTCCGCTCCTGGGGGTCGTGGAAGAGTACGGATTGCAAAATATTGCTCAGGGGCGACACCTCCACCTAGCCCGCAGGTTTTCAGCATTTTTCGGGCTGAAAATTTTCAGGCTCCTGAAAGTGTTCTCGCGGGTTAGAGCGGGGCGGGAGAGACCAAACAAGCCCAAACTCGCGTGCTCGGCGACCACCGTGGGGGAGGTTACGGCCGGTCAAAGTTTGAGTTTGACCAGTCAAAACATTTTTTGACCGGAAGTAACTCCAGAACCGGAGATCGCAGAGCTTTCTGGTTTTCTTTGGGAGTGTTGCCTGGTCCCCCCCTTCCCCTCTACACAATTTCGTGGAGATAGGAGAGAGAAAAATTTCAAGGGCTGAAACCACCACCACTGAGTAGAGCCCGCCGCGCCCGTTCAGAAAAGCCCGGGCACGGTGGTATTCGGACTATTGGTTCCGGAGATAACCGCAAAAACCAGATACTGGTCTGGTGGTAACCAGATTCTTGGCTTGCGATATCTCCGGAACCCTTTGGGCTGGAGTAGCCGTGTTTGGGGTTGCCAGAAGGGGCTCGGCGAGAGCTACATCTTGGTGGACAGGGTTAGACTCTACATAGAGAAAAAATTTTAAAAATTTAAATTTTTAAGCATTTTTTAAATATTTATCTGTAAAGTTTAGTCATAAGCAGACTAAGTACATTATACGGCACACACAGTGACTACAGTAGAGTTGACTCTACTTAAACTAACGATATAAAAAATCTCTACTTTAAATTTACAATATAAATTGACACCGCCATAATTAAGTTAGGACACAATTGGCGCAGCCAAGTGACTCTACGTAGAGAAAAATCTTTATAACTCTACTTTATTGTTTTTATTTTATTTTATTTTGTATTATTGTTAAGTTGTTTTAATTTTATTGTATGTATTGTTTTGTCCAGCATTGACCAGAGTCAGAGACTCATCCTACACATATTGTTTATTGCTTATTGTGTAGTCTTTTAGCGGTAATAACAAAAAGGGGCAGCTCTCTTTACAACTTATACAATATTATCTGCCCCTCCGCATCACAATCCCAAAATGTTTGGACTTGGGCTCCGCACGCCTACCAAAAGGCAGGAGAGTAATAAGTCACCCCCAAAGGTGACCGTTCGAAAAAGCATTGACAGGTGGGAGGCCGCAGAGCAAAGCGACAAACTGACTGCGAAAACATGCGCAGAGACAGCAAAGACCTTTGCGACAATGCAGGCTGGCCCTGCAGAAAAATTGACCACTAAGCCAGCGGGAAACATCACCGCAGTGCGCAGGGCATCAACGGGGAATGACGAGTCCCCCAAAAAACTCTACGTCAGCAGAGTTGCAGAAGCGGCAGCCTGTCTGAACAAGGCGAAGGTCCATTTGAGGGCCTCACGGAACCTAAAGACGGAAATAAAAGAAGGGGTTGAAAAGGCACTCACACGACTACTAGAGCTAGTCAAGGAAGCCGAAAAGGAGCTCAAGGCGACGGGAAGTACAACGGTGGGAGAGCAGGCGGGGAGGGGAGCGGGAGCACTTGTCGCTCCTCTCTATAACCCTGCCCCCTCTCTCCCCTCTACCTCCGGCGAAAGCCTACTTATATCATGTTTAGAGGAACATACAAAATTGATAAGGGAAAACGGCAGAGAGATGGAAAAACTGAAGGCGACGATTGAAAGGCGCACGGAAAAAATGGAAAACACAAAAACGCCTACCTACGCTGGGGTGACAGCGACCCAGAGGGATGGGGCGCCGCAAAAGCGCACGCTGCACTCGGTCGCGGTCACCTCGACCGTGGAGACGGAAACAGGAGAGGAGGTGCTCGAAAGAGTAAGGAAGGCCGTAGACGCAAAGGAAGGATGGGTAAAAGTGGAGAGGGTAAGAAAGGCCAAAAACAGGAAAGTAATAATGGGATTTGGATCCAAAGAAGAACGGGATAAAGTGAAGGATAGAATAGGGAAAGAAGGTGGCAGCCTCACTATCGAGGACGTGGAGAACAAAGACCCGCTGGTCAGGCTTGGGGATGTCTTGTCAGTAAATACTGACGAGGACATCCTCAAGGCTCTTCGTAACCAGAATGGGGCTGTTTTCCACGGCCTCGAAGAGGGGGAGGACAGGATTGTAGTGAAATACAGAAAGAGAGCCAGAAACCCTCACACTAGTCACGTAATTATTAGCGTTTCGCCCAGTGTCTGGAGGCGGATGACGGAAAGGGAAGATTACGTCTACATAGACCTCCAGCGGATCAGAGCGGAAGACCAGACTCCACTGGTCCAGTGCACGCGCTGTCTGGGGTACGGCCACGGCCGTAAGTACTGCCAAGAAACTGCAGATGCATGCAGCCATTGCGGCGGTCCCCACCTGAGAACGGAGTGCGTGGACTGGCTTGCTGGAGAGCCACCGGCCTGCAGAAACTGTAAAAAGGCGAAACAAACGCAGACAGATCACAATGCCTTCAGCTCCGGATGCCCTGTGCGCCGCCGTTGGGACGAACTGGCCCGGTCGACCGTCGCGTACTGTTAACGCCAACGTTGCCACCACAACATACAGTTATATGCAAGCGAACCTCCAACGCAAAAGGCTTGCAACAACCGAGCTATTACTCGAGGCACAAAAACAAGGAGCAGCTGTAGCCTTGCTGCAAGAGCCATATACCGGGGGGACCAGGACAATGAAGAGCCACAGAGGAGTAAGAATCTTCCAGAGCACTGAAGAAGGAGAAGGGACCGTTAAGGCTGCAATTGCTGTCCTCGATAGCAATCTTAACATAAAGCAGTACCCAAAACTCACCACAAATAATATTGTTGTGGTGGGGATCCAAACCAGTGCCTGGGAGATCACCCTGGTGTCCATATACTTTGAGCCGGACAAACCAGTAGAGCCCTACCTAAACCATCTTAAGGAAATAGTGGCCAAAAATGGTTCTAAGCCTATAATCGTTGGAGGTGACGCAAATGCAAAAAGCACCTGGTGGGGCAGCCCGACGGTCGACCGTAGGGGAGAAGAGGTATGCGGAACTCTCGGGGAGCTCGGGCTACACATTTTAAACTCAGGAGAAATCCCTACCTTCGACACGATAAGAGGAGGACAACGCTATAGCAGCTATGTCGACATAACAGCTTGTTCGACAAATATCCTCGACAAGGTAACAGACTGGAAAGTCGTCGAGGGTCTAAGCAGCTCCGACCACAACGGCATCGTCTTCAAAATCCTACAGACTAAAGCAAAAGGGCTAAAAGTAGAAAGAACCACCAGAATATTTAACACAAAAAAGGCTAACTGGGCTGAGTTTCATGAGAAACTCACCCTGTTAAGCCAAGAACATCAAATCACAAAAGAAGAAATAGAGAAAATTGGCAAAGTAGAGCAAATAGATGAAACAATAAATAACTACACAAAAATAATAACAAAAGCGTGCAAAGAATCCATGCCAAAAAAGAAACAAACAGAAAAACTTACCTTGCCGTGGTGGTCGGAGAGACTAGCGAAACTGAAAAAAGCAGTAGCTACCAAAAAGAGGAGGATCAGGTGCGCTGCCCCAGTCCGTAGATCCATCGTCGTCGAAGAGTACCTGCAACAGAAAAAAGAATATGAGTTAGAGGCAGCCAGAGCCCAAACCGAGAGTTGGAAGGAGTTCTGCTGCAAACAGGATAGAGAGGGGGTTTGGGAGGAGATTTACAGGGTTTTAGGAAGGACAGCGAGTAGGGTTGAGGACCCGCCGCTGGTGAAAGATGGGGAAATACTGGACGCGGAAGGGTCCGCCCGATACATAGCGGAGACCCTGTATCCAAGAGACCATCTATCTATGGACAACACCCACCACAGCCGCGTCAGACAAGAGGCGGCATTGGTGAATGAAGGAGAAAATGATGAACCATATGATCCACCATTCACTATAGCTGAACTGAAGGCGGCGAGTGAGTCCTTCAATCCTAAGAAGGCTCCGGGAATGGATGGCCTCACAGCCGATATCTGCAACCATGCTATCAGCAAAGACCCCGAAACTTTCCTGGCTATCCTAAACAAATGCCTAGCATACAACCACTTCCCAAGAGCATGGAAAGAGGCAACAGTGGTTGTACTACGGAAGCCAGGAAAGCCGGACTATACAACACCAAAGGCGTACCGTCCAATCGGCCTGTTGCCGGTACTCGGAAAGATCTATGAGAAAATGTTGGTGGCCCGACTCAGGTTCCACATATCACCGAGGATGAGTACTCGCCAGTACGGATTCATGCCACAAAGGAGTACCGAAGACTCCCTCTATACCCTCATGCACAAGATACGCAACATGCTGAAACTAAAGAAAATAATAACACTAATATCGCTGGACATAGAGGGAGCATTCGACAATGCCTGGTGGCCAGCCATAAGGGTCCGACTGGCTGAGGAAAGTTGTCCGGTAAACCTGAGAAGGGTCATCGACAGCTACCTGTGCGATAGGATGGTACGAGTCAGATACGCCGGCGCTGAGCATCACAGAAGCACGGAGAAGGGCTGCGTGCAAGGCTCAATTGGAGGCCCCATCCTCTGGAACCTCGTGCTGGACCCCCTTCTCAAAGACCTCGAAGGAAGAGGAGACTACGCGCAAGCTTTCGCCGACGACGTGATCCTGGTCTTCGATGGTGACACAGCATTGGAAATAGAGACACAGGCAAATGCCGCCCTCGAACGTGTTCGGGCGTGGGGCGTGGAAAACAAGCTAAACTTCGCACCGCACAAGACCAGTGCCATGGTCATTACAAACAAGTTAAAGTATGACGCCCCACGTCTGAGCATGGGCGGGGTCGACATTGCAATGTCTAGGAAAATTAAAGTACTAGGTGTCACCATCGACGACAGGCTCACGTTCAACGCGCACATCACCAACGTTTGTCGCAAGGCCATCGCAGTCTACAAACGGCTGTGTAGAGCTGCAAAAGTGAGCTGGGGCCTAAACCCTGAGGTGGTGAGAATCATATATGTTGCTACAATGGAACCAATAGTCCTATACGCCGCCAGCGCATGGGCGGAAGCCGCCAACAAGCTGGGAGTGATCAAGCAACTAGGCGTCGTGCAGCGGGGAATAGCTCAGAAAATGTGCAAGGCGTACCGAACTGCCTCTCTCAACTCGGTGCTCCTACTGGCTGGGATACTACCTCTGGATCTTAGAATCCACGAGGTGGCCTCGCTGTATAAAGCTAAGAAAGGGGAGCCACAGGCCATACTGGGGGACAGAGAGGTGGAGCGGATGAGTTCTGCACTGGAATGTCCGCACCCCGCGGAGCGAAGCGATCTGAGGATCGTCGGCCTGGTAAACCGTGAAGAAGTTGACGCCAATTCGGACCAGCAGGTGAAAATCTTCACTGACGGTAGTAAGATTGGGGGGCGTGTCGGAGCAGCTCTGTCCATATGGAACGGAGAGGCCGAGACGCGCGCCCTCAAGTTGGCGTTACCGGAATACTGCACGGTCTACCAGGCTGAGCTTCTCGCGATATGCCGAGCTACGCGGGAAATTAGAAAAACAAAGGCGCCTTCCTTTGGGGTATTTAGCGACTCCATGGCGGCTCTTCTGACTGTGAAAAACCCGAGTTGCCTCCATCCCCTGGCAGTGGAGGCCAGAGAGAACATAACAGCTGCATCTCTCCAGAACAAGGTGGTATCCTTGTTCTGGATAAAGGCCCACGCAGGGCTGGAAGGCAACGAGAGAGCGGATCAGCTGGCGAAAGAGGCCGCCATGAGCCTAAAGAAAAGACCGGATTACGATCTGTGTCCTATTTCATTCGTCAAGCGCCACATACGCATGAGGACGCTTGACGAATGGAATAAAAGATACAAGACCGGCCACACAGCTGGTGTCACTAAGATCTTTTTCCCAGATGCGGTGGCGGCGTATGGGACTATAAGGAAGATAGAAATAACTAGCATCAGGGCACAAATTATGACGGGGCACGGTGGATTCTCCGAGTACCTGAATCGATTCAAGTGCAAGGGGAGTCCATCGTGCATCTGTGACCCAAATGTCGACGAAACTGTGCCGCACCTACTCTTGGAGTGTCCAGTACACGACGTGGCAAGATACGAATTGGAACAGGCGCTGAAAACAAAATTAAGCATTGAAACTATAGGGGAAGTGATGCGGGGAAAAGATAGAGAAATCCTTTTAAAATATTGCACAAGGATTGCACAGAAAGCAATAGATAGGAACAAAACAGTATAAGAAAATATGCTGATTGTATATTTAGATATATATATATTAAGCATAGAAATAAGTTTAAACAGTATTAGAGTAAGCATTATCATAAGTAGAAATAGAAATAAGAAGATTTTGTATAATTAGAAAGTTTAAAGAAATGTATTAGAATAAGAGAAACTGTGTAAAATAAAAGACATAAATGCGTGGTCATTTCCCCCTACATAATATATAAGTAATAAAATTAATAAAAATAGATAGCTAAAATAGGTTGTATTGGGAATCCCACCCATTAAAAGAAAGAAAGATATGATGAATGTAGAAAGAAAAAGTATGCGGAATGAAAGTGCGAGAGGAATAATTGCGAGAACTGGTATGAGAAAGAGAACTAGCCCTAGAATAGGCTCCGATAATGTTGGAGGTAGATAGTACAAAAAAAAAAAAAAAAAAAAAAAAAAAAAAAAAAAAAAAAAAAAAAAAAAAAAAAAAACCTAACCTAACCTAACCTAACCTTTTTTTTTTTTTTTTTTTTTTTTCGTGGGAAACTCATTACGAGTACGCACCCGCCTGGGCGAGGCGGGGGTTATGTCGGACTCTCCGGCCACAATGAGACAGCGACCGGCATACCGACTAAAACCCACGGTGTTCCTCCAGACGGCCAGAGTGCCGGGGTCACGGGAGACGCTCGCGCATTCATCCGCAACCCCGACGGGCCACGGCCCGCTCAACGTGAGCGGGCCCCGTCTGATTTGGGGGGCCTAGCCCCCCTTCCTCCATCGAGAGGCGTTCGTGGAACACGTACGCCGCCTTCTCGGGCCTGTGCTGTTCGAGCGGCGATTGCCCATACGCCGCCCGCAGGCATCCTCCTACGGTGGCCGGAGATCCCGGAGCGCCCCACGGCGACGTCCGGTGCGTGCGCGACGGGCAAGGTGGTCAGCTCCCTCTCCCGCTCGGCCGCCTCCTTTGCGAGCATTACCTGCTCGCAAAAGGAGGCGATACCTTCCCAAGCCCTCTCGCTGCGGACCATAGACTGAACCACAGCCGGCAGCGAGAGTCGGGCCGTCGCGAGCGCCGCAACTAGGTCGCGGCGCTGGTCCGCCCACGCTGGACACTCCACGAGCGTGTGGAGCGCCGTGTCGCGTGGGCAGGCCCCACAATGGACGCAATCGGACGTCGGTTCCCGGCCAATGCGACACAGGTACGTGCCGAAGCACCCGTGACCGGTGAGTACCTGCGTCAGCCGGAACGTAAGGGCGCCATGGCGCCTCTCCAGCCACTCCTCGAGGACGGGACTTACCGCCACCACCGTGGCGTGCCCTGCATTGGGTCGCGCAAGTCGCGCCTTCCACTCCGCCACTAGGACCGTGCGGAGCTGGGACCGCTGCGCCTCGATTTCTCGAGGCAGAGGTCGCAGGTCCCGCTCCGCCGCCTCCTCGCGCCATCGGAATAACGACGCGAGGACTTCGGCTTCCAAGTCCCAGGGCGGGGATCCGGCCAATAGGGTCGCTGCTTCGAACGAGATCGTGCGGTAGCCGCGCACCATGCGCACGGCCATGGCCCGTTGCGGCCTCCGCAGCACGCAGACGTTGCGGGCGTCAAGATTGCCCGCCCATACGGGTGCTCCGTATAGGGCCATGGACCGCACGATCCCTCCATACAGTCTCCGGCAGGTCGAGTTGGGCCCCCCAAGGTTGGGGAGCAGCCTCGCCAAGGCGGCGGCGGCGCCCAATAACTTGGGCGCCAGCCGGCGGAAATGCTCGACGAAGTTCCACCGGCTGTCGAGGACGACGCCGAGATACTTCAGCGTCGACTCGACGCCGATCCTTACGCCCCCAACAATAATGTGGGAGCCCTGAGGTGGCCCATTCCGGGGACCGTGAAAACAAACGGCCTCCGATTTGGCCAGGGCCACCTCGAGACCCAACCGCCGGATGCGACCCACGACCTGCGCGACACCTGCTGTCGCTGTAATAGCAGCGCGCCTGTAGTCCTGCCCCCGGGCTGCGACCAGAGTGTCGTCGGCATAACAGGTCACGACGACGCCCGGGAGAAGACCGCCTCGTATGACCCAGTCATAACCGATGTTCCACAGGAGGGGACCAAGAACTGATCCCTGCGGAACACCGCAGGTCATCTCTCGCCGACCGAGGCCATTGCGACCCGGGTAGATAACCGCTCTATCATTCAGATAGGCCCCGACAATGCGGCGGAGGTAGGTCGGCACTCGATGATAGACGAGTGCCTCCCTGACGCAGCTCCAGGGCAGGGAGTTGAACGCGTTGGCGATGTCGAGTGACACCGCCAACACCACCTCGCCCCGAGATAACGCGTCCTCCGCCAGGCTCCTCACGCGCATAATAGCGTGTACGGTGGAGCGCCCGCGGCGAAAACCGAACTGGTTGTCCGCCAAATCCGGCCCTACTTCGCTGAGATGCTCGACGAGGCGGCTCGCAATGACACGCTCGAAGAGCTTCGCCACCTCGTCGAGAAGCACGATGGGCCGGTAGGCGGACGGAGAGTCCGCCGGGCGCCCCTCCTTCTTGAGGAGGACCAGCTTGCCGGTTTTCCACAGCAGCGGAAATCGGCCCTCCTCAAGGCACGCACTGAGGAGCCCTATCAGTCGGGGCTCGAGCTCCCGAAGGGCCAGGACCCACGCACGGCCTGGAATGCCGTCCGGTCCTGGCGCGGTGCTTTTGGCTTGAAGCCTCTTCACCGCAGCTCGAAGCTCTACCCGGGTCACTTCGGGTACGTCGTCGTCGTCCGCGTTGGGAGCCATGGGAGGCAGAACCATCAGCGGAGGAGGGTGCTCCGCCCTCTGAGGGAACAGAGCAGCCACCACCTCCTCCAGCAGTCGTGGCTGGAGACTCTGGGACAGTGGAGGTGCCCACGGGCGAAGTTTGCCCCGTAAACCTAACCTAACCTAACCTTTTTTTTTTTTTTTTTTCGTGGGAAACTCATTACGAGTACGCACCCGCCTGGGCGAGGCGGGGGTTATGTCGGACTCTCCGGCCACAATGAGACAGCGGCCGGCATACCGACTAAAACCCACGGCGTTCCTCCAGACGGCCAGAGTGCCGGGGTCACGGGAGACGCTCGCGCATTCATCCGCGACCCCGACGGGCCACGGCCCGCTCAACGTGAGCGGGCCCCGTCTGATTTGGGGGGCCTAGCCCCCCTTCCTCCATCGAGAGGCGTTCGTGGAACACGTACGCCGCCTTCTCGGGCCTGTGCTGTTCGAGCGGCGATTGCCCAATCGCCGCCCGCAGGCATCCTCCTACGGTGGCTGGAGATCCCGGAGCGCCCCACGGCGACGTCCGGGGCGGACGCGACGGGCGGGGAGCAAGGCGGTCAGCTCCCTCTCCCGCTCGGCCGCCTCCTTGGCGAGCATTACCTGCTCGCAAAAGGAGGCGACCCCCTCCCAAGCCCTCTCGCTGCGGACCATGGACAGAACCACGGCCGGCAGCGAGAGTTGGGCCGTCGCGAGCGCCGCAACTAGGTCGCGGCGCTGGTCCGCCCACGCTGGACACTCCACGAGCGTGTGGAGCGCCGTGTCGCGCGGGCAGACCCCGCAATGGTGGCAGACGGACGTCTGCTCCCGGCCTATGAGACACAGGTACGTGCCGAAGCACCCGTGACCGGTGAGTACCTGTGTCAGCCGGAACGTGAGGACGCCGTGCCTCCTCTCCAGCCACTCCTCGAGGACGGGACTTACCGCCACTACCGTGGCGTGCCCTGCAGTTGGTCGCGCAAGTCGCGCCTTCCACTCCGCCACTAGGACTGTGCGGAGCTGGGACCGCTGCGCCTCGATCTCTCGAGGCAGAGGTCGCAGGTCCCGCTCCGCCGCCTCCTCGCGCCATCGGAATAACGACGCGAGGACTTCGGCTTCCAGGTCCCAGGGCGGGGATCCGGCCAATAGGGTCGCAGCTTCGAACGAGATCGTGCGGTAGCCGCGCACCATGCGCACGGCCATGGCCCGTTGCGGCCTCCGTAGTACGGCAACGTTCCGGGCTGCCAGGTTGGCAGCCCATACGGGCGCTCCGTACAGGGCCATGGACCGCACGATCCCTCCGTACAATTTCCGACAGGTTGGGCTGGGCCCCCCGAGGTTGGGGAGCAGCCTTGCCAAGGCAGCGGCGGCGCCCAATAATTTGGGCGCCAGCCGGCGGAAATGCTCGACAAAGTTCCACCGGCTGTCGAGGACGACGCCGAGATACTTCAGCGTCGACTCGATGCCGATCCGGACGCCCCCAACAATGATGTGGGAGCCCTGAGGTGGCCCCTTTCGGGGACCGTGAAAACCGGCCGGTAGGCGGACGGAGAGTCCGCCGGGCGCCCCTCCTTCTTGAGGAGGACCAGCTTGCCGGTTTTCCACGGCAGCGGAAATCGGCCCTCCTCAAGGCACGCACTGAGGAGCCCTAACAGTCGGGGCTCGAGCTCCCGAAGGGCCAGGACCCACGCACGGCCTGGAATGCCGTCCGGTCCTGGCGCGGTGTTTTTGGCTTGAAGCCTCTTCACCGCAGCTCGAAGCTCTACCCGGGTCACTTCGGGTACGTCGTCGTCGTCCGCGTTGGGAGCCATGGGAGGCAGAACCATCAACGGAGGAGGGTGCTCCGCCCTCTGAGGGAACAGAGCAGCCACCACTTCCTCCAGCAGCTGTGGCTGGAGACTCTGGGACAGTGGAGGCGCCCACGGGCGAAGTTTGCCGCGTACCAAAAGGTATGGACGCCCCCACGGATCACGGTCCAGAGTCTCCAAGAACTGCTCGCGGGCCTGATCTTTGGCCCGCGAGATGGCCACCTGCAGCCGTTTTTTGGCTGCTCTGTACGCCTCGTACAGTTCTGCCTCCCCGGCCTCGGCATCGGGAGGGCGGCGACGCCTCCTGCGGTGTCTGGTGTACTGGCGGCGCGCCGCGACACAGTCGCGACGCAGTTGCGCGATCTCCTGCGACCACCAGTACACCTGACGCTTCGCGGGTCTGCGTCGGACCCGCGGCATCGCCGCGTCGCAAATTTGCGACATCGCTTCCTGGAACCACTCGGCCTCCATCTCGATGTTCTCAGGCCTGTCCGGTGCTCTCACCCAGGCCTGAACTGAACTGACTGTGTGCTCTTCGGGCGCGCAGAACTGGGCGTGCGCATCCCCTCCGCAGGCAGTCGCTGTAAGACAACGACCGCTGCCCTCTTCTCTCCTACCTCAACGTCTGGTTTTTTTTTATTTTCACTATCCATACTAATTCCCACGAGTGGGGGAGAACTAAAGGTCCACCCGTGCAGAGATCCCCCAATACACGGGCAAGTCTACATTTGTAACCCAAACCGGAGGGCGACAGGTATCCGTCTGGGGTCGGCCTTGCGCCGCCGACTAGCCGCCATTTCTGGCTGCCGTTAACGACAGGGACTACCCTACCCTGCCACGCACACCTCACCACGGCAAACAGCTTGTGTTAGGGGTTTTTTACAGTGGACTCTCCACGCAGCCCCCACCCTTCCACCGACCAAGGGTGGCGGCCCTCGTTCCCGCCTTATCAAGACGGGGTTACGAGTCGGCCGAACGGTGGTCTGTACCAGACCATCCGTCCGCCCATAGCGGCAGTGGCAACAAGGTAAACCCCTTGTTGCCGCCCAGCAGCAAGAGCACACTAGGCCCGCCTGAGGGTAATTTTTTATAGAGGTTTTCTTCCTCGCAGCCCCCACCCCGGAGGGAAGCGGCCCTCGCTCCCGACTCTCGCAAGAGAGTCGGGTTTACGAGTTGGCAAAGCAGTGTCGGAGGGTCCGACACTGCCCCACATTGGACTCTCCACTATGCTCTCTGCTAAACAGAGAGACATGTGGAAAGTGGGGGTAATTTTTTATAGAGGTTTTCTTCCTCGCAGCCCCCACCCCTAGAGGTGGCGGCCCTCGGTCCTGGTTCTCGCAAGAAAACCAGGCTTACGAGTTGGAGGTCTCCGAGGAGACCCCTCTGCAGGGGCGGCGCAGTGTCAGGAGAAACTCCGACATAGCACCACCCCGTAGGACTATTCGCCATCTGCCAATGATTTCCAAGTCTGAGATCAAACCTGGGAACCATTGACAGACGCCCAGGGCACACCGGCCTGAACACATGTACTTCCCACCGGACGTATCCAGATAGGAACCACAGCATCCAGGCACACGGGGAGGTTGTCCTTATAGTGCCCCTTCCACTCCGAACCTTTTTTTTTTTTTTTTTTTTTTATACGTGGGAAATGCATTACGCATACGCACCCGCCCGGGCAAGGCGGGGGTTATGTCGGACTCTCCGACCGCACTCAAAGCGCGGCCAGCATACCGACTAAAACCCACGGTGTTCCTCCAGACGGCTAGAGTGTCGGGGTCACGGGAGTCGCTTGCGCATTCATCCGCGACCCCGACGGGCCATGGCCCGCTCACCGCGAGCGGGCCCCGTCCGATTTAGGGGCCTAGCCCCCCCTCCTTCGAGAGGCGCGTGCGGAACACGCGCACTGCCGTCTCGGGCCCGTGCTGTTCGGGCGGCGACTACCCGATCGCCGCCCGCAGGCCAACTCGGCCGCAGAGGATAGGGAGAACGGCGCATCGCAATACCGACACTCCTCTTCCCCTGCGGCCCCACCGCGTCCGCAATCTGGCGGTTGCGGCCCCGCCGAGGCCGCGGAAGGTAGGGAGAGCGGCGCACCGTTATACCGGCAATCCTCTCCCGCCGCGGCCCCGCCACTCCTCATACCCGCCCATTTGGGGGAATGGGAGGTTATGTGGGACTCTCCGGGCTGGCAGCCCGGTATACCCACTAAAACGACCCAGCGGCATTCCCGCATCGTCTGACTGGGGGGGAACTGGGAAACCGGCGTAGCCTTTACGTCCAGTCCCCCTCCGACGATCGCCCGCCTTCACGGCGGGCCCCTCACGTCCTCCCCATGGGGGGAGGGTCGGGAATGTCCGGCGGAGGTGGTGTGGAGTGCAATGCGGGCGGAGGCGCCCCCGCGCCTGTCGCCCGCCCATCACCACCGCAAGGAGGGAGAAGATGGCGTCTTCTCCGACCTCTCCTTCGCCTTCGGAGTGGCGCAGCCAGAAGGTCGTCCTCCCGCGCGCGCTCCGCCGCCTCCTTTTGCGAAATGACGTCCTCGCAAAAGGAGGCGACCGCAGCCCAAGCCCCCTCGCTTCCCAGCATGGAACGAACTACGCCGGAAAGCGAGAGGTCCCGGCCGATCTCCGCAATCAGACTGCGGCGCGGCTCAGACCAAGCCGGGCAGACCTCGAGGGTGTGCTGCGCTGTGTCCTCCGCCGCGCCGCAGTCGTGGCACGCCGGGGTTTCCTCCCTCCCGATCCTGTGCAGGTGCGAGCCAAAGCAGCCGTGCCCTGACAGCACCTGCACCAGACGAAAAGAGAGGAAACCGTGCGACCGCTCGAGCCATTCCCGCAGAACTGGCCCGAGCGCGTCCAGGGTCGGCGCCCGTCTCGCGGCCCGGCATTTAAGGGCCTTCTGGAACGTCCCTTTAAGATTTGAGGACTTAGAGGCGACCTCCGCTATCTCCTCTTCATCCTCTTCCGCCATCCGCTCCAGCTCAGCCAGGGAGTGGTCCGAGTACAACACGCGGGAAGCGCCGTACCCGGACCTGGCCCGAGCAACACGCGCGCGTTGCTCCTTGGCAGCAACTCGCTCCTCCAGCTCTTGTTGAAGCTGTTCCCGCCGAGCCAGATCCAACTGGCGTTGGGCGTCCGCCAGACCCACGACGTGGGTGTCGGCGGCTGTTGCAGGCTTTTTTGCCTTTGACAGCCCCGCCGAGCCCGACGCTGAGGAGCATTCGGACCCTCCTCTCCGGTAGGCGCGCTTGCGCGACACCGACCGGGGCTCACCCGCGTCCGAGACGCCGCGTGAGCTGAGCGACTCGTTGTCGGAGTTCTCGACCTCTCCGAATAGGCTGGCTACAGACGGCGCGCGGCCAGCTTCGGACGCCGAGGCGTCAGATTGGCCCTGTGAGGGGTCTTTTGGTTGGCCCTGAGAAGGGCCTTTTTTAGGTTTAAGGAAACGCCCGAGGGCGTCCCGCGCAGGTTTAGGCATAGCCTTCGACGATCGTAGCACGCAATACAAGAAATAAAGCTACGATGCACAGTGCACTTTAGCCGAGCCCAGCCTGCCACTCCGTTACGGTGGTCAGGACTGGGTCGTTACCAGGGGACACGACGAGGACGTAAGCACTGTGGGGGGGTCCCCCACTCCGAACCTAACCTTTTTTTTTTTTTTTTTCGTGGGAAACTCATTACGAGTACGCACCCGCCTGGGCGAGGCGGGGGTTATGTCGGACTCTCCGGCCACAATGAGACAGCGGCCGGCATACCGACTAAAACCCACGGTGTTCCTCCAGACGGCCAGAGTGTCGGGGTCACGGGAGACGCTCGCGCATTCATCCGCGACCCCGACGGGCCACGGCCCGCTCAACGTGAGCGGGCCCCGTCTGATTTGGGGGGCCTAGCCCCCCTTCCTCCATCGAGAGGCGTTCGTGGAACACGTACGCCGCCTTCTCGGGCCTGTGCTGTTCGAGCGGCGATTGCCCAATCGCCGCCCGCAGGCATCCTCCTACGGTGGCTGGAGATCCCGGAGCGCCCCACGGCGACGTCCGGGGCGGACGCGACGGGCGGGGAGCATGGTGTTCAGCTCCCTCTCCCGCTCAGCCGCCTCCTTGGCGAGCATCACCTCCTCGCAAAAGGAGGCGACTCCTTCCCAAGCCCTCTCGCTGCGGACCATGGCCAGAACCACGGCCGGCAGCGAGAGTTGGCCCGTCGCGAGCGCCGCAACAAGGTCGCGGCGCTGGTCCGCCCACGCTGGACACTCCACGAGCGTGTGGAGCGCCGTGTCGCGCGGGCAGACCCCGCAGTGGTGGCAGACGGACGTCTGCTCCCGGCCTATGAGACACAGGTACGTGCCGAAGCACCCGTGACCGGTGAGTACCTGTGTCAGCCGGAACGTGAGGACGCCGTGCCTCCTCTCCAGCCACTCCTCGAGGACGGGACTTACCGCCACCACCGTGGCGTGCCCTGCAGATGGTCGCGCAAGTCGCGCCTTCCACTCCGCCACTAGGACTGTGCGGAGCTGGGACCGCTGCGCCTCGATTTCTCGAGGCAGAGGTCGCAGGTCCCGCTCCGCCGCCTCCTCGCGCCATCGGAATAACGACGCGAGGACTTCGGCTTCCAGGTCCCAGGGCGGGGATCCGGCCAATAGGGTCGCAGCCTCGAAGGAGATCGTGCGGTAGCCGCGCACCATGCGCACGGCCATGGCCCGTTGCGGCCTCCGCAATACGGCAACGTTCCGGGCTGCCAGGTTGGCAGCCCATACGGGCGCTCCGTATAGGGCCATGGACCGCACGATCCCTCCATACAGTCTCCGGCAGGTTGAGCTGGGCCCCCCGAGGTTGGGGAGCAGCCTCGCCAAGGCGGCGGCGGCGCCCAATAACTTGGGCGCCAGCCGGCGGAAATGCTCGACGAAGTTCCACCGGCTGTCGAGGACGACGCCGAGATATCTCAGCGTCGACTCGACGCCGATCCGTACGCCCCCAACAATAATATGGGAGCCCTGAGGTGGCCCTTTTCGGGGACCGTGGAAACAAACGGCCTCCGATTTGGCCAGGGCCACCTCGAGACCCAACCGCCGGATGCGACCCACGACTTGCGCGACACCAGCCGTAGCTGAAATGGCAGCGCGCCTATAGTCCCTCCCCCGAGCCGTGACAAGGGTGTCGTCGGCATAACACGTCACGACGACACCAGGGAGAAGGACGCCTCGTATGACCCAGTCATAGCCGATGTTCCACAGGAGCGGTCCAAGAACCGATCCCTGTGGAACACCGCAGGTCATCTCTCGCCGACCGAGAGCATTGCGACCCGGGTAAACTACCGCTCTATCACTAAGATAGGCCCCGACTATGCGGCGGAGGTAGGTCGGCACTCGATGGTACACGAGTGCCTCCCTGACGCAGCTCCAGGGCAAGGAGTTGAACGCGTTGGCGATGTCGAGCGACACCGCCAACACCACCTCGCCCCGGGACAACGCGTCCTCCGCCAGACTCCTCACGCGCATGATAGCATGCACGGTGGAGCGCCCACGGCGAAAACCAAACTGGTTTTCCGCCAGATCCGGCCCGACTTCGCTAAGGTGCTCGACGAGGCGGCTCGCGATGATACGCTCGAAGAGCTTCGCCACCTCGTCGAGAAGCACTATGGGCCGGTAGGCGGACGGAGAGTCCGCCGGGCGCCCCTCCTTCTTGAGGAGGACCAGCTTGCCGGTTTTCCACAGCAGCGGAAATCGGCCCTCCTCAAGGCACGCACTGAGGAGCCCTAACAGTCGGGGCTCGAGCTCCCGAAGGGCCAGGACCCACACACGGCCTGGAATGCCGTCCGGTCCTGGCGCGGTGTTTTTGGCTTGAAGCCTCTTCACCGCAGCTCGAAGCTCTACCCGGGTCACTTCGGGTACGTCGTCGTCGTCCGCGTTGGGAGCCATGGGAGGCAGAACCATCAGCGGAGGAGGGTGCTCCGCCCTCTGAGGGAACAGAGCAGCCACCACCTCCTCTAGCAGCTGTGGCTGGAGACTCTGGGACAGTGGAGGCGCCCACGGGCGAAGTTTGCCCCGTACCAAAAGGTATGGACGCCCCCAGGGATCACGGTCCAGAGTCTCCAAGAACTGCTCGCGGGCCTGATCTTTGGCCCGCGAGATGGCTGCCTGCAGCCGTTTTTTGGCCGCTCTGTACGCCTCGTACAGCTCTGCCTCCCTGGCCTCGGCATCGGGAGGGCGGCGACGCCTCCTGCGGAGTCTGGTGTACTGGCGGCGCGCCGCGACACAGTCGCGACGCAGTTGTGCGATCGCCTGCGACCACCAGTACACCTGACGCTTGGCGGGTCTGCGTCGGACCCGCGGCATCGCCGCGTCGCAAATTTGCGACATCGCTTCCTGGAACCACTCGGCCTCCATCTCGATGTTCTCAGGCCTGTCCGGTGCTCTCACCCAGGCCTGAACGATGGAAGCCTCCAGAAGCGCCTCCCGATCCAGTTGTCTCAAGGACCAACGCGGACTGTTCTCTCCCGGGGCCGCTCTGACCGGCGCGCCATGGTTTTCGGCGGAGGGCGGTTGGGGGAGAAATACACCCCAACCACCACGAGACTGTCTAGGCGCGCTGCCACAAAGCCCTGGCCCCTCGAACAGCACACGAGGGGCACTGTGGGCGACGACATGATGGCCACCGAGCCATCCCGGTCATCAGTCATCCCGGGGCGGAACGTAGTATGGCTCGGCGACCACCGTCACATTAATGTTCCACTGCGCCATGGTCTGCAGGAGGAGGTCCTGAGCCCTGGCGCAGTGGTTGAGGTTCCCTTGGAGGAAGCGGAGTGGGGCCATCACTGGCAGTCCATCTCCGCTCCCTCCACGGCACATCCAGTTTCTTTTCCGCCAGCCGGTTTACTGGCTGGCGGCTTGGCCACGGCTCTTGGCCCTTTTTGGCCTTTTTTCCTGACCGGCCTGTTGCAGGCCCTGCCGACCCGGTGATCCGCTGGCCTGCTTGCCGCCGCACACACCACGCAGTGCGGCGCGGCCCCGCAGGTGCCGGCCTTATGACCGGGCTGACCGCAGCGGAAGCAGCAACCACTGCGGTCTTCCCCCTTGCAGCTAGCACCTACGTGGCCAATCTGCAGGCATCGGAAGCACCGCGTCGGCCTGGCCTCCAACAGCCTGACCTGGGCGGAGACCCAGCCCACCAGTAGGCGTTTGGCGTCGGCCAGCTTCTTGGCCGCCGCTACGGGACAACTCACTAGGGCTGTGCCCAGCCCGCTGCGGTCCGGCTTTACTTCGCCGGACTTGACGAGCTCCGGAGCACAGCCCCCAGCCCTTGCGACGGCGGCGACCAATTCGCCAGCCGCCACAGAGTCATCCAGGCCCGACACGCGAAGGTCAGCGGTTTTAATGGGCCTGGAGACGCGAACGTCCTCCGCCGGGAACAGCGTCCTCAGCTTCCCGGCCAGAGCGTCCGCCTTGTCGCCACTGGTGGTGCCGGGTATCTCCAGCAGACGGGCTCCAGTGCGGGTGGACTTGCACCGGAGACCCGCCGCTATACCCAGTTCGGCAGGGTCAATTTGGGCCTTAGCCGTAGCCAAAATTTGGGCGTACGTCGCCCCCCTCTCGACAGCCGCCGGCTGCAGTGTGAGTACTACTGCAGCCGAGCGGGGAGCGCGTAGGGCCGCCTGCTTCTTTGCAGCCTTCTTCGCTGCCTTCTTTTGGGCCTTTTTCTTTTTGGCTTTGGCTCCCGCCGTCTCCCATTCGCCCGCTTTGGGCTTGGGAGCGGGAGCCGCCGCCTGCGCTGGCAATGGTCCTCCTTTTTTCTTTGTCTTTGGGCCCGGCCGCGCGGCAGCAGGCAGAACTGCTGCCGTCCGCGCAGGTGACGCCGCAGGCGGTGCCGCCTTTGAGGCCACAGGCTTGGGTGACGGGCCCGCTGCCACAGCCGCAAAAGTTCTGCGGTCCGCCGCAAGAGGGGGACGCAGTACTTTCCCCTCCAGCACGGAGAAGCGTGCGCCCAGCTCTTTAATGAGCTGGAGAAGATCTGGCTCGCCCCTCCGTGCCGCCGCGTCTTCCGGCACTGGTTGTTCGCGGCGGATCGCCGCGAGATCCGCCCGCATCGCTTGATGTTCCTCTCTCAGGGCCTTGACCTGGGCAGCCATACGGACGTTCTCCGCCCGCAGCTTCCTCACCTCTTCGTTGGAGGTCCTGTTAAAAAGGACCTCAGCCACTTCAGCGATGGTTGCCGTCGCATCTTTCAGGCCCTTTTGGCTGGTGCCTTTCAGGTGCTTGGAGATCTTGGCAATGGTGCGGATTGCACCAACCGCGACCTCCAAACGCTCCTTCAAGGCACCAGCCGAGAGCTCCTCCACGTCGGCGGCGTCTAATACCTCCGAGAGCCGGGATGCCCTATCGGCCGAGACCCGCTGGGAGACCTCCGCGATACGGCGGTCCGAGTCGGCTTCCTCAGCCTCACGAGCCGCCGCGCGCCTGGCCTCCGCCGCCTCCTTACGGGCCTGGCCAACACCGACATATTTGCCGTGTGTTAGGGCACCCTGGCCCCGTCCTCGCTTTGAGGCTCTGGTGCGCGAGCCAACCGGCGCCTCCTCCGAACCCGAGGCTGAATCCGACCCCGGGTTGCTCTCATCGGTGTGGGAGCGCTTCCTCCAGAACTCCCTGGATGAAGCGCCACCCTCCGCGACGATCATCGGCTCGCTGCCCGAAGACAGCGCGCCCAACTCCTCCATGCTGCACGACTGTGCACTGCCCGGGCGCGCAGGACTGGGCGTGCGCAGCTCCTCCGGGACTTTGCTTGTGCTGTCACGTGCTGAGACAGCGGGACGGTTAGTTGCCCCCCCCAGAATACGATGGGGGCTGACCGGCGGGACTCCGCCGGTGTGGGATTCCCCGTCTGCGGTGCAGACGGAACCCACCTGGGTAGTTTGTTTACTACTCGTCTTTTTCATTTTTAGTTTACTTTTATTAACGAGGGTGGGTTCCCTCGAGGGTTTTTGAGAACCCGAAGGAACTCAGGGCGGAATTCGCTCTGAGTTCCCTCGGTGACGCCTTGGGACCGAGTTCCCCTCGGCCATGCAGCCCCTGGCCGGCGCCAAGCTTAGGCTTCGGGTAATTTTTTATAGTGGTTTTCTTCCACGCGGTCCGAAGACCCCCATCCCTGTCCGTTCAGGATTACGGGTCGGGCCGAACGGATGTCTGCATCAGAACATTCCGTCGCCCCTGACACGATGCCCGGCAGCAAGGATGCATGCCAGGCCCGCCTGAAGGTAATTTTTTATAGAGGTTTTCTTCCTCGCAGCCCCCACCCCGAAGGGTGGCGGCCCTCGCCCCCAACACCACTGGGTCGGGATTACGAGATGAAGTGCCTAGCAGCAAAATGCATGTCAGGCCCTTCCTAGGGTAATTTTTTATAGAGGTTTTCTTCCTCGCAGCCCCCACCCCGGAAGGAGGCGGCCCTCGCTCCCGACTCCCGCGAGAGAGTCGGGTTTACGAGTTGGCAGAGCAGTGCCGGAGAATCCGACACTGCTCCACCCTGGACTCTCCACAATGCTCTCTGCTTAACAGAGAGACATGTGGAAAGCGGGGGTAATTTTTTATAGAGGTTTTCTTCCTCGCAGCCTATACCCCTAGAGGCTTCGGCCCTCGTTCCCTAACCTAACCTTTTTTTTTTTTTTTTTTTTTTTTTTTGTTTGCGCTGGGAAAAAATGCAATTACGCATACCCGCCCATTTGGGGGAATGGGGGGTTATGTGGGACTCCCCGGGCTGGCAGCCCGGTATACCCACTAAAACGACCCAGCGGCATTCCCGCATCGTCTGACTGGGGGGGAACTGGGAAACCGGCGTAGCCTTTACGTCCAGTCCCCCTCCGACGATCGCCCGCCTTCACGGCGGGCCCCTCACGTCCTCCCCATGGGGGGAGGGTCGGGAATGTCCGGCGGAGGTGGTGTGGAGTGCAATGCCGGCGGAGGCGCCCCCGCGCCTGTCGCCCGCCCATCACCACCGCAAGGAGGGAGAAGATGACGTCTTCTCCGACCTCTCCTTCGCCTTCGGAGTGGCGCAGCCAGAGGGTCGTCCTCCCGCGCGCGCTCCGCCGCCTCCTTTTGCGAAACGACGTCCTCGCAAAAGGAGGCGACCGCAGCCCAAGCCCCCTCGCTCCCCAGCATGGAACGAACTACGCCGGAAAGCGAGAGGTCCTGGCCGATCTCCGCAATCAGACTGCGGCGCGGCTCAGACCAAGCCGGGCAGACCTCGAGGGTGTGCTGCGCTGTGTCCTCCGCCGCGCCGCAGTCGTGGCACGCCGGGGTCTCCTCCCTCCCGATCCTGTGCAGGTGCGATCCAAAGCAGCCGTGCCCTGACAGCACCTGCACCAGACGAAAAGAGAGGAAACCGTGCGGCCGCTCGAGCCATTCCCGCAGAACTGGCCCGAGCGCGTCCAGGGTCCGGCGGCCAAAGGTGGCGGTGGCGAGGTCGTCCGTCCAGTGGACAACGATGGCGTTCCTCGCCTCCCGCCTCACTGCCTCCCGCTCCTCTGCAACGGGGCACTCTCCGAGCGCCTTTCGGCGCGCCGCCCACTCGTACACTCTGGCGAGGACCCACGCCTCGAGCTCCCAAGGAGGGGTGCCCGCCAGAGCGCACGCCGCTGAAAAGCCCACTGAGCGGTAGGCCCTCGCCACCCGCTGTGCAATGGCCCTCTGTGGCCTGCGGAGAGCGGTGGCATTCTCCCGCCTGTGGAGGCAGTCCGCCCATATGGGGGCCCCATATAGGGCCATGCTCCTCAGGATGCCGGCATACAGACGCCGGCATCGTGCGCTGGGCCCTCCCAGGTTAGGGAGGAGCCACGAGAGGGCGTCAGCGGCTTTCAGCAGGCGCGTCGACAGCCCGCTGAAGTGCGGGCCGAAGCGCCACCTGCTGTCCAGCACCAGGCCCAGATACTTCATCTGGGGCCGGACCACTATGCTGACGCCCTCCACGAGTATGTAGGCGTCAGGAGGGCAGCGCTGCCGAGACCCGTGGAAGAACACGGCCTCGGTCTTGTTCAGCGCTACCCTCAACCCGAGGCGGCGGATCCTCCCTGCGACCAAGGTTCCGCCAGCCGAGGCCAGATTGGCCGCCTCCCTGAAATTCCTCCCCCGGGCAGTGAGGAGAGTGTCATCCGCGTAACATATGACACTCGTGCCCGGGAGGAGGGCCCCCCGCAGGAGCCAATCGAACCCGATGTTCCACAGGGTGGGCCCCAGCACCGACCCCTGTGGAACGCCGGACTCCGCGCAATACCGCCTTAACCTGGCCGTTTTGTCTACAAGGAGGACCTCGCGGTCCTCCAGGTAGTTGGCCAGAAGGCCCCTCAAATACTGGGGCACCCCGTGATATCGGAGTGCCTCCAATATAGTCGAGTGGGGCACGGAATTGAAGGCGTTGGCTATGTCGAATGACACCGCCAACACTCCGCCCCCCACCTCAACTGCCTCCTTAACCTGGCCCCTGAGTAGGGCCAACGCATCAATGGTGGACCGGCCCTGTCGGAAACCGAACTGGGCATCCGACAGGTCCGGCCCCACTCCCCGCAGATGGCTGTTGAGCCGGCAGGCGATGATCCCCTCGAACATTTTACCGACCTCATCGAGAAGAACGATGGGCCGGTATGCCGAGGGGGAATCGACCGGGCGTCCCTCTTTACGGAGGAGGCACAGCTGCCCCTCCTTCCAAGGCTTCGGAAACCTTCCAGCCGCAAAGCACGCGCTGAAAAGGTCCCGAAACCTGTCCTCCATTTGAGTGGCAGCTATGGCCAGCACCCGAGCAGGGACGCCGTCCGGTCCAGGGGCCGTCTTCTTGGCGCGGAGGCTGAGGACCCCCGCGTGGAACTCCTCCGCAGTCACCGGAGGGACCTCTTCCTCCGGTGGGGCCGCACGCGGCGGAGGGTCCATCGTTGGTGGGGTGAAGTCGGTCCTGCGCGGGAACAAGGACCGTACCACCCCATCCAACAGCGCCGGCTCGAGAGTCTCCGTCAGAGGGGGACCATGGGGGCGCAGTTTGTTCCGCGCCGCCTTATATGGTCTCCCGTAGGGATCCCTGTCCAGATCCTCCAGCATCTCGGCTCTCGCCGAGTCCTTGGCAGCGCACATAGCCGTCTTGAGGGCCGTCTTCGCCTCTCGGTACGAGGCATAGAGGCGGTCCCCGTCCGACTGACTACGGGCGCCGCGTCGGCGGCTCCGCGTGTAGGCCCGCCTGGCCGCCACACAGGCGGCACGGAGCCCCGCCAGTTCCTCCGTCCACCAATACACGGCGCGACGGGGGGGCGGACGGCGAGAGCGAGGCATGCTGGAGTTGCATACCTCGGTCAGGGATCCCCTGAGCCGGACCGCTGTGGCGTCGACGTCCGGGGCCTCAACAGGGGGCGACAGCCAGTCCTGGAGGAAGGCCGCCTCCCTGGCTGCCTCCCGGTCCAGGCGAGTGAGAGCCCACCGAGGGAAGGGTGACCCACCAGAGCGGGCCATCTGCCCCCGGGGACCCTGGGTGGAGATGTCGAACCGCACGTATCGGTGGTCCGACAAGGTTTCCACCATCTCCACCCGCCAGTTCACGATGCGTGCGGCCAGCACGGGGGTGGCGAACGAGACGTCAACCACCGACCCTCCCCGCTGCCGCACACACGTGTGGACCGCCCCCCTGTTGAGGAGGGACACACCGCATGACGCCGCCCAAAATTCGACGGCGCGTCCCCGGACGTCACATGAGGCAGCCGGGTTGCCCCAGGCCGCCGACTTGGCGTTCAGGTCGCCCAACACGACGACCTGGCGCGGCACCGCCCTCCCCACGACTGCAGTGAGGACCTCGAGGAAGTCCTCAAAGTCTGAGAGGGGGCGGTTTGGGGAGAAATAGACCCCAACTAGGGCCACATTCCCCCACGCGGCGGCCACGTATCCCGGTCCCCTCTCTAAGAGCGAGAGGGGAGGGGAGTCTGTGGAAGACCGCGATGTGATTGCGACCAGGCCGTCCCGATCGCCCAACCAATGCCCGGGGACCGAGTAAGGCTCGGCGACCACCGCCAAGTCCACCAACCACTCAGCCATGGTCTGCATCAGCAGGTCCTGGGCTGCCCGGCAGTGGTTGGTGTTCGCCTGGAGGATGCGATGTTCGATGACCCTATCCATCAGTCGGACATCGCACCCTCCTCCTCCGCAGCCGCCGAGGTTCCCGCCACGGGAACGACGGCGTTAGCAGCAGGCCCGACCGGCGCCTGCACTTTACCCTTCTTGGGGGGAGGATTACACATCCTCCCCTTCATAACATGGCCAGCCGGGCGGCCACTGGCGGCACAGACCGCGCAGTGCGGCGTGGCGGATGTGCAGGAGGCGGCTTTGTGGCCGTCCTTGCCGCAGCGGTAGCAGCTGTCCGACCTGTCCACCGTGGACGGACAGAGGGCTCGGGTGTGGCCAATGCCGAAGCACCTGTAGCAGCGCAGAGGCGTGTCTACAAGTGCCCGGACCGCACCCGAGCTGAATCCGACACAAAGCCGTCCCTTTTCAAGGACGGCTTTGGCAGCGACGACTGGGCACTCGAACCGCATGGTGCCCATGCCGCCGCGGCCGGGTCTGATGTCCCGGCCTTGCACCGCTGCGACGCTGCAGCCCCCGATCGCTGCGACCGCCGCCACTACCTCCTCTTTGGTGACCGAATCATCAAGATCGGTCACCTCTAAGGCCGCCATCTTCACTGGGCGGGCCACCTTCGCCGAATCCGCTATGACCTCCTGCAGCTTGGCTGCGAAGAGGTCAGCACTGGCGTTGCCTTCCGCCCCCGGGAACTCGAAGATTCGAGCCCCGGTTTGGGTCCTTCGGCAGGAGACTTTGCCAATCCCCAGTTGGGTGGGATCGGCATTGGCACGCGCCCGCAGCAGTACGGACGCGTACGTCTCGCCCCGCTCTTCAGCCTCCGCGGTGAGCGTCACCACGACGGCTGCGGTCTTTGGGGGAACAAGCTTGCCCTTATTCCCCCCTCTCCTCTTCCCCTTCCCCTTGCTCCCGCCAGTCTGCTTCTGACTAGAGAGTGTGGCTGCGGGGACGACAGGGGCGACCGGCACCGTCTTCTTTCCTTTTCCCTTCCCCTTCCCCTTTCCCCCACCAGCCGTCTGCGACTGGCTGGGAGGCGTAGCGGCAAGGATGGGGGTGGAAGGCTGGGTCTTCTTTCCCTTGCCCTTGCCCTTCCCCTTTCTGACCACTTCGGTCCAGCCCTGCTGGCCGGACGTAGTGGCGGAAGGGAGAGGGGCGTCCTCCTTTTGCGAGGAAGGCCCCGGCTCTCGTCGCTTGTCCGCCGCTAGTGGCGGTCGGAGGCGCCTCTCTGGTAAGAGCCGGTCCTCGATGCCCGCTAGGCAGGCTCGAGTGAAGGCTCGCTCCTCCATTACAACCTTGCGGATGATATCCTCAAGGTTGGAGGAGGGGGCCTCCAATGCAGGCAGTGGTGCGACCTGGTTCGGCCGGGCGGTGGCGTCAGCCAGCTTTTGGTGGAGTTG
Organism: Parascotia fuliginaria; assembly: GCA_963082885.1. Lineage (NCBI taxonomy): Eukaryota > Metazoa > Arthropoda > Insecta > Lepidoptera > Erebidae > Parascotia > Parascotia fuliginaria. Next base: position 19,131,861 of record OY720181.1, on the reverse strand, counting down.
GCTGACCTCCGACTGCAGGCGATCGACTTTCGCCTGCAGTTGCCGAGTCTCGTCGGTCGCCGTCCTTCTGACGAGCTCCTCGACGATGCCGCGCATGCTCGCAGCCCGGCATTTAAGGGCCTTCTGGAACGTCCCTTTAAGATTTGAGGACTTAGAGGCGACCTCCGCTATCTCCTCTTCATCCTCTTCCGCCATCCGCTCCAGCTCAGCCAGGGAGTGGTCCGAGTACAACACGCGGGAAGCGCCGTACCCGGACCTGGCCCGAGCAGCACGCGCGCGTTGCTCCTTGGCAGCTACTCGCTCCTCCAGCTCTTGTTGGAGCTGTTCCCGCCGAGCCAGATCCAACTGGCGTTGGGCGTCCGCCAGACCCACGTCGTGGGTGTCGGCGGCTGTTGCAGGCTTTTTTGGCTTTGACAGCCCCGCCGAGCCCGACGCTGAGGAGCATTCGGACCCTCCTCTCCGGTAGGCGCGCTTGCGCGACACCGACTGGTGCTCACCCGCGTCCGAGACGCCGCGTGAGCTGAGCGACTCGTTGTCGGAGTTCTCGACCTCTCCGAATAAGCTGGCTGCAGACGGCGCGCGGCCAGCTTCGGACGCCGAGGCGTCAGATTGGCCCTGTGAGGGGTCTTTTGGTTGGCCCTGAGAAGGGCCTTTTTTGGGTTTTAAGAAACGCCCGAGGGCGTCCCGCGCAGGTTTAGGCATAGTATCCAACACAATCGTAGCACGCAAGACACAATAGAGCTACGATGCACAGTGCACTTTAGCCGAGCCCAGCCTGCCACTCCGTTACGGTGGTCAGGACTGGGTCGTTACCAGGGGACACGACGAGGACGTAAGCACTGTGGGGGGGTCCCCCTCCCTAACCTAACCTTTTTTTTTTTTTTTTTTTCGTGGGAAACTCATTACGAGTACGCACCCGCCTGGGCGAGGCGGGGGTTATGTCGGACTCTCCGGCCACAATGAGACAGCGACCGGCATACCGACTAAAACCCACGGTGTTCCTCCAGACGGCCAGAGTGCCGGGGTCACGGGAGACGCTCGCGCATTCATCCGCGACCCCGACGGGCCACGGCCCGCTCAACGTGAGCGGGCCCCGTCTGATTTGGGGGGCCTAGCCCCCCTTCCTCCATCGAGAGGCGTTCGTGGAACACGTACGCCGCCTTCTCGGGCCTGTGCTGTTCGAGCGGCGATTGCCCAATCGCCGCCCGCAGGCATCCTCCTACGGTGGCTGGAGATCCCGGAGCGCCCCACGGCGACGTCCGGGGCAGGCGCGACGGGCGGGGAGCAAAGTGGTCAGCTCCCTCTCCCGCTCGGCCGCCTCCTTGGCGAGCATCACCTCCTCGCAAAAGGAGGCGACTCCTTCCCAAGCCCTCTCGCTGCGGACCATGGCCAGAACCACGGCCGGCAGCGAGAGTTGGCCCGTCGCGAGCGCCGCAAGGTCGCGGCGCTGGTCCGCCCACGCTGGACACTCCACGAGCGTGTGGAGCGCCGTGTCGCGCGGGCAGACCCCGCAGTGGTGGCAGACGGACGTCTGCTCCCGGCCTATGAGACACAGGTACGTGCCGAAGCACCCGTGACCGGTGAGTACCTGTGTCAGCCGGAACGTGAGGACGCCGTGCCTCCTCTCCAGCCACTCCTCTAGGACGGGACTTACCGCCACCACCGTGGCGTGCCCTGCACTTGGTCGCGCAAGTCGCGCCTTCCACTCCGCCACTAGGACTGTGCGGAGCTGGGACCGCTGCGCCTCGATTTCTCGAGGCAGAGGTCGCAGGTCCCGCTCCGCCGCCTCCTCGCGCCATCGGAATAACGACGCGAGGACTTCGGCTTCCAGGTCCCAGGGCGGGGATCCGGCCAATAGGGTCGCAGCCTCGAAGGAGATCGTGCGGTAGCCGCGCACCATGCGCACGGCCATGGCCCGTTGCGGCCTCCGTAACACGGAAACGTTCCGGGCTGCCAAGTTGGCAGCCCATACGGGCGCTCCGTATAGGGCCATGGACCGCACGATCCCTCCATACAGTCTCCGGCAGGTTGAGCTGGGCCCCCCGAGGTTGGGGAGCAGCCTCGCCAGGGCGGCGGCGGCGCCCAATAACTTGGGCGCCAGCCGGCGGAAATGTTCTACAAAATTCCACCGGCTGTCGAGGACGACGCCGAGATATCTCAGCGTCGACTCGACGCCGATCCGTACGCCCCCAACAATAATGTGGGAGCCCTGAGGTGGCCCTTTTCGGGGACCGTGGAAACAAACGGCCTCCGATTTGGCCAGGGCCACCTCGAGACCCAACCGCCGGATGCGACCCACGACCTGCGCGACACCAGCCGTAGCTGAAATGGCAGCGCGCCTATAGTCCTTCCCCCGAGCCGTGACAAGGGTGTCGTCGGCATAACACGTCACGACGACACCAGGGAGAAGGACGCCTCGTATGACCCAGTCATAGCCGATGTTCCACAGGAGCGGTCCAAGAACCGATCCCTGTGGAACACCGCAGGTCATCTCTCGCCGACCGAGAGCATAGCGACCCGGTCCCTAACCTAACCTAACCTAACCTAACCTAACCTAACCTAACCTTTTTTTTTTTTTTTTTTCGTGGGAAACTCATTACGAGTACGCACCCGCCTGGGCGAGGCGGGGGTTATGTCGGACTCTCCGGCCACAATGAGACAGCGGCCGGCATACCGACTAAAAACCACGGTGTTCCTCCAGACGGCCAGAGTGCCGGGGCCACGGGAGACGCTCGCGCATTCATCCGCGACCCCGACGGGCCACGGCCCGCTCAACGTGAGCGGGCCCCGTCTGATTTGGGGGGGGGGGCCTAGCCCCCCTTCCTCCATCGAGAGGCGTTCGTGGAACACGTACGCCGCCTTCTCGGGCCTGTGCTGTTCGAGCGGCGATTGCCCATACGCCGCCCGCAGGCATCCTCCTACGGTGGTCGGAGATCCCGGAGCGCCCCACGGCGACGTCCGGTGCGTGCGCGACGGGCGGGGAGCAAGGTGGTCAGCTCCCTCTCCCGCTCGGCCGCCTCCTTTGCGAGCATCACCTCCTCGCAGAAGGAGGCGATACCTTCCCAAGCCCTCTCGCTGCGGACCATAGACTGAACCACAGCCGGCAGCGAGAGTCGGGCCGTCGCGAGCGCCGCAACTAGGTCGCGGCGCTGGTCCGCCCACGCTGGACACTCCACGAGAGTGTGGAGCGCCGTGTCGCGTGGGCAGGCCCCACAATGGACGCAATCGGACGTCGGTTCCCGGCCAATGCGACACAGGTACGTGCCGAAGCACCCGTGACCGGTGAGTACCTGCGTCAGCCGGAACGTTAGGGCGCCATGGCGCCTCTCCAGCCACTCCTCGAGGACGGGACTTACCGCCACCACCGTGGCGTGCCCTGCATTGGGTCGCGCAAGTCGCGCCATCCACTCCGCCACTAGGACTGTGCGGAGCTGGGACCGCTGTGCCTCGATTTCTCGAGGCAGAGGTCGCAGGTCCCGCTCCGCCGCCTCCTCGCGCCATCGAAATAGTGACGCGAGGACTTCGGCTTCGAGGTCCCAGGGCGGGGATCCGGCCAATAGGGTCGCAGCCTCAAATGAGATCGTGCGGTAGCCGCGCACCATGCGCACGGCCATGGCCCGTTGCGGCCTCCGCAGCACGCAGACGTTGCGGGCGTCTAGATTGCCCGCCCATACGGGTGCTCCGTATAGAGCCATGGACCGCACGATCCCTCCGTACAACCTCCGGCAGGTCGGGTTGGGGCCCCCAAGGTTGGGGAGCAGCCTCGCCAAGGCAGCGGCGGCACCCATTAGCTTGGGCGCCAGCCGGCGGAAATGTTCAACGAAACTCCACCGGCTGTCGAGGACGATGCCGAGATACTTCAGCGTCGACTCGACGCCGATCCTTACGCCCCCAACAATAAAGTGGGAGCCCTGAGGTGGCCCATTCCGGGGACCGTGGAAACAAACGGCCTCCGATTTGGCCAGGGCCACCTCGAGACCCAACCGCCGGATGCGACCCACGACTTGCGCGACACCTGCTGTCGCTGTAATGGCAGCGCGCCTGTAGTCCTGCCCCCGGGCTGTGACCAGAGTGTCGTCGGCATAACAAGTCACGACGACGCCCGGGAGAAGACCGCCTCGTATGACCCAGTCATAACCGATGTTCCACAGGAGGGGACCAAGAACTGATCCCTGTGGAACACCGCAGGTCATCTCTCGCCGACCGAGGCCATTGCGACCCGGGTAGATAACCGCTCTATCATTCAGATAGGCCCCGACAATGCGGCGGAGGTAGGTCGGCACTCGATGATAGACGAGTGCCTCCCTGACGCAGCTCCAGGGCAAGGAGTTGAACGCGTTGGCGATGTCGAGTGACACCGCCAACACTACCTCGCCCCGGGATAACGCGTCCTCCGCCAGGCTCCTCACGCGCATAATAGCGTGTACGGTGGAGCGCCCGCGGCGAAAACCGAACTGGTTGTCGGCCAGATCCGGACCTACTTCACTGAGATGCTTGACGAGGCGGCTCGCAATGACACGCTCGAAGAGCTTCGCCACCTCGTCGAGCAGCACGATGGGCCGGTAGGCGGACGGAGAGTCCGCCGGGCGCCCCTCCTTCTTGAGGAGGACCAGCTTGCCGGTTTTCCACAGCAGCGGAAATCGGCCCTCCTCAAGGCACGCACTGAGGAGCCCTAAAAGTCGGGGCTCGAGCTCCCGAAGGGCCAGGACCCACGCACGGCCTGGAATGCCGTCCGGTCCTGGCGCGGTGTTTTTGGCTTGAAGCCTCTTCACCGCCGCTCGAAGCTCTACCCGGGTCACTTCGGGTACGTCGTCGTCGTCCGCGTTGGGAGCCACGGGAGGCAGAACAGAAGGCAAATGAGAGGTCGACAATAGACCCGCCCCGCTGACGCACGCACGTGTGCACGGCTCCCAGATTGAGAACGAGTAGGCCGACCGCAACGGCCCACTCCTCGAGCACCCCACCCCTGAGGTCCGTGACCGGGGAACCCCAAGCCGTGGACTTGGCATTGAAGTCCCCGAGGACGAGAACAGGGTGAGGGTGGCTTCGAGCGACGACGGTACCCAGTAGGGCAAGAAAAGCCTCGAAGTCGGCGAGAGGGCGGTTAGGGGAGAAATACACCCCAACCACCACGACGCTACCCAGGCGCGCTGCCACAAATCCCTGGCCCCTCGAACAGCAAACGAGGGGCACTGTGGGCGACGACATGATGACCACCGAGCCATCCCGGTCCACCACCCAGTCGTCCCGAGGGGGGACAAAATACGGCTCGGCGACCACTGTAATATGAATTTGCCACTGCGCCATGGTCTGCAGGAGGAGATCCTGAGCCCTGGCGCAGTGGTTTAGGTTCCCCTGGAGGAAGCGGAGTGGGGCCATTAATGGCAGTCCATCTCCGCTTCCTCCACCGGGCGTTCTGATTCGTTACCGCCAGCCGGTTTGCTGGCTGGCGGCTTAGCCACTGCTTTTGGCCCATTTCGGCCCTTCTTTTGGGCCGGCTTGGTGCAGGCCTTTCCCACCCGGTGATCCGCCGGCCTGCTTGCCGCCGCACATATTACACAGTGCGGCGCTGCCTCGCAGGTTGCGGCCCTATGACCGGTTTGACCGCAACGGAAACAGCAACCACTGCGGTCTTCACCCTTGCAGACCGCACCTACGTGGCCGGTCTGCAGGCACCGGAAGCATCGGGTCGGCCTGGCCTCTAGCAGCCTAACTTGGGCAGAGACCCAGCCCACCAGCAAGCGTTTTGCGTCGGCCAGCTTTTTGGCCACCGCCACAGGACAACTCACTAGGGCTGTGCCCATTCCGTTGCGGCCCGGCTTTACTTCGCCGGACTTCACTAGTTCTGGAGCACAGCCCCCAACCCTTGCGACGGCGGTGACCAATTCGCCAGCCGTCACGGAGTCGTCCAGGCCCAAAACACGAAGGTCTGCGCACTTAGTGGGCCTGGAGACACGGACGTCCTCCACCTGAAATATCGACCGCAGTCTCTCGGCGAGGACATCCGCCTTATCGCCGCTGGTTGTGCCGGGTATTTCCAGCAGACGGGCTCCAGTCCGGGTCGGCTTGCACCGGAGACCCGCCGCTATACCCAGCTCCGCTGGGTCTATTTGGGCCTTAGCAGTGGCCAGAATTTGGCCGTACGTTGCTCCTTTTTCTATGGCTGCCGGTTGCAGCGTAATAACTACTGCAGCCGACCGGGGAGCTCGCAGCACAGCCTGCTTTTTTGCAGCCTGCTTAGCTGCCTTCTTTGCTGCCTTTTTCTTCTTCTTCTTGGCTCCCGCCGTCTCCCATCCGCCCTGTTGGGGCTTGGGAGCGGGAGCCGTAGCTTGTGCTGGCGTTGGCACATCCTCTTTCTTCTTCTTCTTCTTCTTCTTGGGCGAAGAGGCCGATTTAACGGCAGCAGGCAGAACTACTGCCGCCTGCGTTGGCAGCGCTGCAGGTGGTGGTGATGGTGCCACCTGTGAAGTCACAGGCCGGGATGATGGACCCGCTACTATAGCCGCGAAAGATTTGCGGTCTGACGCGAGGGGAGGGCGCAGAACTTTCCCTTCTATCACCGAGAACCGAGCATTCAGTCTCGCCAATTCTTGTTTGAATAGCGAGACCAGCTCGGTCTCGGTGTCCTTTGGCGCCGCAACAACGGCAGGGCGCTCGCGCCGGATCGCTGTGAAGTCCGCCCGCAGCGCCTCGTGCTCCTCTCTGAGCACTCGAATCTGGGCCGCCAGACGCGCATTCTCGGCCCTCAGCTTCTGGGCCTCCTCGCTGGCAGTCCTGTTGATGAGGACTTCCGCTACCTCAACAATTGTAGCCGCCGCCTCCTTTAGCCCTTTTTGGCTGGTGCCTTTTAGGTGCTTCGAGACTTTCGCAATGGTGCGAATCGCACCCACTGCAGTCTCAAGCCGCGCCTTCAAGGCACCAGCAGGCAACTCCTCCATGTCCGAGACTGACCGTTATCAAATGCTGAGCGTGGGCGTTTCAGCCAGAATTTGCTGGTTGCGCTACCCACGCTCATTGCACTCCTAGTGCTTCTCACAGAGACCAGGCTCGACGCCTCAGAATCCGAGGACATCTCACCCGCCTCCTCAACACCCGACTGGGTGCACTCCGGGCGCGCAAAACTGGGCGTGCGCAGCCCCTCCGCAGGCAGTCCTGACGTCCGTGGCCGGCCGAGGTGGTGTGGAGTGCAAAGCGGGTGGAAGCGCCCCCGCGCCTGTCGCCCGCCCATCACCACCGCAAGGAGGGAGAAGATGGTGTCTTCTCCGACCTCTCCTTCGCCTTCGGAGTGGCGCAGCCAGAGGGTCGTCCTCCCGCGCGCGCTCCGCCGCCTCCTTTTGCGAAATGACGTCCTCGCAAAAGGAGGCGACCGCAGCCCAAGCCCCCTCGCTTCCCAGCATGGTACGAACTACGCCGGAAAGCGAGAGGTCCTGGCCGATCTCCGCAATCAGACTGCGGCGCGGCTCAGACCAAGCCGGGCAGACCTCGAGGGTGTGCTGCGCTGTGTCCTCCGCCGCGCCGCAGTCGTGGCACGCCGGGGCCTCCTCCCTCCCGATCCTGTGCAGGTGCGAGCCAAAGCAACCGTGCCCTGACAGCACCTGCACCAGACGAAAAGAGAGGAAACCGTGCGGCCGCTCGAGCCATTCCCGCAGAACTGGCCCGAGCGCGTCCAGGGTCCGGCGGCCAAAGGTGGCGGTGGCGAGGTCGTCCGTCCAGTGGACGACGATGGCGTTCCTCGCCTCCCGCCTCACGGCCTCCCGCTCCTCCGCAACGGGGTGCTCTCCGAGCGCCATTCGGCGCGCCGCCCACTCGTACACTCTGGCGAGGACCCACGCCTCCAGCTCCCAAGGAGGGGTGCCCGCCAGAGCGCACGCCGCCGAAAAGCTCACTGAGCGGTAGGCCCTCGCCACCCGCTGTGCAATGGCCCTCTGTGGCCTGCGAAGAGCGGTGGCATTTTCCCTCCTGTGGAGGGAGTCCGCCCAGATGGGGGCCCCATATAGGGCCATGCTCCGCAGGATGCCGGCATACAGACGCCGGCATCGTGCGCTGGGTCCTCCCAGGTTGGGGAGGAGCCACGAGAGGGCGTCAGCGGCTTTTAGCAGGCGCGTCGACAGCCCGCTGAAGTGCGGGCCGAAGCGCCACCTGCTGTCCAGCACCAGGCCCAGATATTTCATCTGGGGCCGGACTTCTATGCTGACGCCCTCCACGACTATGTGGGCGTCAGGAGGGCAGCGCTGCCGAGGCCCGTGGAAGAACACGGCCTCGGTCTTGTTCAGCGTTACCCTCAACCCAAGGCGGCGGATCCTCCCTGCGACCAAGGATCCGCCAGCCGAGGCCAGATTGGCCGCCTCCCTGAAATTCCTCCCCCGGGCAGTGAGGAGAGTGTCATCCGCGTAACATATGACACTCGTGCCCGGGAGGAGGGCCCCCCGCAGGAGCCAATCGAACCCGATGTTCCACAGGGTGGGCCCCAGCACCGACCCCTGTGGAACACCGGACTCCGCGCCATATCGCCTCAGCCTGGCCATTTTGTCCACAAGGAGGACCTCGCGGTCCTCCAAGTAGTTGGCCAGGAGGCCCCTCAAGTACTGAGGCACCCCGTGATATCGGAGTGCCTCCAATATAGTCGAGTGGGGCACGGAGTTGAAGGCGTTGGCTATGTCGAATGACACCGCCAACACTCCGCCCCCCATCTCAACTGCCTCCTTCACCTGGCCCCTGAGTAGGGCCAACGCATCAATGGTGGACCAGCCCTGTCGGAAACCGAACTGGGCGTCCGACAGGTCCGGCCCCACTCCCCGCAGATGGCTGTTTAGCCGGCAGGCGATGATCCCCTCGAACATTTTACCTCATCGAGAAGAACGATGGGCCGGTATGCCGAGGGGGAATCGACCGGGCGTCCCTCTTTACGGAGGAGGCACAGCTGCCCCTCCTTCCAAGGCTTCGGGAACCTTCCAGCCGCAAAGCACGCGCTGAAAAGGTCCCGAAACCTGTCCTCCATTTGAGTGGCAGCTATGGCCAGCACCCGAGCAGGGACGCCGTCCGGTCCGGGGGCCGTCTTCTTGGCGCGGAGGCTGAGGACCCCCGTGTGGAATTCCTCCGCAGTCACCGGAGGGACCCCTTCCTCCGGTGGGGCCGCACGCGGCGGGGGGTCCATCGTTGGTGGGGTGAAGTCGGTCCTGCGCGGGAACAGGGACCGTACCACCCCATCCAACAGCACCGGCTCGAGGGTCTCGGTCAGAGGGGGACCATGGGGGCGCAGTTTGTTCCGCGCCGCCTTGTATGGTCTCCCGTAGGGATCCCTGTCCAAATCCTCCAGCATCTCGGCCCTCGCCGAGTCCTTGGCAGCGCACATAGCCGTCTTGAGGGCCGGCCGTCTTCGCCTCTCGGAACGAGGCGTAGAGGCGGTCCTCGTCCGCCTGACTACGGGCGCTGCGTCGGCGGCTCCGCGTGTAGGCCCGCCTGGCCGCCACACAGGCGGCACGGAGCCCCGCCAGTTCCTCCGTCCACCAATACACGGCGCGACGAGGAGGCGGACGGCGAGAGCGAGGCATGCTGGAGTTGCATATCTCGGTCAGGGATCCCCTGAGCCGGACCGCTGCGGCGTCGACGTCCGGGGCCTCAACAGGAGGCGACAGCCAGTCCTGGAGGAAGGCCGCCTCCCTGGCTGCCTCCCGGTCCAGGCGAGTGAGAGCCCACCGGGGGAAGGGTGACCTACCAGAGCGGGCCATCTGCCCCCGGGGACCCTGGGTGGAGATGTCGAACCGCACGTATCGGTGGTCCGACAAGGTTTCCACCATCTCCACCCGCCAGTTCACGATGCGTGCGGCCAGCACGGGGGTGGCGAACGAGACGTCAACCACCGACCCTCCCCGCTGCCGCACACACGTGTGGACCGCCCCCCTGTTGAGGAGGGAAACTCCGCATGACGCCGCCCAAAATTCGACGGCGCGCCCCCGGACGTCACACGAGGCAGCCGGGTTGCCCCAGGCCGCCGACTTGGCGTTCAGGTCGCCCAACACGACGACCTGGCGCGGCACCGCCCTCCCCACGACTGCAGTGAGGACCTCCAGGAAGTCCTCAAAGTCTGAGAGCGGGCGGTTTGGGGAGAAATAGACCCCTACTAGGGCCACATCCCCCCACGCGGCGGCCACATATCCCGGTCCCCTCTCTAAGAGCGAGAGGGGAGGGGAGTCTGTGGAAGACCGCGATGTGAGTGCGACCAGGCCGTCCCGGTCGCCCAGCCAATGCCCGGGGACCGAGTAAGGCTCGGCGACCACCGCCAAGTCCACCAACCACTCAGCCATGGTCTGCATCAGCAGGTCCTGGGCTGCCCGGCAGTGGTTGGTGTTCGCCTGGAGGATGCGATGTTCGATGACCCTATCCATCAGTCGGACATCGCACCCTCCTCCTCCGCAGCCGCCGAGGTTCCCGCCACGGGAACGACGGCGTTAGTAGCAGGCCCGACTGGCACCTGCACTTTACCCTTCTTGGGGGGAGGATTACACATCCTCCCCTTCATGACATGGCCCGCCGGGCGGCCACTGGCGGCACAGACCGCGCAGTGCGGCGTGGCGGCCGTGCAGGAGACGGCTTTGTGGCCGTCCTTGCCGCAGCGGTAGCAGCTTTCCGACCTGTCCACCGTGGACGGACAGAGGGCTCGGGTGTGGCCAATGCCGAAGCACCTGGACTGCCTCCGCGGTGAGCGTCACCACGACGGCCGCAGTCTTTGGGGGAACAAGTTTGCTCTTATTCCCCCCCCGCCCCTTCCCCTTTCTCTTACTCCCGCTGGTCTGCGGCTGACTGGGGGTAGTGGTGGCAGGAACGGCAGCAGCCGCCCCTGCCGTTCCTGTCACCGCCTGTGCACCGTCTTTTTGCCTTTTCCCTTCCCCTTTCCCTTTCCTCCTCCAGCCGTCTGCGACTGGCTGGAAGGCGCGGCGGCAAGAATGGGGGTGGAAGGTTGGGTCTTTTTCCCCTTGCCCTTCCCCTTCCCCTTCCCGACCACTTCGGTCCAGCCCTGCTGGCTGGACGGAGTGGCGGAAGGGAGAACAACGTCCTTCCCCTGCGAGGACGGACCCGGCTGTCCCCGCTTGTCCGCAGCTTATCCTCAAGGTTTGAGGAGGGGGCTTCCAACGCAGGCAGTGGTGTGGCCTGGTTCGGCCGGGCGGTGGCGTCGGCCAGCTTCTGGTGAAGCTGGCTGACCTCCGACTGCAGGCGATCGACTTTCGCCTGCAGTTGCCGCGTCTCGTCGGTCGCCGTCCTTCTGACGAGCTCCCCGACGATGCCACGCATGCTCGCGGCCCGGCATTTAAGGGCCTTTTGAAACGTCCCTTTTAGATTTGAGTATAAAACGCGGGAAGCGCCATACCCGGACCTGGCCCGGGCAGCACGCGCGCGTTGCTCCTGTGCTGCAACTCGCTCCTCCAGCTCTTGTTGGAGCTGTTCCCGCCGAGCCAGGTCCAACTGGCGTTGGGCGTCCGCCAGACCCACGACGTGGGTGTCGGCGGCTGTTGCAGGCTTTTTAGCCTTCGACAGCCCCGCCGAGCCCGAGACTGAGGAGCTCTCGGATCCTCCTTTCCAGTAGGCGCGCTTGCGCGACACCGACCGTGGCTCACCCGCGTCTGAGACGCCGTGTGAGCTGAGCGACTCGTTGTCGGAATCACCGACCCCGCCGAAGAAGCTGGCTGCAGACGGCGCGCGACTTGCTTCGGACGCCGAGACGTCAGATTGACCCTGGGAGGGGTCTTTTGGTTGGCCCTGAGAAGGGCCTTTTTTGGGTTTTAGGAAACGCCCGAGGGCGTCCCGCGCAGGTTTAGGCATAGCCTCCTACGATCGCAGCACGCACGACAAGTAAATATAAGCAACGATGCACAGTGCACTTTAGCCGAGCCCAGCCTGCCACTCCGTTACGGTGGTCAGGACTGGGTTGTTACCAGGGGACACGACGAGGACGTAAGCACTGTGGGGGGTCCCCCGCCCTAACCTAACCTTTTTTTTTTTTTTTTTTTTTTTTTTTTTTTTTTTTTTTTTTTTTTTTTTTCGTGGGAAACTCATTACGAGTACGCACCCGCCTGGGCGAGGCGGGGGTTATGTCGGACTCTCCGGCCACAATGAGACAGCGACCGGCATACCGACTAAAACCCACGGTGTTCCTCCAGACGGCCAGAGTGCCGGGGTCACGGGAGACGCTCGCGCATTCATCCGCGACCCCGACGGGCCACGGCCCGCTCAACGTGAGCGGGCCCCGTCTGATTTGGGGGGCCTAGCCCCCCTTCCTCCATCGAGAGGCGTTCGTGGAACACGTACGCCGCCTTCTCGGGCCTGTGCTGTTCGAGCGGCGATTGCCCAATCGCCGCCCGCAGGCATCCTCCTACGGTGGCGGGGAGCATGGTGTTCAGCTCCCTCTCCCGCTCAGCCGCCTCCTTGGCGAGCATCACCTCCTCGCAAAAGGAGGCGAATCCTTCCCAAGCCCTCTCGCTGCGGACCATGGCCAGAACCACGGCGGGCAGCGAGAGTCGGGCCGTCGCGAGCGCCGCAACCAAGTCGCGGCGCTGGTCCGCCCACGCTGGACACTCCACGAGCGTGTGGAGCGCCGTGTCGCGCGGGCAGACCCCGCAAGCCCTTTTTTTTTTTTTTTTTTTTTATACGTGGGAAATGCATTACGCATACGCACCCGCCCGGGCAAGGCGGGGGGTTATGTCGGACTCTCCGACCGCACTCAAAGCGCGGCCAGCATACCGACTAAAACCCACGGTGTTCCTCCAGACGGCCAGAGTGTCGGGGTCACGGGAGTCGCTTGCGCATTCATCCGCGACCCCGACGGGCCATGGCCCGCTCACCGCGAGCGGGCCCCGTCCGATTTAGGGGCCTAGCCCCCCCTCCTTCGAGAGGCGCGTGCGGAACACGCGCACTGCCGTCTCGGGCCCGTGCTGTTCGGGCGGCGACTGCCCGATCGCCGCCCGCAGGCCAACTCGGCCGCAGAGGATAGGGAGAACGGCGCATCGCAATACCGACACTCCTCTTCCCCTGCGGCCCCACCGCTTCCGCAATCTGGCGGTTGCGGCCCCGCCGAGGCCGCGGAAGGTAGGGAGAGCGGCGCACCGTTATACCGGCACTCCTCTCCCGCCGCGGCCCCGCCACTCCTCAGCCGCAGTGTCGCCGAAGCAACACTGCAGCCCGACCCAGTTGCGGTGCCGCCCAACAGCACCGCAACCCACCAGAGCCGCTCCATCGTGGGCTTACTGGCAAAGCCCAGAGGAGCGGCGCCTCCTTGGGGTTCCTCTTGGTTCACCGTGGTCCTTGGTAACCACGGCTACTAAGCCCCCCCGCCGCGACAAGGCGAGAACCCCGTTGGGGGGGAGACCCCGCAAGCCCTTTTTTTTTTTTTTATACTTGGGAAATGCATTACGCATACGCACCCGCCCGGGCAAGGCGGGGGTTATGTCGGACTCTCCGACCGCACTCAAAGCGCGGCCAGCATACCGACTAAAACCCACGGTGTTCCTCCAGACGGCCAGAGTGTCGGGGTCACGGGAGTCGCTTGCGCATTCATCCGCGACCCCGACGGGCCATGGCCCACTCACCGCGAGCGGGCCCCGTCCGATTTAGGGGCCTAGCCCCCCTCCTTCGAGAGGCGCGTGCGGAACACGCGCACTGCCGTCTCGGGCCCGTGCTGTTCGGGCGGCGACTGCCCGATCGCCGCCCGCAGGCCAACTCGGCCGCAGAGGATAGGGAGAACGGCGCATCGCAATACCGACACTCCTCTTCCCCTGCGGCCAGTACACCTGACGCTTCGCGGGTCTGCGTCGGACCAGCGGCATCGCCGCGTCGCAAATTTGCGACATCGCTTCCTGGAACCACTCGGCCTCCATCTCGATGTTCTCAAGCCTGTCCGGTGCTCTCACCCAGGCCTGAACGATGGAAGCCTCCAGGAGCGCCTCCCGATCCAGTTGTCTCAGAGACCAACGCGGACTGTTCTCTCCCGGGGCCGCTCTGGCCAGCACGCCATGGTTTTCGGCGGAGACGTCGAATCGGATGTACAAGTGATCCGACAGAGTCTCCACCTCCTCGATGACGCGCCAGCCTACGACACGGCGGGCTAGTGCGGGGCTGGCGAAGGCGAGATCGACAATCGACCCGCCCCGCTGACGCACGCACGTGTTTACGGCTCCCCGGTTGAGAACGAGTAGGCCGTGTGCCACGGCCCACTCCTCGAGCACCTCACCCCTAACGTCCGTGGCCGGGGAACCCCAAGCCGTGGATTTGGCATTGAAGTCCCCGAGGACGAGAACGGGGTGAGGGTGGCTTCGAGCGACGACGGTACCCAATAGGGCTAGAAAAGCCTCAAAGTCGGCGAGAGGGCGGTTGGGGGAGAAATACACCCCAACCACCACAAGACTGTCCAGGCGCGCTGCCACAAAGCCCTGGCCCCTCGAACAGCAAACGAGGGGCACTGCGGGCGAAGACATGACGGCCACCAAGCCGTCCCGGTCCGACACCCAGTCGTCCCGAGGTAGGACGTGGTACGGCTCGGCGACTACTGCCACACTTATTTCCCACTGCGCCATGGTCTGCAGGAGGAGGTCCTGAGCCCTGGCGCAGTGGTTAAGGTTCCCTTGGAGGAAGCGGAGTGGGGCCATCACTGGCAGTCCATCTCCGCTCCCTCCTCGGGACTATCTGGTTTTTTGCCGCCAGCCGGTTTGCTGGCTGGCGGTTTGGCCACGGCTTTTGGCCCTTTTTGGCCCTTCTTTTGGGCTGGCTTGTTGCAAGCCCTGCCTGACCTGGGCGGAGACCCAACCCACCAACAGCCGTTTGGCGTCGGCCAGTTTCTTGGCCGCCGCCACGGGACAGCTCACTAGGGCTGTGCCCAGTCCGTTGCGGTCCGACTTTACCTCGCCAGACTTAACGAGGTCTGGAGCACAGCCCCCGGCCCTTGCAACGGCGGCGACCAATTCGCCTGCCGTCACCGAGTCGTCCAGGCCCGACACGCGAAGGTCTGCGCATTTAACGGGCCTGGAGACGCGAACGTCCTCCGCCGGAAACAGCATTCTCAGCTTTTCGGCGAGAACGTCCGCCTTGTCGCCGCTGGTGGTACCGGGTATCTCCAGCAGACGGGCTCCAGTGCGGGTAGACTTGCACCGGAGACCCGCCGCTATACCCAGATCGGCAGGGTTGATCTGGGCCTTCGCATTTTTTTTTTTATACGTGGGAAATGCATTACGCATACGCACCCGCCCGGGCAAGGCGGGGGTTATGTCGGACTCTCCGACCGCACTCAAAGCGCGGCCAGCATACCGACTAAAACCCACGGTGTTCCTCCAGACGGCCAGAGTGTCGGGGTCACGGGAGTCGCTTGCGCATTCATCCGCGACCCCGACGGGCCATGGCCCGCTCACCGCGAGCGGGCCCCGTCCGATTTAGGGGCCTAGCCCCCCCTCCTTCGAGAGGCGCGTGCGGAACACGCGCACTGCCGTCTCGGGCCCGTGCTGTTCGGGCGGCGACTGCCCGATCGCCGCCCGCAGGCCAACCCGGCCGCAGAGGATAGGGAGAACGGCGCATCGCAATACCGACACTCCTCTTCCCCTGCGGCCCCACCGCGTCCGCAATCTGGCGGTTGCGGCCCCGCCGAGGCCGCGGAAGGTAGGGAGAGCGGCGCACCGTTATACCGGCACTCCTCTCCCGCCGCGGCCCCGCCACTCCTCAGCCGCAGTGTCGCCGAAGCAACACTGCAGCCCGACCCAGTTGCGGTGCCGCCCAAACAGCACCGCAACCCACCAGAGCCGCTCCATCGTGGGCTTACTGGCAAAGCCCAGAGGAGCGGCGCCTCCTTGGGGTTCCTCTTGGTTCACCGTGGTCCTTGGTAACCACGGCTACTAAGCCCCCCCGCCGCGACAAGGCGAGAACCCCGTTGGGGGGGTTCGCCGTAAGCCCTTTTTTTTTTTTTTTTTTTTCGTGGGAAACTCATTACGAGTACGCACCCGCCTGGGCGAGGCGGGGGTTATGTCGGACTCTCCGGCCACAATGAGACAGCGGCCGGCATACCGACTACAACCCACGGTGTTCCTCCAGACGGCCAGAGTGCCGGGGTCACGGGAGACGCTCGCGCATCCATCCGCGACCCCGACGGGCCACGACCCGCTCAACGTGAGCAGGCCCCGTCTGATTTGGAGGGCCTAGCCCCCATTCCCCCATCGAGAGGCGTACGTGGAACACGTACGCTCGTTCGAGCGGCGATTGCCCAATCGCCGCCCGCAGGCATCCTCCTATGGTGGCTGGAGATCCCGGAGCGCCCCACGGTGACGTCAGGTGCGTGCGCGACGGGCGGGAAGCAAGGTGGTCAGCTCCTTCTCCCGCTCGGCCGCCTCCTTAGCGAGCATCACCTCCTCGCAAAAGGAGGCGATTCCCTTCCAAGCCCTCTCGCTGCGGACTAGGTTGAGGCGCGCGCTGGTCCGCCCACGCCCGACACAGGTACGTGCCGAAGCACCAGTGACCGGTGAGTACCTGTGTCAGCCGGAACGTGAGAAATGAAATTTTAAGTGTTATCAGTCCTGTTTAGTATATTATATTATTTATTTATTTATTTATTTTCATTCATTCATTCATTCATTCATTCGTTAATTAATTCATTCATTCATTTATTCATTTATTTATTTATTTACCAACTTACACTGACAGTATAAACCACACGTACAAGTTACTGGTAAGAACTTACATAAAATTAAAATTATTAGTGAAACAGAACAGAATATTTATACACAACAACACTTAAGATAGTAGGAACTTTAACATATAAGTGCATGACTTATAATAATAAATAAAAGTAGGTCGATAGATACATAGTAGTTTCTATTAATAAATTGTACTAGGGGATGCAATTGACTCAAGGTAACGCTCACTTATGGTCAGGAGCCTCGGTTCCTTTTCACAAAATAGATCCAAAGATTCATCGAATAATAAAATATTATTGATATGCGACAGAGCTAGGTACAGAGGGCTGTTCAAAAGAGTAACTATACTATTTCTAAGCATGTAAAATAGTGGACGCTTTCGTGGACGAAGTGAGGTTCTAATTGGTGGTGGAACGTTTATATAAATAGCTTAGACAGAGATCCACGAATTAGACGGATGAAGTATTTTATGAGCGTAAGATTTCTTCTCAGTTCTAGACTCTGGTATGTTGTCATGCCGAGTACAAATGGAGTGGGGTACATTTATGGGTAATAATTGTATATTTTGAGGTATAGATAACGAATAAAGGCTTTCTGAACTTTCTCTTATAATAATGTGTACTTTTGTTCATGGGGGTTCCATATAGCACTGTTGCTTTCTAATATACTGCGAACGTATGAGTTGAATAGTACAACCAAAGCACTACGATTATTGAAGTCTTTTGTTTGGCGCATGACAAAGCCTAGATTTTAACGTGAAGTGTTACAGGTCTGAATTATGTGGTGATTGAAAGTAAGGCGCGAATCAAATTGGGTTCCTAGATCGCGTATTAAAAATACGCGGGTGAGGCACTCGTTGTTCAGCGTGTAGGCATTCAGTATTAGTAATGTTTTATTAGAGACAAAATGGCACATTTATTAATATTTAGGGTTAGGTTATTTTTTTTATAAATATTGTCTATGTCCTGTTGAATTTGACTTTGTCGGAAGTATTGCATAATGGGAGTGCGAGTTTTACGTCATCGGCAAACATCAGTATTGTATTATCACGTCCATGGTTAGGACGGACCCACTTAAAAACACCACCAGTATAACATAAACTATTTTAAATGTCTCTCATAGTAAAAAATCAAATTGTCGCCCTATATTAAAGGTGACACAACATATATGGTCTCTGTACTTTAATATCATTAATATCTCGCTTGGCTTGTTTTTTAGCTGCGAATACTAAGTCCTGTTTAGTTTGCGTCCATGGATTTTTACGTCCAAGGTGCACACTTTAGCAAACGTCATGTCATGACATTAATGTCAGTGTCTAGTTTCCTCTGACTCTGATGACAGTCTGTGGTTTTAAATTGTGAAACGTAAACACACAAATAATTTTATCATGAATGTAGCATGTATTTATTAACTATTTTCAAAATTATAGCAGCCTTTATTGTTATTACTAAGATTGATATGTCGTGTTTCGTCTCCTAAGTTATAACAACGTCAATTTATCTGGGCATAATAATTTGAACATTATAGTACATAGTTAACCAAATTTAAACATGTCCATCGAAATAGAGTCTGCAGAGTGAGTATAACCAAGCACTGTTACAATGAGATCATGCATCATCGAGGAGCACAACTGACAAGTTGATTTTTGTTGTAGTGTAATTCGTCTGATCCAGCAATACTTGAAAGAATCTAACCTCACCAAGACTCTACAAACTTTGCAGGTAACACAACGTTAACACTCTTAATTATCTCATCTCTATCTCTCACAAACTTGCATATTTTAATTTTTTTGAATAGGTATGGTAAATCCGATTTTTTATTAGATATGCAATCATTGGTAGAAAAGGGTTCTCAATTAAAGCCTGGAGTTCTTTACCAGTGCATGTTTTCATCTTATTTTGATCTTGGGCCTGAAATCGCAGAAAGTTGCCACAATGGCTTTTGGAATATTGGCTACCACTTGTAGATCCTATGACTACTTACCATCAGGCAGAGTGGAGTCACTTTGGTGGGCTAGTGCAACAAAAATAACATTCCAATCACTAGCAATGCACCATGCTAAGCTTGCTTATCACAGATCAAAAGTATAGAAGCCTGGTAATCTGACTGACAGGATTTGACCACTACTGCTCTTTAAGTTTAATGTAATGTATTGTTCTAAAATTGTAAGTTTGAAAGAGAAATTAAAATGATCTTAAGGTTTAGCTAAATAAATTGAGAACTATAGTTTGTTCCCAACAAGTCACACTAATGTGCCACAGTGTGTATTGTTGGGATTTTTTATATAGGAGTACTTTTAACATTTGTTCCCAATGTATCACACAGTGCGACTTGTTGGGAAATGTAAAAGAGAATCCCAACCAGTCACACTAACTGGTTGGGATTATTTTTATGCAATAGGAGAACTATCATTTGTTTGTATTCATCATATCAGCCAAAAGACGTTTACTGCTGGACATAGGCCTCCCCCAATTGGTCGTTCGCCGGCCTCATCCATCGGTTGCCCGCCACCATTATAAGGTTGTTGGTCAACCTTGTGAGGGGTTGTTTGTTTGTATTACTGATTTTTAATTCATTTAAAATTATAATAATAAAAATAATATGTGGCCATTACCACACACTGTGATGTAGTTCCAGTATAAAATCAACTATATTTTCGCGGTGTGGTTTCATTCGCATCTTTGCTTACTGTTTTGCTTTCGTCGCCAGTAGTCTGATGTTTATATATTTATTTATAATCAGAACGACAAAATTATATTCAATTACACTGATTACACAGTCAGAACTTAAAATATATAAAATAACGACTTTCACTCTGACGTCTCACAATACCTCATACATTCAGACAAGATCAACTTCCATTCATCAGCAAACAGATCCAGCCCATGACGCCCATGCGTTGAGCCTCTTTAACATACGCGTACCGCAAACCAAAGGATGCTGCCTGGCTCTGTTGTAATTAAGAGGCACAAAAAATTGACACAGCTCGACATGTAAATCGGGTGCATCACTAGCTCCATGTAGGATTTTACATGCAGTCAGAAGTTGATCGAATGACCGTCTTACCTGTAGCGAATGTGTAGCCCAAACAACCCAACAAAAAGTTGGATTTTTGGATACCGTAAATGGGTATATCCGTATTTACATTTTTTTTAATATATGTAAAAGTCGTAACTTGGACGGACTCTAAAAACAGATGATAAAAAGTTATCATATCTAATAACAGTGTGAATGATTGAGATTCTTTTTTGAGTTACACTGAAACGTTACAGTCTAGCCATCTTTTGCACAGTTCTTAAGGGCGTTCCGTCACATATGACCTTGAGCGTTTCGCTTCCTCACCACCCCGCGCCTCACCCGAAAAAAACATTGCGTGCGAGTTCGCCCTCTAGCGGCAAGTAGCAGTAGCACAACTATAAGACAATGACCTTACTTGTCCGAAACCGCAGAGCTAAAATCTGATAGACGCTCCAATAATGAATTATTTTTTTAGTATCTATTATTATTTCGTTTAGTAAGTATGTATATTTTTTAGTATATATTATTTATATAGTAGCGAAAGCAAAGATAAGTGTTTAGAATCATGACGTTTGTTAAATATGTAGTAGAAATAAAAATAAATACTGTGGGTTAAAACAATAAACTCAAAAACCAGCTGCTGTGAAATGTATTACCTGATCAAAAAAGCCGTTTAAAACGATTTTTATGAATTATTGAATACAAAAAAATATTTATTAATATATATAATATTAATATTTTTTGAAGTCACTTAAAAATTAAGTCCCAATGACAATACACCATTGTGATAAATTCCTATAATTGACATGATATGTATTCTTCAACTAATACTAGTAAACTTTAGTTTAGTAACCCTGCCGAGTTTATACTTTTTAGTTATAGTTATATATATATATTTTTTGTACATGAACAAACTAAAACATTTTGACTTAAAAAATGTATTAACATCCTATTAATATTATAAATGCGAAAGTTTGTGTGTGTGCACGTATGAAACGTATGCGTACCTCTAGTGTCGCTAGTATCATGAAGCCGCTATGCTAGCAGTTTGAGACAATTTCTATTAAAATAGCAGAGGAGTGCGTTACCCCAGCAAAATGTTGATAAAAATGTGCTTATAAGAGATGAAAGTATAACAGATAATTAGTGCTTCGTAAGGAGTAATTTGTTTGCCTATAGCAAAATTTGTTTGCATTATAGTTTTAAAGTTATTCGGAAAAAAACAGATTTTGCTGGGGTAACGTTTGAAACATTACCCCAGCAAAATGTCTTTTCTTTAAATTATCCAGGCAGAGTCACGTTGGTAGACCAGTATGAATAAAATAACTGTATCAATAGTACTAGTACATGACTTTTTAAAACAATACTGAAAAATTCAATCTTTATTTATGCCCGTCTGATTGTTAAGTGTTTAAAATTAGCTCTTACAAAAGCCAAGAGTTTTCATAACTTTCTAACTCCACTGCGTCTTCATGGACTGATGATATGAGGTCCTGCATCAATAATAAAAAAGCATCTCATAAAGACCACCTAGCCAGCAGTTTGAAACAATAACCTTTGGAATGGTGGCTACCACTTAGTCTTTTGGATCCCACTGACTGTATCATAAGGAAGAGTGAAGTCACTTCGATAGGCAATTGTACGGCACGGTTATATTGATGTATGTAAAGTAAGGTTTTGTGCAGGACAACTTTTTCTTGGTTCTGTAGATACGTACCGCTACCAAACTCGAGTAACAAATCAGACTACACTTGTGCATTGTCTACTATACATTGTACTTGTATATTGTATTAAATGGCAAATCTTGCGGAGTGTATAGGCTTGGAGCCTATTAAATGCAAAACAATTTTGAAGTGCTACAGACTGTGGACCTCCTAAACACTATTTAATTTCATCAGCCTTAGTCCACGAGGTAGGAATAACAGGCACAGTCTGCCGAAAATGAACACAAAATAGTAGGACTGTGATAGCCACTCATGAGTTGGTGTTGTCTGATATCTGGTCCACTGCTTTTAGCGCTTTACAGTTTGCCATAGTAAATTCATCCTTTATAATAAGGCTTCTATCGCGCAGCCAAATCAGTAAAAAGATTATCTACTCTACGAACACGAATCTAATCGAAACAAAACGCTGTTCTGTCTCGAGCAAAGATGTATACAGAATATTATACTAAATGATTCATAATTTATTTCCATCCTGTAATCTCGCTTATTGATACATTTTGACATAAAATGTTTTTTTTTGTATTAATTATATATGACATAATGCCCGAGCCATAATTGTACAGTTAAGTACACATTTTGTATTGTTTTGTTAAAATTGTATACTTAGTAATATTAAAATTATTATACATTGTGATTTGTGAAATAGATGTTCACAATGTACATTGTGAACTCCTGTGGTAAATTAAGTTCATCTTACTTTATACTTATATCGAATATTAACAGTTTATATAATACTTACATAGAAACATTTATTACAGTTCACATGTTGCCTTTACCTTTTGTAGCAATATGCAAATTGAGGCAGCCTGTAAAGCACACATTTTACTTTTTCTTTTTTCTTTGCAACATAGAAAGCTGTAAGTATTTAATTACCTATAGAGTTAAGTGTATTGCCTGTGTCACTTTGCATGCTACTTGAAACTGTAACTTACAAAAATTTTAATAACCTGGCGATTAAAAAGAGTGGCCTGAGTTTCTTGCCAGTTCTTCAATTCTTCTTCTTAAAATTCTTTTAAAATTGTTCTTCAGTTTGTCAGCGAACTGGTTGTAGGTTAATTTGCTGACATTTTGTAAATTTTGACGTTCATAAGTGTTAATTTAATTAACCTATATGAATTAACATATTTTCATTTTCCTTATTTATTTTCGGTTCATCTGGATATAACTTCAGTAAATCGTTCTGTATATTGTATAGCCAGCAAATATTTTACGGAAGTAGATCTTTTAGAATAAGCGGGACGGTTTGGCTGGAGATGTGCATTTAACATGTACATAACGACGTAAAATGTAAGTTTTGTCTGAAAATCAGTGGTCCGAAGGCATAGTTACCTCCTCGGTCCTCTTTATTTCCTTTTTTCTCCCACAGTATCTTTACTCTGTATGGCCACCACTGCACTGAATTTGAAACAGCACCATACACCAGCAAAACTGAATTCAAATGATGGAGCTGATAAGGATTTTCAGTTACACATGCTTTAAACAAAGCGTCATCATTCCTATGTTGATTATCTTCTAGTAAGTGCCCGTACGTAAGGTACACAATATATTGTACCCTTAGCAAAATAAGTAATACGAACAATTTCCAAAGTAGACGCATTGTACCCACAGTTTGAGTGATTTGGATGTACCGTGAAAATTACCTCGCTAGAGATTCATTATAAGTATAGATTACTGCAATATGTACATACAAATATATGTGTACATACATATATATGTATGTAAGTACATATTGCAGTATTGTAAATGTATAATATAATGCAAAATCGGTAAAGTAGAACTAATGTAATATTATCGCTTAGTAACGGATCCATGCGGACGACGTCACGGGGTAGTTTTACAGTACATACACTTATAATCAGAAATCAGAAATCAGAAATCAGAAATTTTATTTGTTAACATAGGTACATAACAAAGGTCTTGAGATCATAAAAATAGTGCGCTATGTTTTGCCTACATACAAGGCATACAAACATTTTACAATAAGTTTATATATAATATAATATAATAAAGATACATACATACATACATAGAGTGCTAAAACATAATTCTTTTGCCTTTACCTAGTTAGGTAAAGACTGTACAAAAAAGAGTAGAATTCTTTATACTGTGCCACCGTGCCGGGTCTATTACTTTCTACATACACCTATCACTCGAAAAATACGGTATTAGTTTTGTTATGTCTAGTAGGCACTCAACAATATATTATTTAATTTTAGGATTAAAAATTCATATAGTACGATAATAAAGGAACAGAGAGTAGGATTTTTAATTTACCTAATTGTGATAATTTCAGTCTTCAAATATTTTAGTTTGGTTAGAGACTAAGACGTTTTGTAAAGCCTTTTTTTTCTTCCTTTCTTGCAATCAAATAAATAAATCAAAATAAGATGCATTGAAAGTAGAAGGGTAGGTATTTACTTTAGCCTAGTATCTTATCACTGATTTTATCAGCTCATGAAAAAAAATCTAACGAGGTAAATACTTGAATATTTAATCGGCATTACTTACCGATAGAATATTCAAGTACACACCGTATGTATATATAGAATTTATAGGTATTTATGCTCGTGCAAGATAACGTAGATAGTTAGGTACCTAACAGCAGCGTGTATGGTTGTTTTGTGTAGGTACCTAACTAGGTCGCAAACCGACGCATCTCACGTATAATCATTGTAATTTGAGTTCTATGCTAGTTGTACGACCGACGCCGACGTTCGTGTTCCGACCGAAGCACCTCGTACATGTCGGTCGGAATCGGAAAGCGCCCTTGCCACATGAGTAAATATCCAAGTTAGATATTTTACTCATGTGCCCACCTACCACACACCTAGTTCGAAATGATAGTAGACATAGACAATATTGTAGCAAGCTCATATTCATATCCTTAGGGTATATAACAGCAGAAATTTACTGATTCTTGAGGCCCGGTGTTGCCTTGATCTTATCATGAGCGAAAATAGGCTCACCACCTGCTACCTAGTTTACGTGGAACTAAACATAATTAAAGGATACCTAGGTAAGTATCTCAAAGAAGGTATTTTACTAAAAATATGAAGGTAGGTATACACCTACTTACAGGATATTCATGTGTTGAATCTTTTGCATTTGTATTTGTTTCAGTCGTGAAATTTTAGTCATTTTGATGAAAAATAATAATAAATGTAGGTAAATACCTATGTATTTAATACATTAAAAAAATCTAAATAACTAATCTAATTTATTTGCAACACTAAATCTATCCACACAATTTTTTTTTTTGTTATTATTTATTTGCAATTATTGAATTACGTAAATAATTTTTACAAAAACCGCATACGTCCGTCCGTCAGAAGGGCTTGCGCCGCTCTGCCGCCCTGCCTCCCGTCGCCCGCGCAGAGCCCCTGCGACGCTGATTCAGCCAAATTATCAATAACTATTGAAACATTATCCTAATAAATGAAATAAATCTATAGAGTTGACATTTGGTTTATTCCGGTTGATTCAATATAACTTTTATATTTATAACTATAGTAATTACAAAGTAATATTTCGATATAAGTGAAATCACGTTGTTTTATTATCGTTAGTATAAGTTATATAATCAATTATTGTAAATAATTCTTCTACTATTCTAAAGTTCATGAATCAAAGTATATTGTAGGCAAAAAACAAAATGAATAAATAGCATTAAAATCTACTAAATATTGAGATGAAAGTCGCGGATTTCGGCGAAATTTCGTCGGAACCACCTTAATAACAGTTTGACTGCAAAGAACTTGGTTTACTACTCGAAAGGTGGCTAGTATTGGTGGCTAGGTAAAACTAAGTCATCGAGTTTGATATGAAACACCTAGTTGTAAGTATATAAAACTTGACATTCAGCCCCATTGGTCCTCAGTAAGTATATTCGTATGTATGATCGCAGGAGGAGACTGGCGTTTCGTTGAACACGGTGGACAGCGTGGATGGGTTCTGCGCGGACATCAACAACGGGCACTGGGATACGGTGCTGAAGGCCACTGCGTCACTCAAGCTGCCTGACAAAAAGCTCATGGAGCTGTACGAGCAGGTGGTGCTGGAGCTGATCGAGCTGCGCGAGCTGGGCGCCGCGCGCTCGCTGCTGCGCCAGACGCACCCCTGCCTGCTCATGAAGCAGCACGAGACAGACCGCTACATCCACCTGGAGAACCTGCTCGCGCGCTCCTACTTCGACCCGCGCGAGGCGTACGGCAGCGGCGGCGGCAAGGAGCGGCGGCGCGCCTGCATCGCGGCCGCGCTCGCGGGCGAGGTCTCCGTCGTGCCGAGCTCGCGGCTGCTGGCGCTGCTGGGGCAGGCGCTCAAGTGGCAGCAGCACCAGGGGCTGCTGCCGCCCGGCACCACCATCGATCTGTTCCGCGGCAAGGCGGCCATCCGCGACGAGGAGGATGACCAGTGCCCCACGCAACTCTCCAAAATCATTAAGTTCGGCCAGAAGTCGCACGTCGAGTGCGCCAGGTAAACGGATTTCCTCTCTTCCAGTGGGAGTATGATCCTGTTGTGACTAGTGTCCGGCGCATAACATACGGTCGCTGTTTTAGATTTTCACCGGACGGCCAATACCTAGTGACGGGCTCTGTGGACGGACTAGTGGAGGTGTGGAACTTCACGACGGGCAAGATCCGCAAAGACTTGCGCTACCAGGCTCACGAGGAGTACATGAGCATGGAGGAGGCCGTGCTGAGCCTCGCCTTCGGTCGCGACAGCGACACTCTGGCGGCCGGCTCCAACGACGGCAAGATCAAGGTGACGTGTGTGTGTGTGTGTGTGTGTATGTGCGCGTGTGATGAGCTGATGAATGTCGGTGAGTGACCTTCGCCTTGTGTCGCAGGTGTGGAAGGTGTCGAGCGGGCAGGTGCTGCGCAAGCTGGACCGCGCGCACTCGAAGGGCGTGACGTGCCTGCAGTTCACGCGCGACAACACGCAGATCCTGTCGGCGTCGTTCGACCGCACGGTGCGCATCCACGGGCTCAAGTCGGGCAAGATGCTGAAGGAGTTCCGCGGGCACACGTCGTTCGTGAACGAGGCGGTGTTCACGCCGGACGGGCACGCGGTGCTGAGCGGCTCGTCGGACGGCACCGTGAAGGCGTGGTCGGTTCGCACGGGCGAATGCACGGCCACGCTCAAGCCGCTGGGCAGCGGCGAGCCGCCCGTCAACTCGCTGCTGCTCACGCCCAAGAACCCGGACCACTTCGTGGTGTGCAACCGCACCAACACCGTGGTCATCATGAACATGCAGGGACAGATCGTGCGCTCGTTCTCGAGCGGGCGGCGCGAGCAGGAGGGCGGCGCGCTCGTGTGCGCGGCGCTGAGCGCGCGCGGCCGCCTCGTGTACTGCGCCGGGGAGGACCTCGTGCTGTACGCCTTCTGCACCGCCACCGGCAAGCTGGAGCGCACCATCAACGTGAGTACACGGCACACGCACACCACTCAAACAAACGAGCATTATTAAATACATTTATTACAAACACTACACATAATCAGTTCATAGTTGTTTGACATTTAACAAATTCTTAAGTAAATTTTATAATCTCTCTACCATTTTACCAATAAATAGATATCAGTCCTCGATCAATAAAAAAAGATGTTTAGTCAGGTTGTACTTATTAAATAAAATCCCTACTTAACGTTTCTAACTATATATGTAATGACTGAACGTAACGCGCCCTTCGGTCGTTTGCAGATCCACGAGAAGGCGGTGATCGGGCTGACGCACCACCCGCACCAGAACCTGCTCGCCACGTACGGCGAGGACGGGCTGCTCAAGCTGTGGAAGCCGTAACGGGATCCGCACTACTTTATAAGACCTACCTATAGTTAAATATAATGCAAATAAAAACGTTTGACTCGAGAGCCGTGTGTTCATTGGTGCGAGGGCGCGGACAGGTCGGGCGGCGTGCGGCGCGCGTCCGCCAGGTAGGGGTGCGCCAGCGCCAGCCGCGCGGGCAGGCGCTCCGCCGGCTCGTAGCGCAGCAGCGCCTCGAACAGCGAGGCGGCGTGCGGGCAGGCGCGCGCGGCCGCGGGCAGCAGCAGGCGCGCGGGCCGCGGCGGCCAGCGCGGGAAGGCGGCGCGGAACTCGGGCAGGCGGCGCGCGCCCGCCCACAGCGCGCCGCCCGGCGTGCCCAGCGCGCGGAACACGCGGAACAGCTGGTCGATCTCGCTGTCGCCGGGGAAGGGCGTGCGCCCGCTCGCCATCTCCGCGTAGATGCACGCCAGGCTCCACACGTCCACGGCCGTGGAGTACAGCTTGGCGCCGAGCAGGATCTCGGGCGCGCGGTACCACAGCGTCACCACCTCGTGCGTGTAGGCGCGCACGGGGATGCCGAAGGCGCGCGCCAGCCCGAAGTCGGCCAGCTTGATGTTGCCGGCCGCGTCCACCAGCAGGTTCTGCGGCTTGAGGTCGCGGTGCAGCACGCGCCGCGCGTGGCAGTACGACACGCCCTCCAGCAGCTGACGCAGGTAGCTCTGCGACACGAACACCACTATCACTACTGACCATTACTTCACACTATCTACAACTGATAAATATACATAAAGTAAAAAGTAAGTGTAACTGCAGCATTGAAAGTAAATTGTCAGGTCGGCTGAAAATATCCACTGCATCCCTATATCCTAGATAAGAAAGCAGTATCATATGACATAACAACATTAAATGCAAATAAATGATTTTATTTCATTTCAATAATTGACCTTTTACAGTATTATTCCAATCTTCATGATTATTATTAAGCATAAGCAGTGGTCCCAGCCACTTTATTCTCCCTGCAGGATGAAGGCCAGTGTACTGCCCACGCATGCTCAAGGCTAATTGGCAGTTTTTACTTTATTTCATCAACCACTATAGTATATGAGTCATGTAGCGGATCCAGGGCTCTTATTCCAATCTAAATGCAGATGCACCTGCATGCTCAAAAAAGAAATTAATGTGCTTGTTGTGTTTGTCAAGGTAAAGCAGGGACCCGCTAGGGTATTCTTTATCAAATAAAACATAGTCTAGCAGTGTCAAACTCCCTCCAGTCCCAAATCCAAATCATTACTTGCAGCCTAGCTGAAAGACGAAGGTGTAATATGATATGACATGAGGTAGGTACAAACCTTCACTAAGTCCAGTCGAAGCGGGCCCTTAGTGATGTCCATGAGTCGCTTCAAGTCCATGTGCAGGAACTCAAACACCAGGAACAGCTTCTGGTCGGCCAGCAGCACGTCCAGCAGTCGCACCACGGCCGGGTGGTCCAGCTCGCGCAGCACTGAGATCTCGCGCAGCGCCGTCGACGGAACACCTTCGGGCTCACTACCACACAACACACTTAGTATATCATAACATCATTGTAATGAACTGTGACTACATTCTAATTATTCGTTACAGACACAGAGAAATAAAATGAGAAGTTTAGTAGGTACCATGGGTTCATGCCATTGCCATAAATCAAAAGCTAAAGTTGTGATTATGAATAATAATTCTTGATGGAATATCTTGTGACTTGGGTGAGAGGATACCCTTATGGGCAATAAGACTTAGAAAAATTTTAAAAATCCTAATCTGCTAAGCAAGTTATGTTAGCCGCGATGATCGTCGGATCAATCTCACCGGAGCCCCACTTCACGAGCTCCTACATCTGGGTGGTTTCTAAAAAAAATAACCAAGCCTTCTAACCTAACCTAACCAAGTCGGGGTGAACAACGTTTGATCAAATAAAAGGTTCATCAAAAAATCTTAACTTGGTTGATAATTTTTTTAAGTGTAAGACATCTTTAAACGGCATTTGCCGCTAAACTATCGGTCGGAGACAAAAAGTGCCAAGAGCAAAAACGTCTTATTTTTAGCCTAATTACACGATGCATTCATAAAATAGCGATTTAAAAAAAGAAATAAGTCCTAACGCCATAGAACCCCCAAAGATACACTCCAACCAGTGACTTTTAGGGATTAAACTAAGCAGAAAATAATTATTATTTTGAGTTGATTATAATAAATTAAATTATACATGCGATAGATGCTTAGATAAATACTGAAAGTTTTGTCTATTTGTTTCCATATTTTTTGTCATCATTGTCATGTTGATTTGCAATGCAATTATCCTAGTGACATATTGCTACGCTTTATTATTGGTAATTGTAGATAAATCTTATCAGTAACAATCTAAGTAGCAAAAAAGTTTTTTGTTAGACATTCATTTTCCGTGACAAGTATGTTAAACTAGGTACTTAATGTCAATTTTGGCGCCAAAACTTACTTTTCTAACTTAATTTTTTTCAAAGCAATTTCCTTTCCTGTGACTCTATCTTTTGCTTTGTACACGACACCGTATGTCCCTTCACCAATTTTCTCGACTTTTGAAAAATTATCCATTGCTCTAAGATTCGTCTTTACAAAAACAAAGATAACCTGTACCGAAACACAACACACTCACAGGATTAGTTGTTTTTTTTTTACTAGTGTTGACCCACTCACATGCTCACAGTTTTAGTACTTAAACTAAAACAAAACTTATTTAAGTCCACAGACTACAGAAACAATAAAAAGAAATATTTTGAAAATATAATTCGGTAGGTATTACCAATCAATAAATCATTATAAAGGGATAAACCTTTTATTTTTATTTTATTATTTTGTGGGAAACGCATTACGCGTACGCACCCACCTGGGTGAGGCGGGGGTTATGTCGGACTCTCCGACCGCACTGAGAACGCGGCCGGCATAACGACTAAAACCCACGGTGTTGCTCCAGACAGCCAGAGTGTGGGGGTCACGGGAGACGCTTGCGCATTCATCCGCTACCCCGATGGGCCACGGCCCGCTCACCGTGAGCGGGCCCCGTCCATCGAGATGCGTTCGTAGAACACGTACGTCGCCTTCTCGGGACTGTGCTGTTCGAGCGGCGATTTCCTCTTGGTGACGTCGGTGTGTACGCTACGGGTGGGGAGCATAGTGGTAAGTTCCCTCTCCTGCTCGGCCGTCTCAAACTTTCGGCACCTATTTTAACCCTGTAAACCATTTTTTTCACAATAAAAGATAGCCTATGTTATTCCCCGAGGTCTAATCTATCTTTATACTAATTTCCAGTAAAATTGGTTCAGTGTTTTATGCGTGAAAGCGTCACAGACAGACAGACAGAGTAACTTTCGCATTTATAATATAAAATTATAGAAGTATGGATAATGTTTGGTATTGTTATTATGAAGCTGAACTTTTTTCCAAAAAATGTTGTTTTCACTCCGGCGCGGCGTTATTGTTATTCAACCTAACTGGTAGTATCAAGTATCAACGCAGAGCGCTCTTCACTGTGCCATGCACCCTTAGTTACAACTTGGCAAGAGTCTTAGAGCATTAAACCAACCGGAGAGGCCACTGACAGGCGTACCCCTCTGCCAAAGGTACCAGCCCACCGGTCATACCCGATATATAAAACTAGTTGACGCGCGTTCCGCATCATAGGTCACCTATCAGTGCATGAGTAATAGCGTCTCAATAGAAATGCCGAATTGCAGTGTATTTTGGTGTAAAAAGCGTTCAGCGACATCAAGTCTACAAAAGGATAATATTACATTCCACCTGTAAGTATTATTTTGTTCTAATATTATTAAATAAGGCATTAAATTAGCAATTTAATCAAATAAAATGCTAATCAACAAGTGTTGCCAGGCTTATCATCAATACTCCAATCTGGGGTAATATTTTAAGTTGAATTAACATAAAAACTAACCTTTCCTTTTTTATATCTCGCCTTGTTGACATATCTAATAAGTTTCATTTTGGATGTACATTATTGTGTCACCGTTCCCATATTTATTTATTTTTAATTAAAACCAATGTTCTTTTTACCAAGTAATGCACAAAATAATATTAAATGAACAAGTAAAATGAGATTATAAATCCAAATATACAAGATCAGTGCACTTTATTCCGAAAGATAATTGCTCATTTCTTACAAAAATAAGCGTATTTATTTTTAAGAAACTGGTCACATTTAACATAATTAGAGATGAGACAGTTTAATCACAAATATCGATATTGGTTTTCCAGTATTAAATTAATTTTTTTTTGTTTGTTTTAGATTTTCAAAGAAGCAGCGCCTCGAGTCGCTTGGGTCCAATATTGTAGGAACCATATAAGTGGGTTCCTAAGCGTACAAGTATCTGACTAACAGCTTAAAAGACAAAGCCTTCTGTGTTGCCAGCACTGCTACCTCCTCCCTACCCCCCAAGCGGCGGAGAGCTCAGTTTTTAGCAAGTAAACTCGCTGTGCGCTACCTCCTCTTATTGCATTACCTAGGATTAGTTAAACTAGATTTATAAGGTTAATTTAAATTGCACAGTTTTCAGTATTTTATTATACCTACTTAAATAAAGACTTTCTGAAATATATTCTGTTGTTTTTTTGTTATCTGAACAGATAAAATATCTCTCTAATAAAAATCTACTCATACATTCTCATGTCAGTGTCTTGTTACTATGTAATCAGAACAAAATCCTCCAATTACAAGCTCTGCTTAGTTGGAACGAAATTTAATAGCAACAGACAATTAATTCAAAGTATTAATTGGTTTGAATATACATACATACTTAGGAATAATACACGTAAAATTGACACGTAATAATTAATTACAATCTTTAATCCACACTAGAACAAATTTCAACAGGTGGTGGTTATTGAACATACATCCTTGTGCGCAGTAGTAAAATAAAAAAAAGAGTGGGTACCCATGTACGCACGTAAGAAGTTATACTTCTTTGGCATAACAATCCAAAAATACCAAATAATAATACAACGCATACATACATAAATATTTGAATTGATATAAACGCCAATATATTTTTTACTTATTCACACAGATTATTTGTACTGATACGACACACAAAGATCCGCAACTAACTTCAGTGTGTAAAAGGTTCGCAACTAACTTCAGGGTGTTGCTTTTTTCTGTCGGTGTGCGCGCGCATCGTAAAAATTCACTCTCATGATTTTTCCCAATCGCGCCAAAAAAAGTATAACTTCAAAAAAAAACGGCTAAATGCCAGTAGGACTCGCGCGCCGAGGGTTCCGTACTATCAGGGATCGGAAGTATTGAATGAACATTAGTAAACATAGTAGGAGAGCCCGACCGCATAACCAGATTTGTTTGTCGAACAATGTTTAACAAATAAATTTAGCCCGACCGTATGACGGGCTTTTTTGATAATAATTACAAAAAAGTGTGCTAGTTAGAAACACTGTTTTATTCTTCCTGTAATATTGACATAAACATGAATTAACAGAATTACTTCTAGTTAATTCATGTTTATGAACTATTTACTTTACTTTCATCTATTTCAGTGCTTAAATAAAAAAAAAACCTTAAAATTATAATAGTTTATTATTACCTAAAACTGTTCTATATAATATAAGATAATGCTCATTTTAATAAGCA
Organism: Parascotia fuliginaria; assembly: GCA_963082885.1. Classification (NCBI taxonomy): domain Eukaryota; kingdom Metazoa; phylum Arthropoda; class Insecta; order Lepidoptera; family Erebidae; genus Parascotia; species Parascotia fuliginaria. The sequence continues at coordinate 19,099,032 of OY720181.1, read as the reverse complement.
AACATAATAATCATGAAAATAATTAAATCTTTCGCGTACTTATATGAAATCCTAAACATCGATACTAAATATCGACAGAGTCAAGCTCTAACTGTTTTACGCTAAGGAAGCGTAAACTGATAGATGTCCCTGTGTGTGAATGTGATTGTGTGTGTTTAGTTTAAGCTAGTGTGTAATAATTTTATTGTGTGCGTGTATAACGACGCGATTTAAAAATGCATTAGTAGTTAACATTGTAATTAGTGCGCGTTGCTCGCATTACCCCGTCCCCCGCCGAAAGTGGCAGACTTTTGCGCAAGGGAAATAGAGCGCGTGTCCACTCCTGTTGGTTTAATGCTCTAAGGCAAGAGTAGAAATTTATAGGGGCCCAACTGTCGCAAGTGCTAGCAACCCTGATAGTATGACTTTATAATTCTGATTAGGCTGGCAACATTGATCTTAAAGCTGTCAGTGACAATTTGATTTGTCAAGTGTCACTAGTGTCAGTGTCAGTCCTGACCAAGAGCACCAGCAGGCAACAACCTTCAACTAAATTTCATCGTGTCTGGCATTTTATTAAAAAACAAATCTTTAGGTCGGGGTGAACTACTAAAACATATATTTTTTTACCACGTTAGGTTATGGCTTTAAGGTTCAAATATTTGTTGAGAGATTTAAAGCGCGTAAATTATATAACATCTAGCTTGCGCACTTTTAGTTTGACCACAACCAACATGGAAAAGGCGTTGGAAAATCTGAAAACTAATCCATATTATGAAAAATACGCCGCACGTATTGCAGATCTGCAGAAAACATCTCCTGAAGAGTTTATGCAAAGAGTAGAAGAGCAGCAGAAGGCCAGAGAAGAGGAAAAGAAAAAAAAATTCGGTTCCGTGGACACTAGGTATGTTTTCTTCCTACATAGGCACCGTCTCGTTATTGCCGCAGCCTCTTACCTTTCTGTAATTTTGTTGACAGACAATTCTCTTCGGTTTTAAATCCCAAAGATGTTTTAAACAATGACGGTAAAGCACAAGAAAAGAAACTCGACGATATTTTTAAATTAAATTTAGTCCAAGACAAAGATGCGACAGAGATCGAAAGCATCTGGCAGGAATACCACAAACACAAAGAAGTGATCTCAGCGACCATCCCTAGAGAAGTGTACACAAGTCTGCAAGAGCAAGTAAGACAGTGGCCCACGTTTCTGTTCCCACTGCCGCGCGACCAGGGCTACGAGTTCATCATGTGCCAGAGCTACGGACATGAAGTCCACTTCACACCACTGCTTGCTTACCAGGTTTGATCTATTACATGTGTCTAGTCATGTATCTGTGTGTTGTGGTGGACTCCACTGTTATGCATTGTTGACAGATTCACAAGGAGAATGCTCCCGAGTGCCTCACCATGATCCACTACACGGAGCTACTAGACAAGGGCATAGTGCTGATGCGCGGAGAGTATGACAAGGTCAGTGATCAAGAACTGGGAACAGAGCACACCACACCTTGCACATTCTAACACTGCAGCTTCTTCTTAGTATCAATGGCAATTAGATTTTAGCAAACTAGAACTCAGCTACAGATATTGTGTTTATCTGTAGCGGTGAACAATTCCTGCAGAGTGCAGGTTTGGGCTTGAGTGCAGTGGCGTGCATTCCATATATGCAGAAAGGCACTGCTTAACTTAATAATTGCTTAAAATTACAATTTTAGCAACATAATTAAATAATGCCTACCCTGTTAAAATCTATAATGCCTACCCTGTCAAAAATCTCTGTGCTTGAGTGGACACGCAGTAAACAACTGTTGGGCTTAAAATGATAATAAGAGGTGAGTGATTATATCGGGCTGTATTATATCAATGTAAGGCATTTAATTGAAACTAAATTTAGAGTGGCAGTTATAATGTGCAAGGAGAGGTGTCTAGAAGAAAATAATTTTGTTTGATTATCAGTATGCACTCATAGTATACAGCAATGTAGAAATATAGTAATTATAGATATCTTAAATATATTATGTAATATAGTAATAGAAGCTAGTCTTTTGATTTTACAAAAGATAATGTTGATGGATCTCATTATATTTTTTTCAATGTATTATTTTACTATTCACTTGTATATGAAACTAATTGTCATTACTTTCCTGTTGCAGAATGTTCTGAATGGCCATGAAGCACAGTGCCTGGCGAACCAGTTCCAAATGTACTACAGTGGTAAAGACCTAGCCAAGTTGCAGCTGTTGGAAGCGTTCACCAAAACTCCAGATACATTTAAACACATGGATCTAATCACTCAACTCGAAAATATAAGCTTGACATAAAAGATCCAACTTGAGTTTCAATTATCAAATTTATAAAATTGTCGTGTCACGGTGTACATTATTGAACTCCTACGAAACGGCTCAACCGATTTTCTATGCATATCGGCTAGGGTTGAGAATCGGACAACATCTATTTTTCATCCCTCTAAATGTTAAGGGTGGTCTGAAAAGGGATGAAAACGATTGTATGAAACTTTTGAAATTTTGTTTTGGAATATTTTTATTAAAATATAAAAAACCCCATAATTGGGTTGGATTTAGAGGAAATTAGGGATAAAATATATGGAAAGATCTTTGCTTTTGAAGTTAGCGACTTGAAAATTGAAGAGAGGGGGAAGGGAGGGGGGCGAGAGAGAAGTGGGGGGAAGTGAGAGGGAAGAGAGGGGACAGCGAGAGGGAAGCGAGGTGGAAATGAGGGAGTAGCCAGGGAAAGGGAGTGAAATGACTGGATAAGGAGAGGGGAAGAGGAGAGTTTGATTATTGTCAGGTGAAGGTTCTGCGAAAATTTTGATAATAATTAAGACAGGACAACGTCTGTCGGGTCCGGTAGTTTTATTATAGAATAACCTTAATTTAACCGATGCGGGTAGTACGTGTAGTCGGGCGTGTCGGGGATGACGACGCTGAGCGGCGCGTCGGACGGCGACGTCAGCGACGAGCGCGACGAGCTGCCGCTGCGCGGAACTGATCCGCTCAGGTTGTGTAACGGACTCTGCGGCCGCATGTGGCCCAGCCTTATGTAGTCCATGGGATCGTGCACGATCTCGCGTCTCGTGAGATACATGTTCTGCCCAGGGTCATTCTTTATACATTTCAATATATTATCTCCACACTCTTGGTAGCAACTTTCAATATATAGATTTTGCAATAACATTTTTGTTTTCTTCATTACGTCTTCTTGTATGAGTTTTGCGTTTTGTTGCACACATGCAGGTACCTCGGACATAAACTCTTCATATAAATTGTAACCGTTGTCATCCTGTAGGCTTTGCGTCGAGCTGGACGTCGCAGTAGATACCGATTGTGTACCTATACTGTCGGGCGATTTATTGACAAGTTCATCCATAGAACTAAACAATTCAAAGTTCTCTTTACTTTCATCTGTATTTTGAACGACAGTTTCTTTGGCGATCGGGGAACTATCCAGTACATAGTCATCCGAAATGCGTCTTATATTTTTGAACAATTCATTGTTGCCGCTCATTGGTATTCTAACTTTGGTACCGTTTTGTAAATTGATTGCCTTACCTGTTACAAGCTCGTCCAAGTTCATGCTTGGTTTGTGTTCCAGTTCTATTAATGCGGTTCGGGTAATAGTTTTGGACCGAACGGCTTTTGGGAACATTCTCAGAGTTAATCGGTTACTTGTTATCATACACTGTTGTATATTTTTGGTATATATTTCACCAAGTTGATTATCATCTTTCTCAAATAGCATTTGGCCATTATGGCGTGATCTCTTTCTGATTTCGTCTAAATACTTGCGTGTTTTTCTTTTTTTGCGTTTCGCTGCATTTGATAACGATTCCATGCCTACGGTAGGTAGCACTTTTCCAATAGTTTTAAGTTATTACAAAACTGACGTAAATCCTACATCAAATGTCAATTAATTACAGGATAACAACCAAAGAGACTGCTTGCTTAAATCGGTAGGTTCTAATTTTTTTTTTGACGAGTTTTTATATTTTTATAGAAAAGAGGTGTATTGAAATACATTGTTTTATTACAAGTAGGTTTTAGTCTTCAGGTACGTATAGTATAAAAAGTCAGGACCTAGTTATTGCTAAGTGTAGGTGTTGTAAAACTGCTGCCCGTGTCCAGCAGGTAGACGTCGGCTGATATGATAGGTAGGTATTTATGAAGACAATATTTAATAATTGAACATTTTCGTATAAGTATATTTGAGGTCAATGTGTGATTGTACACCGAGTGCCGGTTGCCACGTACGCACAGACAGAGCTTGTAACCATCTACAATAATTGTAACCTACAAGCTAATGTTTCCTATTCAGTCAATAGAATAAATAAAAATCGTTAATTACGAAAACTTATAATTTTATTAAGAAATTGTCTAATTTTAAATTAAATACATCACTTGTCAGTCGCAATATAGATCGATTTGATTGAACACGAAATCAAAATATCTTAAATGCACAAAATATATCTACATTACATAATAATATTAACGCTACAAGAGATTATTACTGCAATAAACGATAAATATAAAGGAGTCGTACGAGAAAACAACATTTATTCTAATAAATACTCTAGACAGGAATAAGAACAGTCCTATCACCCGAACTAATAAATACCTAACTTAGATAATAATATACCGAACGAATAGCACATCGGGGCGTCTCTCCCTACACTATACACTACCTAGGGTACTATACGTCTATACTTCATGTATCAAATCTAAATATTCTCCAAAGATATATTGCATCTATATCATATAAACGCTATTATTGTATAGGAAGGCCTTCTTCGTAGATACTAGATCTAGTCACTGGTGTCGAGCGGGACGAGTCCGGCTGCGCTGTGGCTATTTATCATAATATATATATACATATATATATATAAATATAGGATTGTTGTTCGTCAGTATTGCACGAATATAGTTCATACAAAGTGGAGGGCGCGGCTGTGCGGCGCTCCACGTCACTAGCGCTGCGCTATCCAGCTCATATCACAAACTTTTACATCAAACCTAAAACTAGTCGAGAGTGTCGAAGTGAGTGGTCCCGCGCTGCGGGCGGGCGCGGGGCGGGGCGGCTGTGTCAGTAAGCAAGTATACAAAACGTAGAGGCGCGGATGTGTGGGGGAAGGGGATGGGGAGAGGGCGACTCATCGCGCCTCCTTGGCGGTGAGCTTCTCGATGAGCTCCTGCAGCGGCGCCAGCTCCCGCCGCTCGATCAGGTTGAACTCCTGCAACCGACCATGGCTCGGCGTCAGTGCCGCACAGACATGTCTACATACATATTCATTATCATGTGTGTGGGTGGGTGACTCACCTGCACAAAGAATATGAAGTGTTTGAAGGAGGTGTTGAGGTGCGCCTCCTCGCCGAGCTGCACCACCTCGGGGAAGTGCTGGTGGTAGATGTGTGCGTACACGCGGAACAGACGCTTCAGGATCGTCTTCGCCATGCCCAGGAAGTTCTTGGGGAAGGGTACGCCTGTGACATGTATGTTATAATTAGTATACTACATATAATTATGTGTTGCGTTGCTTGTGTTGTGTACGTACCTATCTTGGAGGGGAAGAGCGTCTCGTCGTCGAGCTGGTCCTGCGCCCAAGTCATGAGGTAGTCGATGTACTTGGGCGCGGAGCACTTGATGGGCTTCTTGACAGTGTGTCCGTCCGCCCAGTGGTACTCGTACTTGGGCCCCGCCGACATCACCGCGCACGTCTCCTCCGTGCAGAACTCCGTGATGGTGCCGTACAGCATGTTGATCTGGTTGAAGAAGTCCACCGCTGCAATCGTAACATGCGCCGTGTCGGTCACACACTCAGGGCAGTATACAGGTCAATAAATAGATAACATCATGCTGTCACAGTTGCACAGATGTAATCATATTGTCTTTTTTTATTGCCGACAGTGACAGACGAGCAAACATATTATACAGAACGTGATGGTAAGTGCTAACTGTCGCTAATAGACGATCTGCAATTCCAGAGGCTCTGCGAAGCCGCTGCCTAACGTGAAAGGAGTGGGGTAGGTGAAAGGTTTGAGGAAAGTGAAAAAGGAAAGGGAGTAAATAAATTGAAAACCTCAACACTCATGTGCTCCAACACAACTCTATTCTAGTTGTGCTATATTTACTACTCTATGCAGAATATAGGACCAGAACAAGCGGTTTTAACGGTAGTAGATCCACGCTGATTTCAGCATGAATGGGCGGGATCGTCCGGGGAAGTACTACCCTCTCATAGAAGATCGACTTAAGAGTAGTAGTATCCGTACTACTGCGTTTCGTTCGGTGAGTGAGAGCGCCGGAGGCCCAATTTCCCCCCTTTCCTCTTTCCTTACCTCCCTCATTCCCTTCCCCTAACCCCATTCCCAGCCGCCATAGTGGAGACCACCATACCAGCAGTTTAAGACGATGGCTTTTAGTATAGTGGCCGCCACTTCTGGATTCCACTGACTGCTTACCATCAGGCGGGGTGGAGTCACTTTGGTAGGCTATAATATAAAAAAAAAAAAAAAAAAAAAAAGCTTAATGTCAGACTCAATTTCTACAGGCCAACCCCTGTGTGATGCAAGTGTTCAGAGCAGTCAGTGCAACGCGTCAATACTTTGATAGCATAGGTATAGTGTTTTCCAACTCCAATTTCATACAATGTAAACAATCAGCCATATTGCCATTTTCTATAGTTTCGTTAATTTACTAGTGATGGGGACAAGGATAATAAAAATAAAATTAATTACATCATACAATACATTGTTAAATAATAAAACAAAAAAAGAAAATAAATTTTTCGTTCTTTTTTCTTACATTTAAAAAAAATATGTATTATGTTTAATAATATTCAATTAAGTTTAGGCGCAGAATGTCCAAGTTGCAAAATGTCCAGTGGTTTCAAAATGTCCAGGTTGCAAAATGTCCAGGGCGCAGAATGTCCAGGTCTCAAAATACTAACAATAGAAACTTCTGGATCTAAAGAAAGTATACTTTTTGCTACCGAAACGAAATACACACAAATCAAATAAAAATTTCTTAACTCACCTCAAAAATATTACTTATTCAAAAATTGTTAAGTAATGTTTATTTCATTTGTGTGTATGTAATTCGTTTCGGCTGCATAAGGTATACTTCCTTTAGATCCCGAAGTTCCTTTTATTACTATTTTGCGACCTGGACATTTTGCAACCTGGACATTCTGCAACCTGGACCTTTTGCAACCATTGGACATTCTGCGACCTGGACATTCTGCAACCTGGACCTTTTGCAACCACTGGACATTTCACAACTTCGACATTCTGCACCTAAACGTTCAATTTGCGTAATAGATTAATACTATTCAATACATAATATTCAATTTTTTTTTTTGCATTCCACAATATAAATAAGATGTTATAGATAAAAAATACCATGGCATCATTATGGACCCTGTCTGTAATAAATTCTATTTAATTTGTTATTACTACTCCAAATATTTGTATTTATGTTAAATATGGTATTGCATTTTATTGTAATGATTGATTTATAAACATTAAGATAATAAGACAAACAATGCAATCTTATAAATAAATAAATAATAAAAAATAAATGTAATTTAAATTAGGTGTTGAACTCTAAACGCAACAATTTGACCATGGACTGAAATGAAATACTGAGATACTTACATTTTCCTGCCAGGTGAAAATTTGAGGAAATTTACTAAATGGAATTTGTATGTATGTTACGATTTTATTATCACAATAAACAAATGAACTGAGACATACAAGGGCAAATCCAAAATAAATAAAAAATTACATAAATATTATGTATTTATGATATTGGTTAAACCTTTTTCTTGTAATAAATTACAATATTAGTATATTTATTCCAAAGACAATATAGAGTATGTACCTACATATAGAAAAATGACCATTTAAAGACTTCATATTGATTAACAGTTTCTAAAAGTGATTCTAAATTTTATTAAATAATCTAGATTTGATTATTAATCATTAGTAAATTTTTTTGCAAAATAAGGTATAAAGAAAACAGAATGTGTACATAAATCCATTTGTCATTGGTTATAGAATTTTTGTTAGAAAAATATTGAAAAGACTGTTTGTATGTAAATGGATTTAGTTTGGGTATGGGGCCTACCTATGGGGCCTTTATTTTCATTTAAACGAATTGCAATACAAGCAGATAAGACAAATTCAAAGGTATAGTCGCCCATAAAATTGCTTTACCACCCTTAGAGTAATTGTTGTTTGGATATCACAAAACCATAATGTCTCTTTTTGCTTGCAAGTGACCTCAGTACAGTGTTAGTTGTCACTATCATATTGAGTCTCATTCAATTTTAATTTTGATGGAAATTTTTGTTAAAAGTGGTAAAGCAAATAGAGGGACCATCTTTTGTTTTCACGGAAGATGGTTGTCATTTAATTTCATCCACATTTTTTCTATTTTATCATTGTAATATACCATTAATATCATCAACAAGAATATTATTCTAAACTTGACGCTGGCAGAAATAGCTGACACAATTGTCGGCTCTGTTGCCAAAAAAAAAGGAGAAGAAGGTAAAGCAAATAAGTGGTTCACTATACAAGTGTTCTCTACATAAAATGTGTGCTAGGACATGATTTATGTTTAGTGTTCATATCTAATACAAACATAGGAACTGTAGCATTCTGTAAAGTGTACAGCAACTGGTTGTAGTATTCAGTAGTAGTGGACTCATTGATCATAAAGTATGATGCTTATGAACCTCAAAATTACATAAGTCAACCAAATAACCTACAGCCAGTTCACTGACATGGTAGAGTTATGAGAAGAACTGGCAAGAACTCAGGCCACTCTTTCAATCGTCAGATAATAATAAAAATTGTATGAGTTACAATGTTATTAACAACTTTACAAAAGAACCATACAAAGTTATTATTACAAATCAACCAACTAATATAATTGCCAAGATTAATGAAAAAGAAAAGAGAGGATTTCAATTATTCAGTTTCACCATGGACATGTTTACCTCTCATTAATCATATTATTAAGAACATTTAATATAAATATAACTATTGTTGTTTTATTTTACACAATAACAATATATAACATACACAGACAGCCTCTGTGGTTCGATGGTACTGTGTACAGACTGACACGCAGAGGTCACAGGTTCGATTCACGCTCAGTGCAAATATTTGTGTGCATGAACATGTCTATTTGCATTGGTCTGGGTGTTTCTATGTATAATATGTATGTATTTACAAAAAAAAAGTAAGTATGTATGTATGCATTGTAGAATCCATAACACAAGCTTATATGGTTACTTTGGGTCTAGATGGTGTTGTGTGTTGTTGTCGGGATATTATTATATTATTATTATACACAACCACATCACCAGGAAAACATTCATATTATAATTATATATAAAAGTAGCAACACACAATAATAGGATGTAATGTTAGATATGGTGGTGTAGTGGGCTGTGACTGTGACTCACTGTTATCACAATGTTATGATGACACAAGCTACTCACTGTTGACCGCCACCCACTCGTTGAGGTCCTCGCCCTCGGGCAGCATGACCGCAAGCCGCAGGTTGCCGGAGCCGAGAGTGGCGGCGGCGTGCCGCATCAAGTCGTACTGGTGTGTGCCCTCAGGGATGTTTTTCTTCGGTTTGAATGTCTTGTTCGAGCGACTCCCACTGCAACATAATATCGAACATCACTCACTGTCGCACCATTGTCTAAAGCCACTCCGTGAAGCACTCAGTATTGTACACAAAGCGGACGCAGCCCATCGTGGCCTCGGGACGACGGACGACGTGACACAGTTTGCTATTGCCGAAGCGCGGTGCGAGGGCGGTGCCGCTCGATCGCCGCTTACACTCTACTTAGATCGTAGGCAGAAGTTTCTACTTATGTTTTCGCCGGAGACGTAAACAAGACGTAAGCGCAGTACAACGGAAGACGTTTAGTTAAAAATAGACACACATGATTGCTTTGACTAAATCAACAATACTTACAATAAAAAACTCATTTTGAAAGTGTGTTATTTTCCTCAGATTGGAAGAAGTTTTGTTTCCACAAGAATAGCACCAAGTCATTAAAATAGGTTATATCAATACATTAAAATCCTTTGATGCACTTGTCAAAAGTTTAGTGCATTTTTTGTGGACTTTAAAGTCCGAGTGACAATTTTATTCAGGTATTGCCACCAACAAAACTTTAATTTAGCTCATACACACTGGATATTAAGAAACAAAATAATCATATTATTATTATAAATGTGAAAGTTTGTGTGTTCATAGCTTAAAGCATTAAACCAACAGGAGTGGACACGCGCTCTATTTCCCTTGCGCAAAAGTCTGCCACTTTCGGCGGGGGACAGGGCAACGCGAGCAACGCACACTAATTACAATGTTAACTACTAATGCATTTTTAAATCGCGTCGTTATACACGCACACAATAAAATTATTACACACTAGCTTAAACTAAACACACACAATCACATTCACACACAGGGACATCTATCAGTTTACACTTCCTTAGCGTAAAACAGTCAGAGCTTGACTCTGTCGATATTTAGTATCGATGTTTAGGATTTCATATAAGTACGCGAAAGATTTAATTATTTTCATGATTATTATGTTTGCTTATTAAAATGAGCATTATCTTATATTATATAGAACAGTTTTAGGTAATAATAATCTATTATAATTTTAAGGTTTTTTTTTATTTAAGCACATTGAAATAGATGAAAGTAAAGTAAATAGTTCATAAACATGAATTAACTAGAAGTATTTCTGTTAATTCATGTTTATGTCAATATTACAGAAAGAATAAAACAGTGTTTCTAACTAGCACACTTTTTTGTAATTATTATCAAAAAAGCCCGTCATACGGTCGGGCTAAATTTATTTGTTAAACATTGTTCGACAAACAAATCTGGTTATGCGGTCGGGCTCTCCTACTATGTTTACTAATGTTTATTCAATACTTCCGATCCCTGATAGTACGGAAACCTCGGCGCGCGAGTCCTACTGGCATTTAGCCGGTTTTTTTGAAGTTATACTTCTTTTGGTGCGATTGGGAAAAATGATGAGAGTGAATTTTTACGATGCGCGCGCACACCGACAGAAAAAAGCAACATCCTGAAGTTAGTTGCGAACCTTTTACACACTGAAGTTAGTTGCGGATCTTTGTGTGTCGTATCAGTACAAATAATCAGTGTGAATAAATAAAAAATATATTGGCGTTTATATCAATTCAAATATTTATGTATGTATGCGTTGTATTATTATTTGGTATTTTTGGATTGTTACGCCAAAGAAGTATAACTTCTTACGTGCGTACATGAGTACCCACTCTTTTTTTTTATTTTACTACTGCGCACAAGGATGTATGTTCAATAACCACCACCTGTTGAAATTTGTTCTAGTGTGGATTAAAGATAGTAATTAATTATTACGTGTCAATTTTACGTGTATTATTCCTAAGTATGTATGTATATTTAAACCAAATAATACTTTGAATTAATTATCTGTTGCTAGTAAATTTCGTTCCAACTAAGCAGAGCTTGTATTTGGAGGATTTTGTTCTGATTACATAGTAACAAGACACTGACATGAGAATGTATGAGTAGATTTTTATTAGAGAGATATTTTATCTGTTCAGATAACAAAAAAACAACAGAATATATTTCAGAAAGTCTTTATTTAAGTAGGTATAATAAAATACTGAAAAACTGTGCAATTTAAATTAACCTTAGAAATCTAGTTTAACTAATCCTAGGTAATGCAATAAGAGGAGGTAGCGCACAGCGAGTTTACTTGCTAAGAACTGAGCTCTCCGCCGCTTGGGGGTAGGGAGGAGGTAGCAGTGCTGGCAGCACAGAAGGCTTTGTCTTTTAAGCTGTTAGTCAGATACTTGTACGCTTAGGAACCCACTTATATGGTTTCTACAATATTGGACCCAAGCGACTCGAGGCGCTGCTTCTTTTGAAAATCTAAAACAAACAAAAAAAAATTAATTTAATACTGGAAAACCAATATCGATATTTGTGATTAAACTGTCTCATCTCTAATTATGCTAAAGTGTGACCAGTTTCTTAAAAATAAATACGCTTATTTTTGTAAGAATCTTCAAATCTTTCGGAATAAAGTGCACTAATCTTGTATATTTGGATTTATAATCTCATTTTACTTGTTCATTTAATATTATTTTTTGCATTACTTGGTAAAAAAAACATTGGTTTTAATTAAAAATTAATAAATATGGGAACGGTGACACAATAATGTACATCCAAAATGAAACTTATTAGATATGTCAACAAGGCGAGATATAAAAAAGAAAAGGTTAGTTTTTATGTTAATTCAACTTAAAATATTACCCCAGATTGGAGTATTGATGATAAGCCTGGCAACACTTGTTGATTAGCATTTTATTTGGTTAAATTGCTAATTTAATGCCTTATTTAATAATATTAGAACAAAATAATACTTACAGGTGGAATGTAATATTATCCTTTTGTAGACTTGATGTCGCTGAACGCTTTTTACACCAAAATACACTGCAATTCGGCATTTCTATTGAGACGCTATTACGCATGCACTGATAGGTGACTTATGATGCGGAACGCGCGTCAACTAGTTTTATATAACGGGTATGACCGGTGGGCTGGTACCTTTGGCAGAGGGGTACGCCTGTCAGTGGCCTCTCCGGTTGGTATAATGCTCTAATGTTCATAGGCACAGATCAAGTAGAGATGCTCATGTATTTGACTATGTGTATCAGTGTAATCAACTTTAAATTAGAGATCCTGCCCAGCCTAGGCATATAAACTGTCAAATCATGCCAAACTCCTTTAAATAAAATGCCGAAATAATGCCGATATAATTTTAAAATTTTTTTAGCCTTTCTAGTAATCTTCTAGTGAAGACGTTGTAAATAAATTTTCACCTAAAATTATAAAAAAATAAATATACTTCCTACAATTTTCCTGTTAATGTTAAGTTAAAAAAAGTATAGTCACCGATGACTGCCCTCTGTATCCGATTATGTTCTTCTTATGTTTAGTAGGTAGTAGTTGCATGTTTTTTTATATAAGACAACCTAAGCACAAACTTAGTGTGTGCTTTACACTTAGAGCATTAAACCAACAGGAGTGGACACGCGCTCTATTTCCCTTGCGCAAAAGTCTGCCACTTTCGGCGGGGGACGGGGTAACGCGAGCAACGCACACTAATTACAATGTTAACTACTAATGCATTTTTAAATCGCGTCGTTATACACGCACACAATAAAATTATTACACACTAGCTTAAACTAAACACACACAATCACATTCACACACAGGGACATCTATCAGTTTACGCTTCCTTAGCGTAAAACAGTTAGAGCTTGACTCTGTCGATATTTAGTATCGATGTTTAGGATTTCATATAAGTACGCGAAAGATTTAATTATTTTCATGATTATTATGTTTGCTTTTTAAATTGAGCATTATCTTGTATTATATAGAACAGGTTTTTGTTTTAGGTATTAATAATCTATTATAATTTTAAGGTTTTTTTTTTTATTTAAGCACTTTGAAATAGATGAAAGTAAAGTAAATAGTTCATAAACATGAATTAACTAGAAGTAATTCTGTTAATTCATGTTTATGTCAATATTACAGGTAGAATAAAACAGTGTTTCTAACTAGCACACTTTTTTGTAATTATTATCAAAAAAGCCCGTCCCGTCATACGGTCGGGCTAAATTTATTTGTTAAACATTGTTCGACAAACAAATCTGGTTATGCGGTCGGGCTCTCCTACTATGTTTACTAATGTTTATTCAATACTTCCGATCCCTGATAGTACGGAACCCTCGGCGCGCGAGTCCTACTGGCATTTAGCCGGTTTTTTTTGAAGTTATACTTTTTTTGGCGCGATTGGGAAAAATGATGAGAGTGAATTTTTACGATGCGCGCGCACACCGACAGAAAAAAGCAACACCCTGAAGTTAGTTGCGAACCTTTTACACACTGAAGTTAGTTGCGGATCTTTGTGTGTCGTATCAGTACAAATAATCTGTGTGAATAAATAAAAAATATATTGGCGTTTATATCAATTCAAATATTTATGTATGTATGCGTTGTATTATTATTTGGTATTTTCGGATTGTTATGCCAAAGAAGTATAACTTCTTACGTGCGTACATGAGTACCCACTCTTTTTTTTTATTTTACTACTGCGCACAAGGATGTATGTTCAATAACCACCACCTGTTGAAATTTGTTCTAGTGTGGATTAAAGATTGTAATTAATTATTACGTGTCAATTTTACGTGTATTATTCCTAAGTATGTATATATATTCAAACCAAATAATACTTTGAATTAATTGTCTGTTGCTATTTAATTTCGTTCCAACTAAGCAGAGCTTGTAATTGGAGTATTTTGTTCTGATTACATAGTAACAAGACACTGACATGAGAATGTATGAGTAGATTTTTATTAGAGAGATATTTTATCTGTTCAGATAACAAAAAACTAACAGAATATATTTCAGAAAGTCTTTATTGTAGGTATAATAAAATACTGAAAAACTGTGCAATTTAAATTAACCTTATAAATCTAGTTTAACTAATCCTAGGTAATGCATTAAGAGGAGGTAGCGCACAGCGAGTTTACTTGCTAAAAACTGATCTCTCCGCCGCTTGGGGGGTAGGGAGGAGGTAGCAGTGCTGGCAGCACAGAAGGCTTTGTCTTTTAAGCTGTTAGTCAGATACTTGTACGCTTAGGAACCCACTTATATGGTTCCTACAATATTGGACCCAAGCGACTCGAGGCGCTGCTTCTTTTGAAAATCTAAAACAAACAAAAAAAAATTAATTTAATACTGGAAAACCAATATCGATATTTGTGATTAAACTGTCTCATCTCTAATTATGCTAAAGTGTGACCAGTTTCTTAAAAATAAATACGCTTATTTTTGTAAGAAATGAGCAATTATCTTTCGGAATAAAGTGGACTAATCTTGTATATTTGGATTTATAATCTCATTTTACTTGTTCATTTAATATTATTTTGTGCATTACTTGGTAAAAAAAACATTGGTTTTAATTAAAAATTAATAAATATGGGAACGGTGACACAATAATGTACATCCAAAATGAAACTATTAGATTATGTCAACAAGGCGAGATATAAAAAAGGAAAGGTTAGTTTTTATGTTAATTCAACTTAAAATATTACCCCAGATTGGAGTATTGATGATAAGCCTGGCAACACTTGTTGATTAGCATTTTATTTGGTTAAATTGCTAATTTAATGCCTTATTTAATAATATTAGAACAAAATAATACTTACAGGTGGAATGTAATATTATCCTTTTGTAGACTTGATGTCGCTGAACGCTTTTTACACCAAAATACACTGCAATTCGGCATTTCTATTGAGACGCTATTACGCATGCACTGATAGGTGACTTATGATGCGGAACGCGCGTCAACTAGTTTTATATAACGGGTATGACCGGTGGGCTGGTACCTTTGGCAGAGGGGTACGCCTGTCAGTGGCCTCTCCGGTTGGTTTAATGCTCTAAGGCTTTACACCATGCAAGATCTTCAATCTGTTTCTTTCGCTTTTGCTAAACAGGACCAGGACGAATGTGGTGGATCCTGCTCCTACTCTAGGCGATATAATCGTCCATATTTACGTTTCATGATAAATCAGGAATTGAAACATTCACACCGCACGAAATCCGAATGAAAATTTTGCGTCTCCTACAGTTTTTCTAGTCTGACTAATTAGAAAAACAACTGAAAACTTTACTTACTACAATTATTATAATTTTTTTTAGCACTTTAAGTTTCACAATGGAATGTATACAAATTCAATTAGAGATGATAAGGTAAGGGACATTCCCAAACTAAAGGTCTTACTTTTATTGTTGCTAATGTTGCCATTGTCATTTAAAATTCCTCCCTAATGCTATTTCTTTTGTCGATACTGCACCAAACTCCTTATAATAAGCTATGCTGCCAAGTCTGCCAGCTTAAATTCTTTAAACTGCCAAATAGTGCCAGATTTCTAAAACGTCCAACATATTATATGCCAGAGAGTAAAATAAAGGGCTAAACCTGCCGAAAAGGCACACACGCGAACCAAACACCAAAGTTCTTTTTGGTTTTCTCCTAACTTTCGAAAAGGCAAAAGGACCTACCCATACTACCCTGTCATTGGGTAGGTGGTTTTTTTCTCTATTTATATCGATATCAGCGCGCATGGTCCCTACTGATATATATTTCGATATCGGCACATAGTCAATATCGATAAATATCGATATTTATAGGTTTTCCGTTAAATCGTTGCATCCCTAAATGGCTGTCAGACAGATGTGTCAGATATTTTCAATACACTCAGGCAGGAAGCAGTAAAATTCTGCATTCGATCGATCCAACTGCTTTAGTCGTGAAATAATCAGTAACTTATAGACATCAAAATGCAGGGTCTCTCCATTCAAAGTTTGAAGAAACACAAGGCTGTAAGTAGCTAGGATTATAAACTCGTAATTTGCGTTTGGACATGTACGTCGCAACGTACAGTGCTTACATAATTAACCTCATAATTTATCGTAGTTATATTGCCTTGCAGCTTGAGGTTGTCAGTATTTTTGTTCTAAAAACCACGTACATTACTGCAAGTAGCACCATTTCCGTTTGTATTATGATCACAACAATTTAAATTATTGTTAAAAAAATTATTATTGTGATTATATCTATGAGGAACTGATTTATTCAATATTTCGGGAATACAAATAAAAATTGCACTACCTATGCTTGATACTACAGAAGTCGAAGTGTTTGTACAAGTTCATTTATTTTATTTTAGCTTACAACATGTAGTATGCACTCAAAGTAAGTTCTCAGTAGTGATATAGGTATAGATTACCATCCACTGTATCAAAACACGTAGCATTGAACACATTCTGAAAGTACTAGTGATAGTAGAGCAGCTGACATGGGCTGTACTGCACAGCACAGCATGGTCACTTGTTATTGCTATAAATGTAACAAGTTAGTAATACAGCTGGAGAAGCTGTGTGACACTGCAGAACTAACTAGTGTAGACCAAACATAATGAACTGATATAGAGATTGTAGGTTTGTGTGCCCTTCATTCTAAAATTAATCTATACTAATATTATAAAGAGAAAAGATTGTATTTTTGTATGCAACAAATAAACCCAAAAACCACTGGGCCCATTTCTAAAATTCTTCTACCATTAGCAAGGTACATCATCACTGAGTAACATAGGCTATATATATTACTAGAAAAAATTACAGATTCTTAGAAATCCCTACTAAAACCAACCCAAGGTGTAAAAAAAGAGCCAAAAATATCTTTTATCGCATGCGCTGCGAAAAGTATTGATGATAGAACATAAAAATGTTTTACAATATTATAGAAGAAGAACATATCAATATCTACAAAAAACTTCGCAAGACCATATGTCCAACTATTGTAGTTATTTCACTTTAACTACGTTTTTACATTTTAAAAGTTGATAGAACTGCCGATCAAAATCGGACAATGTTGTTTAATAATTCTTATCCAAATAAAGTATTTCGTATTCAAGACTGTTTCAACACCTGTTGACTACTTTTTGAATTATTGACATCGGACATTTCATTCAAAAGATATAGCGTAATTTAAAATGTCAATCTTTACATAAAGTGAGCAACACGGCGAGAGATTTTGTCTTTACTTTTATCCCAAAACTAACTTTCCGCGGCGCGGTTTCATCCGCTTCTGTGCTTACTGTTCCGCTCCTGTCGCCAATAGCGTGACGTTACAAATACACAACCTTCCTCAAGAACTGGGCTATTATACGCAAAACGAATTTTTCAAAAATTTTAGCGAGTTCAAACAAACATACAAACTCTTCCAATTTATATAACAGTAAAGATGTTTAAAAAATGTCAACCTGTGAGAAAACGAGGCGGGCCGCTAGTTACCTATACAAAACAGATATTCAACGATGAATCTGCAAAACCAAGCCAACCTGGCCATACATTAAAATGCAATAACAATAAATGTATAAATAAGTTGAATCATCATCAAGATATCTTTATTTAGACAAAACACAAGTTTGGCAATGATACTTGCATTCTATTACTATGGGACTGCAATCATGCTGATCTGTAGTGATGTACAGATGACAGCTTGTGACTGAGTGTTGTCACTACTAGCAATGGTGGTATTTGATCAGTCTCTCCTATGACTATGCATTAGTCCAGGCAGTGAGTGAGAATGTGGGGGCCAGGTGTTTTGACAGTATATTCCTCCAAAAAAACTGCAAAGGCTCAAAGAGACTATTAGTGGTCATTCTATCCATTTAATTACGTAACACCTAGTAACATTATTTTATGTTTAAACTAGAATTAATGAGGTATGCTGTTATTATTCATATAGTACAGGATATAATAAAGCCTGAATTATAAAATGTAGAGGTTGTAGTAATGATTGGCATCATGGTGGTGTGTGTCACATGTTTGTTACATACACTTAATTGTGAGTTGTTATACAAATAGTGATGTGTGTGTTGTGTTGCGCAGCTGATCCCACTGTACGTGTGCGTGGGCATCGGGTGCGCGGGCGCCGTGTTTTACCTGGGGCGGCTCGCCACGCGCAACCCTGACGTGTCCTGGAACAAGAAGTCCAACCCCGAGCCCTGGCAGGAGTACAGGGACAAGCAATACAAGGTATAACAACTACTTTTTTACTATTTCAACAAAGGTACCAACATTTAAAATACCTGACTTATTTGAAAGATGTCCACAGCTGAAAAGTGAATTTAGACCTCACTAAACAGATGCTGCCAAGATAAACTGGAAAGTACATACATGTTATAAAAGTCATAGATATTTGCCCAGTTTCAACCTGGTGCATAAGAAGCGGGTTATAGGTTTAAGGGATGTTGTACACTTAGAGCATATGAGAACAGTATATTTTGCATTAGTTGAGTCCAAATTAAGGTACAGTATTCTTTTCTGGGGTGGAAGTTATGAATACAATATTCAAAAAGCATTTGTTGCACAAAAAAGAGCAATCAGAACCATAGTTAGGATAGATCAGCAACAAACTTGTAAGCCTCATTTTAAAAAATTGAAACTAACTGTGCCAAGTTTATATATAATGGTCTTGCTTACAAATTTTGCAAAATATATTCAAAGATACGAATCTCATGAAGAAAGATTGCAACGTGAAAGCACAAGAAGAAAAGACATACCATCTATTATTGAACCCACTCTAAATGTGGTTAAGCATAGCTCCTGTTATAATTCGGTAAGGCTTTTTAACAGGCTTCCTTTAGAAATTAAAAATACTATATATACAAAAGAATTTGAATTACCATCTTAAAGGTATTTCTTATCGAAGGGTGCTTCTATTCAATTGACGAATTTATTAAGTGTTAGTATAATGATCTTTTATTCTTGCTTATTTTAAGTTAAAATTAGTAATTTAAATTTTTATATTTATTATTATTTGTTTTAACATGTTTTTGATATTATTATTTTTTTTTGTCTCTATTCTAATGATTTTATATATTTTGTAGCTATAAGTACCTATGTCAAACACAATGTATTATTGTTAATGATAAATAAATAAATATGCATGTGGATACTTTAGTAGTGTATGCTCGTGCTTTTATATCTGTGAGACGTTGCTATGATGCTGCTACAGTTTCACCGACATTAGTGCTGAGGGTGAGATGACAGGCAATGCTCCCAAATTGTAGAACATTACTAGATACAATTATCAACAAACAGGCCTCGCCCAAACAGAGGTGTTTGCTAATAGTCACCATGTTTGGCAGGCAATTCAGGCTGAAGATTACTCGTGAGATGTCCCACTGTTAACTTTTATTAACTGAAAACTATATAAACTATCTACTGACAAGTATTGTTGGTAATAAGGGTGCTATGTGTTCTGTTACAGTTCTACTCGCCCAACATTGACTACTCGAAGCTGGAGTCGCCCGCGCCGAAATACTAATTTGTTTATGTTAATCACCGCTAATCAAGATACAACTTTAGATGGCTATTATTATTTAATAAATAGATAAAATATGTGATAACTACGAACATTGTTTTATTTGTGCGTTGTTACCTATACACAGTACATGTCGACCTTGCAAAGCGGCACAAATTCGTTCCTTATGATCAACTTTAGTAGTGAATTCAGTGTTTGACTTTGTAGGGCGGGAGTGGCAGCTTGAACACGTCCAGGGAAGGTATCAAGATAAAAACATGGTTTCTCGAGGATTCAGATGTGTTTGGAGCGGGGAAAGCTCAAGTCTTCTAGCCGCCCCCTTCCTTTGATTCGCGTGTGTATTTATATGTACCTATATATTATGAAGTAACTATATTACGATAGGGTAGTAGGTTAATTGGCTGATTTCATGTAATTTTGACTTTTCATAAGTATCAAATGAAAGATCAAAATGAAATAAATGCTTTGAGTTTGAGTTAGGTAAAACAAAAAGCTTATAGGGATTTGCAATAAAACATACTTTTTTTTATAAAAATTACGTAGTTCTACACTTTTATTGCTTTAAAATAACATATTATATAAGTATTTTACATAGCCTATGTTAGTATGAGGTTTGTGAAACAATTTAGAGCGGATTCATACAGAAGCACCATCTGTGTTTGTGTGCGTACACATGCGCGTGTGTATTTACGTGCACGCACGCACGCACGCACGCACGTCGCACGATCTCTCAGTAACGTGTACAAGACGACAACTTAGCTCGCTAAACAATTCATTACCGTGTATTATCTATTCACCTGTACTCATTTCATTGACCTAGTCCTCGTTCATCCTCTGCGTCCCTTCCACAACGTAGCGTACAATAATATTTTAAATGGTAAACATGATAGAGATAATTACAATATTAGTTTCTTAAAATGATAAATAACTTGATATACCATCACATTGGTTACTGTTGCGGGTAGGGGTTGTAGCCGGCGGGCGGCGGCGGGTAGGGCTGCGCGCCGGGCGGCGGGAACTGGTAGGGCTGGTAGGGCTGCGGCGGCGGCGCGCGCTGCTGGGGCTGGTGCTGGGGCTGGTGGTGCGGGTAGGGCAGCGTGGCGTACGGGTTGTACAGCGCCGGCATGGGCGGCGGCGCGTAGTACTGGTACGCGCCGTACGGCAGCGGCATGCCTGCGCACGCGCACACACACACGTGACTCAGAACTGATGACCACGAGTCGGCCGACGCAGCGTGGACGGACCCCTCGTAAGGTGGGCTGACGACTTGATTAGAGTAGGTATCTTTCTTTATACTAAACTAGAGGTCCGCCCTCGCTTCGCTTCGGTTTCAGATGTTTCATACCGTCTGACAACAACGCCTACGGAAATCATCATTGTAATAGTGTCGTATTGCATCATTCAGGTTTACAAAGGCGTTTAAACATTGAAATTCTGAAAATTGCTGAAAAACATGTGAAACATAATATAATATAGCCTATTTCCGCGCTTAAATTTTTTGATTTTTAAAAAACAGACCTCGTTCACGAACTGTAGTCTATCCAACTGTTTACCTAGTGCCGGTGCCTACCGAATGCATTATTAATACGAGAGATGCGACTCACCCTGCGGCTGTGCGGGGTAGGGCAGCGCCGAGCCGGCGGGCGCGGGGGGCGCGGCGGGGGGCGGCGGGCGCGGGGGCGGCTCGCGCCGAGCGGCGGCCTGCGACACACACATAAGGTTAGAGCGGGCGCGTCCGCGGGCACGCGTACAGCGTGCACGTGCTCGGAGCCTCGTACCTCGGGCTCGCTGCGGGGCTGCGGCGGCGAGGGCGCGGGCCGCACGCCGCGCGCCGCCTCCTGCGTCAGGTCCTTCAGCAGCTCGTCCTTCTCCGTCTTGCGCGCGAAGCAGAAGTCCGACACCTTGTTCTGGAAGGCCACCAGCAGCTGCGTGAGGTCGTTGTAGAACTTGATGCCCTCGTTGAGGTTGGCGGTGAGCTCCTGGAAGGCGTCGGCGGCGGCGGCGAGGCGGCCCAGCGCGGCGTCGCGGCCGCTGGCGGGCCCGCGCGCGCCCAGCAGCCGCTCGTGGGCGGCGCGCACCTGCTCCTCCAGCGCGCGCTGGCGCTGCAGCGAGCCCGCCACCTGGCGCTGCAGCGGCGCCAGCGCGGCGCCCAGCGCGCCCGCGGAGATGGCGGGCTCGTCCACGGCGCCGTCGGCCGCCAGCGCCGCCATGAACGTGTCGCGCAGGTCCACGGTGGCGTCCTTGAGCTCGGCCTCGATGGCGTCGCGCTCGGCCTTGAGCGTGTCCACGTCCTCCATGAGGCCGCGCAGCGCCCGCAGCGCGTCCACGTCCGAGCGCGGCGTCGGCCCGTCGGGCGCGTCCGGCACGCGCGCCGTCAGCTCGCCCTCGCTGCCGCTCAGCACGCCGATGTTCTGCGGACCGCGGCGTTCACTCGTACACTAACATCTTACAAAAGCGATAGCGGTCACTATGAAAACGGTAATGCTGTTAACAATTAAAGCGGTACCTCTCGGTGCTGCTGGAACTTCTGCTGCACGATGTTGTCGGCGCGGATGGCGTTGTCGATGATCTGGCGGTACTTGTCGGCGTTCGCGCGGAAGGCCTCGGTGAGCTTGGCGGAGTCGGTGCGCGACCAGCGCGCGCCGAACTGTTGGCGCAGCGCCGCGTCCGCCTCCGCCTCCTCGCGCAGCAGGCGCTCCGCCTCGTCCAGGATGTCCTTGTTGCGCTGCAGCAGCTCCGGCAGCTCGGCCATGAGCCGCGTCAGCTCGGCCAGCCCGCCCGCGTCGCGCACGGCCGCCGCCTTGCTGCGGATGGACTCGGGCAGGTCGCCGCCCGGCGCCGCCTCGATGCAGGCGGGCAGGTTGAGCGAGGCCAGCACGCTGTTGAGCGTCTGCGTGGCGTCGCGCAGCTTGTCGATCTCGGCGTTGACCAGCTCGGAGCGGCGGGCCGCGCTGGCCTGCACGGCCTGGTGCACGGGCAGCGGCACCAGCGCGGCGAACAGGTCCCGCGCGCCCGCCGCCCAGCGCTCCTGCGGCGGCAGCGCCTTGGCCACGGGCGCGCGCCCCACGGGCTCCAGCTGCGCGGCGTCGGGCACGCGCTCGTGGTAGATGAAGTCGTTGTCCTTGACGGCGGACGCCAGGTTGCGCGCGGCTCGCGTGGCGTGCTCCTGCAGGAAGGCGCCGCCGGGGGCGCGGGCCTGCGCCTTGCGCAGGAGCTCCTCGGCTAGAGTGAGGCGCGCGATCTCCTCGCCCACGGCCTTGTTGGCGCGGCACACGAGCGCCTGGTACAAGTGCGTGAGGCCACGGAACTGGCTCTGCTTGGCGGCCACCACGCCGAGCCACTCGCGCTCCCACAGCGACTTCTGCGGCTCCTTCTGCAGGGCGCGCAGGGCGTCCGTGTACAGCTCCTCGCACTGCGCGCACACCTTGGCCACCATGCTCTCCTTCATCTCATCTGTACACCGCGGCCTCGGTTACGACATGTGCATGTGTTCTGACTTATTGAACAACTATACACTCAATAAAAAGGTGAGTTGAGTCACGACAAGAACTAACAACAATTTAACAATTTCGAAAATGAATAGCGATTTGTCATAATATAGAGAGGAACACTGCTAATGTCCAATCTGAAACATGTTCTCTAAGTTACATATTTGTCTACAGTTTAATAAGCTGCAGTGGCTCTGTACTAATTCCATGGAGCGTGCACACAACTATCATGTAATATTAGCCTGAACATGGTCAGTTTGGCAGATTGTTGACTGCAGTCATGTGACACCTACACTACTGAAAATTTAAGAGTCTGTGTTATGATTAGATTATTTATGGTATGGATGGTAAGCTTAATAGGTGAGTGAGTAGAGTGATTGTGCAAGTGTACCTCTGATGCACTTGTAAGCGATGACCTCCTGCGCCTGCGCGAGCATGAGCTTGGCGAGCGCGTCCAGCGTCTCGGGGTTGAGGTCGGGCGTAGTCTCCTGGTGCACCGCCATCATGATGTTCGCCTTCAGGTACTGGAAGATGCCGGCCGCTTGCTGGAACAGCTTGGCGGCGAGCTTGAGGGACTCCTCGGTGTCGAGCGGCTGCTGCGCTGCGACGGCGCTCTGCATGGCGGCCATATTGAACAGGATGCACATGCGCTCGTACGCCAAAGAGCTGATGGCTGCAACAAACATACACTTTATTAAATCAGTGGTATCCTCTCAGGCACAAGTGTATTATTAGTATGTAGGTGTTCTACTGAGTAAGGTGGGTGCAGCAACGGTTAAGAAGTATACAGAGCACACTACATATTTGCTCAATGTGGTTGGATATTGAAGACAATTTGTTCACAAAAACATTTAAATCTGTGATTGTGATGTACTAAACTGATAATTGTCTTGTGAATGTAGTGTTCACTGCGAGAAGGCCATACACTTACATATTATTATTTCATATGTTCATCTAGATTATGG
This sequence comes from Parascotia fuliginaria, assembly GCA_963082885.1. Lineage (NCBI taxonomy): Eukaryota > Metazoa > Arthropoda > Insecta > Lepidoptera > Erebidae > Parascotia > Parascotia fuliginaria. The sequence goes on along the minus strand of OY720181.1, from coordinate 19,074,571 downwards.
CCAGCGTTATGTCCAGTTAAGCAAACAAATTAACAAAAAAACAACAATGCATAATGAAGAAACATGCAAACAGTGATTCTATCTTGAACAAGAGTTTTGATCAATGTTCATGCCTCTAGATAAATAAAAACTTTACATTATATTACAAATTCCGTATTTCTTAGTAGGTTGAGATTATTGGCCATAAGAGTGTCAGGTAAACACATCACTAAGATGTCATAGTATTAGAAGCGGTTATCTTAATACACAATGTTGTTCTCATGTCCTTCTAAAACCTAAGTGCATATACCAATTAAAATTAACTGTATCTTTTATAGACAATTAGATGAAATTACTATTTGTAATACTATGTCCATAATCTAATATTGTTAAATATGTAGTGAACACAGGTACTTGCAGTGGCGATGAGCTGTTGCTCACTAGTGTAATGATCTCTCTATTATAACACCAGTGCTGTTGTTGTACAATCCTGTCACCAGCATGCGGGTGCACACATAGGTGCACATATCTGTTATAATAATAATATAGTGACCACCACTTACATGTAAGCGTTCAACAAAGACAACTAAGTACTATTCTTGTAATGTGTTATTGATGTATATCATAATGAATGTGTGTATTTCATACTGTACTGGGTCTGGTCATGTTACTCACTGAGACTCATCCGGCCGCCGAAGATAGAGCCCTTGTCGAAGGCATCCTTCCACTTGAAGGGTATCTGCACCTCCTGCGGCGGGATCTTGCTCTCCAGCGACGTGAGCTGGTCATAGTATCTGCAAACAACACACGCACACTTAGATACTCGCACGGTCCACGCCTCACCACCAACATTACTCATTAAAACTACGGACTGAATCCTTTGTTTGTTTGTGTGACTGATATCTTAGCGACATCTCATTTTCTCACACATATCTGACTGTTAAAATGCACAAATGTATGTTATTAAAATAATAGGATCTTAGTTTTGTTCCGCTTTGAAATGAGTCAATTAATGCGAGTGACTCATACGTATAAATAATGTATTTACCTGTAGATAACCTCCAGCGAAGACTTTTCGAAAACTTTCCAAACAGCGCTGGCTCTCAGCAGACTGAGTTCGTTCAGTGCGTCGCTATAGTCCTCATGGCTTTCACTGGTATTGTATGTTGATTGTATCAAATTTCTTAATGGCTTTACTATATCTACATCTGAAGATTTTTTAAACGGCACAGACAACAATTCAGCCATTTCTGCGACTGAATTTGATTACGATGACATGACAACTGCCAAATTAATGACAAGACAGACAATGCCAAACAAACACAAACAGGAGGTAACAGATTATACAGATCATGTAAATTACACAAAACTGGCTCTCACTTGGATAATATTCTCAATATTCTACTATTTGTGCTGTGGTTTTAAAGATTATTTTGTCCCAATTATTTTGTCTTAAAAGTTTTTGATAAGACTTGTGCTTTGTATAGCACGAGCCGTTGAGATGACGTATAGTACCGTCTGGCTCTGTTCAGGTGTTCAGGACGCCCAGCTTTTTGCTCGCGAGTTTGGCTTTGTCTTTTGGACCTTGCTGGATATTTGAACGCCGAGGATCCGAATGTTTAATGATATATATATATATATATATATATATATATATATATATTTTAATTTTATTATATTGCTTGTGCTATACTAAGCACGTGGAGTACTGTTCTGACCTGTGGGAGCCCCCAAATACCAGCTCGACCCACTTGACTCCAATGAGGGAATTGGAGTCACTGGAGCAGCGGAGACACTTTGGCTCTCTATGCGTGCTCTTTCGTATGTTTCACGGGGAGTGCTCTGAGGACCTGACTTGGTGCCATCGGTGCACGGTTCGTTTTCAGCGTTCATTTCTCCCACGTACGTGCAGGCTCTGGAACGAACTGCCAGCTGCAGTGTTTACCGAGCGCTATGACATGTCCTTCTTCAAACAAGGTATTTCTTATTAGGTAAGTAAAGTAATTATAAATAAATCTTTGAGGAGTTTATTATTTATTTGAATGACGGGCTTACGTAAACTAATTAATTTCACACTGATCAGGCTTTATTTAATTAAAACAACTTCCACACTAGGGCCCCGGCCCAAGTAACAAGCCCTGTTTTCCGGGCGACACACACAAAACACAAAGTGCGCAGACCTAGAGACCTAGGCACAAACTAAATATTTATTGTATGAGATGCTCGGTTTCTGAAGTTACCAGTTAACTTTTCATGAAGTATTTATTGATTAGACAAAGTTATTAGTATGTAAAGCTGATAAAAATACAAGCGTTTACACGTCATGAGTCATTCATGAGGCAACGTCGCAATTTAGTGACATATTTCGTGGTTTTAAATTTTTATCTTATTCATACATAAGTATATTTTTAAAATATGTTTTGTTAACATGCTAGAATATGGTGAAAGCGGTATATAAAGAAAGTACCTAACCTTAATGCTTACATTTATTTTACTATGAAAATAATGCAACTTAAGTTTCAAATGTAGGTAATATTTGCGTATATATAGAACTGTAAACGCAATGGTTACTTAAATTTTTATACAGGTTTCACCTAAGTAATTCTACATTTTAAAAGGACATATTTTTAAAATATAGCTTAGATTAAATTAAAAAAAATTAAAAACCACGAAATATGACATTGCCACATAATACTGCGTATATCCTCGTAGTAACAACAACCTTTTTCTACAGGTGACGATATTCTGCCAATACCTACGCTACTATTATAATTATGATTCTTCAAGACGAATACTGTAGGTACTATATAGTACGCACACGCAGATACGAGCCAAACGGTGTAGTGTCTCCGGTATCGCGTAGTTCCACTTCAGGTTATAATATTTATGCAATCACTACACATGCATCGCCCGCAGTCTTCGATCTAATAAACGATTTAAAGCCCGCAGTATTCTATTCTCTCCAAACAGGTAGGCATCGATAGTAAGGCATAGACTTCACTAAACGTAAATGACTATTTAAGTACGTTCACTTGTTTATTTTCAAATGAGTTTCTCAATTTAATTTCGTGTCTAGTTTTTGACTAAGCCTGTGGTATTCAAAAAGTGATAATAGGGGGGTGGGATATTAAGATATGTAAAAAGAAAATAATCAAAATATGGTAAATTAATTGTAAACTTGATCTTAGAGATAAATACATACTTAAAATGGTAATCAAAAACAAATCAACTTCATTCGCGTAAGTGTTTACTTACTTATATTCTTTATAAAATAGATAGGTAATGTTTATACTTAATCGCCACGATAATGTCGCTTGAATTTTATAGTGCGCATTGTGGGCACAGTCACAGTATCACTAACGTCACAGTATTAATAGGCATATAATATGACTGTGCTAAATGTTATTGTACTTATCGTTCTATTGTTGAATTAACGACCCGATTACTATGCCTACTAATATTACAATTTTGTGTACTTGAGATGAACCATCTATCTTATCTCAATGTCAACCAACAAGTTGTCCTTATCACAGGTAGATGCCAAGGAGGTAGATAAGTACCTTTATCATCCAATCTTCACGTTTATGGCAATTGAATCGAGGCGTTTACATAAAGATCCTAGCGATAAGCAGGAGCTGTGTTGCCGTGTGTAATAGTAACTAAATAGTAGGTACTTAGTGCGGGTATGTCGTGTGTTGAGAACGCTAAGTACTGGGTGGCGCAAAAGTAAAGACCCTATTTGGTTCAGCTATAACATTTTTTCTAAATTAGAAAACTAGATTTAGATTTTTTTAAATGTATATTTGTGCCATTAAATTTCGTACCATTAGGATTTAAAGATGATGTCTTTTAAATGGTGACCTCCAGAGTTGATACACATTTGAGCCCTATTTATGACATTTTGCATAACTTGCCGTAACACTTCCTGCGTTTCCATTTCCATCTCTCAGGGCATGTCAATAAGCAGAATACTCGGTTCTGGGGCACTGATAATCCGCGCATTATTCAAGAAACACCTCTACACCCACTAAAAGTTACTGTATGGTGTGGCATCTGTGTTGACAGAGTGATCGGACCCTATTTTTTCGAAGACGCTGGAGGCAATGCGATTACTGTCACTGGAGAACGCTACAGAACCATGTTACGTGAGTTTTTGATACCCAGTTTGGACGAATTGGGGCTGGAGCACATCTGGTTTCAACAAGACGGCGCTACGGCACACACAGCGCGCGACACTATGGACTTAGTGAGGGACGCTTTTCCAGGCCGAGTTATCTCTCGTTTTGGCGATTTGCCTTGGCCTGCAAGATCACCCGATCTGACCAGTCCAGACTTCTTTCTTTGGGGTTTTTTGAAATCTCGGGTGTATGTGAACAAGCCACAGACTCTCGCAGCTCTAAAAGAAAACATTCGTCAAGAAATAACGAACATATCGCAGGAAGTGTTACGGCAAGTTATGCAAAATGTCATAAATAGGGCTCAAATGTGTATCAACTCTGGAGGTCACCATTTAAAAGACATCATCTTTAAATCCTAATGGTACGAAATTTAATGGCACAAATATACATTTAAAAAAATCTAAATCTAGTTTTCTAATTTAGAAAAAATGTTATAGCTGAACCAAATAGGGTCTTTACTTTTGCGCCACCCGTTATAAGTACTAGGTGGTGTGTACCTAAGTGTCGAATGGTAACAGAGAAGGTTGAGCATGCGCGGTGCACGTTCGCAGCAGTCGAGGACTCGCAGCGAGTCCCCCCGGAGAGGCCGCGCTGGCCCGTCGTGCCGCCGACCGCGCGCCGCCGCCCCGCGCCTCCGCCGCCGCCCCCGCGCGTCATGTAAGTGTTGCGCCGCGACGCTATCTGTTGCTCCCACAATCAATACGGCTGCGTGTGCTTTTGTTTTGGTGAGCACGCCGCACACCCCGCTGCACCGCTGCGTAGTGCGTGGTAGTGCGCCTCGCCGACCTGTGCGTGGATGTGCGTTGTTGACAACCTTTGCCGCTGACGATACATAAGCGTTGCTTATTTATCTGCCTGCCTGTTATTAATTGTGGTAAGTTTTCTTAAAATGAAAATGAATGTGAAGTGGTTTTGATTGTTTCCTACCAGCGATTGGCAGCAGCAGTAGTAGTCGCAGAGGTCATTTTCTGAAGGATGTGAGTAGTGATGCCACGGTTACCAAGTAGTGTAGCATGCCCGTGCAGCAGGCGGCGCGCGGCGGCGGCGCTCAGTGCACGGTGCACTCGACGTGGTCGATAACCGCCCACGTTTCTTCCCTTTTTAGCCCTGACGGTATGTTTATTAAATTTATCCCTTTTCTTATTCTTGTCCTAAACCTTTTCGCATTATCTGTCTACTTTCCTCGTCTGCCTCTTCCACGAATTGCGAATTCCCTTTTCACTATTAATTAGTTGATTATAATGTAGGTGTTTGTGTAATGTCGTCTCCGCAGATTGTACACAGATTGGTCGGGCTACAATCTGTAACATAACAAGCTACTGCGAGCGACTGATGGCGTTTGTAGGACTCAAGCTGTGTTCAATAGTATGACGATACTTGTTGTTGCTTTAGTAGGTAGGTACACGCTCACAGACTCCTAGTTCCGACGATGTAAAGGCGCGAACCTTTGGCCCATGTCCAGCTACTACTACTATGGACGATGACCCTGTTCACGTTTAATACGCGTATGCCTTGTCTGGACAACCGCCCGAAGCATCGCTCTAGCAAGGGCCTCACAATTTCGCACAACAACCCAAGTAGAAAACTCTTTCTCTATCCTCTGCCGCGCTGTCGTTATTCCTATCCAGTCAAAACGAATTAGTTGCGTACTGATAGTGACATACCAATATTACTACTGGTTAGTATGACCACTTTCCCACAACGACTACATTCCCTTAATGGACTACGTTTACACAATGACCACATTTTAGGGTAAGGAAAACAAGATCGATTAAATATTCTTAAATCTACTTTTCCAAGAAAGTCGATCTTTTTTACTGAAAATAATGCTTTACGTCCCTGTCGTAATTATTAGCCGACTAGTTAAAAAATACAAAATCAAACTGCTTGGACATTTTAAAATGAACGTCCATAAAGCAAATTAACGTCGAACAAGCAATAACTATATTATTAAAACATTTTTTATGTTTTAATAATATATAGTTAGTGCTTGCCCGCCTGCTTAAAACAAAGTGGAAAGAACGAAACCCATTTTCTTTTCTTGTGCTGACGCTACATTGAAATTTTCTATACCCTATGTCACTCCCACAATCAATACGAATCTTATGACACCTCAAACGATAAAATCCATCAAGCCATTTAGGCTGTAGAGCGTGCCAAAGAAATAGACATACATAGTGTGTTTGTTGTAGACCGAATAGGAAACCGAGTAGACGTTTCAGTAAAGTGGGCCATTAGAGAAAGTAGACCGAATGGGAAAAAAAAGTAGACATTTTAGAGAAGTGCACCATTTGGGAAACTAGACAATTTAGGCAAGTAGACTCAGTGTTCCTGAGCCGTCAAAACTTCGCATATCCGACTATATCCATACGTGACGGAATTTCATCATCATCTTATCAGGCAAAAGACGTACACTGCTGGACATAGAACTCCCTCAAGTTTCGCCATCTTGGCCGGTAAGCCGCCCTCATCTATGTAGCCTACCAGGCCACCCTTATAAGTTCGTCGGTCTACCTTGTGAGAGGTCTACCTAATCTGTATCTTGCGGTTTGTTGGCGCAACTCTAAAACCGTTCTGCCTCAACGCCCATCCATGATTCATACACAAAACCGCAGAAAAAACTGGCTGCTTTTCATGCTATGTGTGGCTCCTTGAAACCAAATAGGTACCTACACTCTTTATGATGACTGTTAGTGTCGGATATCTAAGTAGGCAGGTTGCGCGCAAATTGTCGCTAATGGCATCAAAATAATATAGTTTATTTTAAAAATATTTTCTAATTACGAGTAGTTACATATTTTCACTTTGCCTTTGCTTGACATAGATTTATTTTTGTAATAAATTAGTCAAGAACAAGAGCCGTAATGCCCGTAGTTAAGGTCGCTTCTGCGTGCCTAGCTAGCCGACGGTTACAGAACATGAACATGACCGATTGCAATAAAAGAAAGTACCTACCTACCTAGATATCTAATCGTACGTTTATGATTTTATGATGTACAACATGATAAATTTTCAGTTTCATTCAAGCTCTGATTTCAAACAATTTAAAGTTATAAAATTAAATGTTAGCCATGGGCCATGTCGCTAGTTGACTATCTCATAATTATATTAAGATTTTGGCGCTCAGATGAAGCGCCCCGGTTTGTCTCTCTCCTTCCCCTGATCCCGCCTTGTCTACCTAACTCAATATTAATTTCAATATGATTAAATTTCCGGCAAAATGTAGAGACTATTAAAACTACAAGATTTATTAGCAAAATGCTGCGACGATGTATTATTTAATGAACTAAGCATATTTGGTACTACTATCGTAAACTTGTCTACACAAAAAGGGTTTTTAAAAAAGTCATAATGCGGAAGTGAGAAAGTAAATTTACTGTTTCCGTATTGTTTAACTTATGTTAAATAGGCTTCACCCGCCGGGCTCTGCAGTAGCAACAGTCACGCAAAGCGGCCACCGCCGTAGCGATTTTCATTAACATGCACAAAAACAGTTCACACGGCATTAAGTTACAGGTTGAATATTATTGTAACATCGTGCCGCTATTAGTAGGTACTCTAGCTAAATTTCAAAAAGTAGGTTTATAGTATAGAATTAGATGTCGCAGGCAAATTGTATTATAAATCAGCTCATCACATACTGCCTCAGCATTTTGTAAACATTCGCTATTCGCGTTATGTAATAAGTCGAAGGCAAATTGGGTTAGTTTAGAACTGTGACCCCCTGCGTACGAGCCGAGCAAGCGAAGCGAGCGTGCCGCGCCAGCGGACGGCGAGTGCTATTACGAATTGAATGACTGCCCTGTTAGTCTCGTGGTTAGTGACCCTGACTGTAAGCCGGAGTTCGTGGGTTCGATTCCCACTCAGGACAAATCTTTGTGTGATGAGCATGATTGTTTGTTCTGTGTCTGGGTATAAATTATCTATAATATGTATGGATTTACAAAAAAAAATGTATTTATGTAGTATCAGTTGTTTAGTACCCATAACACAAGCAAATATAATTGCTTGATTTTGGGACTAGATGGCGCTGTGTGAATGAGGTAGGATATTATATTATTATTATTATTTTTTTATTTATTTTTTTATACGACTAAGGTGACAAACAAGCATACGGCCCGCCTGATGGTAAGCAGTTACCGTAGCCTATGGACGCTTGCAACACCAGGAGCATCACTAGCGCGTTGCCGACCCTGTTAAAAACCTTTTAACTCCTTTCTTGAAGAACTCCATGTTGTAGTCTCTCGGGAAAACCTCGACGGGGAGCTCATTCCACAACCTTATCGTACGAGGGAGAAAGTTTCTCTGAAACCTCACTGTACGGGACCTAAGAGGTTCTAAGGTGTGAGGATGAACTCCCAGCCGATGGCGGGAGGTGCGATGATAAAAAGTGGCCGTTGGTACCATCCTAAACAATTCCTCAGAACACAGCCCATTATACAGGCGATAGAATACACATAAGGAGGCAACAGCTCTCCTTAAGCCTAGTGATTCAATACCGCCTGTTAGCCTTGGATTGTCGACAACTCTTACAGCACGCCTTTGGACCGCGTCAAGCGGCCCAAGCTGGTATCCGGGTGCTCCCGCCCAAAGATGGCAGCAGTACTCCATGTGGGGACGAACTTGAGCTTTGTAAAGCAATAGTCTTTGCCAATAGCGGTACTTCAGTGCGGAAGTACCGCTTCGCCCTGTTGAGCACACCGAGCTTTTTGGAGGCCAACTTGGCTTTAGCCTCCAGATGACTGCGGAACTGGACGCTGCTGGAGATGTCGATTCCAAGGATCTCAAGGCTTTCAGATGTTGTAAGGGCTGTGTCTTGGAATTGCGGAGTATCTACAAATGGAGCTTTTTTAGCGGTGAACGCGCAGACTTGTGTCTTGGTGGGGTTAAATTGGACTAGATTTAGTCGTCCCCAATCAGAGACTCTGTTAAGAGTGCTCTCGATTTCAGACACAAGTCTTTTTCGACTTTCCTTCACAATGGAACGAGGGGTGTTTGCCCGGCCCGTGTAATACGTATCTCCAGTGCTGTCGTCTGCATAGCAATGAACATTGTCGATGGACAACATATCATTGATATGCAGCAAAAACAGCGTCGGGGATAGAACGGAGCCTTGCGGGACGCCAGCATTTATAACCAGGCTATCCGAGCAACAACCGTCGACGACAGTTCTTATGCTTCTGCCGGTCAAAAAGCTGGCAACCCATTGGCACAACCCCTCGGGGAGTCCGTAAGATGGTAACTTCGACAGAAGGCTCCGGTGCCAGACCCTATCGAACGCCTTCGCTATATCCAGGCTAGTAGCCAGTGCCTCTCCTTGACTCTCGATGGCTAACGCCCAGCGGTGCGTGAGATACACTAGAAGATCACCAGTTGAGCGATTACGGCGAAAGCCGTACTGACGGTCGCTAACCAGATCGTGATCCTCTAGGTATCCCAAAAGCCGCTTATTGATAATGCGCTCCATCACTTTTGAGAGAAGCGAGGTTATAGCAATAGGCCTGTAATTCGATGGGTCTGAACTATCGCCCTTTTTGGGCACCGGATGCACATTGGCAGCCTTCCACGAAGACGTAACTCGCCTAGTGGAATATGAAAGTTCGAAAAGACGTGTCAATACCGGACACAGCTCAGGGGCACACTGCTTAAGCACCACTGCGGATATGCCGTCTGGCTCACTCGATTTATGAACGTCTAGAGAAAGCAATGCCCGCCGGACCTCTTTCTGTGTAAAACAGATTTCCGGCATTGTAACGCCACACCAGGGGATGGTAGGCGGTGTGGCTTCTCCGTCGTCCATAGTCGAGTTAGAGGCAAATAGAGCGCCCAAGAGATCGGCTTTCTCTTTTGCACTTTGGGCCAAGTTATTATCCGGCTTACGAAGTGGTGACAAAGACGACTGACAAAAATTTCCCTCGGCAGCTTTAGCAAGCGACCAGAAGGCGCGAGTCCCAGAGGGAAGGCTCGCAAGTCGCTCGCCAATTCTGCCGACGAATTCGGATTTAGCCCTGGCAATTACCTTTTTACTGGACCTCGAAGCAGCATTTAATTTACGCTTCAAATCAGGAGCACAGAGATCCTCGCGATTTCGGGCCGTAGTCCAAGCCCTGTAAGTAGCCTGCTTGAGAAGCCTAGCTTCCTTACAGGGCCGATTAAACCACGGTCGTTTCTTTACCCCTGCAACAGGCACCAGCGGGTTTGGAATGTAGCATTCCATGCCCGCTAGGATCGTGTCTGTCACAGCGGCCGTACAAGTTTCAATGTCGCCTGACTTGAAACACAGCTGCTTCCATGGGTATGACGCGTAGAACTCACGCAGTCTATCCCAGTCTGCTGACTTATAAAGCCACATGCGTCGCCATGCGGTTGCCCGAGGTGTGTTAGGCAACACGCAGGGCACGTGGGCCCGGATACGACAGTGGTCCGATGAGCCCAGAGGTGCTTCCACTGTGATGGTATATCCATCCGGGCGTGAAGTCAGCAGAAGGTCCAGTAAAGAGCTTGTATGGTCCTCAACATCAGGTATTCTTGTTGCAGAATGTACCAGTTGTGAGATACCATACGCCAGGGAGAATTCGTGAGCAGCCCTACCCGCATAGTCGGTGGACCGAGAACTGAGCCACTCGACGTGGTGAGCGTTAGTCTCCTAAAATCACCAACTCTGCGGAAGGGTACTGCTCGATGACTTTGTCAGTCGTCAGTTGCAGGTGTTCAAACAACCTGGCCGTGTCATGATCACGGCTATGAGACCTGTAAAGGCACGCATAGATGTAGGTGTGGCCACCATAATCCATGCGTACCCAAATAATAGACAGGTCCCTGTCTTCAAGGCCTTGGAGACGACGATAACAAATATCCTCCCGGACGTACATGCATAACCCGGCACGACGCACAAATACGTGCTCGAGTTTGTACCCGGGGTAAAGAAGATAAGATGTAACCGGCCGGGCAAGATATTTGCGTCTCCGTGAGAAATAGCAAGGTCGGCTGTGCAGTTTCAAGGTGTTGGTGAACTGCATTGATGTTGGAGTGGAGACCCCTGATGTTGCAAAAGTCCAATTCTAATGTGGATGGGGGAGCCGCTGTGTAAAATTTTTCTTTGCGTTTTCTGACCATGATGGTAAAAGGGGTTTGAAGGTTGGGGAAGGTCGCTGGACTAACAGTATGAGGAACAATGCGCGATGTTTACCGCCCCGATAGTACAGGTTGTGTGGCTTGTAGGCACGGCGCACGGAAGGGCCCCCAGTCCCCTCCCAGCGCAGCAGACGGGTCCACCCCGGTCTCCTGCTCCGGCACGTCGACTGCGCTGAGCACTTTACACAGGCGGTGATTCAGCCTCCTGGGGTGGAGATTAAGTGATCCCCAGGTTCGGGAATCCTACAACCTGCGGGCGGCCAGCGGTAAGCCGTTTCACTGGGTCTCCCTGACCGCCGCGCCTACATGCCGCGCCTATATCGATCGGAGGCGGCTCAAACACTCGCCGGTCCCCCCACTGTCAATTAATAAATATATTAGTAATTATATTAGTTGTCAAATTAGTTTAAACATCCCTAACTAGGTATACACATCGCTGGCATATTCGGCGATTAATACAATTTGCCTGTGAATGATGCCATAGAATATACCGCCACGCAGTTTGTGAAAGGGACGTTTCTGTCCATAGATAATACACTATATACTGAGAATGGAGGCCGTGCTTTCGGTGGATATATACCTACCTACTACGGTTAATATTACATTAGGCGTAGGTATACCTACAGTTCCAAGCTCAAAGACCTCTTGGTGTAATACCTGTTACGTACAGTACATTAAATGTTAGGAGAGGTGTGTAGTGGTCTGAGATAGTTTAAAGGCACTGACGTGCGACGAGGAGCATGTTGTTGCAGAGTCCGAGGGCGCGCGCCGCCGCATCCGGCGCCCGCGCAGCCTTACCGCGCCGCCGGCGACGCGACCGAGCTGCGCGACACGCACACGCACTCCACATCAAAACGGTAATGCGTTTGCAGTACCCATACTCAAATTATAACTCACTGGAATCATTTTGTCTTGTCAGCGCGAACGAACTCACAAACTGTTTCTTAAAAAATGTCTTTACATTTACCTGATACATTTGAATACCGAACTTTAATATTGGTTTATGTCCAGACTGGCGGGACGGGAAATAAGAGCGGAATCGGAAGACGTTATCGACCTCGGCGCACCGCGAAAGCTGCGGCGGACCTCGGCAGAGACGCCTCGCGCCGCGCGCCCCCGCCGCGAGCTAAAGCCCAACCCGCGCCTGTAAGTGTTACGCCGACGCTCTGATTCGAGATCGAGTCCCCGAATAGCGCCTCACGCTCCGTTTACTGCGTAGGTATCCCGGACGACTGCCTCACGGCAAAGCAAACGGGTTATCAAAGCCCGTGGAAAATCAACGTTCAATAAAACAAAGTCCGGGTCACACACATCGAGAAAACCAAAAATCGGATATTCGGCGCATCGAAAATCGACGCGCGGAAAGTTGCGGCAAAGGCAAGAAGGGCAGGCGCGGGCGCAAACGCGTGTTTCGGCGCGTCGTGCCCAACCCGCGCCTGTACCGCCCCCCGCCGCCGCGCCCGCCCCCGCCGCCCGCCTCGCCCTGCACCCCGTGGGCGCCGCCAGCTCCGCCCGCTCGCCTCGACACCGCGTCGCGGGCCGCGCTCTACCTCAGCGAACAGCGCCGCGCTCCCCCACTCGCCCCGCCACAGTCAGCGCAGCTGGTGGTCACCCTCCCGCCGGCCGGCGCCGCGCCGCCACCCTCGCAGCGGTGTCGTCCGACGAGTGCGCACTTCCGACTGCTCTCTTTAGACACAGACTCGGGCGAGACGACGCCGATAGCCGGCCGGGCGCGCCCGCTCGTCATTATGGACCCGCCAAACAGGCACTCGACGAGTCCAGAAGACTATTCCGAAGGCAACGAGACTCTGTCCGCTCCCAGCGAGTTCTTAGCAGAGGTGAGTTACGACTATGTAGGTACGTCATGAACGTGTGTGTGTAAAGTCTTATACACAAAGCAGTCTCTTTAAGTTTCTTTGTGTTTCAGTTTCTGTCAGCTATAATGCGCCGGCAGTACGCAGAAGCACTAAAGTACTGCCGGCTAATTCTCCAGTACGAGCCGCACAACGCCACAGCTCGCGGATTCTACCCGCTGCTGCAGCACAAGGTGCAGGCGCACAAACAACCAGGTCAGCGATACTTCGATTTCCTTCGCCTGCGCCCGGCTTCGCCAACATAAATAAGCAATTACATTAGTCGTTAGCGCCCACATGTAGGGTGCGAGATTTCTGTAACGCAAGCCACAGGGCCCGCGTGCGAGAAACTGTTAGCGCTTGCAGGACGTAAGCGCCCGTAGGTCGTTAGCGCCCGTTTTCATTGGCAGTTAGCTTCGAGAGAATGACATGAGCAGACGTCCAGAGTGCCCGCGTGCTTGATACCGACCGAGTTAACGACCGATGAATTTCATTGATCTTAGCCCAACGAAAACAGGCAAACGTCCTGCGGGCGCTAAAGACCAATGTAAACGGTTCCCCGCATGCGGTTTACAGAAATCTCTCGCACCCCGCATGCGGGTACTAACGACCAATGTAAATGCGCCTTAACCCATGTTTCTTTCTGTTACAGACGAAGAGTGGACGCGCGGTAGCTCGAGCGAGGAAGCGAGCGCGCCGGTCAGCGAGTCGGCCGCGCCTCACCTCAAGCAAGTAAGAGTGCACCGCTCCCCGTGTTGAGTGTTGCTGGTGCTGTCTGCGGCACCTTCAGAATTGACTATCTATAGTTTGTTTTCAGGAGATGATGGAGCAGGGCGGCGACTCGACGGAGGGCTCGGAGGAGGCGGGCGAGGCGTCGAGGCCGTCGTCGCGCTCGGGCGGATCGTGCTGCTCGCAGTCGTCACTTGAGATGGACTCGTCGGAGGCGCTGGCGCACTCGTCGCTGTCGCTGTCTCTGTCGCGTCGCACCGAGCGCACTGAGTACACGGACAGCGCGTCAGGCGGCGGCTGCGAGAGCGTCGGCAGCGCCTCGCGCTCAGACGCGGACGACAACGGCAACGCGCCGGCCCTCGCCTCCGCGTCCGCGCCCGCCCCCGGCGCCGCCTCCGCGCGCCTCTGCGCCGGCGACGTGGAAAACGACAACGCAGCTGTCGCGCCCGAACCGCTTAGCGGCGCGCATCTGAAGGTAGGTGCTTGATAACGGAACAGTTGGCGCTGCGTTCAGTTAGTCGTGTAGTGACGCGCGTGTTGTTGCAGGACGACTCGCTGGCGTCACTGCGGCGGCTGCGCGCGCAGTTCACGTGCTCCATCAAGTGAAGCAGTGCGGCTCGCGAGCGCCGAGCGCCGCGCGTCGCCTGCATAGGACCAAACGTCGAGCATATCTGTCTAGTGTCTAATTGTTGTCGTGTACCTATCCCTGGGTCTGGTCTTTGAGCGTGTGTATCGTACCGTCTGTACTCGTTACAACATTATTCTGCATCTACTACTACTTAAATCGCGCGCCCCACACTGGATGGCGCACGCACAAGCGGGTACTGGTGAATTTGAATTTGGACAGACAGAGAACACGACAGTGGCTAAAGCATATTATATAATATGTACCTATTTTAAACGTGACGCCTCTGTCGAACCGACGGCCTAGTATCGACCCCACTGACTGTAACGTGTCCAGTTGACAGAAGCGTAGCTGTCGTTCGCATGAGCCGAGTGTAACGAGAAGACTGAATGAAATGTCGCCTAGCGAGTATATCCACTACCCAGTAGGCGTGTGACGTAGTGCTGCCCGGTGCCGGCCCACCGCGCCGGTCCGTGCGCGCTTTTGATGTTAAACAACATACCTACTATACTTGATTATAAATATTTATCTGTTTGTATGGAAATATATTATTGTTAAAAATGTATTTTCACTTAATTTGTTGTAATATTTTAAACCTACCGTCCCTTCCTTTGCAATCGGAGTCCCGAGCGCCTTCACATTCCACGCAAGGTCATTTTCCGTAAGTATAAGAGTAGCAGAGTACAGTGCAGTAGCAGGACCAGCGTGCGTAGCTAACATTTTAATAGAACAAAATAGAATTCAATTTTTTTTATTGTTCTATAAAATTTTCAGTTAGCATTTTGTAAAAAATATGTAAGTTATTTGTTTCTATGGTAGATCAAAAACCGTCTTGTTCCCATATGGGCTGTTATGATCCCGCAGGAACCATAATGCCACTGTGTCTCATTTTGCTGTCTGCCGGGAGCATATGCATCTGAATAGTGTCCTTTACCTACTCTCTCTGTTTGAAGGATCAAATGGGGACCCGCAAGAACTTGAGATTATGGGTAAAGGTCTTTGCCCAGCTGTGGGATAATGCAAGCTAGCAGTGACCGTAACAGTGTTCTCCTGATCTAAATAAATAATGACCACTTCCCAAAACCCAAGAACTATATCCCAGAACGACAATTCCCAAAACGACCACTGCCCATAACTACTACTTTCCCAGATTAACTACAACCTAGATCGTCCACTTCTCAAAATGATTATATCCCAGTACGACCATTCCTAATGAAGGTATCACACTATATACCTCCAGCCAAAAGGAATATCCTCCGACCAGGCTACAGACAGTTGGTAGTCGGGAACACTTGTATATTTATATATATATATATAGTTAGTTATAATAATAATAATAATAATAATAAGGCATTTATTTGTGAGAATATTGTTACAAGGTTGTTACAGTATATTAAAGTAGGTACATAATATTCTGCCATTTCTGGCGTACAAATATTCATGTCATTTTTAAACTAAATTACACATAAAATCATAGTTTGTCATTTAGGAAATCATTGGTCGAATAGTAACATTTATATATAAGAAAGTCAAACAATTTATTTTTAAACACGGTAAAACTAAGACATTTAAACATATTTGGTAATTTATTGTACATACGGATTGCCATACAGTAAACGTTATTAGAAAAAAGGCTAATTCTCTGGTAAGGTACATGCAACTTATGTATATTTCGACTAGGTCTAATGACTACATCGTTATGCTTTTCAAATAAATAATTGTGTCTATGGACAAATATGCATATTTCATAAACATATAAAGCTGGGAGTGGTAATATTTTTAATTTTTTAAATAACGGAACACAACTGTCAAGTGGTTGCGCCCGGCATATTGACCGTATACATTTTTTCTGTGCAACAAAAGCACGATTAACGTCAACTGAATAACCCCATATTATATTACCATAGCGTAAGATTGATGACACGTAGCCATGGTAAGCATATAATGCCGCATCAGTGCCAGCAACATTAGACAAGCGATACAACACAAAAACAAATCTGTTTATTCTTGTACAGAGATCATCAATATGTGCTTTCCAATTACAATACTTGTCTATTGTTATACCTAAGAATTTCGTGCTATCTACCTCATTTATAATGTCATTGGCATATCGAATTTGCAACTTTGCGGATTTGCTATTGTAGGTTTGAAAGTTTATCATTTTTGTTTTATTTATGTTTATATGTAGATTATTCCATTTTAACCATTCTATAATGTCACTAAGTGTTTTGTTAATTTCTTCTTCATATTCAATATAGCTAGTGTTCATAAACTCTATACTAAGTGTAGTATCATCAGCATAGAGTATACAATTATGTTTAGTAATATTAGGTAGATCGTTTATGTAGAGAAGAAAAAGTAGAGGACCCAGAATGCTACCTTGGGGTACTCCACAAGAATTGTGACGATATGAAGATCTATATGTCAGTTTTTGGCAACCTATTTGGCTTTTTATTTCAACGCACTGTTGTCGATGTGATAGATAACTTTCAAGCCATCTCAACGCATTTCCTCTAATGCCGTAGCGGTTTAACTTGAAAAGTAGCAATTTATGACTAACAAAGTCAAAAGCTTTGGACATATCTAAGAATATAGAGACAATAGGCTTTTTATCATTTAGACTAGAAGTAACAAGCTTTACAAGTGTGAAACATGCTAAAGTAGTAGATTTATTTTTCCTAAAACCAAATTGTTGTTCTTTTAATATAGAGTATTTAGATATATAAGAATATAACTTTTCGTACATAACTTTTTCAAAGATCTTCGATGTAACAGGTATTAGCGTTATAGGACGATAGTTATTCATATCACTCTTTTCACCTTTTTTGTAGATTGGTTTAACAATTGATAATTTTAATCGTGAGGGAAATATTCCCTGAAGGAATGATAAAATAATTATATGACTGAGAGGGAATGATATTAATGCAGAAATACGTTTTAAAACTTTTGTGTGAATATCATCGTACCCTGTTGAATTGGTGGAATTTAATGAATTAATAATTTTAACAATTTCACTGTCATTTGTTGGTGTCAAGTAAATACTGTTGGGAACATTGGTCAATAAGGATTTATGATAATTATCATTTGTAATGGAGTCGGAGTCAAAACATTTATTTGTCATGTCAATGAAGAAGTTATTAAACTTGTCAGTTAGTATGTCTGGTTGTGAATAAGTGCTGTTGTCAACAGTTATATCGGTTATTTCAGAACGAGTCTCATGGTCTGCGCTGTTGCTTTTAATTATCTTCCAGGCTGCTTTACATTTATTATTTGATTGTAATAAATAGCGAGTATTGAAAATTTTCTGGGCCTGTAACATGCATCGTTTTAATAGCTTTGTATATTTATTGTAAGTCCAAAGATATTGTTTTTTATTTGAATTTGATAGCCTGTACTTAAGATACAAACATCTTTTCATTATACAACATTTTTTTATTCCTTTCGTAATCCATTTGTTTTTTATAGGTTTTTGTGTAATTTTGACCTTTAGGATAGGAAAGCATAGATCATAAAAAAGAGATATTAGATCATGGAAATTATTAAATGCTGCTTCTGCTTCCTCAGTTTCATATACTTCCGAGAATGAGAGAGAGGATATACATGATATAAATTTATTTATATTTTCTTTGCTTAGGTCTCTCCGTTTCTCAAACCATATTGTTTTTCTTTGTATATTAGGATTTAACTTAAGTTTGAAGGATATAGACTGGCCGGTTTCATGGTCAGACAGCGCTAAAACGCTAAAATTAGTGTGAGAATGTTAATATCGCGATTCAGGCTCCTATACATCTTGTATGGGAGTGGTCTAAATTTGTTGATAGCGCCATCTTTTGATTTCTGTGCTGTAAACTCGTAGTCGACGTCTTCACTTGGATTTTCTTTGTGTGTCATCATTGGCCAGATAGATGACGCCACACTAAAAAGACCATTTCCCAAATTACTACTTTTCAGATTGACTACTTCCCAGATCGGGCACTTACTAATATGGTTTTTTTTTATATTAGCCTACCAAAGTGACTCCACCTACATAAACAAATCAACATGCTGGGACAGTGTGTTGAGCGCACTGTCCGCTGTGTAGTGTGTGTGTGTGTGTGTGTGTGGGGTTAGTGGACATCCTGATTTCAAGAGGGAGCGCATTCCACCGACGGATAGATTGGACAGAAAAGGAAGAGTCTACAAAACTAGTATAGTGGGAAGAACATTGTATGAGATTGAGTAAATTATTCATTATAATGCTCCCTCGGTTGTGGGACTATAACAGAGGGAGCATCTACGGGATCAAGTCCAAAAATCGGTTAAGGGTCCGTGGTCCTATTGTTGTAGTTATATAAGTGCCTGCGGACCTAACGTTCATGATATGGACATAGTGACCTCTATCTCAAAATCAGACTGTTTGACACAGGTAGGTATTTACTAAATAGATTACTATACTTCATAAACTGACTGACTCATAAACTGCATCAAAGTTCAGGATTACTTTGAAATGATTTTTTTTAATAAGTATGCAAACTTTTTAGTAAAAGTTTAGATAAAATTATATAAATATGGAGAGACTGGCTCTTAATCTTAAAAAAAAGCTAAATTTAAAAATAGAACTGCAGTAAATAAAACAAATGAATATAGCCGGGACAAGAAATCGGTCGTAATGACCGAATAATTGTTACAACTTCCCTGCGAAATCGTTTCCTCACGTCAGTTAACATCAAAACAGAGCTTAATGAAGTGCGTGGAGTAAATGTGAGTGCACGAACAATAAGAAGAAGGTTAAAGGAAGCGGATATCACCCCTTTTAGACCAG
The DNA here is from genome assembly GCA_963082885.1 of Parascotia fuliginaria. Taxonomy (NCBI): domain Eukaryota; kingdom Metazoa; phylum Arthropoda; class Insecta; order Lepidoptera; family Erebidae; genus Parascotia; species Parascotia fuliginaria. The sequence goes on along the minus strand of OY720181.1, from coordinate 19,055,272 downwards.
CAAATGGTCCAAGGTTGTCTGTAGCTCACAGACAAGCTCGCTTAAGATTTGCGCGTGATCACCTACATTGGGCAGAAGAGCAATGGGCCTCCGTATTGTTCACGGACGAGTGTACGAAATGTTTATATGGTGCAGATGGTCGCAGTCTATCGTCGACGTGGGGAGCGATATGCTCAAAGTTGCATTGAGGAGCGTGTTCCTTTTGGAGGCGGTTCGTGTATGGTCTGGGGTGGCATATCGATGAACGGGCGAACAGAACTTGTGTTCATAGACATGGTCCGTCAAAATGGTAATAGAGGGGGTTTGACTGCACATCGCTACATAACAGAGATCTTAGAAGATCACGTGGTGCCTTACATGGATAATAATTAATGCAGGATAATGCCCGGCCGCATGCTGCTGCACAAGTTCGACAATATTGCGAAGAGGTTGGGATACGTACAATGAATTGGCCAGCACGCAGCCCGGATCTTAATCCCATTGAGCATGTTTGGGACAATTTAAAAAGAGCTGTATAAGCGAGAAATCCTGTGCCCACGACAGTGGCAGCACTAAGAATAGCACTTTCAGAAGAATGGGACAATATTCCGCAAGATCTTTTAATAACCCTAATAAAATCTATGCGGAACCGATTAGAATCCGTAATAAGGGCACGTGGAGGTAATACACCTTATTAAAACATAAATAAACCCTTGCATAAAGTTTGTGTCTATTGTTAAAACCATTTTTTTATTAAACCAATTTTCCTTAAATATCTGTTTTTTCTTCAAAAAAGTCTTAAGGTCCTTTCCAGTACACAAACTTAAACTTAATGTATGACCCTACGCTGTTTTAAAGTTCACGAACCAATCTAGAGGTTTAAATTTTAATCTGTATAGAAAGTTTGCATACTTGGTTAAAATCATTATTTCAAAGTCGTCTATTACTTTGATGCAGTTTATGAGTCTGTCAGTGTATTTAATTCAATAGATAATTTTAATTTCAAAATGCCATATTATGTGTAGGTACTCAATGAATTAACTGATATTGACTCAGGATATTAAATACCTACCTGGGACCAACAGTCCGATTTTGAGATAGAGGTCATTCGTCCATATGAGATTCTCCGATGGTCGTTCTAGGATATGGTCGTTTTAAAAAGTGGTCATTATAGGACGTGGACATGGTCCTAAACGCTTCAGACTTGACCTTGTAAAGCAATAGTCTTGGCCCCACAGTTAAGTAAGTACCGCTTCGCTCTATTGAGCACACCGAGGCTTTTTGGATGCCAGCTTAGCTTCAGCCTCCAAATTACTGCGGTACTGGACGGCACGTTTATAAGGCGGGTGCCTAAGCCACTGGGCCATCACGGCTTTAAGACACACCTACACAATCTTAGATTCGAGTAAGGCGATACTTGTACCTACTTATACACCGTGTGGGGTCACGTCAGTTAACCTTTAGTTTTAAGTGTTTTGTATGGGACGCGTATGTAACGCAAGCGCAGCGCCCTCAGTCGTTTCCTAATACTGTACTTAGTAAGTCGTTCGTTAGTTCTCTACCTAGTTAGTCGTTCCTTTGTATTTGTTTGTACCCTGACGCATGTAAAAGCAAGAAGTAAATAGTGTACCAATATTAAGTATTTTATTTGAGAATTCCTACGCGTCGTAACATTGAAGAATACATTTAAGTAAAGAATAGATTGGGTCAATAAGAAAGAACCCAACACTCCGTATAGGTACGAGATAGCGCAGATAGAGCGTGCTTATACTTCGTCTACGTGAGATAGCTACCTACATAAAGGGTCGATGATCGGTGTCAGTCAATATGCGGACATTACGAGATGCGAACGTTAGGTATGGAATGCGGACGTTAAGGGTGAAGCCTTTTGATATGGTAAGTTGGTGCAGTGCGAAACATGAACTTTTTGGGATTGGGCATTTAAATATATGGACATTCTTGGACATTCAATATGTTCTGTTATCATGCTAAAATTAGGTAAAAGCTGTATAAAAAGTAAGTAACCATAATGTTTACAGTAATTTTACTATGAAAATAACGCAACTTAAGTTACACACCGAAAAACAATATACAATACACAAAGGCAAATTTTCACTGCTTACAATAACTTTCCCTTTCCCCTCCTTACCTCTCTCCCTTTCCGCTTCTCTCCTCCCCTTCCCCTTCTCCTCTTCACCTTCTTCAGCATCCCTTGCCCCTTCCTCCACTTCCTTCTACTTAGCCTCCTCGCTTTCCCTTCTCTTCCCTTGCCCTTCCCCCTTCCTCCCTTCCTCTCCCTTTTCCCCCGCTCTCACCCTCCCTTCCTTTACCTCAAAATTTCAAGTCGCTAACTTCAAAAACAAAGATCTTTCGATAGAATGTTTCATCCCTAATTTCCCCCTTCTAAATCAACACCTGTTAAAAGAAAATTATGAGGATATTTTTCATTTAAATAGAAGTATTCCAAAACAAAATTTCAAAACTAAGTTAAAAAATGAAGAAGTTTCATACAATCGTTTTCATCCCTTTTCACACACTTAAGGCTTGAATTATAAAAACCTCTTACTTAGTACACCTCTAGACATTAAGACAAACACACCCTCCAAATTTCAAGTTGCTACGACCTTTTCGTTACTTTTCGACCTTCTTCGACGGTTTAATTTTTTTGTTAAAAATATTTTGGGCTTATTCCGTTTATCCACCCTAAAAAAGCCACCCTAAGGAGAATACTCGGAAACGCGTGTCCTTCTATCCACCCTGAACGGGGTGGATAACCGTAATTCATATAATATGTTTCTTCCGATTTTTTACCCCAAGTACAGTTGAATCAAATTATCTTTTAAGTTTTAATTTAATATTTATTGTTAAGCGAATAACATAAAATAGTCTTAAAATCTAAATTGTAGGTACATGGTACTATAAGATAGAAAGCCGAAGCGGGGCTGGTGGTTTTTTATAAATTTTGCAACATGTCCAGAAAATGACCAACGCTTATTTCATTATTGAGTAGACGTAGTTGCGTATCCTGGATAAATTCGTCCCTTTTAATGTATATTTGCAATCGTTTTCTAAATTTTAATGTTAGATGAGTAAACAAAACTATTTTCAGCTCAAAGAAGAAGGTAAGTATGTACATCTAAAGTATTTTAATGTTCACGAAGTTTCTTGGACTGGGTTTGTGTATGTTTCTGTGTTAATGACTGTACTTAGGCAGGTATATGAATTACGGTTATCCACCCCGTTCAGGGTGGATAGAAGGACACGTGTTTCCGAGTATCCTCCTTAGGGTGGCTATTTTAGAGTGGATAAACGGAATAAGCCCACAGTACCACCGAACCACAGAGGCAGTTAATTATGACTTAAGTCAGTGAACGTTTGACGTGCTTACAGAGTGTTTAGAATCAAAGAAATTAAAAAAGTAGTCCTGTGTCTAAACTATTGAAGATATTTAGTTGATTTTTTTTGTCTCGCTTTATAATGTCACATAATATACGTAATTGCATTTAATATCATTCCGTCGTATACACTCTGTATACGAGTATATTATTATATACGCGTCGAATAGAAATATAAGCTAGAATAAAGGGGTGGGTAATCAATGACGAAACTTAAACACGAACTTTTTTTCAAATATTTTATTAAAAATGATAAAACCTTTGCACTATTAGTTTTCGTTGAAAAACGTAACATTACATTTTATTCAACAGAAATCAACAGTCGGCGAATGAGCGCCGCGTCGCCGTGGCCGTTGCGTGACCGTTGCGTTGCCGCTGCGTTTCGGTCGCGTGGCGTGCGCGGCGCTCGCTCGCCGACCTCAACAGCAATATAATTTGTAATTACAGCACAGTGTGTCGCGCCGGACCGACCCCGCCCCCGCGGCCTCCCCGCGCCCTCCCCGCGCCCTACAGCGAGTACGAGCAGTGCGGCGCGTCGGCAGTAGTCGGCACTCGGCACGTGGGCTCGACTAGGACTAAGGCACTAGATACATGTGTATGCGTACGTAGCACCTCGCGCACACTGCGGAGAACCGGAGGTGTTGAGAGGCCAGCGATCTATTCTGTTCACCCACAACTTGTTCTGTGAGAACAGCACCTGGCGAGTCATCGCCGACGGCCACACCCAACATAATAATAATAGTACAGTTAACTTTCAAACGGGGAGTGGACAGTGCGATGTACCTATGTGCACATACTTATATTAACTAACGTCACGCGTTCTTCGCGAACTACATATAATAGGTACAAGAATACTTTATTTGGCACATACTCGCTCAGCGATATTTGCTGAGCCATGATCAGAACAGGCGCCGAGAAACTCCAGCGGTCTACTCTACAGCGTGCGATAGAGACCGCTGGCGACCGCCACACTCGCACACTCGCACACTCGCACACTCGCATATAGCCCAGCGACAAAACTATCGGAACTACACACTTCCTTCTCGCTGCTCGCCGACTCGTTTCTAGTTTATAGCTCTACTCGCTTTTCGCTCATCGTTGTCAGTGGGACCAGCGACTTAAATTATGCTTAAATAATATTTTCGATTGTAATTTTTACTTGAGCAAGAAATTATGTTAGTAGAAAGTGCTGGTAGACTGACGAATTGAAATTTTTGAAAAGCGACGCCATTGGTCATAGAGAATTTGACGTAAAAATGAAAACAAGAGTAAGTAATACTATAGGTAGTGCACTAGTGGTGTACGGGGGCGGGTGGGGCGCACGCACCTGCTCTACGCTAACTATAACAAGTTCGCTCTTACTAATACGTATCATAAGATCCTACACTCGGGGTTATGCTAGTACAGTTAAGAACACCTGCGGTGTGTACGTGCGTCCAGTACCAACACTGTCCACGGCTCATTCATAACATTTGTTTTGTACTCAATATTGACACGTTCCAGTGTACCGGTGCCAGTGGCCGGTGGTAGTCGCATCCGTCGTCCTCGCATTAAAAGTACTCGTATTCGAATTTTATTTATAAATCGTTTGCGCCGCTTTAATTCCTAGAGTAACGTTAAGTAATTATCAATAGTTCCGGCAGTAGGTGCAGTAGGTGCAGTAGGTGCAGTAGGTGCAGGTGGGCAGGCGCAGTCACACGAGCACGTCCATGCGACTGCCGCGCCGCAGCAGGCGCGCGCCCCCCTCGGCGCCGCCCACCGCGTGGAACGCCAGCGTCACCAGCTGCTGGCCGAAGTTGGCCTCGAACCTGCGCACACGGTGACGTCACCCCCAGTCACGAGACAAGGCTACACTAGGCAGAGACACTCACTCTGTGGAGATGTTGACGTGCGGCGGCGCGCCCACCGCGTTCTGCACGACGAGGAACAGCTTGGTGGCGAGCTCCAGCACGTGGCACGTGCGCACCACCACGTCGCCGCGCCGCCGCCACGCGCCCTCGCCCTGCGCACGCACACGTCACTCTCGAGCTCCCACGTCACCCCCCCCCCACTCACTCACTCACTCACTCACTCACTCACTCACTCACTCACTCACCCCGAACAGGCAGCCGGGAGCGTCGGCCGCGTCGCGCGACGAGCACTGCGACAGCTCCTCCGTAGAGCTCTCCAGCCCGCCGCACTGCACAACCGACACATGTCTGATTAACACCTAACATTAATATTCAATTCATATTCAGTCATTCAACTTGTGAAATTAAAACAAAGGACCTAGAATTGAGCCTTGCGGAACGCCCACCTACAGTAAGTACGTACCGCGCGCACGTGCACCACGAGCAGGTCGTCGGCGTAGGGCGACAGCGACAGGCGCCACACGGCGTGCGCGGGCACGCGGCGCTTCAGGCGCAGCGAGCGCGCCTCCAGCAGCAGCAGCGCGCCCGTCGACACCACGCACAGGCAGCGCGCCACGCGGCCCGTCGAGCGCGCCACCTGCGCACACCACGACCTCTTGTAGCGCCACCGAGCCACACGATACATAAGTAGAGCTCGTCACATACAACCTACATACCAAGTGCGACCGGACCGGACCGGGACTAGAGCTAGCGCGAGTGCCGTCCATTTAAGACCCGCATTTATACGTAAGATAAAAACATGATACTTTTTTGTGTAGACATTGTTTGTTTTTAGTGCCATTTCATAAGTTTAGATCTAATACGCATTGGACAAGAGAAGTTGTGTAAATAGAGTAATCTGTCCGAAGTTAGTATGGATTTTCGACAGTGAAAATTCTCTAATTAAATGTAAACTTTTGTATGATTTTGTTTTTTATACTTTTTGTATCGTAATACTCGTAGTATGTTTATTGTTTTATAAGTTTTTACCTATCGCAGAACGTAGGCGTAGGTATTAAAAGCGGAATAAAATTCTTTGGCAAAGCAGCCGAAACTTGCTCTTAAAATATTAGTCTTCAAAAATAAACAAATCCGATAAATGCCTGGAATATCGAGTAATATAGACTACCACATTGGACACGATTTTAAACCGATGTTATGGGAGATGTAACTAAAATTACACAATGTTGATTGAGTTTCGAAAGGTCTATGACAAAGTTCATTCATTCATTCATTCATTCATACTTTATTTTGCAAAAACACAGGTACATTAAGGTGTTACATTATAGTATATTGTTCATACCATGTTTTACCATGTTGGTGTGCAAAAAATAATTCAAATACAGATTATTTTATAAATAAGAAACTTGTAAAAATTATTAAATTATTAATTAAAATAAAAATAAAAAATTAAAATACTGTTAAGTTTAGTTAATAAGTTGACTGGCAAATGCTTATGAAACAAATAATTAAGACGATGTTATTTAAATTATATACTTTACATTTACAGTCGTGTTCAACTAATTAGGGACAATCTTTAGTTAAGCCAAATTGAGACTTTTTCCAACGTGTCTTAACAATATTCCATATCTTTTACATGTAAGTATAACTATTTGTCATTGATGTGCCCGATTATACAAACAATAACAACTTCTTAAACATTAAACCTCTTTACAGTATAGTTGATAGAATATCATAGTCCTATTTGTTCAAAGAATGCTGGCTGGCCATTAATTAGGGAATGAAATGAAATGAAATATATGTTTATTCATATAGGTTAATTAAATTAACACTTATGAACGTCAACACACACTGGACACTGAGATATTGCGTTCTATTTTCAAAATTTGAAGCTCAATACTTTTTTACTTCTTTGTTGTTTTGTAGTAGTTTTGGCGGCAATCCAGATTTTTAATTTTAAGTTTTGAGAATTATTTTAAAGAAAAATGGGCAAAAATAAAAGTTGCGATCCAATACTACGAAAAAATATCATGAAGTTTGTCGAACGGGGTTGGTCATACCGAAGGATAGCAGAACATTTAAATTGTTCAAAAACTATGGTATGCAATACAGTGCAGCATTTCAGGCGCAATAACACAGCTTTAAATGTGCCCAGAACAAAAAGATCGAGAAAAACAACTTCGCAAGATGATAGAATCATAATTGATAACCAGGTTAGCTAAGAAAGATCCGTCTCCAGGCTCTATTTTAATTAAACACAAAGTGTTTGTGACACACGAAAGAGCCGGTTTATCAGCGAGGACCGTTCGACGACGTCTGGTAGAATCAGGGTTGTTCGGAAGAGTGGCTTGCAAAGTACCGTTGTTGAAGAAAAAACATAGAAATGCTTGTTTGGCGTTTGCACGTAAATATGGACATTGGACCTACGCCCAATGGCAACATTATTCTCTGACGAGACCAAGGTTAATTTGATTTCTTCAGATGGAAGACAATACGTACGGCGTCCTGTAAAAGCGGAAATGAATTCAAGATTCACAAAAAACCAGGTGAAACATGGCGGTGGAAACATTACAATGTGGGGTTCATTTTCTGGACGTGGAATAGGACCTGTGAGGAAAGTGCCGGGTAACTTAGACCAACATCAATACAAGGCTAGATTAGGTAACTATGCTTCCCTATGCTGAGGAGCATCTCCCTATTATATGGACGTTTCAGCATGATAACGACCCGAAACATACCGCCAGTTCAGTCAAGTCGTTTCTTACCAGTCAGTCAGTATCAGTGCTAGATTGGCCAGCAAATGGCCTACTTTTTTTTTGATATCGTGCGAAAGGTGCTCGAATGGGTCCTCAACCCATTCGAGCACCTTTCGCACGAAATCAAAAAAAAAGTTGCCACTTATCGTACCACAACTTTAGATGAACTTAATAAAGCTTTTGGTGAGGCATGGGCAAACATTCCTGTCGAAACATGTCAGAAACTGATAATGTCTATGCCACATCGGTGTCAAGCGGTTATTACTAACAAAGGTTTTGCTACTGGGTACTGATTTTACACGTAATAAATGAAGCTGTTAAAGATATTATAATACTGCAAATTATTAGTTTTGTTTAACTCTATTTTTCATTACACTTTACTGTTCTTAATTAAATGTCCATCTACAGAATTATACCTTAAAATTTATATCTTTTATTTACAGCCATTTATAGCATAATAATCGGAACAAATTATGCAAATAATAGGTGCTGAGAAATCAATAGGGATTTATATTTATATGTACATAACCGGTTATTGCTCTTCACTATCTTGAATGTCCCTAATTAGTTGACCACAACTGTATATAAAATGGTTCGTGATTTCGTAACGTGAATAAGTTGTTTGATCTAGTCACCTCAAACTCAAACTCAAAGCATTTATTTCATTTTGATCATAGAGTATGATACTTATGAAAAGTGAGAATTACATGAAGCCAGCTAATTAACCTACAGCCAGTTCGCTGACGAGGTAGAAACTCACGCTACTCTTTTCGCCAGATAATTACAGTTTTTTGTATGAGTTAACAATTTGAGCACATCAACGAAACCAAACAAAGTAATTATTACAAATCAACCAATTAATTTAATTACCAAGATTATAAAAAAAGAAAAAGAGGATTTCAATTATTTAATTTCATCTAGTATGGTAATCTGACTACGTATTTTAATTAAAAAATAAATGCATCTCCCGGTACTATTGAACGACAAAGTAAAACTAGATGAATTATTAAATTTATGCCATGCCAAGATTGACCAGTCATCCCAAGTAGCACCCGTTCACGAGCATGACGCACAGACCAGCCATCATCACCTTCGCCATATTAGATGGAAGGTGATGACCCGGCCAATACGACACCACAATTCATGACATCTTAGTGAGCATGACAATGTAGGGCATGGGTGGTAAAAGAACCTTAATAGAATGTAATGTCTTATGAGTTCATAATAATCATTAAAGTTTCTTTCATTCAAGGTAGCCCCAACACAAGTATTTTTTTAACTTACTGGGGCTGCTTTATAATATGTATTGTGAACTAAAACATGTGAGATCAAATAAACATTTATTATTATTAAACATTTATTAAGTAAAAGTTCGATATGAAGTCGCTTCACATCAAACTTTTACTACAATGGTCAATACATTTTTTTAATTTTATTGTAAAAATCAGTATAATTTTAATGGAAGTCAATATAACTACAATAATAATAATCAACATAACATTAATCTTGCATTATACAAGCGACTATACCCATGCTATTTAACATTTAAATAATCATTAATATTATAATAACCCTTTTGAATAAGACGGTTTTTAACAGTTTGTTTGAATTTTTCTAAGGGTAGATTCGTAATCTCAATGGGTAGTTTGTTATAGAACCGTACACCAAGACCCGCAAATGAGTTGTTTACTTTATGTAGGCGATGGTATAGTACCAACTAACTTATGTTTACCTCGGGTATTCACAGAATGCATGTCACAGTTTCTTGAATACAAGTGAATATTTTTCTTGATAAACATAATGTTAGCAAAAATATATTGAGACGCCACTGTACGACGCCGCCAAATAGATCGCACTGTTCGTTTTTGAAGTATAAAAATTGACTCAATATCCGCAGCCCCCAGAGCAGTATACCGTATGACATCACGCTGTGGAAATAGCTAAAATAAACAAGTCTGGCTATTTCAATGTCGGTAAACTCTCTTACTTTTCTTATTGCAAAGGCCACGGAACTGAGTTTACCACCAAGACACGATATTTGGGTACCCCACTGAAGCTTGTTATCTAGAGTTAAACCCAAAAAAACTATAGATTGAACAAAGCTTAAAGTTTCATTATTTAAACTTATGCTTATAGCTAGAATTTTAGTATTGGGTATAGTAAACTTAACGCATTTAGTTTTTTTTGGAATTAAGCAATAGGTTATTCGCATTAAACCAGCCCAGAACCTTCACTAGTAAACTACTCACGTTGTTAATGTTCGGATTCTTACGATCAACTTTAAATAAAAGTGACGTCTCATCAGCAAATAGAACAATGTCACAAAAATTCTGAACATGGAATGGCAAATCATTAATATAAACCAGAAAAATAAATGGGCCTAAAATGGAACCCTGTGGCACACCAATAGCTACAGGTAATCCGGTAGACCTACTTCCATTTATATCAACATATTGTACTCTATCGCCTAAGAAAGAGGCAACTAGATTGAGTGCAGCATCCCTGATACCATAATGACTGAGTTTTCGTAGAGACGTATTGTGTTCGACGCAGTCAAAGGCTTTTGAGAGGTCGCAGAAGACACCAATAGCATCCATCGAATTTTCCCAGGCACTATGATATGCTTAAGTAACGTAACACCTGCCTCTATTGTAGAACGACCTTTCGTAAAGCCATATTGCTCATTGTGTAATAAGTTATTTGAGATAAAGTGACTTTCTAATTGTTGCAATATTATTTTCTAAAACACTTTGCTTATAGCTGGCAATATGGAAATAGGCCTAAAGTTACTTGTGTCACTTTTTGATCCATTTTTAAATAAAGGTATCACTTTACTGTGTTTCATCAGATCAGGAAACACGCCTGTATCCAAACATCTATTAAATATGGTAGCAAGATGTAAAGCTATACTAGATATTATATTATTGTTTAGCTTGACTGAAAAACCCCATAAGCCAGTTGTACGGGCCAGTTAACACCGTACATATGAAGTTGTTTTGGTTGGAGTTAGGTGAAGTGAAGAAGTGCGAAAGTTCACTTTTAAAGTTTATTTAAAATACACGAAATACAAGATAAAATATGTTTCTCACTCAAAATTAGTATAGTTACTTAGACAGTTGTAATTGCACTTGTTTTATTTTACGTAAGTAAGTATTTATAATGTGCTGTCAGTAGGTCACGAATATTGCTTAGTCAAACAGAGTATGTACGTCTCCGTACACCAGTAGTGTTTTTTGAGTTAAGTGACTTAAAGACTTTTATAATATCATTGAAGTTAATATACTGGAAACAAAAGTAAACACTGCACTCTCCCACGCTGCCCCTACATGTGATCCTATAATTTACTTTAGGTACTCTACTTACAGGCAATACAACTTTTTGCCCAGTGACCAGATGTTAAGTCATTCAATATTGAACTATCTAAAAACGTACAATTGCAGAAGATATTATCTAGGCATGTAGCAGAATGAGCAGTGATTCTGGTCGGTTCATAGAATACATAATTTGAGTCAAATGACATGAATAAACTAATTAATCTATTACAAATGGCTGACTGTTCGAGTAAGTTCACATTAAAATCACCACACACTATACCACATGACTGTTACCAATGCTTAAGCGTTTCAGTACATCCTCCATTTCAGTTTCAAATAAGGTGAAGTCTCATCGTCTCATAAGAGATTATAATGATTGCCTTGGGACAATTGGCAATATTGGGATTCTATCTTTTTATAATATTTATCAATGTCAGCAGTTCGTTTTCAAAATTAGACATTACACATAGTAAGAAAAAATAAATTAAAATAATAGCGGCGGCGATGAGAGTACCTTGCCCACGACGTCAGCGAACACGACGTAGCGGTCGGCGGCGGCGCCCAGCCCGCGGCGCCAGGCGGCCGAGGCGCGCAGGCGCACGTAGTCGCCCACGAACGGGTGCGCCACGCTGCGCGCGTACGTCAGCTTGCGCTCCCTGAACAGCACGCTGGCCGTCACCTTCTCGCGCATGCGGTTGCGCGCCGTCTGGTCGAACGCGGCGCGGTACACGCGGCAGCGCCACGCGTGGTGCAGCCGCCGCAGCAGCGCGTCCGTGCGGCCCAGCAGCCGCGGCGCGGCCGGCGCGGGCCACGCGCCGCACGCGGGCGACATGTGCCGCGCCGGCAGCCGCCGCCACAGGCGCCGCACGTAGCGCCGCCGCGCGCTCGCGCACCACGCGCGCCAGATCAGCGCCGCCGCGCGCGCCCGCGCGTCCTCGCGCGTCGCCGGCCCCGCGCGCAGCCGCGCCCGCCGCGCCCGCCACGCGCGCGCCAGCACGGCGGCCGCGCGGCGCCGCACGCGCTCGCGGTGGCGGCGCCAGGCGCGCTGCGCCTGCACCAGCAGCGCGAGCACGCGCGCGCCGCGCAGCGCCTCCAGCTCCCACACGGTGCGCGGGCTGCGGATGAACACGCGCGTGTGCCCGTACGCGAACTCGGCGCTGGGGATGGGCAGCGCGCGCAGCAGCGCCCGCGCGGCGCGCACGGGCTCGCGCGTGTCGGGGGCGGGGCGCGCGCCCGCCGCCAGCAGCCCGTAGCGCGCGAGCACGCCGCGCGCGCACATGGACTCGCACCAGCCGCTGCGCCGCAGCTGCGCCATGTCCATGATCCTGGCGGACGCATTCAGTACGGTAATAAGGCACGAGTTGTCATTTCATGCGTTTGTCAATTTGGAAGGAGTTTATTTATTTACTACTTGGATGACACTATTATACTTTCTTTTTAGCTGTATAAGGTATGTATATTATATATATTATAGTCTTTAATTTTACGTTATTTTTTTTATTTTTATTTTATTTTTTTTTTTTTTATTTTATTATATTTAGGAAACATACAGTCATAATACTTAAATGAACATATAATAAAGCTTACATAAAGACCTAAGAGTTCCATAAATTTTAAATAATGTACATAATAGTGAAACAATAACAATTTGATATTAAATAATAAACATATTTTACAAATTTATAAATATATATGTGTGTTTACAAATAGCTAACACATTATTTCAATTTGGTTTTAGAAGTTGATTGCACAATTTTTTATATACATTTAAACTATTACTAAACATATCTACATCAACAAACTTAGAATTATAAGTATCAACACTGCGTCGAAAGAAGTTATTACTGGTGTAAATAGATTTATAAAAAGGGACAGAAAATAAATGCTGTGAACGAGAACCAGGTCGTGGTACTCTTATTGCTATATTTTCTAAAATGTGAGGGGCATCAATAAAGTTATTAAAAATTTTATAAAGAAAGACTTGGTCAAACAGCACTCGGCGGTTTTCAAGAGTGGTAAGTGAGTGGCGAGCAAGAGAATTTTCATAAGATATGTGTTCAAAATGTCCTCGGTAATCCAATGCTTTAATAAATTTTCTTTGAATCCGTTCAATGCGAGCGACATGACAAGCATAACAAGGACTCCAAATAATACTGGCAAAATCCAAAAGTGATCTAACAAAGCTGAAATATAATACTTTCAGAGTATCAGGATGCCTAAAGGGTTTTGAAATTCTCAAAATAAATCCAAGCATTCGAAAAGCCTTATCAACGATGTGATCAATGTGTAAGTTAAAGGATAAATTCGCATCCATTATTATACCCAAATCGCGGACTGACGTTACCCTATTCAATGACTTATTGTTAATTCTATAGTCAAATGTAAGAGGTTTTTGTTTACGGGTGTAAGTGATTACGGCACATTTATCAAGGTTCATATATAGTTGATTCGATGAGCAATACTCAGATATACTTTCCAGATCAGATTGTAGTTGCGAATAGTCATCAACACTCGCAACTGTTTTAAAAAATTTTGCATCATCAGCATATAGCAGGAAACTAGAGTGACGTATAACTTTACTCAAATCGTTAATATATAAGATGAATAGTAACGGCCCTGCATGCGATCCCTGAGGAATTCCCGAAGGAATGTCTAGGAACCTAGAGACGTAACCTTTTATAGATACTGCTTGGGAGCGATTTTTAACATACGAGTTTATCCAACGGAGTAAGTCGCCATGGATTCCGATAGTCCAAAGCTTCTCTATAAGTAAATCGTGATTAATTTTATCAAAAGCCTTGGAAAAGTCGGTGTATATTACGTCAACTTGCTGTTTCCTGTCCATGGCATTTACTAAGAAATCTGTAAATGTGAGCATATTTGATTCTACGGAGCGTCCTTTGCAAAAACCATGTTGTTGGAATGAAATATGATTCTTAAGTGCACATGCCAGCTTACGAGTGACAATTTTTTCAAAGATTTTGCCAAATATATTTGCTTTTGATATGGGCCGGTATTGGGATACATCGTTTCTTTTGTCATTTTTGGGTATAGGGGTAACGAGAGCCTGTTTCCATAAAGATGGAAATACACCCGATTCAAGCGATCTCCTATATATGATATAAAGAGGTAACACCAATTGATCAGCGCAATTACGTATAAATATAGGATGGATGCCGTCATAACCAGCTCCTTTTTGAACATCAATATTTTTTAGTTCTTTATGTATGACATCCATCTCGATGGTTATAGAAGCCAAATCTACAGGAGAGCTAACAGGCGGACAGTCAAAGTCATACGTAGTCACGCGCGGTACACTTTCAACGTATACAGAATTAAAATATTCATTGAATAAATTACATGTATCCTCACCACAATAAGACACATGCTGATTTAATTTTAATACCTGGGGAATATGGTATGATGGTAATTTTGATTTTACATATCTCCAGAACAATTTAGGACACTTTTTGATATTACATTCACTCAAGGTGATATAATTGCGATACTCGATCTTCTGAACAGTTTTCTCTCTCTTACGAAGCATTGAAAAGGATTGATAGTCTAACGGATTGCCATATCGCTTCCACCTGGTGTGATATTTTCGTTTCTCGTTAGCTATTTTAATAAGAGGAATAGTGTACCAAGGAGGATATCGACAGGTATTGATTGCTTTACGAACAGGGATATATTTATTAACTATGTCATTAATAACATTATAAAATGTATGCACGATGGAGTCTATATTAGTGCTGTTATTGATAGATAGTTTAGAGTCCCAATCGACTGTTGACATTACAAATCGAATTTCATCAAAATTAGCACGATGAAAAAGTTTTTGTATAATAGAACCTTGCGATAGCGAAACAAAAAATTTCAGAGACAGCTTCATTACTAAAGACTTATGATGTGTGTCTTCTTCGGTGATTGGATTATCACAAGTTACAACAGTGCAGTCTTTATTACAAAATATTAAATCGAGTAACCTATTATTGACATTAAATGAAGTATTAAATTGCCTTAGATTTGTATAACTCATAAATTCTGCTGTCAACTGTACCAATGAATTAGTGCTTGGTTGAGTTATCATTGAGCTAGAATTAAAATTGTAACTCCAATCAGCGCACGTTACGTTAAAATCACCCAGCACGATAAATATGTCATTCGAGTATCGTTCCACAAGGCTGCTAATACTCTCATAAAATAAATTCAATTCAGCTTCGTGGCGATCACTATGCGGTATATAAACGCAGCAAATATGTACGAATGAGGCGGTAGACGTAGAGGTGGAATTGGTAGACCGGCTGATAGGAATACTTACCCATAAGTGATCCGAAGAGACGGCCGCACGCCATTCATCGCGTGGTACGGGATTCAATTCACGACGTATGGCAACTAAGACTCCGCCACCCCTTTTCTTACCTACAATAGAGGAATCCCTATCATCCCTAAAGACTACATACCTATCGTCAAAAAATTCTGAACTATGAAAATCACTATTAAGCCAGGACTCTGTTATACAATAAATATCATAATCATTTACAAGTATACTGTTTAAAAAATTGTGTGATTTTGTTCGCAGTCCCCTCACATTTTGATAATACAAGGTTATGGAATATGCGAATATATAAACTGATTGTATATTGATATAGATAAATATTTATGGTAATTAAAAAAATTTATGATAAGGCAATTGCAGTGATAGTAATTATTATTGTGTATTTCAGCCCTTTGTTGAGGTGTGTAAAGTAATATGGCATTATATGAATAAAATATAAAAGACAGGTTAAATAATAAATTCATTCGACGCTTACATAACAATATAATATTCATCATATTCGGGTACAATATAATAACATTTACATGCAGAATGTAGCCAAACAACGCCAACATAGTATATATTAAATATAGTCACAGTATATTAAACAAATCTTTATCATTTGAGATACGTATGACCTTGGAAGTGTCAGATTTTCTTACAAATATTTTACAGTCACGAACCCATATATATTTGTAATCGTGTTGTACCTTTAATTCCCGTGCGCGTTTAAGTAATAACTTGTTGGCCGGTGTAAGATGGTCGCCTATAAATATGTTTACTGCGGGGCCAGGTAAACCAATGTCGGCGGTGTTCAAGCCACGGCGCGTACGCACCGCTGCTAACAGCTGATCTTTACTACGCTGCCTGGTATATTGCACGATAATAGCCGGTGGTCGGGCAGATGTTACACCTTTTTGTTCGAAACGACGTACACGGTGTATACGATTTATGTCTGTCACTTCCAGCGAGGATCCCACTTTTGTATAGATGCTTGACAATATTTGATCTAGATTTTCTCCCTTACTAAATGGCACGCCAGATATTTCTAGGTTATTTATCCTAGCACGCTGGTTTCGATCGTCATTTTCTCTCTGTAATTGTATGTTTGTGGCGCGAAGCTCCTTAATGGTACTATTAGCGATGCCAATTTCCTTCTGCAATGAGTTCACTTGGGATGTGACAAGTTCTAAACTTTCCAGGCGGCTTTCCATAACCTCCATACGCGTGTTGACATCTTTCCAGTGAGAGGCTAGATCTTCAATCGTTAGCTTGGTGCTATTGACGTTAGATTTCATCACGTCAAAGTCCCTACGAAAGTCCTTTAATTCCTTCAGAACGTCGGTTAGATTAGGGATATTTTGTGAGGCCGTGCTACGACAACCAACGCAGCGCCAGTTATCCTTTTTTTCACCAGTCATCTTCCGGTATGTGGTTTCGGAAAGACCAGAGCAGTAGAAATGTAGGTAACCACAACAATGACTGCAAAAAACTCCGTCAGACACATCATCATTACACTTAGCACAGCGATTCATTTTATATAGTTCTGTTATTTCACACAGACGACTATTTTATAATTATGATATTAGAAGCGTTCACAATAGGTACTGTACGTGAATTTATTTATTATTTGCTCGACGCGGGTATTAGTCAGTCGGTAAGCGTTTAAACTTTAAACGGGCGGGCGACTGACCTTGACCGGTGTCCGATCGAGACTGTTATCATCTTATCTCTCGTGCCCGGGAGCATGTACGGTGCAACCGTACTAATATAGACGTTGTTAGCATTTTGTACCGCGTGCATAATTATACATTTATTTTATATCCAATTCGCGTTTGGTAGTCGTCGCGTGTACTCACACATTAAACATTAACATTGCAACCTCGAGTGTTTTAACATAATTAAACATTTTTTACACTTATCAATCTATAATTTAAAGTTGTCCCATATAATTGCCTACTATAAAAATAATAAACTTATAAATAAATATTCTGCGAACAATTGGTAAGTAACTGTCAAATGTCAATGACAATTACATGTGTACGATAGGCAGCAGTGCAGTGGTACTATCCGAGTACGTATTGCGATAATGAATGATCCTGTTGTGTTGTTGCTAAATACCTTTTTTTCGTAAACTGCTGTCGTTGTCCTGTTGTCGGGTATCCCGTTATTGTTTTTTGTAATCGTCACATAAATTTATTCTCTAACAGCAATGAAATAGAACACAAATTCGCGCTACCACTCACCGTGCGTGTGTTTACATTAGCATGGAAACTTATATATTACGTTGATATTATTTGAAAAATATTCAGCATGAATGGGGCGAGTCGAGCGTGGAAGTACTACCTTCCTCGTTCGACTCGGCCACGACTCGATTACGAAAGAAACTGGTAGATCGCTCTAGCAGCGTATAGTCGGTATCGACGTGTAGTTACCCCTGGTCGCGGATCTGGTGCCGCAGCAGCTGCGCGTCGAAGCGGTGCGCGCGCAGCTGCGCGTCGTTGCGCAGGCAGCGCACCAGGCGCGGGGCGGGGGGCAGGCGCCGCACCAGCGCCCCCACCAGCGCGCGCTGGCGACACGACAGCGCCGCCGGCCGCCGCGGGGAGCCCGCCGGCGCGCGCGCGAACAGCGCCGCCAGCAGCGGGCAGCCCGCCCCCAGCGCGCCCGCGCAGCGCCCGCACAGCGCGTCGCGGTCCGCGCGCAGCAGCCCGCGCGCGCTGTACACCACCGCGCCGCCGAAGTGCACCACCCTGCGAGCGAGCACGTCAGCGGGCGCCGCGGTGACGCTCACGGCGGCGCCGCGCTACTCACTGGAAGTGCTCCGGCGGCAGCGGCAACAAGCGCGGGTGTCGGCGCCGCTGCAGGCGCTGCAGGAACACGGCGTCGCTGGCGCCGCGCAGCGAGCAGTCGCGCAGCACGCCCAGCACGCTGTCGGGCCCCGCGTCCAGCAGGTCCGCGTGCGCCTCGTGCTCGGCGTAGGGCAGGGGGCGCCAGGCGAGCCCCTCGCGCGCGTACTCCTCCTGCTCGCGGCGCAGCGTGGCGCCCGTGACCGCCGCCTGCACGCGCTCCGCCGCGTAGTTGATGAGCAGCCGCTCCAGCCCGTTGCGCGCCAGGCACTCGAACCCGTACACGTCGAGGATGGCGAGCGTGGGGCGCTTGCCGGGCGCGCGCGGGCGCAGGGCGGTGTTGGCGCGCGTCACCAGCCACGTGAACAGGCGCGAGTACAGCGCGCGCACCAGGCGGTCCCGCCGCGCGCCCGCCCAGCCCGCGCCCTCGGGCGAGCACGCGCTCGGCTCCTCCGAGCCCTCCGAGCTGTCGGCGTCCAGCGGCGCGTCCGCGTCGTCCTCGGGCGCGCCCAGCGCGCTCGCCAGCTCCTCCGCGTCCACGCCCACCAGCGCGCACGCCTCCGCCAGCTCTGCGCGCACCACCACCCTCATGTACCACACATACTACGTGCATAGAGCTCGGTATAGGGCCGGCGCCGCTCACCGTACTGGTGCTGCATGCGCGTGCCGATGGAGCCGTCGATGTTGTACTGCGGCTCGAACTCCACGTTGCCAAGCTTGAGCATGAAGGCGAGCAGCCGCAGCACGGCGTCGCAGTCGGCGCCGCTGAACCCCAGCGCGCGCATCGCCGCCTGCCGCAGGGGGACCACATTAGAGGAGACCGGCGCGCGCTGCGTGTGCGCGTGGGGGCGGCACGTACCGTGGTGAAGGCGAAGTGGTCCCGGTCCTGCGCGGCGGCGCGGGGCGCGGGGGCGGCGGGGGGCGCGCGGCGCGGGGAGGCGGCGCCCCCCGCCGGCGCCGGCCCCGCCCCCGCCTCGCCCCGCAGCATGCGGTAGTGCTCCCACGAGCGCTGCAGCCGCAGTCGTTCTGCGCACACATGGACCACACATTACAACGATATAAAACATATAATTATGCGCGGTATCGTTGAGTGATCGCGCGCGACTCACTGAGCAGGTGCACGTCGGCGCCGGCCAGCAGCTGGTACAGCACGTGGAAGTTGCGCTCGCCCTCCAGCACGCCGCCGCACGCGCGCTCCTGCAACACGCGACACACGTCATGGACCGGGACAACAAACAGAATCAAAATTATAAACAACCTAAGTATGTGAGGCTTATGTTGTCAACCGCAACTTATAACTCGTTCACTACAGAGCGTGGGCTTCACCCGAGTGGAAATAATTGCCGCACAATTGGGGTTGGGAACTTCAGTGACACTCTCTTCACATGACGCTACTACGTGTTTATACTTTTCTGCGATCTTCTCCCCTCCTCATTCGTTTGACTAAATACGTACGCTAGAGGAGTGTTAGATATGTACACACTTCGTTAGTCGGACAGTAGCGAAGGCTTCGTCACACAGAGCCAGGACCACTCCCTATATGATACGTTAACCTTGTTTACCTTTTCCAAAAGATCTGCTTGCAACAACAAACATAAGAAGGATTATTATATCTAGTTATAGTATGTGACAGAGTACACAGTACATAGGCGTGCGTGTACTCACAGTGCGTGATGTAGCCGCCCACGGGCTCGCCCTTGAAGTCAAACTCGATCTCCAGCAGTTTGCCCTGTGCACCAACCACACTCGTCAATATTACATTGCACATGAGTAAGTAGGCAGTTAGGTGGGAAAGGAGAGTACTCACAAATCTGCTAGCGTTGTGGTTGCGCGCGGTGGCGGCGTTGCCGAAGGCTTCGAGCAGCGTGCCGGCGGCAGCGAGCGCGGCGCCGGGCCCCCCTGCCCCTCCGGCGCCGCCCGCCCCCGCGGCACCGCTCGCCCCCCCGGCGCCCGCCACCCCTCCGGCGCCACCCGCCCCCGCGCCTCCCGCCACCACGGCGCACTGCAGGCAGACGCGCGCCGCCTCCGTCTTTCCCGCGCCGCTCTCGCCTGAACACCACGAACCAAAACCAGAACAAAGTGTTTTCGACAGATAGTTCACTGACCATAGCAGGATCATATCATGAGACAACTACCAAAAACGCACGGGCATTCATTGTATTAAGTTACATTTTTTGTAAGTTATAATATAATGCAAGACAGAGCAGTAGAGCGTCTAAGTCTGCCGCGGGAGTCGCTGGTACATAATATTTGAACTGTATTACTTCTCATTTATCATAAAAAAAATAAAAACAACTGCATTGGTGGAGCTAAAAACTGTCATAGTCATCATTCAACTGTCATACATCACTAGTGTAACTTGTAAGTACTGTAGTATCACTCACCTGTGATGACGATGCACTGGCTCTCGTTGCGGTCGCGCACCCACCGGTACGCTGTCGCCGTGATCGCGTATCTATCAACAACTACGCGTTACTTGTTGTCGCTCTAACCAGCTCATGTATAAAGGTTTGTATGCAAATAGGTAGTGTTATAATGAATAGTTGGAGCTAAAGAAATTTCGGATAAAGGTAACAGGTCGTAATTCAATCATGACAGGCAGTAATGACATCTTGTTGCCTACAGCAGCTGACACCTGCTTGATACACAAAATATTATTTGACTTGTTCTTACCTAGCAGTTCCCACACAAGCATGTATCACTACTACAAAAATTGAGAAAAGTAAGTAATATGGAGCAGGCTTTTTTAAATAACTGTTAGTGAGGAGTCTTACACCTTTCAATACAAGTCAGACAAATACACAAATTATTGTCTGGATGTTTTAAAATGAACCAACATTAGTAATGTGGGACAACCAACAAGTGTAGACATTTTGAACACTTATTTTCACTTTGACAGAAATGTGATATTTACCTTTTACAAAATCAAAGTTGATTCAAATATTATGAAATACTTGCCAGGATTACTGAGTGCAACAATCATCTACAAAATGGGTACTACAGACTACTACTTAGCCATGACACCACATCCATTAGTAAATGAACAGAACACCAGTTAAACTTGTGACATGTTACATTATTGTTCCTCAGAGATGTACTTAGTAGGCGGCAGAGTAATATGTCACATAAAATAAAGCAACATGATTAGTTATTGTTGGAGAGCACTGAGTAGACATTATGGTGGTAAGTGGCATACAACAGGGATAAGGAGGCATGTAGGCGTGTGTGTGTGTGTAGTACTGATACTGACAGATGCGGAGGCAGCTGGTAGGGCGGGCGCGCCAGGTACGCGCGCACCAGCTCCGCCGAGTAGAGCGGCAGCGCACGACACGGGTTCACCGACACCAGTGCGTTGCCCACGTACGTCTGCACACAACACAACACTCACTACATACTACAGCACATTACAAGTATAAAACAATTATATTGTGTTTATTTGAAGCTCACTTGAATGTGACCATGATATAAAATATAAGATCAATTTGTAACTATACATCTATCTTAGAGTAGAAGCACACAGTACACAGTACACCGAGACAGAACCAACTAAGTGGATAGACAATATTAGATAAGTGTGTGTTGTGTACTCACATATATTATGTCATGTTTGTAGCGCACATGCAGGTTGTGCAAGAAGGTGTCCTCCGTGAGCGGCGCCAGCAGCACCGCGTCGGGCTGCCCCACGCCCTCGGGCTCTGCCATGCCACCCCACCGCCGGTCACCGAGCCGCGACTAGCGCTGATGTGAAACTCATGATGGTGCCTCTCTCTACTACCAACAACAGCAACCATTTAATATTAGTTGATCAGTACCCACAGTGCGCGAGTGTGAGTGCTGATGAGTTCCAGTGCTCTCTGCTCACCACTCACAATGCCCTACCGTCATTAACAATGACCAGTAACAAGTGCTTCGTCCTTGACCACACATCACATACAACTTGTAACTACGATACTAACAATAAACTCAGAGAAAATCACTATGACTTTATATTTACATTTTTTATGCACACACGCAAACAATAATTCGTTTACGAAAGGTAATTGTGACATTAGGTAAGCCAATGTTTACTGCATCTTCATGTAACGTTATTAGCGTAGAACGCTCAACAATTTCGTGTACTAAATTTATAAATTAATAAGAGATTATGATCCATAGAAATGTAATGCAGTAGGTACTTTTATTTGTAATGCAATGATACTTATTTAGTAAATTAATTAAAATAGCGCAATACCTACCGAAGCATAAATATATTAACTTTATATTTATTTAATAACAATGTAATATATTGTAAACATTTTCATTTAAAAAATATATAACAAAATCTCTATTCGGTCACTTTCTGCCATTTACAACACTACACAGACACACACCACACTCACATACAATCAACACGGAGTACAAAAAGGTTCATGTTCCAGTGTTGCCAGTGACCGATTAACAAAAGCTAACATTTTCGAGGCAAAAGTAACATTCTACGAATATTATAAATGCAAAAGTTTGTGTGTGTGTGTGTAAGTTTGTTACCACCCAGGCAGCGCTTAAACAGCTGAACCGATTTCAATAAAAATTGGTAGGTATGTAAATAATTTTCGTGCCGGAGACATGGGCTTCTTTTTATCCTAAAAATCGGTCTGGTTCCTGAGGGATGCAAAACATATTTAATGCACGGGCGAAGCTGTGGGGTGAAAATCGGTTCAGCCGTTTAGGTGCTGACGCTGAGTGGTAACAAATACACACACATACATACACCAAACTTTTGCATTTATAATACGTATTAATAGGATAGGATCACTTATTTGGATAATCATTATTGAAAAAAAAAAGTTAATTTTATTAATAAATCTATCCATAAAACGTTTTGACTTAAAAAATCTTTGTATAATTTTTAACTCCTAAAAGTTACGGAAAAGTAACATTTTGAGTCTTGTAACATGGAGGTAACACGAGAGGCCCAAAAGTAACGCAAAATAGTACAAACGTTACAAAATTATTACTAATGGCAACGATGTCAAGTTCTTTCATCCATTGACAGAAGACACGGAAGACTAGGCAGTATGGTCGAAAGACTATAGCCTGCCCTTTGGGCAAATAAAAAAAAAATAAAAAATTGACAGAAGAATTCTGACGTTGTGTTCAATGTTGCCAGGTCCTTATAAAATAAAGCACAATCTGCACAGTTGGAAACACACCCCTAAACTAGGGTGACTTTACTTAAACGCCGTCCATTTTCGTTGGAAACACGCGCTCATTATCCAAAGATTAATTATTATCAAAACACATAATTAATTTGGTTTACAACAGCAGTCTTCACAGTTTGCAACCAAGCAAGGTCACCTTGGTTTGTGGGCGAGTTTTCAACTGCTTAAATCTAAAACTATAAAATTATTAATTTCTTTTGTCCTATAATCCAGTTCAAGATAGAAAAAACTAAATGTTCGTGGCTTTCGTACCCATCACTTTATTAGTTGTAAAATATTTATGCCTGCATTCAGAAAATTAAATTTAATATTCACCTATATAGAAAAAAAAGAGTGTGTGTAGGTACTCATGTAAGCACATAAGAAGTTATATTTCTTTGGCGTAACACCATTAAAAAAATCATTTCATATCAAACTGTGGTAAATTTGAAATGGCGCGATTGTGTAGTGATGACGAATGTAATTCAAAAATGGATTTCGACGGAAACTCGTAGGTAAATGTTATATTATATTATATTAAAATACGTGGAAACATATCTAGATTATTTTAGATTACAAACTTTATACTATAATTGTTTAAGAGCTATTTCGATCCCGAACGCCAAACAAGGCAATAATTGAATTTAAAGTTATTCGATGGCTCGATAGATGGCGTTAGGATCGAAATAGATCGCGATATGGTTTCGTTCGCAATCCAGTTATATAAGGCGGCTGCAACTCGAATAAATTGTCTCAACTTGGGAATCGTTTTGTGTTTTACTTAATTGCCCTGTGGTTGTTTGGCTAAGTAAAGATCTTGTACATTAAGGTCCTTCGAGCCGGATGCATTTTTGTGGCCCATGTGACTAGTAGGGATTTAGGAAAGCTGTGGTGGTTAATATTACTACAGTACTACGTGGTGCGTGGAGGAGCGACTGGCTGGATCGTACGAGTTGGCGAGCATGTTGGCGTACATGTTGGACGACTAGTTGGACTGGACTCTATGTTGGTTTCGATCGTGTGAGTAGTAAAGTGATCAAGCGTTAACCGAAGTGGAAACTGTGAGTACTTTTAAAGTTGTTAAGTGTCAAAATAGTCAAGATTAACACTAAATGCATGAACTCAGAAACATTGCGATTAAATTGGACTTAGAGTGTTTGCTTCTAAAATTAGACTTAGAATAATTTAAGAAAAACGGTTCAGACGGGGAACCTATGCCCGATTGCTGATCGACATTGAAAACCGCCAAACACTTAGAATAATTTGCAAAAACGACACTTTGAAAATATTCGTTCTGAGTTCTAACAACTTTAAAAATGGAAAAGGAATTGAGAGTTTTAGAAGAAATTAAATCGCAAATAGAAAAAGGCATAATAAACTTTAAGAAATCGCCAAAAGATAGGATCACAAAGAATTACATAGACGCTCGATTGGAAACTTTAGAAAATCAATTCAACAGCTTCACTCTAAAGTACGAGAAAGTGATAGGTGAATATGGAAGTTGCAACTTATCAGAATATTTTGAATATGACTTTTACGAAAGTGTTCACGAATCGTATATTAATTATAAAGTAGAGTTAAAGAATTCTTTGTCAAATGTATTAAAATCTAGTCCTATTGAGGAGAGCTCTGCTACGTCCGATAATGTCGTTAGACTGCCGAAAATAGTAATACCAACTTTTAGCGGCAAGTATACCGAGTGGTCATCATTCAGGGATCTGTTTATTTCTCTAGTCCAAAATAATAAAAAGCTAGATGACGTACAACGGCTTCATTATTTGAAAACGCAGCTGTCGGGCGAGGCAGAGCAGCTCATAAGACACGTTCCCATAACAGCAAATAATTATAAGAAATGCTGGGCAACTTTAGAGGCTAGATACAATAACAAAAAATTTATGTCTTCTAATATATTAAAGCGTTTATTCAGTCAGCGTCATATGAATGTTGAATCTTCTAGCGCTCTAAAAGAACTTAGAGATGTAACTTGCGATTGTTTACACGAATTAACAAATCTGGGTATAGACATAAGTACTTGGGATGTCATCATTATCTATGTAATAAGTTTGAAGTTGGACGCAGAGACGCGGAAGCAGTGGGAACTGCATGTCAGTGATACATCCGAGGATCTACCATCTTTTAAACAATTTTGCTCATTTTTGGAGACACGTTTTCGTGCTCTTGAAAATGTTGAACCAAAGGGTAAGCCTAGGAATACTAGTAATAACAATAGCACGGCTTATCCCAAAGTAATGCATAGTGTTACCAATACCAAGTTGTCGTGCCCGCATTGTGCTGAAAATCATAGGCTATATAGTTGTAAGAAGTTTTCTAAAGAAGACTGCGATAAGCGCCGTAATATTGTACAGTCTTTGCAGCTTTGTTTCAATTGCTTAGGAGTTAACCATACATCTAAAGATTGTCGTATATCCACCAAATGTCGAATTTGTCAACGTAAACACCACACTTTATTGCACCCAAGCAACCGTAGCGTGAATAATGGGGTAGTAGCTTCCGCGGAATCTGCTACCTCGGCGGAAAATATTGCAGATTCCCCACAAGAGACCAACTCAAATATAGCTGCTCATTTTGTGAATGCTCGTGTTCAGGTATTGCTGGCCACAGCTCTCGTAAGAGCTGAATCACAAAATGGGTCACCACAAATCTTACGAGCCTTCTTAGATCAAGGCTCACAGGCGTCATTTATAACAGAGTCAGCCGCGCAGCTACTCCGTTTGAAAAGGATAGTAACCAAAACTACTATCTCGGGTATCGGAGGCGGTTACAATGGCATCGTTTCGAAGTATATTGTAAACCTTAAATTGCAGTCATTACATGACCCTTCATTTAACATAGAAGTAACTGCGCATGTATTGAAATCGCTGACTTCAGTTATGCCAGACACTAGTTTTGTGATTCAGGATTGGCCAGAAATACACAAGGTAAAACTGGCTGACCCTAAATTTAATTGCACTAATAAAATAGATCTTTTATTAGGCGCCGAAATGTATGGCCGTGTCTTGAAAGAGGGTTTAATCAAGGGTCCTAAGGGTTCCCCTATAGCTCAAGACACTTATTTCGGATGGATCGTGTCGGGGTATGTGGGCAAAGAAGAAAGTTCACACAATCCGCGTAACACAATTATTGCTATGCACGCTCAAGTAGACGCAAACGATATGCTTAAGCGATTGTGGGAACTTGATTCTGAGCCTACTGCCTCTGACAAGATATTAACCCCTGAGGAGCAGTCTTGTGAAGATTACTTCAATGCTACAACGCAACGAGATGACAGTGGTCGCTACGTTGTAAGATTACCATTTCGCTACGCCGATCCTCCGTGTAAATATGGCAATTCTAAAGGTATAGCCGTGAGTAGGTTATATAGTTTAGAAAGGAAACTAGATAGGGACATGGAGTTAAAACAGCAGTACGCGAATGTAATCAATGAGTATATATTGCTTGGCCATATGGAAGAAATAACAGATGACTTCCAAAAAGGTCGTAATGACGTAGTCTACCTGCCTCATCATGCTGTAGTCCGACAAGACAAGTTGACTACGAAAGTAAGAGTGGTTTATGATGCATCGTGTAAAGGAACAAATGGTGTTTCTTTAAACGACACCTTGATGGTGGGCCCCACTCTCCAGGCAGACCTACGGCATATTGTGTTAAGATGGCGTCAATATCCTGTTTGTTTAGCGGCAGATATTGTCAAAATGTATCGACAGATCAAGGTGGCAAGGGAAGATGTAGATTACCAAAGGATTGTCTGGAGAGAGGATCCTTCCCGGGACATTCAAGAGTTTCGGCTGTTAACTGTCACATTTGGAACATCTTGTGCCCCTTATTTGGCAGTCAAGACTTTGCAGCAGGTTGCTCGCGATGAAGGTGAACGATATCCATTGGCTGCGCAGAGAATAATGTCAGATTTCTTCATGGATGACTTGATAAGTGGCTGCCAGACTGAAACAGAGACTTTTCAGATATATAATGAGTTAAATGAGTTGTTACACAAGGCTGGTTTCAAGCTACAAAAGTGGACCAGTAATAGCGCTAAATTTTTAAATGAATTAAAGGAAGATCCAGGTGAGGATTTACAAATAAAGTTAGATCAAGTAGCAAAGGTGTTAGGACTTACCTGGAACTGTCGCACCGATGAGTTTGACTACACTGTTAGGCTGTCTCCGCCCGCTGTACCTGAAACAAAAAGAACAGTTATATCCGAAATATCACGTTTGTATGATCCTTTAGGTTGGATTGCGCCATGTACTATAAAGGCAAAGGTGTTCATTCAAAAGTTGTGGATCACTGGTATAGACTGGGATGATGCACTTCCAACGAACCTGTTGCAGGAGTGGATATCTTATAGGGAAGAACTAAAAAAGCTAGTCAAATTTCACATTCCACGATGGGTAGGCATAAGGAGCGATAATATCAACGTTGAATTGCACGGATTCGGGGACGCTTCAAGTATAGCTTATGCTGCGGCAATATATTGCCGCATTATAGATTCTTATGGCAACGTGCATTCAAATCTTTTGACAGCCAAAACGAAAGTGGCTCCGATAAAGCAGATATCTATTCCACGTTTGGAGCTATGCGGGGCAGTGTTGACAGCAAAATTATTGACTGAAGTAGCAGAGGTGATGAATATATCAAAAGCGAAGTTACATGCATGGACAGACTCCTCCGTAGTTTTGGCATGGCTAAGCGACCATCCTAGCCGTTGGAAGACCTATGTCGCTAATCGCACATCAGAGATCCTCAATTTAATAGAAAATTCTCAGTGGGCACATGTCAAATCACATGATAATCCCGCAGACATAGCCTCTCGTGGTGCTTCTCCTGTTTCATTTCTCGGCAATGACCTGTGGAAACAGGGGCCAAGCTGGTTAAGAGAGGAGCCAATAGAATATCCGAGACCTGCTGCTATCTCTACCAATGAAGAAAAGAAAATTGTTAAGGTTCATTTCGCTAAAGTAGAGGATATGTTTGATGATAAATTTTGGTCGCGCTTTTCGTCATGGAGAAAGCTCGTGAGGGTGATTGCATTTTGTAGAAGGTTCTCATGGATTATAAAATGTCGGAGGAATAAAATAAAAATTGAACCTTACCTGTCCGTAGCGGAGATTCAATGGGCTTCGAGGTTTTGCATCCAGAAGGCTCAACAACAATGGTTCTCTGTAGAAATCGACTGTCTTAGTAACAAACAACCTGTGAAAAAAAAGAGTCCTTTATTTAGGTTAAATGCATTTATTGATGAACATAATATACTGAGAGTTGGAGGAAGAATTCGTCATTCTTCACTCTCTGATAATGCAAAGCACCCAATTGTAATACCGCATACTTCAATATTGTCTAAATTGATAGTAGCCGATGCCCATGAAAGAACTTATCATGGAGGGCAACAATTGGTTTTGTATTTTATACAATGTAGATATTGGATAAGTAGGCTTAAAAATATGGTACGGGAGCACATACACGGTTGTATTCCGTGTATTCGATACGCAGCCACGACCAGGCAACAGTTAATGGGTGAGCTTCCAGCTTGTCGGATGACTCCTGGCAAGCCGTTCTTAAATTCAGGAGTTGATTATGCAGGCCCCATTAACATGCGCGTATCAAAAGGTCGCGGTCAACGTTCGTACAAGGGATACATCTGCTTGTTTGTATGTATGACCACGCGCGCCGTACATATTGAGGCCGTTTCCGATATGACAACGGAGAGTTTTTTAGCAGCGTTTAAAAGGTTTGTCGCCAGACGTGGTCCTTGTCATCACATCTGGAGTGATAACGGAACAAACTTCGTTGGTGCTGCTAAAGAGCTGCAAGTGCTTTTTGCACATGAAAGTTCTTTGTTCAAGGACATAGCAGCAGCTCTTGCAACCTCTCAAACAGAATGGCACTTTATTCCTCCCCATGCTCCAAATTTCGGTGGAGTGTGGGAAGCAGGGATCAAAAGTGCCAAATACCACCTAAAACGCGTCGTCGGAGACTCCACACTTACATTTGAAGAAATGTCGACTGTATTATCGCAGATCGAGGCGTGCTTGAATTCCAGGCCACTGTCGCAAGGCAGTAGTGATCCAAATGACCCAGCACCTTTAACACCCGGCCACTTCTTAGTGGGCCACCCGTTGGTTGTACCACCTGACTATAATTTTGAGTCCTCTACTATGAGTTTATTGCGAAGGTGGCAATTAGTGCAACGTATGGTGCAGTCCTTTTGGCGTAAATGGCAACAAGAATACCTCACAGGGTTTTTTCAAAGGTATAAATGGGTTACACCCACGCCCGATTTTAAATTAAATGATATAGTATTAGTTAAAGAAAGTAACTTACCTCCTGCCAAATGGATGTATGGTAGAATTATTCAGCTCCATCCGGGCAAAGACGGCTTGACGCGTGTTGTTACTCTTCGTTGTAAAGGCACCACAATAAAACGTCCTACTTCAAAGTTATGCTGGCTCCCAGTCACAAATGACTGAGGTTCATAATTGTTTGTTTATTTGATTAGGTGTAATACTGCAGCCTTTTTGTATTTAGTTTTAAATTAGATTTAAGTAAGGCGCCGGAAATGTCGGAACCAATTTAAATTCTACTTGTTAATTATTTTATAAATTTTACGCCACTGTGGTTAGATTGACTTCTCACACACGTTACCTAATTAGATTTTGTTCTGTGTTAACACTAAAATGGTTAAGTAGTTTAAGTAAGTTATGTTTTGAATGCAACATACTTAGTATGTTAGTTGTAAGCAAATTTAGTTGTATAAAAATACCGTCCACTTATGAAATTATTGTTTAAATCATACAGTCCATTGCTATTGTTTGTAAATTCGAAAATATTGCTCATGGTGGGCGGTACTAAAAGGAAAATAATCCTTTTGGTGGGCGGAATGTTTAAGAGCTATTTCGATCCCGAACGCCAAACAAGGCAATAATTGAATTTAAAGTTATTCGATGGCTCGATAGATGGCGTTAGGATCGAAATAGATCGCGATATGGTTTCGTTCGCAATCCAGGTATATAAGGCGGCTGCAACTCGAATAAATTGTCTCAACTTGGGAATCGTTTTGTGTTTTACTTAATTGCCCTGTGGTTGTTTGGCTAAGTAAAGATCTTGTACAATAATTAAATGCATTACATCGTAAATTGACACCAAACTATTTTTTGTTCAAAATGACTCTTAAGTTTGGTGCCATTTTGAATAGAAAAATGTTCGTTTAGGACGTTATTATGAAATAAATTGAGATTATTTACCTATAAGACAGTAGAATGTTTCACAATCTTTTCTATTTATCATATACAATTGTGTAGTTTATTATTATGAAGCTGTGATTTGTATATCTATAAAAATTGCCGCGAAGTATTGACAAAAAGTACTGACTGCAAAAAAGATTTCCGTTCCTTTTATTCAAGCCCCGTGTTTTTTCATGTTTATTATTGTAAATTAAGAAACAGATATAGATAGGATATAGAAATAATAATTTTAGTCGACATTGTTAATGTTTTTTTAGTGTAAATAGGTACTTACCACGGAGGTACTTACAGTGGATTTGGAATGTAACGACATTGAAGGGACGGCGTAATTTCGTCGTTATATCCCGGAGCCGTAACAGGCATAGGTGTAATATTTTGTCACGGTTTTTCCACATAGTAGATATTGCTGAATGGGAAACTTTCTGTTCTTTACACTGATCACTATAGTTTTCACCATTTTTCAATTTTGAAATGATTTCTGCCTTTTTTTACAGTGAATGAGCGTCTAGGAGCCATACTTATTCAAAAGTCTAAACACAGTTGCCGTTCAGAATATCACTTTGTAACTGAATCTTTTTAACTCCGAAATGTACACGCTTACCTGCGTAGTACGGCCGTGTCCCTAGCTCATAATTATAAACAATAGGACCACAATTGCTGACCATCTGTGCGAATTATTAATTAATCTAATATTACTACTGTGCATATACTAACAGATGGCCCTTCGAATCAATATCGCAACAAGTAGGTATATATTTTACAATATGTCACAGCTGCAAAATGTCTTCTCATCATTAAAGTCAGTAACTAAGAACTATCAGGAAGCCGGCCACGGTAAAGGTGCTCCAGATGGTGTCGGCACTGTAGTTAAAAGGATGGCTGACTACTGATGATGGTGATGTGGGGGACTTCTCAACATTTGTTGGTATTGTGCGAGAAAACATAAAAAATGTCAAGATAAGGTTTATAGAATAACATGAGATTAAAGAAAAACAAATTCATCTCCCCAATAACATAGCTTCTTTTAAAGGACCTACGTTAGTCCACTAGGTGCTTTTGAACTCCGAATCGGAGTTTCTTGAGTTGTTACGAGTGTGTTAACACCATTTGTCAGCACGACAAGCACATACAATTGCATAAAATTTACAAAAGTGCAATAGATTCCGAAGTCAGTAATGTTAAAATAATACCTCCTCATAAGAATATTAAAATATTGAGCGATATCACCATTAAACACGTCAATACGCCCCATTAATATGGAATACTTAAAAATTTAATCAATACTTGAATACTTTAAGTTTAAAGAAAACTACTGTTTTAATTATATGGATAATTTTAATTTGTGTATTTAGACTGTGATTAGTTGTTACATATTTGTTTTAAGATTGTGCTTAACCGAATATATTAAATTTTAAAATTAAAGATCCTCTAAGAAGACTGAAAAATTATATGCATCCAAATATTATTTTTATAATTGTTAAGATACATTAAACTGATTTAATCCATTTGGGTTAGTTTCATTTTAATTTTCTGACATAAAGATAAAGATAAAGATAATTTATTTGTCTCAACATGTTTACAATTAGGTATTACAGCAAGTTTAGTGCCAACATGTTCTGTCTCGTTAGACATGCAAATATATAAGGATTAAAAAAAAACATAAGTAGGCATTCTAATGTAGGTACATAAGTTAGTGCTGTCGAGGATTTAATATAATGTCGATCATCGACATCATATTAGATAGATATAGATCGTCGACATCGCAAAATTATTAAAATAAGTGACTACAGTTGTTTTTTTTTTTAAATTGTCATTAGTAGGCATCTAATCTCATTAGTATTTTAGATAATTTCATTAGTGTAACAACATCACTCATTCGTGTCACTCTGATTTAAATTTTTTAAGTTTTCATAAAAAAATCATTAATATTTTATTTAACTTATTTTAATATAACCTCTTAAAGTGGGGTTATCCATTAATTACCCAAAAAACGGGTATTTAAAAATCAAACAAAAAAGTATTATTTTAATTCGAAATTTGAAATCGACCCTATTACACAAAAACAGTAACCAAAATACAATTCAAAACTTATAAATTTAGCTTGGTGAGTTACAAATTTTGCAAATGGTGCTTGTTACACTAGGACTTATACCTGCAGTAACAACACACTAATAGCCTGCGCAGACGAGGGATTTTTGTCCGCGTACTTTTTTATCCGCTAAAATAGATCGCTTACAACTGTATCGAGTAACGCAAACGAGGGATTAAAAGTACCGCGTACAAAAAGTCGCCCGAATAACTGAGTGCATGCAGGGAGCGGACCGGACAAAAGTACGGAGGAGTCCCCGAATAAAATAGCGCTCTTGTGACTAGGCGAAGCAACGCACATGGAGGTCTTTAGTCCGCGTTGTGCGCTCGAGAGTGACGTACGTATGCACAACTGTATTTACAATTTCGGGCAACAAATGATCGCACGCCGTGTGCGTTGAGTTCGCGGTAAATCCGCGGCGAACTTTTTATTCGCGGAGCATACTTTTTTCTCCGCCGCGGAGGAAAGTCCGTCGTCTGCGCAGGCTATTAAGCAGACGCGGCTCGAGCTCTTTTTTCACAAACAAACACGTACTTCAACAGTGTCCATAGCTATTTAATCTACGATATGTCGGCACAGATAAAATTTGACGCATGAAACACTGAATCGCATTAACTTTTAAACTACACAGACCGACAAATTTTCATATATTAAAACAAATCACTTGTACAATTAAAATTCAAGTCTGTTGTCGATGGTCCAGCCAGAAAGTTACACTGACGCGCCTGTAAGATATTGTCATATAATACGTGGGGACATTCGGATGGCATATTCTGTGGGCGCTTCTGAAATCCAGTAGCGATAGTCGCCACTTACCATTATCAGACCACAGTAGTGAGGCCAACATGCACCGTGAGTTATTCTAGAAGAATACATAATTCCATCATCGTCGGGCCAAGCACAAAGTAATAGTTCTATTATTAGTGCGTACAATGGTGATATTTGTGTTTAGAGGTAAAGTAGGTAAGAAATAACAACAAATGTTTGGTGGTGGTCAATATTTATTTATAATCCATATTAATTAATATTGCGATAATAATGTAAACAATAACCGAACATGTGACACGACGCGTCGTCTGCGGGTGATGTACATCTGACATGATAGCATCCACTTAGAGCAAGGGACGAGTCTGCAGTGAGGTGTAGGTACAGTGTGTGGGAGCTAGTCCTGCGAGACGGGCGGCGGCGGCGGCGGCGGCGCGAGGAAGGCGGGAGGGGGGGGCGCGCCCCACGGGGGGGGGTTGAACCCGCCGCGCCACGACATGCCCATCATGCCTGCGGGGAGGGGGACGGTACAGGGTCTATCGTCTACATTACAAGGTTGAACCCAGTTACGCGGTGAACTAAAATTGTATATAGATATAAGGTTCATCTTGTAATGGGATCACCACTGTAATATTTTTATTAATTAATTTTTGCGATGTTTCTAAACAAGACAAGAGCTGGGGGGTCCTACCACTACCTCTTATAGCAGTGTTATTAGAATCTTACTTAAGATTGCTATATGAGGTTGTGGTAAGGCCCCTGAGTTTTTAAATCAAGAAGAAGCAGAACAAAGTTTTTATAGCAACATTTGTATAGTTCCTGGATGTTGCATTAGTTTATCCTGGGGGCCTACCATCACCTCTTAGAGCAGTTTTATTTCAATGTTACTTTGTGTTTTGTTTTTCCTTTTGTATTATTAAAAACAAGGATAGAGTCAAAGTAAGGTCTGCTATAAGAGGTTGTGGTCCTTGGTTTTATGTGTCGAAGGGGTTGTGGTAGAGCCCCTGGACGAGACAACAATGAAGGGTGATATTGTAGTCTATTACAAGTGTAGAGCAAACGTACCTGGCGGCGGCGGAGGCATGTGCGGGCCGGCCGGACCACCCATCTTGCCGTCCTGACAAACAACAACACATATCATTACTTATCACATGGCACCCACACCACTCACTATCATCTATATGTACTAAGATATCTATCAAGAAGGAGGTAGCCGGTTTTAACGCTAGTGCCGCCCCTGGGGGACGCTAGTGCCGCCCCTGGGGGACGCTAGTGCCGCCCCTGGGGGGCGCTAGTGCCGCCCCTGGGGGACACTAGTGTCGCCCCTGGGGCGCGCAGGTGCACAGCGCGCGTGGTACCTGGTGGTGCATGGGGTGCGGCGGGTGCGGGGGGCGCGGCGGCGGGTGCGCGGGGGGCGGCGGCGGCGGGTATGCGCCCAGCGAGCTCCCCGGCGGCGGCGGCTGCACTCCCGCTGTAACACATACTTAATTAGATGTGTGTTTGTTACCACTCAGCGAATCGATTTCGATGGAAATTGGTATGTAAATAGATTCGGGGGCAGAGACAGACATTCCTACTTTTTATCTCGATAATCGGTTCTTGCGGGCGCAGCTAGTACAGTAATAAGTGTATAATTACCGAGCCATGGTGCGGGTTGTGAGGTAGGCGGCGGCGGCGGCGGGTACGCGCCTCCCGACATGTCACCTGTACCAAAATGAAAATGAAAATATATTTTATTCATATAGGTTATTTAAATTAACACTTATGAACGTTAAAAATTACAAAATGTCAGCTAATTAACCTAGGGCCATGAGATGAACTGGCAAGAAACTCAGGTCATTCTTTTATTACAATTTTAAGCAGCATGCAAAATGACAGGCGACACTTAATTAATTTTGCTCATAACATGTTTACAGGTTGTATACAGTACAGCATGTCCTAACGCATTATTACGGTATGCAAAAATATACACAGCATTGTTTCAACATTATGACGGTTTTATGAGATGGATCTTAAAAATATATTATATGTGTAAAATGGTTGGTAAAGAATTACAGATTTAATTTTATTGAATTGTTATATTGTTTAATTGAATTGTTAGGTTTAAGACTTTAGATTACAAGGCGGCTGGACTGCAATATATAGAAGAACAGCTTCCATAGAAAAAGGAGAACAGCATCACAATAGTGTGTATATATTTTAGATAGGCTATATAATATTAGTTATAAATTAACGTACAGTTAATATACTGTGGTAGCGACATACCGGGCGGCGGCAGTATGGCGCGCGCGGGCTGCTGCGGCGCGAACAGCGAGGGGGGGAAGCGCCGCCCCCCGCCGCCCCCCCCGCCACCACCGCCACCCGCGCCGGGGGGCGCCTCGCCCAGCTCCGCCATCAAAGACATGTACTCCTCGTCTATTTTAGCCTGGAACGTACAATATAATCAAAACAATGAGATTTACAATAACCAGCTGCATGCTGGTTATTGTAAAGTAGTAATAATAATAATAATATTTCAACAACTACACACAACGCCATCTAGACCCAAAGTAAGCATATTATATGCTTGTGTTATGGGTTCTAGAAATGCGGATATACATACTTAAATACTTCTTTTTTTTTTTGTAAATACATACATAATATTATACATAGAAACACCCAGACCAATGCAAATAGACATGTTCATGCACACAAATATTTGCACTGAGCGGGAATCGAACCCGCGACCTCTGCGTGGCAGTCCATACACAGTACCACCGAACCACAGAGGCAGTCAAGTAGTGAGTGATATGATAATATAAAGAAGTGACGAAGGATGATATGGATATTCCTAATTGTCAGCTATCTGTATCTACATCAGAAACTTCACATCCATAACATCCCTGGAAGTACCGATGAAGGGATACGTAAAAAACTAAGTAAAATCACAGCTATAATTGGTCGGTTTTAAATGTGCTTTTATCAAAGTGACTTGCGCGCGCACCTTGTGACAGCGCGAACGTAGGCGAAATGTTTGAGAACCAAGAACAAGTGCACTGTTTTTGCTCGCTAAACATTATTTGGTTGGTAATTGGGCCAGTGAAGCGGTAGACTATGCGCGCACGTACCTTGTTGGGCGCGTGCGCGAGCGCCTGCTGGCCGGGGCGCTTGGCGCGGCAGTCGCGCGCGATGTGGCCCGCGCCGCCGCACGACGAGCACACGATGCTGTTGGTCACGTTGGGCTTGTCGGGGCACTGCAACGTACACGCGACACACCATGTAACATGACACGTCAAAATAATACAATACACGATGATAAGATAAAGCAATGACAGAGCTGGGACGTTTTTTTTTTTTTTTTTTTTTATTGCCTACAGTAGACGAGCCAACAGCCCACCTGATGGTAAGTGGTAACTGCTGTCGCTCATAGACTTCTGCAATGCCAGGGGCTCTGCAAAGCCGCTGTCTACCGTATTAACGCTCTCTATAAACCTCGTTTGAAGAAGGACATGTCATAACGTTCGGGAAACACCGCAGCTGGTAGTTCGTTCTAGAGCACAGTCTGTAATTTTGACTTAGATGTGGCCAGATATATTTTATGTAATAATTCGAAAGAACTTGTGATACTTAATAATTGGTAAAAATTGCGACAGTAAAATTGTCTATATTTTCGAAGATTTTTTTTATTGTGAAAGTCCAATGACCTCAAAGAAAAGTTATTGTTTTTTTTTTTCTCCAAAAGTATTAATGGTATCGGTTTTTCTAATACCACAAACGACGTAATATCAGAATATTTATCCATATAAAAAATTAAGGAGCTGTAGCTCTGATTGTTAATGAAATACATGAATTTTTTTGAATTTCACTTTTTATTGATTTTTTTTTACCCCTATCATTACCGCATTTTCTCTTTGCTATAAATATGTGCGTAACTGTTGTTTATCATGTCCTAAAAAATTACATACGTAACTCAAAGGGGTGATGAGAAAAAGCGATTCTAAATATTTTAGAAATTTCTATGGAAATAGGGTTGTCCAAACGATAAATAAAAAACAAATAAAAAAGTTACATTTTGTCGTTGTCGTCATTATCGCAATCGATAAATATTTCGCCTGACGATAACACGATGTTGATATCGTCGGAATTACATACATCGACAGTTTTTTGCAACAATTGGTCGCCGTGTATGAGCACGTTATCCTGAGTCGGCTTTAAAAGTTTTAGAACTTTTTTGGGAATTTTAGACCGCTTATTATTTTTTTGTCTCTTGTCAATTGACATACTCGACAAAAGCGGGTCAGAAGACTCTAAAGCTCGGTGAATCAAGTCAAGGACGGTTGCTTTACGGCTGGACTTACGAGTGTGATGCTCACGATCGTAGCGCCAAAATTTGTTGCGTGATTCACCGGCTTGTTCCGAAAGCATTCCTATAGGTATAGGAATAGAATCAATAATTTGTGCACCATGCATTAAAATTTTGTGCATGGTGACAGACATGTTGTACCAACTGTATTTATGCACATATTTTGTTGCGACATCATTGCAAAACTCCTGAAACTTCTTAGATTCTATTTCTAAGCCACATGATATTGTCACCAGAATTGTATGTAGGTTATTGACAAGCCACTCTTCAACACCTAAAATATTGGCAAACGTCAATCGATTGGAATCAGACAAAGCCGTACGGGCAGTGTTCCCATCATTGGTTGTACCTGAATTTGGACGAACTACGTCAACCAATAGGAATAAATTAATCAAATGGTTAAGAAGGTTAGTGACAACCCTAAAGAAAATTAAAAAAAATTATATCTCATCACCCCTTTATTCTTTTGAGCTGATATTTTTTATTCAAATGTATTATTATGTCGTTCATATTTTCCATTAAAAAGAAAATGCGGTAATTTAAAAAGAAACCGGCAAAACAATATTTATGTTTTTGCTAAAAACATTGAATAACGTCTTAATTATCCGCGTTTCGAATCTAGTTTTTGGCTATATTATAGTTTTGTATTTTCTTAATGAGAAGATACTTAATTTATTCGATACTGATGTACCTGAAAAAAGATATTGCATTTCTATGGTTTCTATGGGGTTTTCTCGATAATTAGTATGTAGCCAAAACTACTCAAAAAAAATTGTCGTTGTCTTTGATAAGCCTCCAAAATAGTAAAAGCTATCAAATAAACACATAAACTGAACCTGGCCACAAGTAAGCCAAAATTACATACTGTGCAGAGCCTGCACGTACGTGGGAGAAATGAACGCTGAAAACGAACCGTGCTAGACGAGATCGTGTCCAGGTAGTATGGATGAACTTTGCTGCGATGTCGAGTGGTGCGATGATAGAAAGGAGACTATGGCACCAAGTCAAACAGTTCCTCAGAGCACTCCCCGTTGAACATACGATAGAGCACGCATAGAGAGCCAAAGTCCCTCCGCTGCTCCAGTGACTCTAATTTGTCTGTGAGATTGGGATCGTCGACGATTCGAACAGCTCGCCGTTGGAGGGAGTCAAGTGGGTCGAGCTGGTATTTGGGGGCTCCTGCCCACAGGTGAGAACAGTACTCCACGTGCGGTCGGACTCGTGCTTTGTATAGCACAAGCCGTTGAGATGACGTAAAGTACCGTCTGGCTCTGTTCAGGACGCCCAGCTTTTTGCTCGCCAGTATGGCTTTGTCTTCCAAACGCAGAGCTGCCGTTGAGCTGCGCCAGCTCGCGCAGCTGCATGCGTGCAGTACGAGGTACAAGGTACAAGGTACAGGCGGTACGTACGAGCCAGGTCTTGTGGTCGGTGGCGGAGCAGTTGGCGCAGCGCACGGCGTCGTTCTCCCGCAGCGTGCCGTTGAGCTGCGCCAGCTCGCGCAGCTGCATGCGTGCAGTACGAGGTACAAGGTACAAGGTACAGGCGGTACGTACGAGCCAGGTCTTGTGGTCGGTGGCGGAGCAGTTGGCGCAGCGCACGGCGTCGTTCTCCCGCAGCGTGCCGTTGAGCTGCGCCAGCTCGCGCAGCTGCATGCGTGCAGTACGAGGTACAAGGTACAAGGTACAGGCGGTACGTACGAGCCAGGTCTTGTGGTCGGTGGCGGAGCAGTTGGCGCAGCGCACGGCGTCGTTCTCCCGCAGCGTGCCGTTGAGCTGCGCCAGCTCGCGCAGCTGCATGCGTGCAGTACGAGGTACAAGGTACAAGGTACAGGCGGTACGTACGAGCCAGGTCTTGTGGTCGGTGGCGGAGCAGTTGGCGCAGCGCACGGCGTCGTTCTCCCGCAGCGTGCCGTTGAGCTGCGCCAGCTCGCGCAGCTGCATGCGTGCAGTACGAGGTACAAGGTACAAGGTACAGGCGGCACGTACGAGCCAGGTCTTGTGGTCGGTGGCGGAGCAGTTGGCGCAGCGCACGGCGTCGTTCTCCCGCAGCGTGCCGTTGAGCTGCGCCAGCTCGCGCAGCTGCATGCGTGCAGTACGAGGTACAAGGTACAAGGTACAGGCGGTACGTACGAGCCAGGTCTTGTGGTCGGTGGCGGAGCAGTTGGCGCAGCGCACGGCGTCGTTCTCCCGCAGCGTGCCGTTGAGCTGCGCCAGCTCGCGCAGCTGCATGCGTGCAGTACGAGGTACAAGGTACAAGGTACAGGCGGTACGTACGAGCCAGGTCTTGTGGTCGGTGGCGGAGCAGTTGGCGCAGCGCACGGCGTCGTTCTCCCGCAGCGTGCCGTTGAGCTGCGCCAGCTCGCGCAGCTGCATGCGTGCAGTACGAGGTACAAGGTACAAGGTACAGGCGGTACGTACGAGCCAGGTCTTGTGGTCGGTGGCGGAGCAGTTGGCGCAGCGCACGGCGTCGTTCTCCCGCAGCGTGCCGTTGAGCTGCGCCAGCTCGCGCAGCTGCATGCGTGCAGTACGAGGTACAAGGTACAAGGTACAGGCGGTACGTACGAGCCAGGTCTTGTGGTCGGTGGCGGAGCAGTTGGCGCAGCGCACGGCGTCGTTCTCCCGCAGCGTGCCGTTGAGCTGCGCCAGCTCGCGCAGCTGCATGCGTGCAGTACGAGGTACAAGGTACAAGGTACAGGCGGTACGTACGAGCCAGGTCTTGTGGTCGGTGGCGGAGCAGTTGGCGCAGCGCACGGCGTCGTTCTCCCGCAGCGTGCCGTTGAGCTGCGCCAGCTCGCGCAGCTGCATGCGTGCAGTACGAGGTACAAGGTACAAGGTACAGGCGGTACGTACGAGCCAGGTCTTGTGGTCGGTGGCGGAGCAGTTGGCGCAGCGCACGGCGTCGTTCTCCCGCAGCGTGCCGTTGAGCTGCGCCAGCTCGCGCAGCTGCATGCGTGCAGTACGAGGTACAAGGTACAAGGTACAGGCGGTACGTACGAGCCAGGTCTTGTGGTCGGTGGCGGAGCAGTTGGCGCAGCGCACGGCGTCGTTCTCCCGCAGCGTGCCGTTGAGCTGCGCCAGCTCGCGCAGCTGCATGCGTGCAGTACGAGGTACAAGGTACAAGGTACAGGCGGTACGTACGAGCCAGGTCTTGTGGTCGGTGGCGGAGCAGTTGGCGCAGCGCACGGCGTCGTTCTCCCGCAGCGTGCCGTTGAGCTGCGCCAGCTCGCGCAGCTGCATGCGTGCAGTACGAGGTACAAGGTACAAGGTACAGGCGGTACGTACGAGCCAGGTCTTGTGGTCGGTGGCGGAGCAGTTGGCGCAGCGCACGGCGTCGTTCTCCCGCAGCGTGCCGTTGAGCTGCGCCAGCTCGCGCAGCTGCATGCGTGCAGTACGAGGTACAAGGTACAAGGTACAGGCGGTACGTACGAGCCAGGTCTTGTGGTCGGTGGCGGAGCAGTTGGCGCAGCGCACGGCGTCGTTCTCCCGCAGCGTGCCGTTGAGCTGCGCCAGCTCGCGCAGCTGCATGCGTGCAGTACGAGGTACAAGGTACAAGGTACAGGCGGTACGTACGAGCCAGGTCTTGTGGTCGGTGGCGGAGCAGTTGGCGCAGCGCACGGCGTCGTTCTCCCGCAGCGTGCCGTTGAGCTGCGCCAGCTCGCGCAGCTGCATGCGTGCAGTACGAGGTACAAGGTACAAGGTACAGGCGGTACGTACGAGCCAGGTCTTGTGGTCGGTGGCGGAGCAGTTGGCGCAGCGCACGGCGTCGTTCTCCCGCAGCGTGCCGTTGAGCTGCGCCAGCTCGCGCAGCTGCATGCGTGCAGTACGAGGTACAAGGTACAAGGTACAGGCGGTACGTACGAGCCAGGTCTTGTGGTCGGTGGCGGAGCAGTTGGCGCAGCGCACGGCGTCGTTCTCCCGCAGCGTGCCGTTGAGCTGCGCCAGCTCGCGCAGCTGCATGCGTGCAGTACGAGGTACAAGGTACAAGGTACAGGCGGTACGTACGAGCCAGGTCTTGTGGTCGGTGGCGGAGCAGTTGGCGCAGCGCACGGCGTCGTTCTCCCGCAGCGTGCCGTTGAGCTGCGCCAGCTCGCGCAGCTGCATGCGTGCAGTACGAGGTACAAGGTACAAGGTACAGGCGGTACGTACGAGCCAGGTCTTGTGGTCGGTGGCGGAGCAGTTGGCGCAGCGCACGGCGTCGTTCTCCCGCAGCGTGCCGTTGAGCTGCGCCAGCTCGCGCAGCTACATGCGTGCAGTACGAGGTACAAGGTACAAGGTACAGGCGGTACGTACGAGCCAGGTCTTGTGGTCGGTGGCGGAGCAGTTGGCGCAGCGCACGGCGTCGTTCTCCCGCAGCGTGCCGTTGAGCTGCGCCAGCTCGCGCAGCTGCATGCGTGCAGTACGAGGTACAAGGTACAAGGTACAGGCGGTACGTACGAGCCAGGTCTTGTGGTCGGTGGCGGAGCAGTTGGCGCAGCGCACGGCGTCGTTCTCCCGCAGCGTGCCGTTGAGCTGCGCCAGCTCGCGCAGCTGCATGCGTGCAGTACGAGGTACAAGGTACAAGGTACAGGCGGTACGTACGAGCCAGGTCTTGTGGTCGGTGGCGGAGCAGTTGGCGCAGCGCACGGCGTCGTTCTCCCGCAGCGTGCCGTTGAGCTGCGCCAGCTCGCGCAGCTGCATGCGTGCAGTACGAGGTACAAGGTACAAGGTACAGGCGGTACGTACGAGCCAGGTCTTGTGGTCGGTGGCGGAGCAGTTGGCGCAGCGCACGGCGTCGTTCTCCCGCAGCGTGCCGTTGAGCTGCGCCAGCTCGCGCAGCTGCATGCGTGCAGTACGAGGTACAAGGTACAAGGTACAGGCGGTACGTACGAGCCAGGTCTTGTGGTCGGTGGCGGAGCAGTTGGCGCAGCGCACGGCGTCGTTCTCCCGCAGCGTGCCGTTGAGCTGCGCCAGCTCGCGCAGCTGCATGCGTGCAGTACGAGGTACAAGGTACAAGGTACAGGCGGTACGTACGAGCCAGGTCTTGTGGTCGGTGGCGGAGCAGTTGGCGCAGCGCACGGCGTCGTTCTCCCGCAGCGTGCCGTTGAGCTGCGCCAGCTCGCGCAGCTGCATGCGTGCAGTACGAGGTACAAGGTACAAGGTACAGGCGGTACGTACGAGCCAGGTCTTGTGGTCGGTGGCGGAGCAGTTGGCGCAGCGCACGGCGTCGTTCTCCCGCAGCGTGCCGTTGAGCTGCGCCAGCTCGCGCAGCTGCATGCGTGCAGTACGAGGTACAAGGTACAAGGTACAGGCGGTACGTACGAGCCAGGTCTTGTGGTCGGTGGCGGAGCAGTTGGCGCAGCGCACGGCGTCGTTCTCCCGCAGCGTGCCGTTGAGCTGCGCCAGCTCGCGCAGCTGCATGCGTGCAGTACGAGGTACAAGGTACAAGGTACAGGCGGTACGTACGAGCCAGGTCTTGTGGTCGGTGGCGGAGCAGTTGGCGCAGCGCACGGCGTCGTTCTCCCGCAGCGTGCCGTTGAGCTGCGCCAGCTCGCGCAGCTGCATGCGTGCAGTACGAGGTACAAGGTACAAGGTACAGGCGGTACGTACGAGCCAGGTCTTGTGGTCGGTGGCGGAGCAGTTGGCGCAGCGCACGGCGTCGTTCTCCCGCAGCGTGCCGTTGAGCTGCGCCAGCTCGCGCAGCTGCATGCGTGCAGTACGAGGTACAAGGTACAAGGTACAGGCGGTACGTACGAGCCAGGTCTTGTGGTCGGTGGCGGAGCAGTTGGCGCAGCGCACGGCGTCGTTCTCCCGCAGCGTGCCGTTGAGCTGCGCCAGCTCGCGCAGCTGCATGCGTGCAGTACGAGGTACAAGGTACAAGGTACAGGCGGTACGTACGAGCCAGGTCTTGTGGTCGGTGGCGGAGCAGTTGGCGCAGCGCACGGCGTCGTTCTCCCGCAGCGTGCCGTTGAGCTGCGCCAGCTCGCGCAGCTGCATGCGTGCAGTACGAGGTACAAGGTACAAGGTACAGGCGGTACGTACGAGCCAGGTCTTGTGGTCGGTGGCGGAGCAGTTGGCGCAGCGCACGGCGTCGTTCTCCCGCAGCGTGCCGTTGAGCTGCGCCAGCTCGCGCAGCTGCATGCGTGCAGTACGAGGTACAAGGTACAAGGTACAGGCGGCACGTACGAGCCAGGTCTTGTGGTCGGTGGCGGAGCAGTTGGCGCAGCGCACGGCGTCGTTCTCCCGCAGCGTGCCGTTGAGCTGCGCCAGCTCGCGCAGCTGCATGCGTGCAGTACGAGGTACAAGGTACAAGGTACAGGCGGTACGTACGAGCCAGGTCTTGTGGTCGGTGGCGGAGCAGTTGGCGCAGCGCACGGCGTCGTTCTCCCGCAGCGTGCCGTTGAGCTGCGCCAGCTCGCGCAGCTGCATGCGTGCAGTACGAGGTACAAGGTACAAGGTACAGGCGGCACGTACGAGCCAGGTCTTGTGGTCGGTGGCGGAGCAGTTGGCGCAGCGCACGGCGTCGTTCTCCCGCAGCGTG
This sequence comes from Parascotia fuliginaria, assembly GCA_963082885.1. Lineage (NCBI taxonomy): Eukaryota > Metazoa > Arthropoda > Insecta > Lepidoptera > Erebidae > Parascotia > Parascotia fuliginaria. The sequence continues at coordinate 19,010,666 of OY720181.1, read as the reverse complement.
CCGTTGAGCTGCGCCAGCTCGCGCAGCTGCATGCGTGCAGTACGAGGTACAAGGTACAAGGTACAGGCGGCACGTACGAGCCAGGTCTTGTGGTCGGTGGCGGAGCAGTTGGCGCAGCGCACGGCGTCGTTCTCCCGCAGCGTGCCGTTGAGCTGCGCCAGCTTGCGCAGCTGCATGCGTGCAGTACGAGGTACAAGGTACAAGGTACAGGCGGTACGTACGAGCCAGGTCTTGTGGTCGGTGGCGGAGCAGTTGGCGCAGCGCACGGCGTCGTTCTCCCGCAGCGTGCCGTTGAGCTGCGCCAGCTCGCGCAGCTGCATGCGTGCAGTACGAGGTACAAGGTACAAGGTACAGGCGGTACGTACGAGCCAGGTCTTGTGGTCGGTGGCGGAGCAGTTGGCGCAGCGCACGGCGTCGTTCTCCCGCAGCGTGCCGTTGAGCTGCGCCAGCTCGCGCAGCTGCATGCGTGCAGTACGAGGTACAAGGTACAGGGTACAGGCGGTACGTACGAGCCAGGTCTTGTGGTCGGTGGCGGAGCAGTTGGCGCAGCGCACGGCGTCGTTCTCCCGCAGCGTGCCGTTGAGCTGCGCCAGCTCGCGCAGCTGCATGCGTGCAGTACGAGGTACAAGGTACAAGGTACAGGCGGTACGTACGAGCCAGGTCTTGTGGTCGGTGGCGGAGCAGTTGGCGCAGCGCACGGCGTCGTTCTCCCGCAGCGTGCCGTTGAGCTGCGCCAGCTCGCGCAGCTGCATGCGTGCAGTACGAGGTACAAGGTACAAGGTACAGGCGGTACGTACGAGCCAGGTCTTGTGGTCGGTGGCGGAGCAGTTGGCGCAGCGCACGGCGTCGTTCTCCCGCAGCGTGCCGTTGAGCTGCGCCAGCTCGCGCAGCTGCATGCGTGCAGTACGAGGTACAAGGTACAAGGTACAGGCGGTACGTACGAGCCAGGTCTTGTGGTCGGTGGCGGAGCAGTTGGCGCAGCGCACGGCGTCGTTCTCCCGCAGCGTGCCGTTGAGCTGCGCCAGCTCGCGCAGCTGCATGCGTGCAGTACGAGGTACAAGGTACAAGGTACAGGCGGTACGTACGAGCCAGGTCTTGTGGTCGGTGGCGGAGCAGTTGGCGCAGCGCACGGCGTCGTTCTCCCGCAGCGTGCCGTTGAGCTGCGCCAGCTCGCGCAGCTGCATGCGTGCAGTACGAGGTACAAGGTACAAGGTACAGGCGGTACGTACGAGCCAGGTCTTGTGGTCGGTGGCGGAGCAGTTGGCGCAGCGCACGGCGTCGTTCTCCCGCAGCGTGCCGTTGAGCTGCGCCAGCTCGCGCAGCTGCATGCGTGCAGTACGAGGTACAAGGTACAAGGTACAGGCGGTACGTACGAGCCAGGTCTTGTGGTCGGTGGCGGAGCAGTTGGCGCAGCGCACGGCGTCGTTCTCCCGCAGCGTGCCGTTGAGCTGCGCCAGCTCGCGCAGCTGCATGCGTGCAGTACGAGGTACAAGGTACAAGGTACAGGCGGTACGTACGAGCCAGGTCTTGTGGTCGGTGGCGGAGCAGTTGGCGCAGCGCACGGCGTCGTTCTCCCGCAGCGTGCCGTTGAGCTGCGCCAGCTCGCGCAGCTACATGCGTGCAGTACGAGGTACAAGGTACAAGGTACAGGCGGTACGTACGAGCCAGGTCTTGTGGTCGGTGGCGGAGCAGTTGGCGCAGCGCACGGCGTCGTTCTCCCGCAGCGTGCCGTTGAGCTGCGCCAGCTCGCGCAGCTGCATGCGGCGCAGGTCGTTCTGCCCCTCCGGCACCTCCACGCCCTGCCGGATCACCTCCTTGATCTGTGGACACGCAGCACTGTTAGTTTGCTGTATAACGTACCGTGCGCAAGTCGCATGGAACGGGACGGTCCGTACCTTCTCGACCGCCTTCTTGACGCAGTCCGCGTTGGTGGCGGTGATGTACGCGTGCAGCGGCTCGTCCTCGCCGGGCAGCGGCTGCCCGTCCTTGCGCCCCACCTTGCCCTCCTTCACCGAGCCCTTGCCGCGGATTATTATCTTGGCGCCCGTCTCCTTCTCCATCGCTAACGACACAACACACCGTTATTGTTTTTACATTTCGTGCTTCGGTAAATTCTACTAATCTATCTAAAGCCTTTGAGTGCGTTTAACACAGTAAGCTCTTGCGTAAATGTTATATTGCTAGAAATACCGCTCATATCAAATTGCATTCACTTTACTGAATAAAAACAAATTATGTTGACATAAATGGAAATAGGTCATCAAGATTGCTAGCAACGCAACGGTAAGCGTACCGCAAGGCACTATTCTAGGCCCACTTCACTTTTTACTTTTTATAACTGAACCTACTATCGTCTTTATAACTAAAAACCAAGCTATTTTATTATTGTTTTGCAAAGGGCTAACCTTTGAGCGTGTTGCCGCGCGGTCCGATGAGCAGACCAACGAAGTTAATGTCGGGGTGTTCTTCCTGCGGGATCATCACCTTGTCGTGCACGCGTATGATGGGCGGCCTGCGACAGACAAGCGCGGGATAGATCAGTAGCGTCGGGTCGGTCCCTCACTTCACTCAGCACAAGGACGGGTCGGCTCACTTGTAGTCTGGCGGCGGCTTGAACTCGGGGTTGATCTGCTGCATGCGCTGCACGAGGCGGTGGCGCTCCTCCTCGAGCTTGCGGCGCGTGCGGTACTCGCGCGTGTTCAGCCGCTTGCCGTCCGTCGAGTAGATGGGCTCCGGCGACGGCGACCTGCGCACCCGCGGCGTGAGTGTGCGCGCACCCGGCGACGCTCGCTAGTGCGACACTACCGAGCGCCGCCGCGACTAGACAGGTGAGTGTAATCGAGTGTACTGATACCCTACGGTAATACTACCCCTAACCGATTGAGAATAAATAATTCAATTAATTTTATCCTGAAATTTTAATTAAGCTCATTAGCCCTGAAAATAATTCAGTGATTAATATCGACCTGCGCTGAAAAATTATTGATTAGAGGAGTTTAGTTAATTAATTGAATCATTAGTTTTGAGCAGTCTGTATATTGCGACCTGCAAAATTAAGAAAATTGCGCATTAGTAGGGCGGGGAGCTCGCGACACGCTCCGAGGTTCGTAATATCAGTGCGCAGGGCCGTGAGAGTTCATTCACTACTACATCGGCCCACTGAACGTAACACTTGTTCGCATTACATCAGTACATGACGGTTCAGACCGTGGCAGGCCGAGTGCCAGTGCAAGGGCGCTGGCGGTGCGCGGGAGCGTTCGCTACGACTAGAGATAAGTAATGAAAGCATAGTGTTCGATACTCAGTAATGTGCGGAGCGGGCGCGCCGCGGTGGGGGCGCCGGACACAAACCTCTCCTCGATGTTGGCGGGGATGCCGAGGTCGCCCGAGCGCAGCTTGCGGGACACCTCCTCGATCTGCAGCTGAACTGCAAGGGAACGGGTTAGCCACGCGCGGCCAGACGCACACATTAGAATACTGACGCCAACACTCGCCACTCTTACCTACGTATGCACGCATCTATATACTAGTTACAACTAGGCACATGTGTTACTACAGCGGAGGTCGGCGCTCACGCTGAAAGAGGTTCGTTAGGTAAGAGGCTGAAATCAACATACAATATTGCTTGCGTACTGAGCGTTATATTGAGACATTATATTATGTAAGTTTATATATTATTATTATAAAGTAAGAGGCCGCGGGCGGCTGGCTGCCGGAGTGAGACGAGCGGAGGGGAGCGGCCGCGGCTCGCAGCGGACGGGGCGGCGCTCTCCACGCAACGCATGGGAACCGACTAAGGGAACGGGCCTCGCGCCGCGGCCGCTACTCGCCGAGCACGTCTGCGGAACACACGGACACACAATACTAGCTCCCCGCTCCCCTATGTGGTCGGTACTGATATACGGCGAGTGATAGATGCGGGTGTACTCACGCAAGTACTGCTCCTCCTGCTCGCGCGTGAGCGTGGACGGCAGCACGGTGGGCAGGCCGGGGATGAAGGTCTTGTCGTGCTCGGAGCCCATCCAGCGCGTGCGTCGCCGGCGCGCGCGTCGCTCGGCCGCCGTCTCACCCACGGGCCCGAGCCCGTCGTCCTGGTCGTCGTCGGGGTGGTAGTCGTGGTGCGAGGGCTTGTCCCGGTAGCGCGACTCGGTGCGCGCCTGCATCAGCTCCAGCTTCTGCTGCACGGAGGTGGGCGGCGGGATGGCCGTGGCGGCCGACAGCGCCGCGGCCGCCGCCGCCGCCGGCTGCACGGGCGCCGCCATGCGCCGCTGCGCCACAAACGTCTGTTACCCGCCACGGCGGACACGCGCGGGGAGGGGAAACATAACAACATAACTCAACTGAACCTACACACCGGTGATGCCACCGACACTCACACTTATTTATTGCTCATCAAACATGTGTATATTGCCTTTCAAATATTTGTTACACTAATTTTTACCGAACTTTTGACCATTTTTTTAAACAACCACTAAAAAGAAAGAACATAATTATTTTCAACAATAAACTATAACCAGGAGGATACATACATTAAAAAATGGCACATGACACCACCAATGGGAAGCGCCATATATTTATGATGAGCAAACTATCCTGCAAATGTGGTCAAATGACATCGGTTGTAAGCCACTTCCTATCAGACCCATTGATAATTGCTCAGTATGGCTTTGTTCAGTAGTGGGACTTACCAGACGTTGATAATTAAACGAGTTTCTTAAGAACCTACTTTGATCAATTCTGTTAGATAATAATGTCCAACAGTGGAAGTCTTTTGGCTAAAATCATGAAGATGTAAGTAGAATTTATTAGATTTTCTACTTGTACAACATTTAAATAGCAAGTTTATTACTAGTTACACAGTTGATAACAAAGGACCACCATCATAAGTCTACTACAAAGCCAGGCATTCATGTTTGACTAACAGATAATTCAGTGTTTGGATTACATAAATTAGTATTTGTTGCATCACTAGTGAAAACTATAAACATTAAAAAATATAAGAAAAATAAATAGATAACTTTTATATGTATTGCAAATAATAAGACATAAAGTGTAAAGCATAATTATAATATAGGTATAAGAGGAGTTGAAATATTTCTAAAACTTGCTTACCGCATAGTTGATATACTTCTACAACATGAAACAGCACAGTTACCACATGTGTCTACAGTATTACTAATAACATAACATGTACTCATATTAACTTATTGCAATTGAATACATTTGAAACATTGTTACCTCTCTTTCTCTAGCAGTGATGAAACATCTACTAATGCTCACACTAATTACATAAACACAAACCATTATTATAATTTACAAATATCTTGCTCACAATTAACTTGGAAACATAGAGAGCAAGATGTTTTTATAGCAGGTATATAGAGCCAAGCAAGTGATGTGTGAGTATACCTGTGCGACTGCGGCGGCGGCGAGTATGGCGGCCTGCGTGGCGGGGTTGATGGTGCCGTTGGAGGTGACATGCCGCGCCGTGGCCTTGGTGGTGGTGCCCACCATCTGGTCCAGCAGCGCTATCGTACCATCTCTGAGCACACCACTACACGTTAGCTTAATGAGTTGTCCTCCATAGTGGAAATAACACTAACACATTTTAAGTAGGTACTTGCCTGTCCTTAGACTTGCGGCTGCGACTGCGGCTCTCGCTGCGCGAGCGGCTGCGACTACGCCGCTTCTCCTTGTGACGATCGCGGCTGCGGCTCCGCTCTCGTTCCTTGTCTCTGCGATACCACAATACACACTAAGTCTAACAAATAATAGCTAAGATATAAAAACGGTACAGAGCTGTAAGTAAAGCACATACCTCTTGGAGCGATGTCGGTCACGGTCGCGATCACGATCACGATCCCTGTCTCTGTCTCGATCGCGATCCCGATCCCGATCGCGCTCCCTGTCTTTGTCGCGGTCGCGATCCCTGTTCTTGTCGCGATCACGCTCCTTATGACGATCGCGATCGCGAGATCTTGAACGACTTCTATCACGATGTCTCGAACTCATAACTCACGTAATCACAACAAATTGATAGAAACAAAATAGACTTCAATATAATAAATAATCGACTTTACGACGATAAATAACAATCAATAATTCCTAAATACACAAATTATTGTAATAGTCATAGGTGTTAAAATGTCTCTTTATATTTTGTTTAACTAGTTTTGATGCGCCAACAAGAAAGTGTAAATATGAGATTATACAAATACACCACACTTCACAGAATTTAGAAAGCGCTCACATCATTGCCATCGGGGTACGTACGATCGATTCACAAAACTAAGAGACCGACACACCACAAACAAGATGGCCACACGCTCAAACTAGGCATGGTAACTCCGGACAAACCTATATTCTCGGATATATATCCGGAACTGGATATGCCACGACTCCTTCCCTTTTCAAAATATTAATATATCCGACATATCCATATATCCACGCAACTCCGGACTGAGACTGAAGAGACATAACGATGACCGAACACGAATCTTTAACAAAAGCAGCCGCGACTGGATATGCCACGACTCCTTCTGTTGGGGCAGTATCCCAACAGTGTTGTTGTTGTTTGTTATGTGTTCCAAGTTTGTAGGATGCTGTGTTGATTGTTGAAATGAGTAGACGAACAGTTCCTTAGAAAGTTTTATTGCTACTAAATAATGTATAAAATTAGATGTATAATGTAAATGTTACAAAACTATATTATTGCTTAGGTAAGTGTGACGTACGATACTGTGGCCTACACTCACGGGGTCAATGTACAGCGTAGCTAGTACACCTTCCCTTTGCAAAATCTTAATATATCCGACATATCCATCTATCCACGCAACTCCGGACTGAGACTGAGAAGCTTATAGCGATGACCGAACACGAATCTTTAACAAAAGCAGCCGCGACTGGATATGTCACGACCGATTACTTTCAAAGTCGATAGCAGAGTGTCACCACCTTAGAGCATTAAACCAACAGGAGTGGACACGCGCTCTATTTCCCTTGCGCAAAAGTCTGCCACTTTCGGCGGGGGACGGGGCAACGCGAGCAACGCACACTAATTACAATGTTAACTACTAATGCATTTTAAATCGCGTCGTAATATACGCACACAATAAAATTATTACACACTAGCTTAAACTAAACACACACAATCACATTCACACACAGGGACATCTATCAGTTTACGCTTCCTTAGCGTAAAACAGTTAGAGCTTGACTCTGTCGATATTTAGTATCGATGTTTAGGATTTGATATAAGTACGCGAAAGATTTAATTATTTTCATGATTATTATGTTTGCTTATTAAAATGAGCATTATCTTATATTATATAGAACAGTTTTAGGTAATAATAATCTATTATAATTTTAAGGTTTTTTTTTATTTAAGCACTTTGAAATAGATGAAAGTAAAGTAAATAGTTCATAAACATGAATTAACTAGAAGTAATTCTGTTAATTCATGTTTATATTTTCATAAACATGAATTAACTAGAAGTAATTCTGTTAATTCATGTTTATGTCAATATTACAGGAAGAATAAAACAGTGTTTCTAACTAGCACACTTTTTTGTAATTATTATCAAAAAAAGCCCGTCATACGGTCAGGCTAAATTTATTTGTTAAACATTGTTCGACAAACAAATCTGGTTATGCGGTCGGGCTCTCCTACTATGTTTACTAATGTTTATTCAATACTTCCGAGCCCTGATAGTACGTAACCCTCGGCGCGCGAGTCCTACTGGCATTTAGCCGTTTTTTTTGAAGTTATACTCCTTTTGGCGCGATTGAGAAAAATGATGAGTGAATTTTTACGATGCGCGCGCACACCGAAAAAAGCAACACCCTGAAGTTAGTTGCGAACCTTTTACACACTGAAGTTAGTTGCGGATCTTTTGTGTCGTATCAGTACAAATAATCAGTGTGTATAAATAAAAAATATATTGGCGTTTATATCAATTCAAATATTTATGTATGTATGCGTTGTATTATTATTTGGTATTTTTGGATTGTTACGCCAAAGAAGTATAACTTTTTACGTGCGTACATGAGTACCCACTCTTTTTTTTTTATTTTACTACTGCGCACAAGGATGTATGTTCAATAACCACCACCTGTTGAAATTTGTTCTAGTGTGGATTAAAGATAGTAATTAATTATTACGTGTAAATTTTACTTGTATTATTCCTAAGTATGTATGTATATTCAAACCAAATAATACTTTGAATTAATTGTCTGTTGCTATTAAATTTCGTTCCAACTAAGCAGAGCTTGTATTTGGAGGATTTTGTTCTGATTACATAGTAACAAGACACTGACATGAGAATGTATGAGTAGATTTTTATTAGAGAGATATTTTATCTGTTCAGATAACAGAAATCAACAGAATATATTTCAGAAAGTCTTTATTTAAGTAGGTATAATAAAATACTGAAAAACTGTGCAATATAAATTAACCTTATAAATCTAGTTTAACTAATCCTAGGTAATGCAATAAGAGGAGGTAGCGCACAGCGAGTTTGCTTGCTAAAAACTGAGCTCTCTGCCGCTTGGGGGGTAGGGAGGAGGTAGCAGTGCTGGCAGCACAGAAGACTTTGTCTTTTAAGCTGCTAGTCAGATACTTGTACGCTTAGGAACCCACTTATATGGTTCCTACAATATTGGACCCAAGCGACTCGAGGCGCTGCTTCTTTTGAAAATCTAAAACAAACAAAAAAAAATTATTTAATACTGGAAAACCAATATCGATATTTGTGATTAAACTGTCTCATCTCTAATTATGTTAAAGTGTGACCACTTTCTTAAAAATAAATACGCTTATTTTTGTAAGAAATGAGCAATTATCTTTCGGAATAAAGTGCACTAATCTTGTATATTTGGATTTATAATCTCATTTTACTTGTTCGTTTAATATTATTTTGTGCATTACTTGGTAAAAAAAAACATTGGTTTAATTAAAAATAAATAAATATGGGAACGGTGACACATTAATGTACATCCAAAATGAAACTTATTAGATATGTCAACAAGGCGAGATATAAAAAAGAAAAGGTTAGTTTTTATGTTAATTCAACTTAAAATATTACCCCAGATTGGAGTATTGATGATAAGCCTGGCAACACTTGTTGATTAGCATTTTATTTGGTTAAATTGCTAATTTAATGCCTTATTTAATAATATTAGAACAAAATAATACTTACAGGTGGAATGTAATATTATCCTATTGTAGACTTTATGTCGCTGAACGCTTTTTACACCAAAATACACGGCAATTCGGCATTTCTATTGAGACGCTATTACGCACGCACTGATAGGTTACATATGATGCGGAACGCGTGTCAACTAGTTTTTTATATCGGCTATGACCGGTGGGCTGGTACCGTTGGCAGAGGGGTACGCCTGTCAGTGGCCTCTCCGGTTGGTTTAATGCTCTAAGGTCACCACAGACTAAGTAGAGAACAAGTTAGTGTCACAACGATAAACAAACCCAAATTTATTAAAAGCAGGCGCCATTTTGATCTTTGTTATTTTTAAACCGATTGTATTCAAAATCGATATCTAAGTGTCCCAGCAATCACCAAACACGAATCTTAAGTCAAATTTAATTAAAGCAGCGGACATTTTGAACTTTGCTGTTTTTGAACCTATTCCTTTCAAAATCGTTATCTGAGTTTCCCAGCGATGACCAAACACGAATCTTATGTCAAATTAAATTAAAGCAGCCGCCATTTTGAACTTTGCTGTTTTTGAACCTATTCCTTTCAAAATCGATATCTGAGTGTCACAACGATAAACAAACACGAATCTTAAGTCAAATTTAATTAAAATAGTCTCCATTTTGAACTTTGCTGTTTTTGAACCTATTTCTTTCAAAATCGATATCTGAGTGTCCCAGCGATGAACAAACACGAATCTTAAGTCAAATTTAATTAAAGCAGCCGCCATTTTGAATTTTGCTGTTTTTGAATCGATTGCTTTCAAAATCGATATCTGAGTGTGTCGACGCGATCTCCGCATCATCGTGCGCCTGCGTTTAGATATACATACGTACGTCTTGTACAGCCATACCACACCGCACCGCGCCGCGCGGCATTCAATCTCTGTCGCACCACCGACCGTTGTACATGTGTCACCCTTTTTAACTATATACCTATATGTATGTGTGTCAATTAGAGTCATAATAAACGGCATCAAGGAAGACTGCAGATTCTTATTTCATCACAAACTCCACAACCACCCTCGATAACTTCTCGCCGCAACAGAGTGTCCCAGCGATGACCAAACACGAATCTTAAGTCAAATTTAATAAAAACAGCCGCCATTTTAAATTTTGTTGTTTTTGAACCTATTTCTTTCAAAATCGATATTTGAGTGTCCCAGCAATGACCACACACGAATCTTAAGTCAAATTTAATTAAAGCAGCCACCATTTTTAACTTTGCTGTTTTTGAACCTATTCAAAATCGATATCTGAGTGTCACAACGATAAACAAACCCAAATTTTAAGTCAAATTTAATGAAAGCAGCCGCCATTTTAAGTTTGCTGTTTTTCAACCGATTGCTTTGAAAATCGTTATCTGAGTGTCCCAGCGATGAACAAACACGAATCTTATGTCAAATTAAATTAAAGCAGCCGCCATTTTGAACTTTGCTGTTTTTGAACCTATTCCTTTCAATATCGATATCTGAGTGTCCCAGCGATAAACAAACCCAAATTTTAAGTCAAATTTAATGAAAGCAGCCGCCATTTTGAGTTTTGCTGTTTTTCAACCGATTGCTTTGAAAATCGTTATCTGAGTGTCCCAGCGATGAACAAACACGAATCTTAAGTCAAATTTAATTAAAATATCCTCCATTTTGAACTTTGCTGTTTTTGAACCTATTTCTTTCAAAATCGATATCTGAGTGTCCCAGCGATCACCGAACATGAATCTTAAGCCAAATTTGATTCGTGTTTGGGCATCGCTCAACCGCTCCCGGAGTGATTAAGCGAGAATAAGTCCGCGGAGTCATGGATATATTAAGCGGATATGGAACATAATCGGATATATATCCATAATTGGAAGAATATGCGACATATCCAATCTTTTACCGGAGATAATAAGCCCATGCCTAGTTCAAACAGATTACATATAGACAGAAGTGACAGAATTAGTTTTTTTTTTATTTGCCCAAAGGGCAGGCTATAGTTTTTCGACCATACTACCTAGTCTTCCGTGTAGTGATAAAAGTAGATTTGTGACACAATTATCTTCACAGTGATTTTGTCACAGATCTGCTTCTTCTTCTTCTTCTTCTCCTTTTTTTTGGCAACAGAGCCGACGATTTGTGTCAGCTATTTCTGCCAGCGTCAAGTGTAGAATTATATTCTTGTTCATGATAATAATGGTATATTACAATGATAAAATAGAAAAATGTGGATGAAATTAAATGACATCCATCTTCCGTGAAAACAAAAGATGGAATCACAGATCTGCTTTCTGAAGTTTTATCAGTGTCACAACCATAGTACTTGTTCTGTGGGTCACAACATGACAAAACTTCACTTTCACCTTCACTTTTAGCGTTCCGAAGTCACAGCGTTATTTATTTCGTTCCTTCTTTGTTTCTGTCATGCAAATCACGACAAACGTGTAGGAACTAATCATGTATTTTTTTTATCTTTGTAATTGATTTAAATCGTATTTAGTTTATATTGTAAGCATGTAGATATTCTTTAAAATATGTTTATAAGAATTGTCATCCCGATGGTGGCCAAGATACAAGCATTTGCTTAGTTTTTTACGGTAGTAGATCCACGCTGATTTCAGCATGAATGGGCCGGATCGTCCGGGGAAGTACTACCCTCTCATAGAAGATCGACTTAAGAGTAGTAGTATCCGTTAGCGATGTGTAACTCATGAGTGAATTGAAAAAAAGATGTACATCTTTCAAAAAGATTTATTAATTCACTAAATCACCCTTGTTTAAAATACATCTTTAAATCTTTTGATTTAGTTTTACTTTTACTATTTCAAGTGTGAAGGATGTAGATTGAGACGACTGTATCAGAGTTATATTGAAGAAAAATAGAGAGAATGATTAGAATATTTAGAATAGTTGCACACGCATGTATTGATTCCTTTGGCCGCGCATAGAAAACTATTTCTTATGCCTTTATTACTAAGTGCATAATCAAATGAAATAAAATTCGTTATTATTTTATTAAATTGTTACTTTTTAAATGAGTGGAACATAATTTTAAGCTACAAATATTGCTTGCATTACGTTGGTTATTTTGGTGTGCAATTTTTAAAAAGTGTATATTTTACCGAATAGTGGTATAAGTGGACATTAATATTAGTTATCTAGTTATTTAAATTTTCAGATTTATTTTTAAATACAGGCAGTACAAGAAAAGAAAATTATCTTCATAGCAACGCAATCCAAACTAATAAAAGAAATGAAACAAACTAGTTATGCTGTATCTACCTAACCTACTTAGACGATACGATATCATACCAACCGTATCAGTAAAATAATTATTAGATTTTCGTTCAAATACATCATGAGATCAATTTTATTGTAATTCAAAGATGTAAAAGAGTTAAAGACTTAAAAGTGTTATTTAAATCTTCAGAGGTAAAGCATGTATAAATCAAAATCTGTTAGATGATTTAGTTTGCGCATGGTTAGTATCCGTACTACTGCGTTTCGTTCGCTGAGTGAGAGCGCCGGAGGCCCAATTTCCCAAATTTATTTAAATATTTCGTGGTTTTACATTTTTATTATTTAAATCTTAGCTGTATTTTAAAAATATGTTCTGCTAACATGCTAGAATTAGATGAAAGCTGTTTAAATAGGAAGTAACCATTGCGTTTACAGTTCTGTATAAATACAAATAATACATTTAAAACTTAAGTTGAATTATTTGCATAGTAAAACTAGCTGACCCTTCAAACTTAGTACCGCCTTACTCGATACTTAAATTTTTTTTTCATGCAATTTTAAAAAAAAAAATTTTCGTAAGACCCATCCTCGTACTTGTAATATTATAAAAAAAGAATTAGCGAAATCGGTTCAGCTGCTATCGAGATTTGCGCTTAGCAACACATTCAGCGATTCATTATTTTAATATAGATAACTGTAAGCACTATGGTTACTTACTTTTTAAACAGCTTTCACCTCATTCTAGCATGTTAACAGAACATAATTTAAAAATATAGCTAAGTCTTTGCATGCAACGATACGGCAGTCTCCGAAACTTAGATAAGAGCGTTCACACAAAAGAGTGGCAACGTCGCAATTTGTCATATTTTCGTGATTTTCAATTTTTATCATTAAATTGGAGCTATATTTTAAAAATGTTTTCATAACACTTTTTAGAATTACTACTGTGGAAATTGTATAAAAAGTAAGTAACCATAATACTTACAGTTAATATGACAAATTGCGACGTTGCCACTCTTTTGTGTGAACGACGCTCTTTTTTTTTTTTTTCGGCAACAGAGCCGACGTTTGTGTCAGGTATTTCTGCCAGCGTCAAGTGTAGATTATAGACTTTGATCTTTTGTTTTCACGGAAGATGGTTGTCATTTAATTTCATCCACATTTTTTCTATTTTTATCATTGTATTATATACCATTAATATCATCAACAAGAATATAATTCTAAACTTGACGCTGGCAGAAATAGCTGACACAATCGTCGGCTCTGTTGCCAAAAATAAAGAAGAAGAAGAAGAAGAAGAAGTGTAGAATAATATTCTTGTTAATGAAATTACTGGTATATTACAATGATAAAATAGAAATGAAATGAAATGAAATGAAATGAAATGACTCCCCGTGAACGCTCTTAACCTATACGGCATCCAGGACCATATTATTTCTACAAAGCACCTAAATATATTTTTTCAATTCGTTTTGATTTAATTCTGCGGTATGACACTTAAAGAGCAAGCGCGACCCTAAGCTAAACATCAACAAAATAATGTCTTTATTGGAGGTCACTTTGACATCGGCATTTTGTTGCAAATAAGGTCAATAACCTTAGTAGTAGGTGTCATTGACTTCTTAGATAAAAATAATAATTAAGTACATCAGTTTATTTGCTGTGTTGTAGTTGTTTTTTTTTTATATTATATTAGCCTACTAAACTCTGGACCTGGACCTCTTCTGGATTCCACTATCTGCTTACTATCAGGCGATGGTATTATATATATATATATTACGCTTTCACGCCTAAACCACTGTACCGATTTTGATAAAATTTGGTATAGAGATAGAATAGATATTGGGGAACAACATAGGCTTTCTTTTATCGCCAAAAATGCTTTAAAGGGGTTAAGAAATAAGGGATAAATGTTTGTATGGAAAATACGATATGACCGACATTCACGCGGGCGGAGCTGCAAGTGTTGCCCGTCCCCTAGTAAGTAGTAATCCTTAAATCATTCAATATCCCTATGCTGTGACACTGCTGTTCTTCTCCTTCTCCTATTTTTTTGGCAACAGAGCCGACGATTGTGTCAGCTATTTCTGCCAGCGTCAAGTGTAGAATTATATTCTTGTTGATGATATTAATGGTATATTACAATGATAGAATAGAAAAAATGTGGAAGAAATTAAATGACAACCATCTTCCGTGAAAACCGACACAGCTGTTTAACAAACGTTAGTAAACATTGTTTGTATGTAAAACAATTGATCACAATGTAAGAAAACGTTTTCCAATGTAATAAAAAATGTTTTCATGTTATATGTGTAAACATTTTAAAACAAAACTATTAGTTAACAAATTGTAACAAAATAAAATATTTGCTAACTAAGGTTTGTAAACATATAACGAGGCGAGAGAAAGGTAAGCGGTGAGTGCGGAAGGGCCGTCTATCGTGCTTTTTAAATGAGTAAATCCTTTTTTTAGACGCCACGATCGTTAAATCCAAACTGTGAGATGATAATTTTTCAAATGTTATAAAAAGTTTGTAAGTAAACATTCTTCATATGTGTAAGTAGGAGACTCAAAACATCTAACAATTTCTAACAGAATGTAACAGTTTCTAACATTTGTTTAGATTTATAATTATGTAGGTAAATGACATTATAAACTTAGGGCCGAGACTGTTTTCGGGTGCGGGCGCGGTTTCATACAAAAGTGCTCCGTCGCAGAGACCTGTGCGGGCGTCCGTCACGGGAGCACGTGCTGAACCTAGATTCAATAAACGGGCTTACTGACTGTCGTTTCTTTTTTGCTAGTCGTCTTTGTTTTGCCACGTAATAATACAATATGTACTCCATGGACACGACTATACATACATGCACACCGTTAAAATTGAACTAGCGACACTGCGATAATCCGGTCTCCGCGACGGAGACCGTCGTGTTCCCACGGAGCCCACCGTGTGCATTACCCGAGCAGGAAAGTGTCTCCTAGAGTGATATGAGTAGCACGAAAACTTAGTGCCTAAATTGCTGTAAATGTGCGTCACATAAAAAGTTTGTGCGTGTTGTTGTTTTGATATAATACGCAAAAAACGATTCCTGCTAGGGTAATGTTTTTCTAGCAGGAAAATTCTAAACGAATAATCGGAGAGAGAAAAGTTTTACTTCGCCAGAGAGCTTATATTTGTGCTTAAATGTGCGCCGAAAATATAATTCGTGCGTCTTTAGGTTTTCGAGATTTATTTATTTATTTATTTATTTAATAATAAAACGGTTAATTACTACCAATTACAATAATTATTAATCATATACGATTAAAAACAATAAACACAGATAAAAAGGAATAAAATGGAAACAAAAAAAAAATTATATGATAAAACACATTCATGCATCACGCTCGCAGAACCGCAAGCACTCTGACAATATTTTCTGCCATCCATCCGCAAACAGACCACAGTTAGGATTGGCACACATGGCAATGCTCTCCGCATTGAGTGCTGATAGTGTGCACGGTACAGGCGACATGGAACGCGCTACGGTGCGACATGATGGAACAGCGAACAGCACATGTCTCCGGTTACGACGATAGTTGTCAGGAGTATAAAAACGACACAACTCGTCATGCAAATCTAGTGCATCAATTTTCCCCCTAAAGATTTTGCACATAATTACAATTTGGCACATATTCCGCCTGACTTCCAGTGAGTTGTACCCTATGGCTTTATATTCCACTTCCTGCTGGAGTAACGTTTTGCAGAATCGCGTATCTCGAAAACCATTATATGTGCGACTGTAGAATAAACGCACCTCGAGTAGCCCTTCGTTTGTGCCTATTTGTGCAGAATTAGATTTAAGAAAATATCTATAGTTTCTAAGAAATCGCGCTTAATAAAATCGAAAAATAATCGTAGCAAATAAATGATGAAACTTGCAAGCTCACTGAAAACTGTATTCGTTCCTGCTTGACTCATAGAATAACCACAAAAAAATTCAGAAGTGTAAGTACATGATCTATTGAATAATAATACTAAAAGTCAAAATGACGGTAGCAGAACTTTGACTTCAGTATACAAGAAACTGGCTCAACCCAGAAGGTGTGGATTTATACCAAAAGCTTGTGCATTTATTCAATTAATATATTGCAAAGTTTCAGCTTGGAATACTTTATATTTAAAAAGATATAAACAAAAATCAAAACTTGTATACAACGGCAGGTTAACTGACCGAATTCGAATGAATACATAAAGCGACGGTTTCATACATATCGATAACCTTCATAACTTTACTCACAAACCGGTTGACACATGTTGGGCCTTAGTACACTGACGTAGAAAAAGACAAGTGAAAAATTAACTTTATGCATTGAAATATTCTACTAGCTGTTTTCATGAATTTGCACATTATTAATTACTATAATATTATGTGCTTATCGTAAGTGCTATTCCAAGGTAACAAATAACTAATAAGGTATCTTCATTGCCATATTTAATTGAAGTAAATTTACCTAGTACCTATTTTGTGTGTGAACGAAGAACAAATATCTATAATACATACGTATCTATAATATTAGTAGAATAAAGTAGCTATTTACAAATACCAATAAATTGATTTAGGGTAAAAAATACCTACATACATAACTTATTGTTTTATGCTATAGCCATGTAGGATAAAAATAAAAAATAAGTTTATTTACCACCACAGGATACAGTGAGATCACACAAACTTAATTATTAAAATAGAAAAGTACTTAATAAAAAGTGTGCTTATTACTAATATATGAATGCTAGGTGGACTGGAGCCTAAACTAGGGCAACCCTGTATTTCAGGACTCCAGAGGCCCTAGACAAGTTTCAAAGATTTCTATTCTATTCATAGAATAGATTAAAAAATGTATTGGATTGACATAAGCTAACGCCAACGCTTATGTCAATCTCATACATTTTTGTATCTATTCTAATAATAGAATAGAAATCTTTGACACTTGTCTAGGGCCTCAGGACACTCGCCCGCAGTTACAGGTATAGCTGTGCATGTGTGTGTGTGTGAGTGTGTGTGTGTGTGTTTGTGTGGGTGCGGGTGTGTGAAGGGAGGGTGTATGTGTAAGGATATCAGTATGGTTAGTATGTTACTTTACTTTAATACCGTTATGAGAGATTCTGTTCCATCATAATCCAGGTTTAAAAGGTATGTTTTAATTTCATTTTTACATTCTTTGGAATTCAAGGGTAGTATATTTAATGTAGAATTGAGTTTGTTGTACAAATATGGTGCCCAAAAATAAAGTTGCCTTCTGAAAAATGATGAAAGGTGGGACATTGTACCGCATATCCTATTTTTTCGACGTGAGGAATACGTGACAGCGGGGTTGTACTCAACCTCTTTGTGCTTGCGAAGTATAGTGTGCAATACAAATAATTTTCTTACTGTCAGTATCTTGGCTTCCTTGTAAAGTGTGGATGTTGGGAAGCGAAAGGGTTTTTTCAGCATTACCTTGAGTACTGAGCGTTGTGCACGTTCTACGTGAATAAGTTTTGTCTTGCATGCTCCTCCCCATGCCGATATGCAGTAACCCAAAACTGACTGAACCAGAGCGTAGTAGACGGTCTTTAAAAGAGCTGGCTTGACAATGTTTCTGAGTTTTTTGAAGACCCAGATAATTTTGCGTGTTCTTGCTGATAGCAGTTCAAAATGAGCACTCCACGTAAGCGATTGGTCTAATTGTATATCTAGATATTTAATAATATTTGTTCTGATTAGTGGTAAGCAGGTGCAAGTTAGTGAGCTAGGGTCATTACATAAATGAGCCCTAAGAATGAAATCATTCGTGGATGGTTGTGTAGCTTTATTAATAGAAAAAGTTATATATTTTGATTTATTCAGATTTAGCGCGAGGAGATTTTTTTTTAGCCACTTTACCACTTGCTGAAGACCTTTCTCAGCATGTGAGCGCGCTTCGGCCCTAATAGAAAATGGATAATAGAAAATGTCCAATTGCCACCGCGCCGCGCGCCGCCGCGTTACCGCTGCCGCCGGCTAGTGCTAGGGATGCTAGTACGATACGATATATGGTAATATTGATATTTAATGCAATATTCGGGCCATACGATATGCTTAATATAATTATAATCCTGTAAAAAATATTGCATTATCGTATCGTATTGTAAATAAATCTGACAATCAAAACCGTAAGAAGATACCGAAATGTTGGCCTAGTGGTTAGTGACCCTGACTGCTAAGCCGGAGGTCGTGGGTTCGATTCCCACCCAGGACAAATCTTTGTGTGACGAGCATGATTGTTTGTTCTGTGTCTGGGTGTAATTTATCTATTATGTATGTATTAACAAAAAAAAAATGTATATTATATAGTATATCAGTTGTTTAGTACCCATAACACAAGCAAATATAATTACTTAATTTGGGGCTAGATGGCGCTGTGTCAATGTGGTGGAATATTATTATTATTATTAATGTTACCATTACGTCGTGCTATGTTTGTTATTTACAGTTGATATTTATATATTATTTAACCTACATCCTACGTACATTAGGTACCTAAATATTAAAGGTTATGTCATGTAGCATAATGACATTATTTTAATTTGGCGGCTTTTTGGATGTTTATGTGTCATTCAACAGTCTGATGAATTATGATAATGTTGTTACGTATTCATAATTATATTGTTAAGTAACTACCTATATTATTATTTATATACCAGCCAAATACCATATCATTTTAATAATTTGTGAACCTTCGATGTTTACAGTCAAATCAAGAAAATTATTAATCTGTGATTGGGATTGACATGTCCGCTCGGATAAAACCCCTACTAAATAAATGTACATTAAAAAAACGTATGTAGGTAATAATGGCTACACAATAAGTACAAATAATTTAATTTTACACTACTAGTGTTCTAAAATTTATAGGTAGGTAATTTGACTTGTGATATGATACCATAATTACTTTAAGAATAAAGATAATAATTTTCACATCAATAACCTCTTTCATTTGATATGATCACAATTAGCCCCTAAAATTAAGTCATCATATAGATAAGCATAAATTGCAAACAAGCGTTTGATCGCGACTGTACGGGCTACAATTCAGGTGTAATACGTTGAATTAAGAAGGTCATCAATATGTATGAAACCGTCGCTTTTTTGTATTCATTCGAATTCGGTCGGTTAACCTGCCGTTGTTTACAAGTTTTGATTTTGTTTATATCTTTATAAATATAAAGCATTCCAAGCTGAATCTTTGCAATATATTAATTGAATAAATGCACAAGCTTTTGGTATAAATCCACGCCTTCTGGGTTGAGCCAGTTTCTTGTATAATGACGTCAAAGTCCTGCCACCGTCATTTTGACTTTTAGTATTATTATTCAATAGATCATGTACTTACACTTCTGAAACTTTTTGTGGTTATTCTATGAGTCAAGCAGGAACGAATACAGTTTTCAGTGAGTTTATAAGTTTCATCATTTATTTGCTACGATTATTTTTCGATTTTTTAAGAAAGCGCGATTTCTTAAAAACCGTAGATATTTTCTTAAATCTAATTTTGCACAAATAGGCACAAACGAAGGGCCACTCAAGGTGCGTTTATTCTACAGTCGCACATATAATGGTTTTCGAGATACGCGATTCTGCAAAACGTTACTCCAGCAGGAAGTGGAATATCTCGAAAACCTAAAGACGCACGAATTATATTTTCGGCGCACATTTAAGCACAAATATAAGCTCTCTGGCGAAGTAAAACTTTTCTCTCTCCGATCATTCGTTTAGAATTTTCCTGCTAGAGAAACATTACCCTAGCAGGAATCGTTTTTTGCGTATTATATCAAAACAACAACACGCACAAACTTTTTATGCAACGCACATTTACAGCAATTTAGGCACTAAGTATTCGTGCTACTCATATCACTCTAGGAGACACTTTCCTGCTAGGGTAACGCACACGAGCCCGCCCGCGTAGACAGGCGACGGCTGCCCGTCGAGAACGCGATGTCATTATTGGCTCTGTCGCAAAATGACCACTTCTCAAAATGACTACAGGTAGCAAAATGTCCCTTTCTCAGAATGTCCCTTTCGCAAAATGTCCCTTTAGCAAAATGTCCCCTTCCTCAAACAGGCATTAAATTACTTTTTTAAGAGATAATTTATTTAACAATGTGAAAAAGAACAGACGTAAATAGGATATTTATTTCGACAAGAAATTTAAAATATTATTAGCTAAATTAGAAAATAATGAAACTTAAACAATTTATAAAAAAACATTATTTTTTTACGATTATTATTAAAATAAATATTACAATTATTTTAACATTTAATTTGGGTTAAGTTTAATTTGTTGATTGTTTATTTGTGTAAATTGACAGTAAATCTGACAAACTTCTATTATTTTATTTTAGTTTGTGAATATGGGTAGGTAGGTGCATGCGCACCTACCTACCCATATTTTATTTAATGATTGAACATTTATACAGTACCCCTCTGTGTTGTATACTGGCTCTTGACCAGGTTTTTTACTGATGAAAGCAATTTAATGCCTGTTTGAGGAAGGGGACATTCTGAGAAAGGGACATTTTGCTACCTGTAGTCATTTTGCGACAGAGCCGTCATTATCTTATTTAATTTATTCTTCGATAATGAGTGGTTAATCGAGATCAATCTAGTGTCAGGATTTCGTAGTCACCCATAATTTATTATTGAGGCATCCGACTTAACGGCTAATTCAATTTAGATTTTCAGTTCACGATGGTGGCTGTGCCAAGATCAGCCATAGAGCCATACGAATTATGGCAGAACTGTTCTCAGGCATAAAGATTTTAATGGGCTCTTAATTAATGCAGTGTATTTATTGCAACAGTCTATATAATTGTTCTTAACAGATGAGTAAAATGGGAATTTAAATAATAAAAACAAAATGTTTAAGAATAAACAGACATCATCAGTGCTTTCTCAATATATTTCAAAGATCAAAATACATTTTCTGACAACTTGTAACAGTTCAATCATACAAATTACAATTTAGAACAACATTATGTATTCCACTATTGCTAATACAGTCCTTAAAAAAATACAAAATGCTGCAAAATATTACAACAGCTCATAGCTCAAACAAATTATGAATTAATTAAGTTTGCATGTCTATTTAAACTATAAAACCACATTGTACCAGCTTCAATGTGATGTGACGCGAGCACAACATTACTGAATTCTACTTGAAACTGGTAGCAAAATTGTTTATGTCCATTGTAACAATCATGCTTTAGAAAAATATCATGTCCCATGAACAAACAAGGAAATTAAACTTAATTCTACAATCATATTAAATCTCCTTAACACTAAAATATTTCTAGTACTTATGAACTACTAAACGATTTAGTCCGGACCCAACAGTTCCCTGGAAACACTCCACAGTTCACATCACTAACTTTTAGAAAACTATGTCAATCGGCTGATAAGTTTTATTTATAGAAAACATGCCCGGAGTCAAATGCAGTAAAGTTTTCTTGACCATATTCTGAAACAAGAATTCATATTTTATTTGTTGTTATTGGATAATGCATTACAAAGAACTAAAACACTTGTTGTCTAGACTCAAATTATTAGGGGATTATTAAAATGCTTATTGTGAGATGTGCCGCTATACCTAAAACAGTCAAATTTTATTAGAAGAGCTTTAGAAAGTACCAACCTAGTTTTAGACGGGTGCACCAGGACCTCCCTTTTTCCCGATGAGCGACTTGTGTATGTGAGGAATGACACCGCCGCCCGCGATAGTGGCTTTGATCAAGCTGTCCAGCTCTTCATCTCCTCTGATGGCGAGTTGCAAGTGACGCGGTGTGATACGCTTCACCTTGAGATCCTTGGAAGCGTTTCCCGCCAACTCCAAAACCTAAAACATAGTTAAAATTAATTATGAGCTCTTTGTTTGGCTAAGTACTGATTCAAGGTATCTACCTGTCACTAATAAAAGCAACATTTATAAAATTACCTAAGTTTATGTAGCCGTACCTTTAAGTACATAATTCAAATGATAAATTTATGGAACTAATAGCATTAACAGTGTGAGTTGTTGATTTTGTTATTATTAAAACTTAACCTATAATGATCAACATTTCCCGCCAAAATTTTGTCCAGTAAAAACATTAGTAAAATGGGGATAAACACAATAACAAATATAACAATGTCAAAATGAGCTGTCGTAAACAAAAATATCTTAGCAAATTTATTTATTACGCTCGCATTTTTGTATTTTAATTGCACTACAACCAGTGCCGCCATATTGACAGGGCGTCGCGTAGCTTACCTCGGCTGTAAGATATTCCAGAATGGCTGCAGAGTAAACGGCCGCTGTGGCACCAACTCGTCCATGACTGGTCGTCCTATTTTTGAGATGTCTGTGAATTCTTCCCACGGGAAACTATAACATGAATTTATATTACAGATGCTGCTTATTGATTATTTCCTTTTACGAAGTTGGTCGCCGCCATACTGCGGGTCATTCATATTATTCAATTATATGAAAAACTAATAAAAAGATAAATTAAACAAAATAATAACACGAAAAATCCTAAAATAAATTAAGATAATAGATTAACATACCTGTAGCCCTGCCCTTGCCGATCTGGATACTGCTTTCGCCTTAGCTTTGCCTGAATCTTTACCCGCTTTACCGCCAGCCTAAAATTGATGAAAAATCCTATTAATTTTCCTTGTACGAAGCTGAAACTTTGCCAGTTAGTAAAACACTCCACTGTCCACTGAATCACACAATTAAAATGACGTAACAAGAACCAGATTTCACAAAATCTTGCAAAACTCACCATTTTGAAACGTGTAACACACTATCACCACTACAGACAGTGAATAAGCAACACAGGAAAGGCGCCAAGCCAAAACGCGAAATACAAGATGGCAGCGCTACCGCGATGTTCGATACAGTCAGGGCAGCCAATTGCACGCAAGCGGAAGTGTCGTAAAAAACAAACAACTTCGTCATACGACGCTCGTCCAATCGCCGCTTGTTGAAATGGCGGGCGACAGCGTACAGTGCTGCCAAGCCACGCTGTGGTCAAATGAAGAACTATTGATATTTTTAAATTACGTTTCGATTCTGCGTTGCAGCACAGGTTGCAGTTTAAAATTACAGCGCGCGTTTTATTATAATATTCTATGATTATTATTTTTTTTAACATTGTGGATATTTATAAATTGTATAATATTTATCCTAAAGTTTCTTACTGTTTGAAATAAAATCTAATTATCATTCATCAACTGTTTCACGGTGTGGATGTGTTAAATCGTGAAATAACCACTACGAAAGCCTGCTTGCTCGACGAGCTAGGACTCATCTAGCTGGCGGGTGAGTTTATAGTGTACTACCTTGGTGAAAAACTTGTATACCTGGGAATAGATACTTAAGGGCCTGTAGTTGCTCAGTTTTGAAAGTCTCCTTTTTTGTGTATATATTTTTTTATATTAGCATGCCAAAGTGACTCCACCCTGCCTGATGGTAAGCAGTCAGTAGAATCCAGAAGTAGTGGCAACCATACCATAAGCCATTAGGAAGGTGAGGAAAGAGGAAAGGGGAAAATTGGACCGCCGGCGCTCTCACACACCGAAAGAAGCGCAGTAGTACGGATACTACTACTCTTACATAAATATTATATTACTATTCTCTTTATTCACATTATTTCATATTATTTACATTTTTAAATAGGTATATAAAACAACAAAATACACATTTAAAAATATAAAAATAGATTACCACCGGCAACGAGACTAGAGTCCAAGTCACCGGCGCAGCGGTTAGGGTTCCAGAGAGAGGAACCTCCAAACAATACGTGCCGTGTCGAGCAATACTGCCTTCTGGATCTGGCCCTTGACCCATCCACCTAATGCGAGCCTCTTTAGGTGTTGATCGAGGCTCTTAGCTATTAAACCATTAACGGTGATGATTATCGGCACAATGACAGCAGAATCCACACCCCACATGTCAACAATCTCATGGGCTAAATCAAGATATTTTATTTGCTTGTCTTTTTCAGCCTTCATGAGATTCTCGTCATGAGGGACGGTAATATCAACTATCATTGCAAGGCGTTCGGATCCATCCACTACCACAATATCAGGCCTGTTAGCTATAATAGTCCTGTCTGTGATAATGGAGCGATTCCAGTACAATGTCGCACGACCATTCTCGAGAACCGGTTCGGGGTTGTATCTGTAGTACGGTACTTCAATATCCAGAAGATTGTATCGCAGAGCAATTTGCTGGTGGATGATCCTAGCTACTTAGTTATGTCTGTGCAAGTACTCTCCGTTAGCAAGACGCGAACAGCTGGAAACAATATGCCCGAGGGATTCACCAGGGCGATGACATGCCCGACATATGTCAGTAGTGCCATCCCTCAAGATATATTTCCGGTAGTTGTTCGTCATGATAACTTCGTCAGCAATTGCACAAACAAACCCTTCGGTTTCTCCAAAGAGATCGCCGAAGCGTAGCCAGGCGACGGAGGCAACATAGTCTATATCGGGCCCATGTAAGATCCGATAGAACCTTCCGTGAAGCTCCTTGCTCTGCCATACCATTCTACGGTCGTCCACACTGAGTACTACAGGCCTGCGCCAGTTCTCTTTAGCCAGGGCAAGCGGAGTAAGTCCACTATCCACTGCAACCATATCACGATGCACCACACCCTCGCCCATCTTGAGAAAATAGTCTCTAAGGTTGCATATCTCGCGATTGTGGAGGGTTTTGGCATTTAGAAATCTCCGGCCCGCACATTTTCGCGGGATAAACAACCTCATGACGGATGAACGCGGATGGTGCATACGGAATGCTGTTAACAATATGTGGACTCGCCTATCCAGGGCATCTAATTCAGTCTGTGTCCACTTGAGTATGCCGAAGGAGTATGTAAGAAGAGGCATGACCCAACAATTACAGGCGCGAACCTTGTTGCCGCCTGATAAGTGACTTTTTAATACTTTTTTTAGGCGGCTGAAAAAGCGCTCCTGTAATGATTGTTTCACATCTGTCTCTTTAATGCCCAACGACTGCGACATACCCAAGTATTTATAGGTGTCAGCGATTAGAAGTGATCTGAGATGAGTAGAATCAGATAGTTGAATTCTATCAGATTCCACTACCCTGCCTCGCTTTACATGCATGACTGCACACTTGTCCACTCCGAAAGCCATGTTGATAGAATTACTGAAGTTTTGAGTTATCTTCAGTAACTCTTTCAGCTGGGGTTCAGTTGGTGCAAATAATTTAAGATCATCCATGTATAGCAGGTATCCATGTATTTCAGGTGGGATATTATCTGACCACCTCTACGCAGCCTATAACCTAACCTTGAACTCTCCGTATTGAGCTAAGAGGGTTCAGGGCCAGGTAAAACCATAAAGGACTCAGACTGTCACCCTGGAAGATACCCCGCCTAATCCATAGTGGTTCGCTAATGCCTGGGGTTTGTCGACACTATGGATCTAATAGATAAGAACCGTTCTCCATTGCCGCATGCATGTCTCCAAGAAGGTGCGTATTGTAGGGTCTACTTTATATAACTCCAGCACCCTCAAGAGCCATGAGTGCGGCACGGAATCGAATGCCTTCTTATAATCTATCCAGCATGTCGCCAAATCCTTTCGGTTACGGCGAACCTGCTGGCTAATGGTCGCATCGATAAGGAGGAGCTCCTAAGTACCACGGGCTCCTTTCCTACATCCATTCTGCGAGATAGACATAACCGAATTAAATTCAATATGCTTCGTAATTTTGGTTCGCAGAATGGACGCAAGAAGTTTATAGACCGATGGTAAACACGTAATTATACTACTATTTAATTATATATGTACACACAAAATTACATTTTTAAATATATATAAAAAGTAATAGAAATATACATTTAAAAATATAAAAATATTGAGACCCACCGATATCGGGTACAGGGACCAAGCTACCGTGGTTAGGGCTCCAGAGATAGGAACCGCCTGACAATGCGAGCCGTATCAAGGAGCACAGCCTTTTGCATCAGGCCCACGATCCAGCCACCTAACGCGAGCCTCGCGAGATGTTGATGGAGGCTCTTAGGAATCAGTCCATTAACTGATATGACTATCGGAACAATGATCGCCGAATCCACATCCCACATGTCGACAACCTCGCGAGCCAAATCCAAATACTTTATCTGTTTATCTTTTTCTGCTTTCACGAGATTGTCATCATGTGGACTGGTGATATCGATGATCATTGCAAGGCGCTCTAATCGATCTATCACCACTATATCAGGTTTATTGGCAACAATAGTCCTATCAGTGATGATAGATCGATCCCAGTATATCGTGGCACAACCATTTGCGAGAACTGGGTCGGGCACATATCTGTAGTACGGTACCTCAGAGACTACAAGCTTGTACTTCAGAACAAGTTGCTGGTGGACGATCCTAGCTACTTGGTTATGTCTATGCAAATACTCGCCGTTCGCAAGACGAGAACAACCAGAGACAAATGTCTTATGGATTCTCCGGGGTAGTGACATGCCCGACAAATGTCTACCGTCCCATCCTTTAAGATAAACTTCCGGTAGTTGTTCGTCATTAGAACCTCGTCCATATTACTATTATTATTAATATTATTATTATTATATTACTTTTACTGTTTCTTATATGGTGACGATTGGATTGTTCCAAGCATCACGTGACTTAGCTTTAGACAAGGACTGTATGTACTGGTAGGTACTACTGCACGCTGGAGTTCTATAATAGTGTTGTAATTAAAACATTTAAAAAAAGGGATCACTTTGTTGTCCGTCCGTCTGTCTGTCAAGGCCCTTTATCTCGGGAAAGCGTGGAGGTATCCAGTTGAAATTAAAACGATATAAGTACTCAGGTCTACCGTCTTAATGGTGTGAAAAGGTTAACTTAAAAAAAAGTTACGACTGTGAAGGCCGCAAAAAACGTATATATATTTCGACACTCAAGGGAATCAAAATTTATAATAGGGTATTTTTCTTTGACCTAGAACTATTAAATTTGGCAAATAAAATTATTCATTTGTAATTAAATAATTAAAAACAGGGTCTTTTTGCCAGGAACGGCGCCGGCGCGCGGTCCAAATTTTTAATTGAGCTAACCGTGTCATGTGGGGTATCGTATTAAAAAGGCTTCATTGGAACAAGCTCAAGCAGATTTTTAATTATTTTTATGTCGTAGTTTTCGATTTAAGACGATGAATAAAAAAAATCCTCTTTCCTTTTTTTATTAGTATAGGTAGGTACCTAATAATTAATAAATTAATTAATTTGTACGAAACACGGAACTCTCGGTAGACGAGTCCGACTCACACTTGGCCAGTTTTTGTTATAGGTATCTAAGTATTAATAATAATTTAATCATCATATAAACTTAGGGGAGCAAACTTGTTGACAATGCTCACCCTAAAGTACCTACTAAACTTGCTCTAAGTGCTAACCCTGTCTGGTACAAAACTGGATATCTTTAATTAGTTTTAAAGGAAAAAGAAAATTAATAGCTTCTGTTACTTAGGTAAAATGATTCGCATAAAGCAGAAGACCTAATATACTTCCCGGAGCACACCTATATGTTTGGTCAATGAGTGCTCAAAAAGGGAATGTGGATGGAAAAGTCGAAAGCAGAAATGTTGACTTTAAAACTTTGTTTGGACTAGTTATGAGATAAACATACTAAAAGTACTTACCCCTCCGAAGTGAGCTAGAGGAGGAAAGAGGTTGGGGGGTGAAACAACACAAAGAAAGTTCTATTTTTTTTTTGCTTTCATCTCGAAAACGGTGCGTCGTCGTACAACATTTTGTTCGTACATAATGCAAGTTTCTGCTTTCGACTTTCCGTCCACAATTTTTCTGATAACTATATTTTTTTTGAATTTACAGTCACAGTTTACCTACTGTAAACCTGTGCTACAAAGCAATTTTTCTTTTTCTTATCGAGTCGTTAATGGTCCACCTAGTGTCAGGATTTGTTCTGGTCACCCATAATTTATTATTACCTAACAGCCGGCACCTCCATCGCTATATATTCTGGTTTACCTGTAAATTCGTGAAATTACGGACGATGCGGAGTAAATTTAAGCGTTCACTAATATTCTTGTCCAGAGTGAGGTGTGAACAGTTTATAAACTTGTTAACAGTAGGTACAGAAGCGGTTCGCTCGCTTGGTTGACCTTCCAAAGGGATGTTTCACATAACCTCTCATTTGTGGTCTCTATACCTAAGTATCTCGAAAATCAGTAATGGTATGAATGAAGGTATGGGTGATATTAAAAGTCATGTTCTAACTCGCCACGCTTTTATTGTAAAACATCGACTTACAAAGTTTTGGTAGCATCATCACAGTACCTTCTCGCTATTTACCAGTGGCGTAGCGCGCCCTGTATCAAAATTAGTTGGTGACCCAAATGAATGGTAAATATTTCTAACAAAAGAAACAAAAATGCTTGCCATGCATTAAGTAATTGTCATTTCTGAAGTGAAAACTCTAATAAGCACGTATGACAGTTTTTTATATGTATTTTTTTTTTGCCGAGAAGCACGGGATAAAGTGACATTGTCGATATCCCTTTCCTCGTATCATTGATACGGCTGATACGGCAGTAGCTACGCCCCTGTTATTACAAACGTTGAAAGTAAAAATAAAAGAACATTTTATTTTTGGCAGTGTCAATAAAAGTTAAGTACTATGTAACGGCAGTAAGTATATTTAAAGTAGACGTATATTAAGTATTAACTAGTTATAGTACAAGTGTACGTTGCATTGGCAGTGTAGCGTGCGTGACGTCACGCGGCGGCGACGTGCCAGCGGCGCGGCTAGAACCCGCCCGCCGGGTCGTCCGTGAACTCGTCGCAGCGGTCCTCCAGCTCGTACTGTAACACAAACCACTTACAGTATACATACCCAGACACAGAACTGCACATTCATTAAACCTATTTTAGATGTCGTTGGTATCAGATACCGAAGTCTATAGTCATGGTCGTGTTCGCCACACATCGTAGAAACAACACTAAGGAAACACAACCAAGCCTATGTGTTGCTTGTATTGAGTTTCCTTAGATCTGTGAGAGAGAGAGTAGGATACTTTAGCAAGATCTCTGATACTACCGCTAACACCAACTGTAGGTAAGTACTAGAGGCGTTGCTTACCTCATCAAGTTGCAGACACTTGCCCCACTCCGCGAGCGTGATGCGATGGTCGTCGTCTTCGTCACAGTGGTCCAGGAAGGGCGCGATGCAGTGCTCCAGCGCCATCAGCGGCGCGCGGATCGGGAACAACTCGTGCACAGACACGAACCTGCAACATGTTACTTATTATTGTTGGATCCGCAACCTCGTGAATAAGAGACAGGTTGCAATACTGCTAACGTGAAATTTGCTGACGTCATCCTCTCCCTTTATGTAGTGTAAAAACGTACTTCAGCGAATAATCGTGATAATCAACAATATTATCAGCTTCTTATTCACAAAGTTAAGGGGCCAAAACGTATAAGTCATACGGCAAAGCAAAACATCGTATCGCAAAATGTCCCAAGAATAGACTATATAGGTATAAGACGCAGGTACTGTGGTGGTGGCCAGTGGGTGTGTACCTGTCGTTGTCGTGCGCGTCGAGGTCGCACCACTTCCAGATGGCGGCGTTGGTCCAGCGCTGCGTGAGGTTGGACTCGGCCTCGCGCTCCATGGCCAGGTAGTGCGGCGACAGCTCGCGGCGCTCCGCCATGTCGCGCATGATGTTGAACAGCCAGTCGCGCATGCGCCGTGGGAAGTCCAACATCTCGCTCTCGCTGCACTCGGGCATCTCGCGGCACGTGCCGTAGTACTCGATTTGCACGTGGTGGTACTGCGGGCCTCGACACAGCTCCGAGCCGTCGAGGCACAGGCAGCGCTGCTGGTACACCTCGCAGTCCGAGGTCCACGTCTCGTTGTGGTTGGTGCACACCTTGCGCCGCGAGTCCGTCTCGAAGGGGCACTCCTTGATGCAGTTGCACACCGCGTCGCCGTGCTCGTCGATCTCGCACACGCGCCCCGCGCTGCAGTGCACCTTCAGGCACGGGTCTGGACCAGACACACCGTACGTTATGAAACTGTTATTAAACAATACGAACAATGGTCGATACTGTAAGTTACAATAATTATATTATAAGGTTACCGTCTAGCAGATTTTCTCCATCACCCTCCGATGAACTTTCACGTGATCCTAAATTCATGAGTTCATTAACGCGCCTTCTCTCCGCCTCCTGTAATTTGTTATTCGTTGATTTACTAAGTTAGACAACTTGTTATTTAAATTGTTTAAGGAAAGCCACTGCTACACGTTATAATTATGTACAAAAATCAAAAATGTGTTTATTATTCCAACTTTACGACTTCACATCGCGGCATCGTTGTCATTATTACTTACAGAATTTGACTGCGCCGCGTGATATCCACAAATTACTCATTAATGTCTAGTACAGCAGGTAATTACCTGGAACCGCTTCTCGTCGAGTCTTTCGGCCATGCCAAGCTCGAGGTGCTCGGCCTCGGCGTCCTCGCGCTGGGGCACGTGCGCCTGCGCGTCGGTGTGCGGCGTACGCTCCGTCGTCGTCGTACGCAGTCGCCGATGCTTCCGCCGGTGACGCTGACGGGACAACACAACGATCAACACTCTATTGTACAGGTACGACCTATGTATTATACATACATAGGTCGTACCTGTACAATAGAGTGTAAGTGTATCTCGGTTATTCATCAAGTAACAAAATAACTTAAGTGAACTGCTTACTTCGGCATCTACGGAGCACAGCACCGCGAGCGCCAGCGCTACGAACAGCACAGCCCTCATCTTCACTCTCTTACCTGCGCCAAACGACATCATCATACATTATACTTAGTTATTATGAAGTTTATGGCAGTACAAGTTTAGTACAAAAGTGGCGGGATCTCGTATGTTTATTTCATTTCGTTTCGTCTCAGACAAACATTGCAGTGAGCATGGGAATTCAACAAAGTTGGTAATTCGAGCGCCCTCCTCTCAACATGTATATTGTGTTTATTATTGAATGTGCTTCTTATAATTATATCTATCTACATCGAAGCTATGTAGTGTGATGTCGGCCACGCTGCTAGGAACTTGTCAGTGCCCACCGTGCTTCCTGAACTGATAACAACACAATGTGACAATGGGTTAAGCAACAATACTTACTACAAATATTAACTAAATATATATGAATTGTATTTTAATTAATAAGT
Source organism: Parascotia fuliginaria (assembly GCA_963082885.1). Lineage (NCBI taxonomy): Eukaryota > Metazoa > Arthropoda > Insecta > Lepidoptera > Erebidae > Parascotia > Parascotia fuliginaria. The sequence continues at coordinate 18,978,966 of OY720181.1, read as the reverse complement.
AACACATTGTATGAATTACCGAATTACAAATTAGTTAGGTAATTGTTTTGAAAATGGATAGTCTTGCAGTGGTCAATAGAGTAATAAACCCTTCTTTTGACACCCCTCGCGCCCAAATCGGTCGAAGAGCAATTGAAAAACTTGACGCTTTTGTAGACTGGTGTTCTATACACACATAAATAGATATTACAAAAAAAAGTATAGAAAATTTAAATAAAAAGTAATAAAAAGAATAGAAAGTAAAATTTTTAACATCAGCTCTCTAAGGTAGACTTAGGGACTGATGTTAAAAATTTTACTTGCTATTTTTTTTAAATTTTCTTTTGGTTTTGTATTGATCTCTACACTGAGTGTCGTGAGTTCGATTGTCATATTACGTCCATTGAATAAATGTTTAGGTAAATATAGCGTCTACCGCAACAGAACTTGTACCGAAAGAGTTCACCTGACAGTAGATTCCGTTACGAGGTGTGCAACAGTGTTATAGTGTATGGTAGTATGATTAAGCGACACTGCGCTCATCGAGAGCGTGTCAAAACCCGTGTTGACCAGAACCAGGTTAACTGCCCGCATATGAGCCACCGGCGGCGGCGTAGTAGGCATTTATGTCAAGCTATTTGTGGGCATCATCGACTTAGCGACAGGCGCAACAACGTACCACTATGTATGGTCGGGACTTGCACTGTGTGGTGCATGTGGCCTATATCAAAACATTTTAGGGTTTAGATGACATTTTCTGATACTTGAATCGCATTTGTGCACCGAAGCCGTGTTCTAAATGATATTCCAGTGCAATTAAGTTAAGTATTGCATTGTATTAATTTGTTGAGTAGAGGCAGTAGAAACGGTCTATGTAAAATCAACCTTGTGCCTTTCAGTTTAGTGTGTCAAGCTGAAGTAGTTTTTAACTGACTTCAAAAAGGAGGAGGTTATCAAATCGGGTTATATGTTTTTTTTCAGATGAAAAATTGAGGGCGACATAGTTCCAATTTTGTATGATTTATCATGGGTACATGTCATTATCACTACAAAATGGAATGGAGACTTCGAAAATAAACGGACTCATAAAACAAATATTTGTCTTCGACGGGATCCGCAATCACGACACTTGACGGCAGTGGCAAGTCAGAGGTGTAAGTACCAACTACTACCAAATATGACTTGACTAGTATGAGGTACAGATGGAGTATTATGCTAATTGATAATAGCCAACTTTAGAATGGTGATCGATCGGTCTTTTTATGACGGGGTGTCTATACGGTTCCGTATGAGTGCAGAGTTCATCATGTCAATGGCACGGTTGTGCGGGCTATCTGTGGACACGGCTAAGGGCAACGCACCCCAACCACACAGCGCATGCGTACTCTCTCTCCCCCTCCTTAGTACTTAGCACGTCAGTGAACAACGATTTTTTTAAAATGTACCTACAAATTATTCAAAGTTCTCATATAGAGAAGACATGAGCATTCTTCACCACGCTTGCTAATGGCGACTTGTGCTAGGTACTTAGTCTCACATATATTTTTAACGTATTTTAGCAATGTTAAAAATCAAAGTAAATTTCAAAATAAAAAGGGATGACTGTAAAAATATACATATCCCTACCTTAACATTGATTCTTGCCGGAATTCGAACACAACAATATTTCCTTTAAAAACTACACAAAATTTAAATCGTTATAAAACTAAGTTTTTGTTTGACGATAAATTTCTGGGTTAATTAATTGCGTATGTAGGTAACTACGTTATGTTGGAATGTATGTTTATGAAATCTGATAACCTTAAGGTCTAGTTAATGAAACCGTTAAAATACGAACGACGACGCGACGACGGCGACGCCAGTGAGTGACGACTACCATATTTTGTCGATGTGGGTTGTGACATAAAATAATATTGAATCTAGAATAAAACATGTTGTATTTAAGTAATGTCTATTTTTTTACTGTGAAGAGAATTTAAATCGCCAAGGGACTTGCAATAAAATAAGGTTACACTTTTTAAATGTAGGTATGCCTGATTTATTACGATAGCTACTACTGCTAATGTTCTATTTAAATGAAACGGGATTTTTATCTTATATATATTTAGATTACCTAAATAATTGCTACCCTATGACGATACGAATATATAACAAAATACCAGAGAATATAAGAAATGAGACATTGAAAGCATTTAAAAATAAACTTTATTCATGGCTTGCTGAGAAATGTTTCTACTCAGTTAAAGAGTTACTTAAGTAAGACTATAAGATTAATACTAATTAAAATTTTCAATCATTTGTAATATAATTAACAAGAATAAATTTAAATACTATTCGCATAACTATGTATGTATAAATTATTATTATTGTGTGTACCTATTTAATTATTTGGTAATGTTGACAATATAATATTAATGAATGGTTTTTAAAGTTAAGTAGGTAATGATTTGCTTGTCTTAACGACGAAATGTGCTGAGCTATCATAAAATGTAACAGCCTTGTGAACCATATTTCTTGCAAATAAATATTTCATTTCATTTCATTTCATTTCATTTAGATTCCAAAAAAAAGGTATCTGCCTAAGTGCCTATCCCAATTTAGATTTTCCTTGCAATGCTTTTCTATAACCTTTTCCAGAGTCTAAGTAAATCATACAAACAATACACGTCTTCGAACAAAAGTCATATTGGATCTTGGCTTCGAATTTTAACCTATCAGAAGTGTATTAGTGTAACACGGGTGATTTTGAATACAGCTATGTAACGATGGAACAATAAATGCTATACACGATGATGTCGTGTTCCCGGGTGAGGTCATCCACAGATCAGGGCACTTCCCTAGGTACCGCCCAGCTGACGTAGCGCGCTGCAAGCTTCGCCAGTTCTAGGAAATTACCGTATGCGACTTTATAGCATGCACTCATACATAATGTTTAGATTAGTTCGCGTTTCCAGTTAAAAATATGTACAACATTGAGTCATTGAGTGTTAGTATGTAAGTAGATAGGTACCTATTATCATCAAGCCATGTGGTCTATGGTCTACAATATGAAACCAACCTCCATTTCCTCTTGGCTGGTAGGAAATGCCAGATAATAGACACCACACTTTACTTCAATGCTATTTTAATAATAATGTCCCATTTTGCATAACGTGAGCTTTGAATTCGGATCCTGAGCACGCCCGCGCCATCATACCCATACGTGAATGTCCTCTTGCTGACTGCAGTAGTAAAACGTTCGTACTATATATATACACGAGTATATATTATATATTTATATTGGCTTACCAAAGTGAGTCCACTCTGCCTGATGGTAAGCAGATAGTGAAATCTAAAAGTGGTGGTCACCATTCGAAAAGCCATCGTCTGAATCTGCTGGTTTGGTGGCCTCCACTATGGCAGCTTCGTGATGCTTCAGATGCTTATTCACTAAGCCGCCGAAGCCGCTATTTAATATTTTTTAATATCGTCTTACTAATTATCAGTGCGCTTTCGTTATCTAAAGTATTTACATCAATTGTTTATTGCTATTATAGATGTGACAAAAGATTGCCAGCTTTTGAAATGTGGTGTTTCCAATTGTAGGTAGGTATAGTTGACCGAGAAAAAAAGTAATTATGTATAAAGTTTCGTATAAAATTGACCAAAATTATAGAAAAAGAGAAGACCAAAATGATAGGGCACCTGATACGCCATAAATCATCCATCATGCATAAGAAATGTCATAGAAGGAAAGACTTAACGTGACCAGTGAATAGATGGACTCTCGACTGAATTGGTACTAGGACGGAATGACGTCAGCCGGTGTGCGGTCCTGACCCTGCTGCAGCACAATTGGCTTAATGAGGCCGCGGCCCAATATCACCTCGCTGATATCTGGCGCTTCTTACATTACAATTGGGTACAGCCAAGTATCGGGTGCTCTATTACGACAATGCCCAGAATTGCTGCAATGACCCAATGAACTAAGATTCCGGTAACTCTTAGTATAATAATAGTTAAGTACTTACTAAACGTCTAGACTTTCTATGGGTTGAACTACATACCTTTGAAATAGCAAAATCATTTTGAATTGGTTTCAAGGTTTTTTTGCATGTATTTCGTATCAGTAGGTATCAGTACCTTAGTAAAAAAAAATTGCATTCGACCTGCTTTATTTCTAAAAGTCAGCATTAGCCCTTTTAAAATCCTATAGTAATTCGTAAACTCGAAATCTAAAACTTTTAAAAGTTCGGTCTGAAACGTAGACCATGTGAGTTTCCGAGAGGACTACTAAAAAGTACACATTTGAAGTCGGCGTAAAATACAACGTAACAAAACGATAGAAACTTCACGAACCGTTGAGAATAAGCGGCATTCAGAATTAGCTGAACTACGGTTCTTATAACTACAATAACATGGTCTGTCACCTCACAACTATGAACATACGTTTCTATTGAGACAAGTAGCGATGCTGTAAACAATACGAGTCAATTAATGTAGGTACTCTGTCGTTGCGTCTCGTTGCTGCACCTCTCATCAATAGTCATTAATCACAATATTAGGACACGTCGATAGATGCTTGTCACCTCATTGTCACAGTTAGTAACGACAACGATCGACTTACGATAAGTAGGTATAAATAGTATGAGTACTAGAAAGATCACATACTGAATAGTGTCATTCATATTTCAAACCATGCCGAACGCTATGTTACCCTACTTCAGGTTGTATCGTTTGGGTTGGATTGTAGGGTCTGGGTTATGTTTATGCAATGATGCAGTCATTATAAATCCTGGGTGGTTGTATGATTTAAATGGTGAATCTTTTTCACGGTTGCTGCCTAAGCGCGGTTGAATTATCAGATGTAACAATTTACCTGTCATTAAATCTCAGTAGCTGCACTTTTACCACTTTTAATTTTTAGGTATTACCTATCTAATTAGTTGCTCTGCAGAGAGCAAGAGCAAAAGCAAATTAAAGGAATACTAATTCATTTCTACTACTCGTACCTACCTATTTATTTCTTTACAATACGCGCTTGTATCTACATTAGCAATAACAGTTTGATAAGTTCAAGTTCTTTCTCGGTCTGTCCGAAATAATCAGTACAGATACGAAAACGAGTTTATGTAACTTATTCTATATATAGGTTCTTATTTAAATAATAAATATATATATTATACCTATATACTTAGGTACATTATATGTTCACTCAAGGGACAGCTGTAGGTTATCCGTAATTATAACATTAATTAGAACACAACGTGAATTCTTAAGAATAGTTTGTTCACTGATTAACTAATAACTATATCATATTTATGCAAGCATTAGTTACATGAAGGCACTGTATGATGAATTGATGATGCATGACAATGTGTCGCCGTGATTAGTATCGCAGGCGTACAGATGTGCAGACGTGAAACATATTATTATCATTAATGATGTGTTGGAATATCTATGTAGCTACATATAATATAACTATAGGTTAGCTAGCGAAGTTTAGGGTACCAAGGACTAAACGTATGGCAAATTGTTTCTTTTTATTCGATGTCAGTTTGAAAGCTCGGACTATACACAAAAGCTCTAAGTGCTCTAACTGTTAACTTTGTTGGTGCCTAGATGTTGATATGGCTGCATCTAGGTAGATCCATGTCACGTATGATAGCGTCTTCTACATTGTATGCATGTAGAAGACGCTATAATACGTGACATGGATCTACCTAGACTGAAGCATACAAATTCAGCCAGAAGTCTTGTCTTTTATCTTCATTATTAGTTGTTTTGCTAAAGTGGGACACTGGGCCCAGTAGTTAGCTTAAATAAAAATACAAACAACTTTATTATAAGCCCAATTCATAAGAATTTAAATAATTGATAGATTAAACCGGGATGTTATCAATACTTTTGAACCTCCCTATCTGTACGTAAGCAGCGATAGCCAGAGTTGTTCTCGTCTCGCGGCCTCGGGATCTGTGTCGCGGGACCGGCAGTGCGCACAGTTTACGACTAAACGGAATAGAATAATAAAAGCTCCAACTGAACGTAAACATTACTCATATTAGTCACACATATTTCATTTACATCCCGAGCTCTGGCAATACTAGTCTATTGAGCGTCAAGGTTGTTCACCGCATTTTGGGACTTTATCCTAATGAGCACCCTAATAACATGAATGACCCTATAATAATGATGGTAGTAGGTAATGTTACCTGGTGTTGTCTTTCGCCTATTACAAAAGTCATGGAGAGAAGGGTGAGACACAGAGAAAGGTTTCATGTTGAGATCAGGACACCACCGTCGGGGTTATACTGAAAGGCTTAAAGTCTACACCGGGCTGTTATGCTCTCACAATAAGTACATTTTTGTTGATTCTAAGTTCCTAAATAAGTTTAAATTAAGTGGAGGTGGATCCACATTTAAGCGCGCTTGTGGACGTGTGGATCATATTATAAAGGTTTAATTTTCAATGTTACAATCTGTATGATTGTAAATCGTAAGTAAATCTTCACATCCCAATTTAAAACTTAATCAGTAAATAATTTTGGTACGGTCTACATATTTATGGTCATTATCTATTGGTTTCTAATATAAACATAAGCTTCTTGAAGTTACTTAGACAGTAGGTACTCGAGTTAAACCTAACTGTTAAAGTAATTATTGTGCAAATTTTATTATGAATCAAATGAGGTCATGTGCTGACGATTAGTGCGGCGGTATGTTCCGTGGTAGGGCCCTGTGCGAGTATTTGCGAGCGCGGACGGAAGCTCTGCTGGTATCGTGTCCGCCGATAGCGCTGACGCGGCTGACCCCCGCGCTGATAAAAATATTAAAAACATCGCTTTTTGTGTCACAGTAATCGCGCGCTACTATTTAGTACTGATCTTATTTAATAACTCTTTATTTAACTTTATTTAATAACTTTATTTATATAAATAATAATACAGTATCGATCAAGTATAAAATATCACTATTTTAAGCTTTTCCCTCACCGCGAATATTCATCTAGTACTCGGCTCGATTTTAAGCATTATATTATATTTTGAATTTGGAATGTTACATTACAAGCGAATGCTTACGGTGAGGGAGCACCTTAAGCTTACACACAGCTACTGTCACACATGAGCTTTGATACATGAAGTGCCTATAACCTTATTTATATATGTAGTCGATACAAGCCCGAAACAATACGAATCACAACTTTTTTATGCAACTTCGGTGGGCAATGGAAAACAGATAAGTATCTATGGCTGTTGGTAAGTGGCAGGGCATGGTGGTGTCCTCAAGAAAACACAATCACCGATCTGTAGCACGAGGAAGATAATAAGGAGAACCTTCGCCACTGAACAAGACATAGTACATTCATAGTACTTCGCCGTTGCATCCGGCCTTAAGCTAACCAATCTAACCGTTAAAACTTCTAATATAGTTTTTATTATTAGCGTTTAAATCGGTTTATTTGAAGTAAATTGTAAGAATAAACAAAAAGTGTCAAGTTTCACACGCGGATTTACGTTATTGCACATTCTAGGTGCCGGGGTCTAATCAAATTACAAGCGACGGTGTTTTGCTAGTTTGTAAAATAAAAACGTACGTGTGAATCGGCTTTACAGATATGTACCTAACATACAAATGAACATAAGAATGTTATGATCTTTGAACACATACTTATAAACATTAAATGGAGTTGCAGGATGTGCATGTGTTCCCGGGACTTTTACGCGGGGCGTGAAAAAACATGTCACAAATCCGCACAGTGAGGTCACTGTGCGGCTAGTTTGACTTTAGAGATAACTTTAGGTGTGATCTACTACTCCTGAACTTCGCTGACGGTAAAGTAATTTAAATGAGATGCTGCGATCGTTTGGATTGCATTCGTCGAAAATCTAAACAACTGAAACACAGTTAAACTATTTCTTATGAATGGGCTACGATATTATCGCAAATAGTACAAGTAAGTAAGTAAAAGTATATAATACAGACGGAATTATTTTATTTTTGGTCGTACAAATATACCTAATCTCCTGGAGATCTGATCTGTCTAGACCGTTAGAAACAACTGCAATCTAGGAACAGTAGGTTGATCAATAAATAAAATTTAGCGCAATAACCGTTGGTATCAGTTTGTTAATATTTTTTTAGCTTTGAGCAATAACGCGTTCCTCTGAGTGTATACTCCTGTACCTGGTAGCTTTATACGTATACCTACAATATTAATTTCAGAGATTCTCTGATTCATTTAGATCAATAAAACAGTCACCTAATTAACGCTGTAGATATGTATCCTTATTTTTGTGATTTCCACGGCAAACAATCTTCGAGACCAAAGCATTGGTTTTTCTGTTAATATTGCCATAGATTTTAAGCGAATTAAAGGTTTTAAAGCTCCAACTGAAACTTTTCGAAGATGAGAAAATCTCCTTCAAAGTCTATTAGGTGAACCGACATCTCTATCCTCTGTGGTTTCAATGGCATACGTAATTTTGTGACTCCACCCTGCCTGATGGTAAGCAGTTAGTGGCCAACATACCAAAAGCCATCGTTTTAAACTGCTGGTATGGTGGCCTCCACTATGACGGCTGGGAATAGGGTTAGGAGAAAGGAATGAAGGAGGTGAGGAAAGAGGAAAATGGAGCCTCCGGCGCTCTCACTAACAGAATGAAACGCAGAAGTACGGATACTACTACTCTTACGTCGATCTTCTATGAGAGGGTAGTACTTCCCCGGACGATCTGGCCCATTCATGTTGAAACCAGCGTGGATCTATTACCGTAACAACTCCAGCGTAACCACAAACTACTATTTTTAAAATATTGACCCCTACACATTGATATACAGGGTATATGAATGCCCCCACAACAACTATAGGTAGATATACCTACCTACTATTGTTTACGCATTGTCACGAATGGTAGCATGAGTAGATACTAACATGTTTTGACGACATGATTATCAACTCCTGGCTTTTCTTTACAGCGACTGCTTACTTTTTAGGGATATAGTGAGTATAGCAGTTACAGCTGTTCCACAAATTGGACAAAATACGACCTCAAAAGCTCTCAAAGACAATAATTTTAATCTACTCGTTAATCCGAACTTTGTTGATGATTGCTAAAGCCACCGCGTGACATAAGTAGTTCATCATAGTTAGTTATTTCGATACGTATCAAATATTGTAGTTGTGTCCCACTACGTGAGTACCTAGGTACCTGCACCTGACTATACAAAACATGCGGGTTCGCATAGAGTCAGCTGTACTGTAATGTCATCGCCGCGGGAAACGATGAATAACAACAAGCTGCCGACTGTTTTTAAAAGATTAGATCATACCTACCAACTACGCACACACCGCACCGTGCACTTGATTTGGAACTAAACCTATGTTTTGTGGGAGCGCAACACAACATTGAACTGTAGTGCGTACCTACTGCAATAGCTTCAATTGGTCAAAACGACCAGTCTTACATACTAGCTAATGTTGGGGACTCTTTTCACATCATAACATGTCCTTGCTAACAGAATCGTGATCAGGACAGAAGACACTCTTCGTTCCGCTTGGTTGCTTCTACACATGTTTGCGCTCGATTGGATAGTTAAACCTAACCATCTCTCATGTGCGGTAAGTAGTTATGCACTAAACAATAGTTACATCTACGTGTCTCTACTGTCTGCCGAAATCATCAAATTCACACACACAATACGCAATACTTCTAACCACCTAGAAGTATTGCGCTATTAACGTTCATCACACACATGTTCTAGGTGTCTTAAGTAGACCCCTCACAAGGTGACCCGACTTGTTAAGGGTGGCGGGTAACCAATGGAAGAGGGCGGGTCACGACTGGCCAAGATGGCGAAACTTAGGGAAGGCCTATGTCTAGCAGTGAATGTATTTTGGCTGATATGTGCACATGCAATTTATAAGCTCGATATTGCCACTACAGAAGTTATCATCGAATTTGTTACATTTGTAATTTGTAACATACTGATTGACACACTGATTTGATAACGTACTAAATGGTACCTACGTTGCGCGTTGTTACTAACTACTGCATCAGTTCAGCTCATAAGCGAGAGGCAACGGCATATTTGTTTCAATATAATAGAATAGGTACTGAAGCAAAGATCTCTGGAACTACTTATAGTGATTCTTTAAGTGGATGGTAATGGGTTGTATCGCAACGTGCACACAAAACACTTTTTTTAATTTTCTCATTTATGAAGTTAAGCGTGGTGTTCACAGTAGGTACAGACTTACAGACCTACTAGTAGCACTGTGTAAGTTTAGCTGATAACTACTCGTATTGTTAACTTATAATTTGACCTCTTAACGATGCCGCTACCTTTGCTAATCGAGCGTGCCATTTTTACAAAATAAACCACAAGGAGTTGGTTTCCCGAAACTGGTTTAAGTTGTACGAAATGCCTCGCTTCCAAACTCTGCCCTATGCGAGTTATCTTAGCTTTTATGTCTAAATTATTTACAAAACGACTAAGTATGAAAAATTTAACAGAAAGCCGATTGAACGCAAAAAAATATCTTAAAAAAATATCGTTACGGCTTATTTCCATCTTTGCCCGCATGTCTGCCCCGAATGGGGGAAAATGGGAATTTTCGTGTCATCTTGGCCCGAAATTGTAATCGGGGGAAAGATAAGAAGTTCTATTCCCATCTTCCTTCGCATTACAATTCTTGAGAAATCTTTTTATTTTTTTACAAGTAATTAAGTATGTAAAGTTTACACAATATTAGTAGTTAACGTATATCACTTACTGTGTTTGGTGTGTCGCGATGATGTGACCAGCGAGGCTAGTCTGCGCGTGTCGGGGATGCGCGCGCGCGGCCGACTGCCGAGCGATGCCGCGCACACTCCCGCGCCGACACCCGCACACACCTCGCTCCCATACACTGTCCATGCCTGCTTGTACTCACACAGTCAGTCTATCTCATGTATCTACCGAGCGATGGATGAGTGACAATCACAGGCGCTTATTCATGATGTCACCCCGGCGGGAACAAAAGATACGAAATTCTGAAAAGCGTCCGAATATTTTAGATAGGTAGTACGACAATATTATCAGTATGTCTCTACAGTACATAGTAGATCCTTGCTGGGTTTCAGTTAAATGTGCGGGATCTAGGCTAGGTATAGTTACTACTACCTGCTTACAGAATACCGGCTTAAAGTATTAGGTACCTAGTTTCCTTGTGTTTCTTTGGATAAGTGAAAATGGCAATGGGACAGGTTTTCCTTTAGGTCCTTTTCATTCTGCTACATTCTTATAGTCAACTTTTAACTTTGAAGTATTTGATCGTTTGGTTGTTATAAGCGCGTGGTTGATACCTCTGGTGATATCAGTGCAGGGTACCTACATCGGACCAAGTTTTATCAAAACACTTACCTATTACAAAAGACTTAGTAACCAAAATTACTTTATTTATTTATTTATTTATTTAATAATAAAACGGTTAATTACTACCAATTACAATAATTATTAATCATATACGATTAAAAACAATAAACACAGATAAAAAGGAATAAAATGGAAAAAAAAAAAAATTATATGATAAAACACATTCATGCATCACGCTCGCAGAACCGCAAGCACTCTGACAATATTTTCTGCCATCCATCCGCAAACAGATCACAGTTAGGATTGGTACACAGGAGAGCATTGAGTGCTGATAGTGTGCGCGGTACAGGCGACATGGAACGCGCTACGGTGCGACATGATGGAACAGCGAACAGCACATGTCTCCGGTTACGACGATAGTTGTCAGGAGTATAAAAACGACACAACTCGTCATGTAGATCTAATGCATCAATTTTCCCCCTAAAGATTTTGCACATAATTACAATTTGGCACATATTCCGCCTGACTTCCAGTGAGTTATACCCTAAAATTCCTAGGAGATATTTAGTAGGGTACTTATAAGGGTACCCGTACATTCTCTTGTAAAGATGCCTAAGGAAAGCTTTTTTTTTTACTTTGATTGGATGACCTTTGAATGTGTCACTCGTCTTAAAAATACTTAAATCTAATTAATAAGAACAAGATTCGAATCTCTCTTATTATGTCTCAACATGGTCGACATCGTTTGTCATTGTAGTTACACTTACAGACACAAATGGCGCTGTATGTTGTTTAAAATAACAAACAAAAGAATAAAGGTTAAGGGATTTTTCACAATGTAACTTAAAAAAATAGATTTAATAAAATAATATACAATATACATATAAATATCTATACATATAATAAAAATGTAACCGATCGCTGTCTGTACATGAAAGATATATGAGAAAAACAAATATTGGGACCTTTATCAACGCAAGTAGAACCCAAAACAATGATTGTTACAATTTTTCTGTGCGTTTGTTCACGCTAATCTCAGAAACGGCTTATCCGATTTAAATATGGTTTTCACTAATATATTGTGGTAAGCTTTACTTAACATTTAGTGTTTGTTTTATGTCAATCGGTTCATAAATGAAAAAGTTATGCCAATTTAAAGAATCACATCGAATATTCGTTAATTTACTACGAAATCTTTTAGAAGCAGAGATTTTAACAGGTTGCGGAATAGCTGATAGTGTTTTTATTCCTCGGATTCCTGTCATTCTAAACAATTTTTCGTTTAGTTTTAAACGAGTCCAGTTTCCAGTGAGCCTATGTTTTGCGATGACTAATTAATAAAGCCCAAGGTAAAACACTAAAAGTTGTGGGTGTGGATCTAAGTACTAGCTGTTTTTCGCACGGTCAGCTGTAAGTGGCTCTATCACGTGTTAGCATTCCTAGCAGCCTGTATGCTTTGATCCCTGATGGCTATTCGTCTAATCCATACATCCATACATATTATAAGAGGCTTTGTCCTGACTGACTGAGTGACTGACTGACAGACAACGTACAGCCTAAACCGCTGGTCGTAGCGACTTGAAATTTGGAGGGTGTGTTTGTCTTAATGTCTAGAAGTGTACTAAGAAAGGGTTTTTAATAATTCAACCCTTAAGTGTATGAAAAGGGATGAAAACGATTGTATGAAACGTCTACATTTTTAACTTACAGCTTTGAAATTTTGTTTTGGAATAATTTTATTTAAATAAAAAATACTCAATTTTTTTTAACTGGGGTGGATTTATAGGGGTGAAATAAAGGATGAAATATTTTACGGAAAGATCTTTGCTTTTTATTTATTTATTTATAACTTTATGCACAAAATTGTACAATGGTGGGCTTAATGCCAAAGGCATTTTCTACCAGCCAACCTTTGGGTGATGCAGAGATAAACGAAGTAGGTGCAAGTTAACTTCAAAGGAACAGATAAATATGACTATTACCTATACTTATACAAAAATACATATTATACTTAATACACATATACATACAATACATACACACATACAAATATAAATACACCTATAAATATTATATATATATATATATATATATATATATATATATATACAATATACCTATACATGTTACTGATGTGATGACACTGCCAATCTGTCGAAGAGAATATCCCGTACCCTTTGTTTGAACTTAAAGCGGTCCGTAACCATCCTGACTTCAAGAGGGAGCGCATTCCAGAGTAAGACAGATTGTATAAAGAAGGAAGAATGTACAAAATCAGAAGTATGAGAAGGACATGCTAGAAGAAGATTATTAGAAGAGCGAAGATTTCTGTCATGAAATGAACACAAAGGTTGGAATTGTGGAGATAAATAACTGGGAAGTGTGGGAGAGTGTAAGAAAGAAAATAAGGTAGTAAGAGCGCGCTGATTTCGGCGCTGCCGTATGGGTAACCATTTTAGGTCTGAGCGATAGGAAGAAATATGATCATATTTACGAAGATTAAAAATGAATCGAATGCAGTTATTGAGAAGTCGGTCATACTTATTGAGCAGATCTGCATTCAGGTCAAAATAACATACATCACCATAATCAATTAAAGGAAAAATTAAAGTCTGCACAATCATTGCCTTGGTCTTAGCCGGAAGAAAGTTCTTTAGGCGGTATAAGGCACGTAGGGTACCAGTTACTCTTTGACTCACACTGGTGACTTGAGCTTGCCAATTGAGGTTGGAGTCAATGAGCAACCCCAGATCCTTCACTACATGACTAAATGGAATATATATATATATGCTTTTGAAGTTGGCGACTTGAAATTTGGAGGGAGGGGGAAGGAAGAGGAAAGGAAGGGAGAAGTGCGGGGTAGTGAGGGGAAAGTCAGGGCAAAGGGAGGGTAAAGTCAGGGGGAAATCGACTGCCTCTGTATTTCGGTGGTACTGTGTATGGACTGCCACGCAGAGGTTGCGGGTTCGATTCCCGCTCAGTGTAAATATTTGTAGCATGAACATGTCTATTTGCATTGGTCTGGGTGTTTCTATGTATAATATGTATGTATTTACAAAATATAAGTATTTAAGTATGTTTATCCGTATTCTAGAACCCATAATAAAAGCATATAATATGCTTACTTTGGGTCTAGATAGCGTTGTGTAAAAAAAAGAAAAAGAAATAGGGAACTGAGGGGGATGTGAGGAGGTAGTGAAGGGCAAGTGAGAGGCAAGTGAAGGGCAAGTGAGAGGTAAGTGAGGGGGAAGTGAGGGGGACGTAAGGGAAAGTACGGTAAGTGAGGAGACAGTGTGTGGTGAGGTGTGAGTGAGTTGGAAGTGTGGGGAAAGTGAGGGAGATGGGAGGGAGACGGGAGGGAGACGGGAGGGGAAGGGAGGGGAAGGGGAAAAAGGGGGAGAGGAAATGAGGGAAAGGGGAAAGTTATTGTAGTGGAAATTTGCCTTTGTGTATTGTTTATTGTTTTAGGGGTGATATCTTTAGGTAGGTGAAAGAGGGTTTGTACGAATGGTGATGATGATGAGATTAGAAATAGTATGCAAAACAGTATTTAAACAATATAAAAATGTCTATTGGAAAAACGATATTCATGCGAGCGAAGCCGCGTGCAGAAGCTATACATATATAAAAACGAAAGGTCACTCACTCACTCACTCACTCATCACGAAATCTCAGAAACTACAAGTGCTAGGAGTTTCAAATTTTGGAAATAGGTGCTCTCTAAGACGGAATTTTGCGAAATTCATTTCCCTGGAGTATAAAGGGGAACAAAATTTGTATAAAGCATCTATAGTTTTTAAACGGGAGTTTTGATAATACAATTACCAAACTAGGAACTATTCTTATTAAGTGGGAAAATAGGAGTGGCAAGTTTCGTCAAATATCGCAAAATTTCGTCTGTTTTAGGGGTAGCGGGTGAATAGATTTAAATCGGATTCGCCTTAGAGACGGATTATACTGATATTTATTACTAATACAATGCACGATTGCCGTAAGATTAGGTAAGAAATTTTCTCATACAGGCACACATCTGAATTTTCACGCGAACGAAGTCGCGGGCTACAGCTAGTTTATAATATACGACATCCTTACCACGGTAATATTATCTATACAGTATTGTGACTCGGCCGTATTTTTGAAATAAATGCCTACAGCCGCGCGGTACGTAAGCATGCGATAGGGCTGCCCGCCTCCAGCACTTTAGTGACATTTGCCTACTTTGTGTTTCCATTTAGTTTTGTGATTGTAAATATACTTTTTTTATATAAACAAATAAAATACTGTGTGAATTTAATAGGAAGTGTTCAATAAAAATGCGTGTTGTTTTTTGATTGGAAATTTATTTTTCTAGTATTATTCATACACACAGTACAATAAACAACTATTATTAATAATAAAATACCACGTCTTCACTTTGAATATTACATGCCTTTACTCCCCTCCCTCTACTGTCGCGCTTGCAAGCAGTAGGGATATACGAGAGGGATGTTCACATTGCGTAAACTGCTTTCCGCTGTCCGATCCCTTCCTTTTACTTATACAATAGTAGCGAGTGTTTAAACTTACGTAGAATATGAACCACTCTCATTTCTCTTCCCGAGGGTGGCGCAATAGTCGACTGAGGTCTAACTGCGTGCCGTGGTCAATTTAAGCTACCTTGAAACGTTGATATAACCAAAAATTACAACATTCAAAGTATTTGGGTGAACAGAAACGTGTCAATGTTGCATTGCGTGCGCATGTCAACTAAATGCAATACTTTGTCGTGGTATTATCGCTTCATTAGTACATTCGTGTAGCGCAGGTGTGTTAACAAGAGGCGGCTAGTAGTCAACGCCACCGACGGGGTTGGTCATCACTTCGTGACAACGTTCGTCCAACTCGTGCTGTAACAACACAATACCTTTAACAACCGCACAGAGTACTACGAGTCCAACCAGTGAACAGACGCGTAGGTTACCTCGTGCAGTTCCAGACACAGAGCCCACTCCGCGAGCGTGATGCGGTGGTCATTGTCCTCGTCGCAGTAGTCCAGGAAAGGCGCGATGCAGTGGTCCAGCCCCAGCAGTGACTCACAGAACGGGCACAGGTCGTGCAGCGACACGGACCTGGACGAAAGACGCAATACATTCGGATAAGGTTCAAGACGATAAACGCGGCCGAGAGAAGGGTGGTGATATAAAAATATAATACACTGCAAACATCTTAAACAATCACGTTGGATGCGCAGAACTCATTCTTGGGTCTCTATGACGTGATCTATCCACCAAGCTATTGGAAGATCATCAAATGACACTTGCGTAAAGATTGGCTGATTTATTTCTCAAATGCTGATTAATTGGTACGGAAATATACATGCGCGAACTGAAACCGCGATTTTCAAGTTGTTTGCCGCGTAATGTACACACCTCTCCTTGTATAGCGCGTCGGTGTAGCACCACTTCCAGATGGCGGCGTAGTTCCAGCGCTGCGTGAGGTTGGCGAGCGCCTCGTGCTTCATGGCGAGGTACGCGAGCGCGCGCCGCCGCGCCGCCATCGCGTGCATGGCGCCCAGCACCCACTCGCGCATCAGCCGCGGGTACTCCTTCATCTGCTTCACCGTGCACTCCTGCGACACACACATGCATTTGCAGCAATTACATATATATCGAACATTCGAAAAGATTCTATGACAGAATAGTGCTTCCCTATTCGATTCAATTAAGAATTTATATATCTACTGACTTACGGAAAGAAAATATCACAAGTAAACAGTGGTGGGTCCAGGATTTGGATAGGGCTTGACCATTGGAACCTGATAGCGAGCGGGGGTCGGGCGCCAGTCATATGATAAGGTAGCGAAAGGAGGGTTTATAACCAGTAATGAGTTTTAAGAGACAGATTAGGGCCGAGGCAGGGGTAAGATTTTCTGGTAAACACTATAATTAGGTACATTTTTTAAAGCATGCAGATGCGTTTAGGAGGACTTGAGTCCCCTAGCCCATCCCTTGGATCCGGCACTGCAAGGAAACCTGAACTAACATAAAATAAGTGTTTACTAACGGAGACGTCCCGGCACTTGCCGTAGTAGTGGAGCTGCGCGTGCTGGTGCTTGAGGTCGGCGCACTGCGCGGCGTCCTCCTGGCACAGGCAGCGCGAGCGGTGCAGCGCGCACGCCGAGCGCCAGGTCTCGTTGTGCGTGGAGCAGACGGGCGCGCCGCCCGCGCACTCGCGCGCGCACGCGCACGCCGCCTCGCCGCGCTCGTCCAGCTCGCACACGCGCCCCGCGCTGCACTGCATGTACAGGCACGGACCTATGGCCGCATTTTCACTGGTCGTTAGCAGTGCCCGCATGCGGAATGCGAGGGATTTTTGAAACGTACCTATGCCATAGGGCTTGCATGCGGGGAACCGCTTTCATCGGTCGTTAGCGCATGCATGCGCGTGCGGTAGATTTTTTAAACGTACCTTAGGTAATAAATTAAATATAGGACAAAAAAAAAACGAAACCAAATAGTTTTGTGAAACTGTCAAAACTCGTACTATCGATTTCGTTATAACGAAAGCTTTTAAAGAAAATTGTGAAAGGCTCCCAAAAGGGAGCAGATTAGATGAGATTAGATTTTAAATAATAGTAATACAACACAACAAAATACGCTTAATGTTAATGATAAGTAGGTAAGTACCGGTAGTGAGTTCGACACCGTCAAACTCTGCCTCTTCGTAACTGAGGAATAAATTGACGCGCCTTCTCTCTGCGTCCTGCAACACAACAATACCACAGAAATTAAATTAAATATTTCTGTGCTTCTCACTCAAATTTGTGTAGTGGTTGTAGCACCCGTGCGTGACTGAATAAGTACTGATTCCACCTTACCAGACCATAGCTTAGCTAGCATCATGAACTAAATAAATAAATAGTGTTGTGTTCTGTACTACGTAAACTATTATTTATTCTGTGGTTCAGTGTAATGTGGAGCAGCTCCACAGCTCTTGCAGAGTATTCTTTAACAGCAGCACAATTTTCTGTATACACTTTTTACATTTACAGTGTATCAGGTATTTATTGTGTAGGTGCGCTATCGGTATCTTGATTAATAGATAGGGAGACAGCACACAGGTTTCGTTTAAAGTTACCTGGAATCGCTTATCGCTGCGTACTTCGGACATGGCCAGCTCGAGCTGCTCCGCCTCGAAGTCCTCGCGGGCCGTGGCCGTTGTCGTGGTCGCGGGCGCCTCCGTGCGCAGCGTGCCCTGCGTCGTCGGCGCCTTGCGCGTGCTTGTCGACGTCTTCGCCATGTGCCAGTGTATCTAGTCAGATAAGAATACCTTTTACAGCTCAAAAGTGACAAATATGCATACGTCCTGTTTAACTGTCAGTTACCAATGTTACATAAAATTTTGTCATACGGCACCCTGCACGCGTCTTCATGTCTTGGTGCCAATCTGTTGCCGATATTTGTGAGGCCCTCAGTTTACACGTGGTTGAAGAGTCATAAGATCACAGAATATTTCGTTCTTCAGAACCTACCTACCTCAGAGTGTACGCTAGACAGCGTGGCTTGCAGCGCCAGGAACAGCGCGACTCTCATCATGGCACCTTCTGTAGGTACCTGCCACACACATATTATTTACTACATAAAAGAAAAATAAATTAATGAAATGAACGAAATGGATGAAATATATGTGCTTACTCGAACACGCTGTCTATTATTATAATAACACAACTACACAACGCCATCTAGAGTCTAGACCCAAAGTAAACTTAGGTAATTATATGCGAATAAACATACTTTACATTTAGGTAAATATTTTTTTTGTTAACACATAAAAACATATTACAATATATTATACATCAAACATCCCGAACAATGCAAATAGACATGTTCATGCACACAAATATTTGCCGTGAGTGGGAATCCAACTTGCGACCTCTGCGCCGTGGCAGTCCGTACACAGAATGTGTATGAATAAACATTGCTGCGGTATCAAGTGGTGCAAAGAATGTGAAATGATATGACTTACCTGCCGATATTAATAAAGTCACTAGGCTGGTATCGAATGCAATTTGTAACTAACTACTGAACACCGCAATATTAGTAATATCGGTAACACACTAGACAATGGTATTTACGACTAAAAGATCCTACACACACTCGGACGGAGTAGGTGCACCGAAAACTGATTTTGATCACAAACTAAATCGTTTTGATATGGTCTTCAACATTTATAATTTGTAGTAAACTCAATTTATATTACTATAGAACTATTCACCGAACAAAGTAGTTCAACTCCAAAAACACACTAGGTACAAGACAAGGCGGCGGTAATCGTTAGACAGAACTAACGCAAATGTTATATCATTAAGTCCATACAATAGCATTATGTAATTACCACAACGAAAATGTTTATATCAGCTCTCAGTATTCTATGGACAATTGGAATTTGTCAATAATTTCAAATTTTCTAAATTAGTGAACTATGAGTAACTCTACACTTAACTGCGTCTCATGAAACAATATGAGTGCGCGGCTTGCAATGTAAACTGCTTACAATGGACATACCTAAAAGGTATTGTTACACACTGAAACTAACCCATTTTTATGGCTGACTTGGCTACATAACTAAAAAATAAGAACAAATGCTATGAATGCGATATGGTGTGTTAAATTTTCAATAAGCCCTTCTGTTTCACACTGATGTGAAAAAATGGGTGTGACTGTGAATCTGAAAACTTTTCTTTAGATCGGCAATCGCTGCGATTTATTTAAAATTGAGAACATGGTGCCCACCCCAGGTTATTTATTGGCCGAAGCCGATTCATCATCATTATGAAAACCAGTTCAAATAAGTGGTTGTTCCACGGGGCAGCGATTAATTCGTTTCGCAATGATTTAAAAAATGGGCCCTCATATCATACCAGATGCATATGTCGATGCTCACCCAAGAATGGTGCACATGTTACGTTTGTTCTAAATCACGAGAGGAATATATTTTTGGACTCTTATCTTTAAATAGGTACCCAACTATGTATAACAGTTGTTCAACATTTCCTAAAATTTAAAAAATATGTAAGTAGTTTTTTAACATACTTTAAAAAAGGAGGAATTTCTGCATAACTTGGTCATATTTAAACTGATTTGGAAAATTCTTTTTTTATTTGAAGAGTAGACACGTTGAATTTGAACCATGTTCTGTTTATAAAAATGGTTCAGTAGTTTCGTTTTAGTTTTATAATATATTTTGTAAAAACATATACAAGGAGTAAGTAAAGTAAAAAAAAAAACAACGCGTTGATGTCTTATCGACAAAATCTGTTATTCGCAATTATTTGCTGCACTATTATTTGTAAGTATGATAAATGGTGTAGCAATTAACAGTGGGACAAACAGGAAAACAACTGGTGTAACTTTCGCAGTTCGCTGTAAACGCTCACTGTCATTAACGATATGTAATAAGTCGAAGGCAGATTGGGTTAGGTTACGTTAGAACTGTGACTCCCTGCGCAACACCCGTGCGAGCGTGCCGCGGCTGCAGACGGCGAGTGCTCTATACGAATTACCTCTACTTGATGTCAAACTAGTATAAACATCAAAAATTCCTGACCTAACTTATCCGACGTTACTTACAATTTGCCTGTGACATAACTGCGAGGTCGAGTCCTCAATGGTCTGTTGTGACGAGATAGAACAGTTTTTGAGTCGGTTTTTTTTTGTTATGGTATTTGGATAAAATAATCTTTTGTACACTAAGCTAAAACGTTTATTCCCGTTGACTCACACCAGAATGTGTAACAATGTTACCCAATGAGAAAGGTCTCGGTGTACTACAGGGAGCCGTTCTAGGCCTCACGTGTAATCTATGGCCTCACGCGCGCTCTCACTCAGTGACGGCTACTACAATAAGTCTCTCGCGGTCTCGTCTATTGTGACCGTTTGATTAGAGTTAGCAGGTAGCAGTAATAAATTAAATGAAAAATTGGTACTTACTCTTCTTTACTTATGTAGGGTTCAGCGTAGACTCGCCTATTACACGCCCTGTATCGTACTTATTAGAGATGTGTCGACACGGCCACTTGTATTGTAGACAGCCTGTATTTACGTTGAACCTCATGTTGTACTTGCTCGGATTCGCACCCACGCTGCCACAATCTTATGTATAGTACTTCTTGTCCGTGGTACCACATTTCTGTTAGTCCTGTTACGGAAAGAGTCATTGCGACGCCTACTTACTACAACCTATCATTATTATGAAATATCATCATATAGATCCTTGACAATTTGTATTGTGTGGTAATTTTTGCCTTAGTGTATTGTATAATGTTGTTTATAATAATATTCTAAAATTCTAAAATGTATTCTAAATTGTTGCGTGACGTTGTATTTGTTGCTGTGTAATGTTACCTCGTATTGTTATAATAAATTAATCATAAATGGATCTTATAACTTGTATGTACATCGTTATAATCTCATGACTCGCGTAGTATATTTAAATGGATCTTCGGGAGCTGGTGTGTAAGGATTAGGAACTGTGGGTGTTCAGGGTTGTCGCAATAAAACACCGTATTGTTACAAAAAGTACATCTCTATTAGAGAGAGTGCGCGCGCGACACGCGCGGGGCCGCACGTGCACGCGCGCACCGCATACATTTTACTGAACAAAAACACTGTATTACACAATATTAGACCCCATCGTATCACTACGTACTTACGCTACTTGTTATTAAGTGAACATCTATGAAAAGTGCGCACTTGTGACGAGTGTACGTGCACGGTTCCTACAAATACACACGTGCTCATGCGTTCTCCTCTGCGAAGAGTCACAGTAAGTCGCACGTATTCGTACGAAGGGCTCGAACACGTCGTCTTTCAAGCGTGACGTTGTTTAAAAACAACAATAGTGACGACGCGCTCGACTACACGCTACAAGAGACGATATTAGAAACAGCTCATCTACACAATGTTATGAGATCACTAGAGTTACAGTACACGTGCACGTCGCTAGTGTCACGTGACACGTGCGTGACACTAGTGATGTGCACGCGCCGCTCAGCAGAGTTGTCACGTCTGCGCGAGATGTCCACCCAACACAGCTGACTACAACGAGCAGATACAATGTTGATAAAGGTTACACCGAGGTGGGGTCTACCTGTGCCTACAGAAGTACTTAGTGCTTCACTTGCAAACGTTAATGTGTTCGAGTCAATGGTGAGGCTGTTCGATGGTACCCATATAATATCTGATAAAAGCGGAGTGTAACATAAAATGTTGTCATAATTAAAAGCAGAAAAGTTCAAATGCTATATTAAATTAATATTTTTAACTGCTATGATATTTATGGAGTCAAATAAACTCGAGCGCGTTGCAATGGCCGCGTCAAAGCATATAATGCTGGTGCCTCTCGGTACTGTTTAAATACTATTTTAATTTTTCGATATGAAAAGAACCTACATATTTAAGTGCAAATATTTTGTATACTTTACGACCTTTAAATATGAAAATATAAATTAGTTACAACAGATAGATAGATGTGACCATCAACGTTTACAAGTAAAAGTGTGTGTATGTAGTATGGAGCGGGCCTGCCCACTCGCGGACCGACATCGGTTGTTAGTCGCGACTCGTACGTCCCACACTGCCATACAAAACATAACAACATTATACAAATAACATACCGCATGCTTTTTGTTAACCAAGCTAGTGCTAACATGTTCATGAAATATAAAATAATTATAAGCATTTCATAATTTGTAAGCATTTTTTCATTTGTTCCGTGTTGTGTAATGAATGAGTTTTCTTGATTTGGAATCACTTGGACATCCTCCGTGCACACTGTACCGTGGGCATGTCACTTACCTCCAGTTTCTGAAAGTCTGATCAACGGAAAATTTACTAATCCCGTGTTAAATCTCATGTGAAGTACCATTTGGGTTGCTAAAAGCATTATTATCCATGTTCTTAGCATGCTTTTAGGTACTTCAGAGATTTAACAGGTGATTAGTAAATTTTTCGTTGATCAGTCTTTCAGAAACTGAGGGTTAGTCTTGTATAATATTGTTGTTATAAGTTCTATGGCCGGCGCTGACCACATCATACAAGTCACAGCGTCTGTTAGCGAACGACAGACAACCGGTATTAATAGAAAAAATATTCACAGTTTAAAGAACGTAAACGAGGTAATTATATTTTTTTTAAGTAATTTTGAGAGCATTGTGCACACCGCGTCTATATAAAAAACTCAGTGGAGTCAAAACTATCAACACATGAAACAATCCATTACAAATAAAATACCGAATGACTACACGTCGCTTACGTTCTTCTAGCATTAAATACATAATAATAAAGCGTTGGTCATAGTTCATAGGGGAGAGTTCGTAGCGTGCGCCCACCGAACATGGCCGTCTCAGGTGCAGTAAACAAAGCTCAGTCTCTTTATATTACGTAAGCATTATTGACGGGAGGGGGAGGGAGAGCTCCGGCCATCGTGTGTCATATGGGTAGTGGCAATAATAATTATTGTCTATGCTCTTAGAGCACTGTTAGGTATAAGCTAGTGTGAGTCGGGAGCGAGATAGTAAAGTGAGGTTATTGTCAGAAGTTTGAAGCTGAAGGGGGAAGGAGGAGGGGGGGCGGAGGGGGGCGGACGGAGCGTAGAGACGCGCCTTGCACAAACACAATGTTCGTCCTTCGCTACAGTGATACGAGACTCTCCAATATTATTTACAATAAATAAGTACACCAAATTTTGCACAGAACTAGTGGCCACAGCGACTGCGACCGCTACCTCACAACTCAATAGAGAATACAATGTACTTACGACATATTAGTAGTACAGATAAAAAAAAATGAAAAACTAAATAAAAATAGTCATTGCCATTTTTAGTTTTTTTTTTCAGCTAATATTAATAATATTAGAATATAATACAGTTTCAAATCATAATCGAGGCGTACGCGCAGCGTTGCGGCAGTAGCGCCGCCGACGTCCGACACATAATTGCTTCAGTACAGACCAAGTAAATGCATAAGAACGTGTGCATCAATATCGTTTTGGGAACCGACACAGAACATACATTTTAAATATAAAATACGTCATTCACAGTTCCGGAAACGCTTCGGCGCTAGTTCTAGGAGCTACGAGTGAGTCCGAGCGGCGACAGGGCGAGGCCGGCCGCCCGTCCCCGGCCGCAAATAAAACCTAACAGCTATTTACACTCGCATGGACCTTCGTACAGTATCGTCGCAGGGCGCGGGGCGGGCGGCACTCATTATTAATTAACTATCTAGCTAGGTCGGGGGGGGGCGGCTAGCGGCGGTACGCACCGCGCGGCGCGAACCCCGCGCGGTGCGACGACAGCGGGCGGCGGCGCGGCGGCTCGCGCCCGCGCGTCTTCTTCTCCTCCACGTTCAGCTTCACGCCGTCCGCGCTGTCCGCCGGGAAGTACAGCGGCTGCACAGTACATTGAGCCGGTTACTATACACCACACTAACCTCTATTAGTTAACAAACTAAATAAAACGTCAAGTTGACACTGCCATCGTGCCATACTTACTTTGCGTTTATACACTGGTATATACGTAATATATTCCAAGGACCCGAGATAGATCCCTGAGGAACCACCTTAGGTATAAGTTAGCTATGATGCCAAGGACGCACACAATGTGTACATGAGAGGTAGGTACCTGCGCGTTGAGACAGTCGTGCGCGGCCTGGCTGGTCTCGTAGGTGATGAACCCGTAGTTGGGGTGGCGCGGCGCGCCGGCCGCCGCGGGCTTGGAGTGCACGCGCAGCTCGGCCACGGGCCCGAAGCGGGCGAACAGCGCGCGCAGCTCGTCCTCCGACGCGCCGTGCGGCAGGTTGCCCAGGAACAGCTGCTGCGCGTCCGAGTAGCGCCGCGCGCCGCCCTCCGCTGCGGGCACGACGACGCAATCGAACATAACGAAAAGAGAAAACAAATAAACAACAGACAAAAAGGCCTCAACTCAGCTTCGTGTGACTCGTTGACAGAGCGGGGTTAGACTATGATCGTGCGTGCGTGCACGTATACGTACGCGGCGGCGGCGCGGCGTGCGGCGGGCGCGCGGGGCGGGCGCGCGGCTCGTGCGGGGGCGCGGGGGGCGCGGGCGGCGACACGCGCGCCGCGGGCGGAGCTGTCGGCGCGCTCGACCCAGACTTCAGCAGGTTCGCGTACGTCTTCGGCTCCGGGGCCGCTGCCGCTATACAAACAGTGGATTTTTTTTTATTAATTCTTATCTATTAAACTTTTAAACCGACATGATCTTATACTAATATATACAAAAGAGTTCGTTTGTTTGAAACTCTGGAGCTACTAGTTAGTCGAATATCAATAAACATTTTTGTACTTAATAGCCCAGTTTTTGAAAAAGGATAATGGTTATATATAGATAAATAGAATATAATAGCGACGTGCGCAGAGCAGAGAGCCACTAGTGTACATACGCAGGTGCGGCGGCGGGCTGGGCTCGCGCTCGGGCTCGGGGGGCGGCTCGGGCGCGTCGGGCGCGTCCCCCTCCGGCTCGGCGCCGTACATCGCGCCCTCTGACACACAACATATGTTACGTAAATAACACACAGAAGAGGATCTAGAATGAAGCCTTGAGGCACGCCCCTCGTTACCGATGTCTTCGAAGATCTGTTTTTCATTTTTATTATTTCAACATACAGTATATTTTACGCATATCTTTAAATGAGGTAATAACAATATTAAATACTGTAATAATGTAACTATAAAAAGAAGAGTAGTTGGAAGAGCGACACTTCTTGAAACCATATCTCATAAAGTAGAAATTTTAACGCTTTTGTATTCATTTTAAGCAAAACACTTATTTGCTCATAAAAATAAACAAAATATTACAACATGCACCAAAGATGATTATTATAATAAGAAATACATGTTTTTTTTTAAATAAATTTGTTACATTAATTATTTCATACATTTTAACATAGTATACTTATAATTGATAATTATTTCTTTTTGATTATTTTTTGTTAATGATGCCCGTACCTTATTTGAACAGTTACACATTTTGTATTGTTTTGATTAAACTGTATTGTATTTGTGTGGTACTTTACCAAACACTCCTTTAGTTTGGTATAATAATATTGAATGATACGAGGAGATAGTTTATTACTTTAAAGTTCTAATGCTAAGTACAAATTGATAGAAAATCATATTATGATAAAATGATAGTGAGTACACGCGACGCGGTTGATGACCAGTAGTGAACTAATTTATATATAAATGTAATGAATTACAAAGCGTTGTGGCGAAAATACTGACAAGATATATAATGTATCTTCGCAATGTATGGTTGCACCGTACAGTATTGTTAAAATTATAAATTGTGAATTGTGAAATGGAGGTTGTTGTGAAATAGATATTGTGAACTCCTGTGGTAAATTAAGTTTAATCTTACTTTATAACTATAGCAAATATTAACAGTTCATAAAATACATAGAAACGTTTACCACAGTTCACATGTTGCCTTTACCTTTCTGTAACAATATATAAATTGAGGCAGCCTGTAAAGCACACATTTTACTTTTTATTTTTTCTTCACAACTTAGAACCGAATTTAGAATGATTAAAAAACCTAGGGCAAGATTCACAGACCGCACTTTGACTTTACTTTGATGCAAAGATCTACTTTGTACCAAAAATATGTTTCTTAGGCCCAGATTCACAATCGTGACTTTACTTTACAGCAAAGGCACCTTCGCAAAGTAAGCTTTGTATTGCCGAAGATTACTTTCAACTTCATATTCAAACATATTTTTGGTACAAAGTAGATCTTTGCATCAAAGTAAAGTCAAAGTGCGGTCTGTGAATCTTGCCCCTAGAGTAATGTATATTTGCTTGTGTCACTTTGTATGCTACTTGAAATTGTAACTTACAAAAAAATTAATAACCTGGCGATTAAAAAGAATATCCTGAGTTTCTTGCCAGTTCTTCTGGCCCTACCCTACATCAGCGAACTGGCTGTAGGTTAATTAGCTGTCATTTTTATAATTTTCAACATTCATAATTTTAGATTTGATTGATGTATCGGAGTAGATAGGTGACAATGTGTACCTTGCACGGCGGCCACGAACTGGCGCGCTACAGAGTCGTCGAGCGGCGGCGGGTGGCCGTTGACGTGCGGCGCGGGGGACGCGGGGGGCACGGCGACGGGCGGCGCGGGGGGCAGCTGCGGCGCGGGGGGCGCGGGCGCGGGGGCGGGCGGCGCCAGCGCGGCGGGCGGCGCGGGCGGCGCCGGGAACGTGGCGGGCGGGAAGGCGGACGCGGGCGGCGGCGGCGGGAAGTACCCCGTGCCGCCCGCCTCCTCCTCCTCGCCCTCCGACCGCCCCGAGCCCTCGCCCTCCTCGTCCGAGAACACTATGTCCTGCACACACACACACAATTGTATTATATTTTTATTAAGAAACGAGCACTATTACACGTGTACAAAGTATTAGATTAAATATTTATTGTGCTACTACATTTTGTATGATCTGCGCTTCCATCACCATCAATGATTATTGTGTACCTGGTATCGGAAGATGTCGTTGTGCACGTAGTACTTCTTGGGCGACTGCGCGGCGAGCACGAAGGTTTGCGTGAAGCGGCGCATGGGGGCGCCTCCGTTGGACAGCTCGCCCGTCACCTGCACCACCACGCCGTTGCCCAGGGTGGCTTGCGCGTCCACCTACAAACAACCACCACTCTACAACCACCTCGATATGGCAAATCCACCTTAAGGACGCTAAAAATATGGTTGACTTTGCGCTGTGATATGTTAGCCTACCGCTGACATCAAATAAAAGCTTGCAATCTTTTTATAACACTTTGAATGTTGTGGAGACCCTAGATGAAACAATAGATTATTTGGAGACCAGTTACTGTTGAGAGACATGACGCTTAAAGTATGCCTATTTAGTTGGGACATAGAACGTATTAAAGAACACCTGTAAAATTACCTATCATCCACAAAATAAAGAATTCGAATGTTGAAAATTTGAAGAGTGTGAACGCTCAGCATATCTAATCTACTATCAAAACAATACCACTAAGTGTGATTGCAATTTAACCGCAAAGTCTCTTATGACAATCTCGCTATGAGGTGCCCTAATTCTAAAGTGAAATAGCACCAAGTACTTAGGTACTTGTTATATAATAAGTAATGAGTGTTTACCTGACTGATCTTAGCATGGCAGTCGCGGAAGTTGAGCTGTTGGATGCGGTTGTGGATCTGCTTCTGTCCCACCACCGGCAGCGTCTCCCGGTTGGGCGCGTCGAGCCCGCCGTGCACGAACGACGAGTAGTTGTTGTAGAACCTACACATACAATCATTACATAACTAACTACACATCATAGTGAAAATCACTCAAATATTAAGGAAAAACGCATCAAAATCTATTTATGGATACATACATCTTTATTTGCACATCATCCCCGCAACAATTATTGTTAAAATATTTTTCTCATGAAGCCATAGCAATAGCAATTATACCAGAAAAAACTGATGTACCTATAGTCAAGCTCTAGAGTACAAGTATATAAAATATATTTTTAACTAGCGGCCCGCCCCGGCATCGCACGGGTAGACATTTTTTTAAAACGTTTTGGGATAAACAAGGATACTTTTGTATGGGAATAAAGAAAACTATTTTTTTTCAGGTATTTTTTTTATTTTTCTCTCCGTAAGAACTATGCTCGTACTTCAAGGAATATCGGCGAAATCGGTTCAGCTGCTCTCGAGATTTGCGCTTAGCAACACATTTAGCTATTCATTTTTATATTATAGATAGATTGTTGTAATTTGCAACTAAGTACCTTTTTGTAAATAAACGAATTAGAAAAAAAAATGAAATACATTTATTTTCCTCATTGATTATTTGAATTGATCCTAATTTTTAAATAGATTGTGCTAAGAAGCGGCATTTGTACTGCACTGTGCAGCTGAGTAACGAGAATAATTTATTATTTACTTATGTTTCAATAAGGCAGTAATTACTGAACTTTGAGGAAAGTAACTGATTCTTATCAATATCATACATCATAAACATACATATATAGCTTCTGGTAATCCGTAAACAGTACTACCAAACAGAGGCAGTCAATACATCATAAAGAAGCCCAGAAATTAGTGTGTTGGTCCCGTAGCTAATGTATCATCATCAGTGTAAAGATACTGCTACTACTACTACTCTTCTAAAAAAAAGGTTTGATGGTGATGAGATGACCTTAAGTAAGGCAATATTTACAAGGCAGGTAACGATGCTATACGTTACTTGTATTCACGTTACCTGTAACGACACTCTAAAGCAAAGACACTTCGCTTCTGTGAAAGTGTTCAGTTAACTGATCGTTGGTGTACGTCACTAGTGATTGGGTGACTTGGCACTACAGTACAAACTGTGTACCTACACTTAATCGTGCGGGTATAATTATTTATAACACCTAATTAATGTTATACACCTTCATTTTTATCTTTTTTTATTGACTGGCCTGTTGGTCTAGTGGTTAGTGACCCTGACTGCTAAGCCGAAGGTCGTGGGTTCGATTCCCACCCAGGACAAACCTTTGTGTGATGAGCATGATTGTTTGTTCTGTGTCTGGGTGTAATTTATCTATAATATGTATGTATTTACAAAAAAAAAAGTATATAAGTAGTATATCAGTTGTTTAGTACCCGTAAAAAAATGTTTTAAGACTATGAATTTGTTTTTGCCAGAGATGATCTATCTCTATTAGGCCTCTGCCTCCATTATACCTTTTGATGGTGAGTCTTTCTATAGCAGATTTAGGATGTAAGTTATTGTGTTTTGTTAATGTAGTGCGTGTGGTTCGTTCTATTTGCTCAATATCAGTTTTAGACCATTTAATAATACCGAATGAGTAAGTTAATATAGGTATGGCATATGTGTTCAGTGCTTTGATGAGATGTTTTCCAGAGAGTTGGGTTTTACAAATGGCGTTGATTCTTCTGATATATTCTATGTTTAGAGTTTCTTTTGTTACTGTATGGTCTAATCCTCTCAATATTATTATTATTATTATCTACAGTTTATATAGTTGCATTGTCACTACGACATCATCATATCAGCTGACAGATGTCTACTGCTGCATACAGGCCTCCCCTAATATATAGAGTTTGTATGTTTGTACGCGCTAATCTCTGAAACTACCCGACGGATTTAAATAATTATTTTTGCGTATGATAGCCCTGTTCTTGGAGAAGGTTAAATGCCATGTAACATCACACCACTGGCGACCGGAGCAAAGTAGTAAGCAAAAACGCGGCATTTAATTGTTATCTAGTACATTATTTATTTCCTACAGTGTAGGACAAATAACCGTTTCAGTAATGGTAACTGTCGCTTGTGAACTTTTGAAGTAAATGCCAATTCACCATTAAAATACGTTTATTTGTAGCTGAAAGCTGAATCCTTTTTAACGTCGTAATTGGCCAAATACGTCTCACACACAATAAATCTAATATATAAAATTCTCGTGTCACGGTGTATGTTATTGAACTCCTCCGAAACGGCTCGACCGATTTTCGTGAAATTTTGTATGCATATCGGCTAGGGTTGAGAATCAGACAACATCTATTTTTCATCCCCCTAAATGTTAAGGGTGGTCTGAAAAGGGATGAAAAACGATTGTATGAAACTTCTTCATAGTTTTGAAATTTTGTTTTGGAATACTTCTATTAAAATATAAAAATTCTCATATTTTTTTTTTATTGGGGTGGATTTAGAGGGATGAAATTAGGGATAAAATATTATATGGAAAGATATTTGCTTTTGAAGTTAGCGACTTAAAAATTGAAGAGGGTGAAGGGAGGGGGGCGAGAAAGTAGTGAGGGGGAAGGAAGGGGAAGTGAGAGGGAAGGGAGTGGGAAGGGAGTGGGAAGTGAAGGGGAAGGGCGGGGAAGGGAGGAGGGAGGAAGGGGGCAGCGAGAGGAAAGTGAGGGGGAAGCGAGGTGGAAACGAGGGAGAAGTCAGAGAAAGGGAGAGTGAAATGACGGGAAAAGGAGAGGGGAGGGTGGGAAGGGAGAAACGGAATGGGAGGAGTGGGGAAGAGGGGGGGTAAGAGGAGTAGGGAGGAAGGGATAGGGGAATAGGGGAAAGTAGTGAAAAGTTTACGGGGGATATCTGTAGGTAGGTGAAAGAGGGTTTGTAGAATGGGAGATTAGAAATATCTATTTATATAAAAATAAATCCCTATTTCCCTTGGTCACGGCATCACGCGTGAACGACTGGACCGATTCCGTTAATTCATTTTTTTTTGTGTTTGTTATTGTCAGGAGAAGGTTCTGCGAAAAATTAGATAGTAAATAAGACAGGACAACGTCTGTCGGGTCCGCTAGTGTCATTATAGAAGTAAAACAAGTCTAAATCCTAAATCTGAAAGCTCAATCCTTTTACTACCAATGTAGTACTTGCCTAAGAAGCACTCCTTACCAGCTGGAATACTACATAGTACCTACCTCAATACTTTTGCATGAACTTATTTTACTACTTACTATTGTGTTATGAATGGACCAATTCTCCATGTGACAGGAGTGCGTGCGTACCTGTGCAGATGGGCAGGCGCCTTGTTGAGCAGCGTGTAGTACTGGCGGACGAACTCGCGGCCAACGCTCTGCGGGGATGGGGACGCCTCCATTACCATCGCTATTGTTCACTCTGCGCCGATACAGCCCTCTGCTATACGCTGCTCTGTAAACAACACACACATACATACATTACAACGATACTACCGCCAAGTTTTGAATTTGTCTAATGCTTACTTTGAATACTTAACGCCTAGCCACGTCACACTATAGAAAATTTATTGTTTGGGGTCAAACGGTGATCTACGAGACGCTCAAAGGCTTTATTAAGTCTGAAGTTGACGTCATTTTACGTACACCTGAATGTCTTTACATAACATGAGGTTTAATGTGTAAATATATAAATAAAAATATTTCATTTCATTTAGAAATACTGACATGTGCGGTTTTATGCACGCAGATAACATATTATTTGATTACTTTGGTGACAAACACACAGGGCGCGTGGGCGACTACTGTGTATTGCTTCTGTAATCTGTGGGACTGCGTGCTGAGAATGTGGTGCTTTTTTAAGAAATAGAATGAATGCAAGCCTAGAAAGTTAAGTAGGTATACAACAAACTGTGACAAACGATAAGATGAGAATTCACGACATTGTTGCAACTGCTCTCAGCACATTCCAGCTCAGACAACAACTCGCACTCAAAGAGAAAATCGACCACACCGACGCACAGAAATATAAGACATCGTTAAACCATGCTATACATTCATATTTTTAATTTCCAATGTTGAAATATACTGAACAAGGGAATGTACCAGATATCACAAATATTTTGCACAAACTACAAGCAAACACAAAAAAATGTTTCCAACTTCAAATTTATTCCAAATATGAAGGAGAATTTTATGCTATTATCAGAAATCGTGTAAATCGTATTTCGTGAAGACGGATCTCACCAAATGAATAATTAGGTTATATATTTATGCCCAACAATAGATCTGACGAGGTCTATCATAACATGTGTTGCAACACTTCAATACTAATATAATAATAATAATATTCTACCACATTCACACAGCGCCATCTAGCCCCAAATCAAGCAATTATATTTGCTTGTGTTATGGGTAATAAACAACTGATATACTACTTATATACATTTTTTTTTTGTAAATACATACATATTATAGATAAATTACACCCAGACACAGAACAAACAATCATGCTCATCACACAAAGGTTTGTCCTGGGTGGGAATCGAACCCACAACCTCCGGCTTAGCAGTCAGGGTCACTAACCACTAGACCAACAGGCCAGTCAATACTAGTGCTAACTTAATGATAAGATCAGGTGAAGTCATGATGAAGAGACCTTCTGCTTTACCTAAACTTACAAAATATATAATAAGTAATTATAGTCACACTTGACTAATTACTAAGTCCAACATGATACATACAAGATGTATTTATGTTTTAAAACTAAATAAATAAATACTGTCGTAATATCTTACCTATTTACTACAATCAAATTACAATGCTAATGTATCACTAATTATGTTTTGTTCACACACATGTTAACTGGGTCATGTGAATAAAGAAGGTACTAAACATATGAATAAAAATAGGTTAGAGAAGTTGCAAGTTTGAACTAATATTTAACCTAATATTTAATTTAAAACCTAGCAATAACATAACTAACAGGTAAATCACTCAACACAGAACAACAGTTGTTAGACACAATGCTCATTGCATTCTGTCTGCGCTGACCCCTACGTTTTTATAGATATAATAGCTATACATAGCAAGTAGGAATTGCACAAAAGATCTAAAAAGTTCAAAATGCTCTGGCATGGAAGGATATCTCAATCATTAGAGAAAATTAAATTATGAAAAAAGCAGTATTGTTTATTTTAACAATAATTTATAATATTGCAGTCTATATTTTGGTATTTCACTGTCTTCAAGATTTTAATTTTTTATTATTTTTACACTTATTTTTATAAAAACTAAAAAATTTATCAATATAAATTCCAGAACAGCAGTGTCCAACAGCTAACGAAAATTGTATATGATAGTTAGGAGTATTGTAGCCTACAATCTTATTATAAAATATAGGATATTTGTAATGCTATTAGAGTCACATGTTAGGAGGAGGGAATAAGGGGAGTCTATGTCCAGCAGGGGGTATCTTTTGGATGATATGTTGATGAAACTCATTTATAAATACCCAAGTTGTAGAAATCATAATGATCAACAAAATAGAATATCAGCTAATTGAAGTACAGACCTATTTATTCGCTAACAAGGATACAATAATGAGAATGGAAAAGAGACTCAGCCTACTCTTTTTCATTACATAGTTGAATGAAGAGTAGCAAAAGAGTATGACCATGTTTTAGGTAAATACAAAATTTGCTTACTCAAAAATGGCTAACACTAAACACAAAAAATGTTACAGAAGGCAGAAAAAGAAAGGCAGGTTGTACCCAATAAGTCATCTGACAAGTAAATTTTAAACATAACTACACATTGACACAGATTATAATCACATGCATTCCCTTTCACAGTGGAATCTAAAGGGTCATGGACAGTGATCGCAATTATGAAGGCTAAAATACCTACTGCTCGAAAAATAACAGAGGCAAGTGGAGACGTCTTAGGACTAAATATTTTTTTGGCCCAATACGGTATTTTACTCTATATTAGATAAAATCTAAAATAATATATTATTGAGATAGCTTAAGCAAAAAGCAGTTGGTTTCAACTTTCTTAATCTGTTTCATAACACCATTAGATAGTTAGTTGCCATGTTAACATGCAGTAGTATAACTCAAATTAATTAATGTAAACTCACAAACATACAGAAGTCAAATTTTAGTATCTCAAAATTAATTTGACATTAATGTGCGAACTCAAAAGATTTTATCTCATAGAGGAGGAAAGAGACCACCAAAATTAATTATTAAGGTCTGCGTAGCCTGGTCAAATGGCCTGGAAAAAATAGCAAGCAACCAATGAATGAGTACAGATACAGCTCAGGACTCCATGTAGAGCTCTCCAGGGAAAAGTCATTTGATTGTATTTAAAGTAGATAAGCAAACAAAGCATTATTCTTTCAGCCACTTAATCAGCAAGGTTTTGAGAAGAAATTTTGCTTCATTTACTTACAAATAGGAATTAATTTGTATTTGATTTTCATTTCTGATAAATAAATTAACTAGATATTATAAAAATGTAATCACGAAATATTCATATATAGCTAAATGTCTATACTATCCATAGTCAGAGTACATAATATATCTCTATATTATTTATTACTTGTCATGACTTGTACACATGAGTAATATGAAAATAGTCTTGTTATCTTCTCTTGCAGGTATCAGGTATCTTATCTTTTTCAAAGGTTGGCCTAAACAATAACAATGTTATTTAATATTTTAATGAAACCAATTTTCACAATAGTTTGAGCTCATGCTAAAGTGCAGTTTAAGTTACTAAATGACACATCAAGTCTGTATGGCAAAATGAAACTAAAAATATACAAATATTAAGTTAATAATACTATCAGCATGACATTTTAGTAAAACAGAATTAAATCTGATATATTTGAGACCTAACATCATGCTACATGCGATCACCAAATGATACTAATGAATGCAGTGGAGCCCCGAAAGTTCATTCTTATCTTGGTATAGTATATCTAACACAGTCACAGTTCTGCATTATAAACTAAAGGCGTATTAAACAAAGGGAAAATATTCGCGCGGCTGTTTCATCTATACACATCACATTTGTTGGGTAAACAATCTTGCATACCGCTTCTATCTACGATTTTAATTTAGTCCCTAAATTAAAATCGTATTGTCAAAGCACGCATGGCGACTCTGACCCCAACTATCAGCTTTTGTGACATAGAAACTGTGCTTTTGATAATAATTAAGCGTTGAGTTTTTAAAAAAGGAAGAAGATTTCATGTTGAACACGCAAATAGCACTATGCGTTGCGTGCAACTAATTAAACAGAATCATTTTGAGCATTAACCTTTAAAAAGAAAGACTTCTGCCGACTACCAAAATACTATATTTCTGTGTTTTTAAACCATGTTTTAGTTAGATGAAACTTACCTCAGTAAAATTTAGGCATCAAAATGGTGTAATCGCCAACAAATTATCACTAAAATCGCGTAAAATTCACGATAAATAAGGACTGAAAACAGAAAAAGAGCCTACCTCACCGTTCGGGTGTCAATTTAGTATAGATGTTACCACATAAAAAAATATAAATACTATTTTGCTTTTCCGGCGTACTTGATCTAGAAAAATGCTTGATCTTGAAAAAAATAGTTGTTATTATATAATAAATAATATTATATTATAAATACATAAATATATGTAATTATAATATTATTCCAAAAATAGAATTTCTTATACAGAATTTAAAAAATATTACCATCATATTTTGAGAGTATTTAGAGTTTAGACTAAATACAGGTAAACCTCAATTATGTAGGTACTACATAATGAGAAAACAAAACTTTCATACAATCGTCCGATGCGATCGTATGAAAGTGTAAGTGGCCTGAGTTTTTTGCCAGTTCTTCTTACGGCTCTACCTCGTCAACGAACTGGCTGCATGTTAATTGGCTACCAATTTATTTTTGTAATTTTGACGATCCTACATTTACGTAAGCACGTGATTTATAAAATAAGAAAAATAAGTTTTTTTTATTGCCAACAGTGGTGACGGGCAGACAGACTACATGTCACGGACCGTGGAGAGAGTAGAATAGGTGAACTGTGGATGGAGGGAGGTGAGGAAAAAGAAAGAAGTGGCAAACAAGCAAACGGTCCACCTGATGGTTAGTGATAACCGTAACCTATAGACATGGCTGTGTTTTCCAAGCATCGCAGAAGTAATAATGCTTAGAAAATACAACCAAGCCGTTGCCAACCACTGAGAAGGGGATGAGGAAGAAAAAGGGAAACGGCAGAGGACCGAAGGGGTATTTGGGCTGCCGGCGCTCTCACTTACCGAGCAAAACACATTAGCATGAAAACTAATATTCTTAAGTCGATCTCCTTCTTTGAGAGGGTTGTACTTCCTCGGTCGATCCGGCCAATTCACGCTGAAACCAGCGTGGATCTACTACCACAGATTACAGAACCTTAAAAAATTGGTAGTCTTTAAAGTCGGTCTACGGAAGATAATGTTAAGTAAGTACATGATAACTTAATTAAAATTTAAATAGAATTTTTAGTGTAGCTTTGACTTTGACTTTGACTTTGACTGTGACTTTGACTGAGGCTGTGACTCTGACTTTGACTGTGATTCAACCTTTGCCCATTGCCCGCTTTCTTCCTTTCCCTTTTATCCTATTTCCGCCATTCCTCTTTTTATTTCCCTTTCCTGATTTGCCACTCCCCCTTTTCCTTTTACTATTTCTCCTATTCATCATATCCCCCTTTCCCATTTCCATCTTTCCGTATTTCCCCTTTACTCTTTTTCCCCTTACCTTTTTTTATCATTTCTCTCTCTCTCTTTCTCCCTTTCACATTTTTATCATTCCCTCTTACTCTATACCATTCTCTTTTTCTCTATTTCCTACTGTACCACTTTCCCTATTTTTCGCTTTCTCCTTTTTGAAAGAAAGAATGAAAGATAATAATTTATTAGCGTACAATTTAACAATAATTAAAATTTAACAATTAATCATTTTTACACATCTCCAGCGCTGCGCCGCCGCGCCGCGCCGCTGCAACGCTGCGTGTGCTCCGGCCCAGACTGCATCTGCGCTAAATACTTTTAGAATAAGTTTACATTCGTTCTGATACAACTTATTTGTTTTTTTTTTATAGGATATAACGATGCATGTTGTTTGTTTAGATACTATGGCAAAGATACATACGCCTGTAAAATGTGACATTAGCGGGCATGGTAATTAAGCCAGTTCGCAATACAAATATGATGACATTATATCTGGCACTTGTAAAAAGCTGTTACGGTAGCTGGCTCACTTGCATACCAGCTCTTTGTGTGTATTCCAACCTATATTGTCTAATTACTAATTTGTAATGCATTTCAACGATTTGTCCAGTTGCCATGAAGGAGTTTCAGAGATATCTAAAGTTAGTAGAATTTGCTGATTTACTAGGTCAACAATAATCTAATTTTTGCGTATTGCGTAGGTTCAGGCATCAATTTGTGTTTCTACAGCTTGCATAAGTTTCTATTTCGAAGAGAGAGAGTTTAATATGTAAAGTATACATAACAAGCTGAAGCCCACGGCTTACCCCGCGCCTAAGTGTTTTGTATCCCTCGAGAACCAGACCAATTTACTCGATAAAAATAGTACTAAGTCCGTTTCTGGCACTAAATCTATCTTTAAACCAATTTTCATTGACAACGGTTCAGCCGTTTAGGCGCTGAGTGGTAACAAACACACACACAAACTTTCGCATTTATAATATTAATAGGATTGATGTTCAAAGACATTTAAAGTATTTCAAAAATAAACTGATACTTTATTTTATCATAAATTATTTTAATTACTTTGTCATAAATTTGAGTTAAGAAAAATACACATCTGTAAGGACATAATATGCTATTTTTTATTAATCATACGCTAGCAGCGCGTCTGAACTTAAAATACATTATAAATAATAACGGTATAAACGGCAAATTTACTACATATCAGGGTAAAATTATAAGGAGTGTAACCCTGATATTTCAAATA
Source organism: Parascotia fuliginaria (assembly GCA_963082885.1). NCBI lineage: Eukaryota > Metazoa > Arthropoda > Insecta > Lepidoptera > Erebidae > Parascotia > Parascotia fuliginaria. Next base: position 18,940,387 of record OY720181.1, on the reverse strand, counting down.
CCTAAATTATCTGTCTCTTTCTGCGTGCGACACGCACAATGACAAAAACCTAAAATTTAGATCAAAATTAAAATTCATTCTACGACAGTGACAACTGTCACTCACTGTCACTGTACTAGAATGAATGAATGAAGGGGTTTTTTGGAAAGCCATCTTTTGTTTTCACGGAAGATGGTTGTCATTTAATTTCATCCACATTTTTCTATTTTTTAGCATTGTAATATACCAGTAATATCATGAATAAGAATAAACTTGACGCTGGCAGAAATAGCTGACACAATCGTCGGCTCTGTTGCCAAAAAAAAGGAGAAGAAGAAGGGTTTTTTGTTTTTACGAAATATGGTTGTCATTTAATTTCATCCACATTTTTGCTATTTTTTTATCATTGTATTAAACCATTAAAATGATCAACCAAAAAATTATTTTACACTTGACGCTAGCTGAAATAGCCAATCCCAACTGAGCCGACCAATCGTCGGCTCAGTTGCCAAATGAAAGATTATGAAGAAAAAGACATGTTTTGTGGTATGCAAACGACATTACATCCATTCAGCTTAGGGAATAATTATTATTATTATTCAATATTTTCTTTATTTGTTATCAAACATACAAAACGAAAAACAATGCTTACAGTTGTAGGTTGTAATGCCTCTGTAAACATTGTTTTTATGCAAGTACAAGTAGATCTTTTAATTACGTACAACTTTGCCATGTAACTTTTTTCCATAGGACTTGTAGTTTTTGCAGGAAATTCAGATAAACCGAATTTAACCCTTAATCACATCTCCTCCTACTTTCCGAACGCGGCGCGGCAAGCACTTTGTTTTTTTTATATTAGCCTACCAAAGTGACTCCACCCCGCCTGATGGTAAGCAGTCAGTGGAATCCAGAAGTGGTGGCCACCATACCATAAGCCATCGTCTACTGCTGGTATGTTGGCCTTCACTATGGCGGCTGAGAATTAATGGCGTAGGGGAAGGGAATGAGGGAGATGAGGAAAGAGGAAAGGAGGAAATTGGGCCTCCGGCGCTCCTTTCGCGCTTTACAAGTGATACTGGTCAAGAGTAGACTAGGCGCGTAATGTCGGGAGGCAGCACAACGTCGCGAGGCTGCTCTGATGGCCTCGTCGCGTGATCGCGTCGCTGCCATTTCGATGTGGAACGGCTCTTAATTCTTCTTAGCCTGACTGCACACGTACGGTTTCCTCATAATGAAGCGAGGAAACTACTCTACCGTCTCACAGTAAAATCGAAAAGCCGGCTCTCTATATCGAACACATTTTTTGCGGCCAAAGTCTATTTTAAATTTGATTTATGTTTACAAGACCCTAATTTAAAGTCTTTTATTTATGCTGATTATGTTAAAATTATTGTTAAAGATTATAATATTTATTATAATATGGGCAATATTTTATGTAGGTAACCCAAGCTGGTAAATGAATGTCAAATTTGTAACTATTGAAAGAAAAAATAATTTTAAAAGTAGTACAAAAAAGTATTTATTATGTTATGAATAACTGTTGACCGTTGACCTGTAGTTCAATGATACTGTGTACGGATTACCACGCAGAGGTCTCGGGTTCGATCCGGGTCAGGTAAAGTGATATTGGCTTTTCTGTCTAAAAATTCTCAATATTAGCCTGGAGTCTGGCATTGCGTCCGGTAAATGGCAACAGGCTTGCCCCCTGCCCCTGATACGCTTACATGGGACCTAAAATAAAATAGTGAAATATGGTTTATTAATTTATTTATAAGGATCTCTTTACAAAAAATACATGAATGTCAAACATACATGCATGAATGCCTACCCTTTCGGGGATAAAAGGCGTGAAGCTGTGTATGTATGTTTAAGTAAAGTTTATGAATGTTATAACTTATATAAGACAAGTGTGTTGGTTAGTGGTTACGCTGCTGCAGGCTGTAGTTGATACACATTTATTTACAATTTTACATATTTTGATTCTGATAAAATTGAATAGGTGGGCAATATTTTTATGTAGGTAACCCAAGCTGGTAAATGAATGTCAAATTTGTATTATATTAAAAGAAAATTAATTTTGTAGGTAGGTACAATAAAGTATACGAATGATTTAAGTAGGCGTGTAGGTTAGAGGTAACTCTGCTGCAGTCTGTGGTTGATACAATTATTTACATATTTTATTTTACAGATAAACAAAAAATATTAAGCATTTTAGTTAGGTACTTGTATCATTTTACAAGAAAATAACGCGGTAAATTTGACGTTCTGATGTTGGTAGTAAGTTATTGATTCATGAATTGTTAAATACTACATCTCTTTTCTTTGCGTTCAAGTCCTTATGCCATCCTTGTCAGTAACTAGATGGACGCCATTGACCTCTTTCCACAACTGTTCTCTGATTGGCTTGCGAGTGTGGTAGGGATGTTTGTTTGCAAAAAAAACCGCGTCTCTGTATACGCTACCAACATAACGGGTTATTTCGCGCCGACTCATCACGGCATTTCCTTTCTTCCTTCTGCATTTGGCATTCGGTGTTAAAGGTCGCGTGGACCTTAGCTTTAAGTTTATTATTAATTTTAGCCTAAAACATAAGTCATGGCCAATAACGATAACTTTGCACAAGACGTTACTGATAATCAACTAAATGGAAATGCAGAGAATGGTGGAGGAGACTCACAGCAAGAAAATAACAGTGCTGAAGCCCCTGGGCGCGATGATGACAGGTAATGTTGAATTCCTTAAAATGTTCACAATATTTCGAGTTAAATATTTGCATAACTTAAGTATTATCGTGATTTTTGTTTATTTATTAAATACCATACGTTAGTATTTGTGTAATTTGCAGTTTTTAATACGGCTTGATATAATGGCGGCGCGTCTGCCATTATCCATTCGACATATTTGCTTCAATCTATTTTAATCGTGAAGATCTTTTCAAAATTGAATATTTTCATCATTGCAGCGCGTTCTCTACGATTAAAGTTCAGACCCAGAAATCATAGTTTTTATTTCAGAACATTTTCAGCTTGATTTTAATAAATTTAGATTACCTCCGAGCCGCATGAAGTAAAATGGCGTCTTATTTGCGCGTCTCTTTTGCACCCGGCACCGGCTCGGTTCAGTTATCGATTTTTCGTGTCGTTGTTCATTAGCATACTTTTGTGGTTCGTGTCTTACGTGTCGAGAGCGGCCGTCCGCCGTTCTTAGCGTTAACGGTAAAGAGTACGTAGGTAGTTGCAAGATTTTAAATCGGTAACGCGTCGCTCGTCGGTGAGGGGTCTACGCCCTCCCGGCGGCGGCGACGGGCGGGGCGGTGGTCAGTTTGGCGCTACTAACGCTGTGTCTCTCTGCAGGGGTGAGCCTGCGTCGCCGCCGCAGCTGCCTCCGGAGGACGTCATGGTATATATCCGCTGGGCTCACACTAAAGTAAAACTATGACCAAACTGACTAGATTGTATGGGCCACTTAATTTTGGGCCTCGTTCACATTTGCCAATTTCAAATCTTGCGATATCACTGTAACATCCTTGTATCGTTGTCCTGATTTATAATGTAAATTTGCAGACTTTACCTTTTGTAACTTACAGGTTGTCTATTTGATTTGCTGCAGTGCTTGGAGTTTGTTTTGAAAAAATAGTAGCTGTAAAGTACTGTAAACAAGTACTGCATAGTGTTAATTGATAAATGTAATTTATAAGTCAGTTTCAAAATCGAGACACAAGTCTACATTATCAATTTCTTCACGTTTTAACCTTATACCTAACAATGTTCACAGAAAACTCTTTGTTGGAGGCCTAAGCTGGGAGACCACAGACAGTAAGTTGTTTTTATACTTGTCAGTTCTGACTTCATCAAATGTGTTTGACTAAAGGTTAACGACCTTGGCTGAGGTTGCCATGACCTTTTAGTACTTCAAAAATGTTAAGCACATTTGACATGATGATCTTTACAGTTCTGCTTCTGAACTATTGTTGAAGACAACTTAACCCACATTTCTGACATTTATTTTTAAATTTATGATAATAATTAAGTTGCTTCATAGATTCATTATTAAAATGTCACTTTGTAAATTTCAGAGGAATTACGTGATCACTTCAGTGCTTATGGTGAAATTGAAAGCATCAATGTCAAGACTGATCCTAACACTGGCAGATCACGAGGGTTTGCCTTCATAGTATTCAAGGCGCCAGATTCTATAGACAAAGTAATGGCTGCTGGTGAACACACAATCAACAACAAAAAAGTGGACCCTAAAAAAGCCAAAGCAAGACATGGCAAGATCTTTGTTGGTGGCCTGAGCAGTGAAATATCAGATGATGAAATCAAAAACTTCTTTAGCAACTTTGGCACTGTAAGTACATAATTGTGGATTTTATACAATATTTGTAAATAAAATATTTATTGTGATGACATATCCGGTTAAGGTGAGATAAATTTTACTAGACTTTTCTGAAGAGGACTCCGGGCCACTGATTAAATATTTGTTTTTAATTTAATATGCATTCAGCATTAATACTATAATCTAAAGTAACATGTCTTTTACAGATCATCGAAGTTGAGATGCCTTTTGATAAGACAAAGAACCAGAGAAAGGGATTCTGTTTCATCACCTTTGAGTCCGAACAAGTGGTCAATGAGCTGCTCAAAACCCCTAAGCAGACCATCTCTGGCAAAGAGGTCAGTAGCATGTTGCAATGTTAATACCCAATATTGAAACAAGTCATTAACATGATGATTTCTTACAGTTCTGCTTCTGAAAAATTTTTGAAGTTAACTTTACCCACAAATCTGAAGATAATGCCATTAGCTGAATAATATGGACAAAAGCTTGTTATTAACTGGAGAGGTGTCATTCTGCAGGTTGACGTGAAGCGCGCAACGCCAAAACCTGACGGACCCGGCGGAATGGGAGGGCGCGGCGCGCGAGGGGGTCGCGGACTGCGCGGGGGGCGGGGCCGCGGCGGCTACGGAGGACAGGGCGCGTGGGGCAACGGAGGCTACGGTGGCTATGGCTACGGCCAGGGCGGCTATGGCGGCGGCTACGATGGATACGGCTACGGCGGCTACGGATACGACGGCTACGGGGGCTACGGCGGTTACGATTACTCCGGATACCCCAATTACGGTAAACGCGGCAAGCAGTACTAGTATAGTAGCGAGCCCCCGCTAGCCCGCTCACCGACACATTACCTCGACTGATGTTACCTGATCCTAGGATATAATGTAAAATGTAGTAGAGTAAGGCGGGCGCTAGGTTAGCGACGCGAGCGAGGCGCGACTCCGTCCTCGAGATTTGCCTATTTACATTATAGTGGACGTTTATTTTACGAGGAGATCGACATCACGCGAAGCTTAGGTATTTAATTTAGTGTGTAGGAAAATATTTATTTTTCTATATATTTAATGTTCTATCGAGATAATGTGTAGTGAATGTTGTCGAGGTGACAGTGTATAATCTGAATATAATCGCAGCTCTGTCTAAATTTTGAGAACCTTAGGATTAATCATCTCATATAACTTTGCTAAATCATATTTAGTTGCATTATTGTTTTTTTTCCGCGAGCGCCCGCGCTCGTGCCTAGCTGGTAGTGCAGTTGCCCATTCGGCTATCGCTCTTTATCATTGTTTCAACGGGTATAACTATATTCTGTACATATGTATGTTACCTGCCTTATGTTTATAAGCGTTCGTTTGTAATACCACTTTTGACATATGTAGCCATGTTGCTCGAGTTTTAATATTAATAATTTTTTTGGTAATCTTTTTACCTAACGACGCTCTCGCCACATGCTACATTTGGGAAATGGGGTAAATATGGAGAGACATTGTGAAAGTGATAAAGATATGATGAAGCTTTTGAATAAAGCACTGTTACAAAAATTCTCAATGTGTTTCCATATGTCACCCTAGTCCATTCCCTGTCCTATGACTCACAGATGCTTCATGATATTATTAAATCGACCAAACTATTTTACTAATCGCATGCATTTATTTTCATTAGTAATAAAGAAGTGGAATTTAATGTTACATGTGCTAAGATATCTAAAGAATAGTGTGATCATCACAACTAGTAGTAGTTCTGGAAAATTAGGCATTTGAAATTTAAAGTATAGTCAAAATGCACTTAACATTATGATGTCTAGTGTAGTAATACACAATTTCCTATCACAACTGTTGGATAAAGCCATTGAATTTTAATTAATTTCTAGCACTTAGGGGAAGTAGGTGGTTAGACAATTGTTTGTTATAATACGTAGTTTACTGAATACTTACTACATGGTTATTCTTTTCATCTGACACAAGAAACTGCTTCTGGTGGCTACTTATAATTTGTATAAGATTGTTTGACACAGTAACAATTTTTGAATAGGTTTCAGTATGTCTGGATAAACTGAAATGACACTTGATATTCGTCAATCATGAATTTGAGTCAATAATATTTTTTGAATCTATACTTCTGAGTTATTATCCAATTCTGCCATATAGCTGATAAACGCTTCAAGACTTGGACAATGGCAGTCTGATTGGTAGGAACTTCTGTAATGATACACTCGGTTTTCAATTCGTTATTGATATTTTGTGCGTCGAAATTTGAACGACTAATTTGCCTGGACTAGCCAAAGTCCTCGCCTCAACGCGCGCCAGGTGCCCGGCAAGTACTGGTAGTTTTGTAAGATATTAACGCCCCCACGCTAGATCTGCAGCTCGCCGGCCGCACTCACTACAGTATGTTTTGTGTTGGGCAGACTACGGCGGGTACGGAGGGTACGAGGGCGGGTACGGCGCGCGCGCGACCCCCCGCGGCAAAGGTACTGCACTGCCTTGTCTGTCTAGTGTCTTGTAGAGTAGGTGCCACCGCGCGCTAGCGGGTCGCATGACACTTTATCTCGCTTTCGGTGCTTAGAACGAATCTATTTGGCGGCCCGAATCACCGAAATAAATTACTTCTTTGATTCGTTACATCAAAAATTCTTTCGTCTTCTTCAGTAGTAACATACATGTTTGGTCGACTGTAATTGGCTATGAAACAGTTCGACTTTTATCTTATTTTATGTAACTCCTACTAATGATAGACCCGTGTAGGTGCTGTGCGACCGAAGCGCCTCACGAGTCGTGCATCGACGCGAGCTTTTGTGTGTATTGAGTACATTGATTTTGCCTTATTATCATTAGTCGCATATCGCGACTGATTCGACTGACGACTGTTGACTTTCACAATATTTTTAATCTGTCTCGTCTAATCAGGCACGATATTTAGAATTTTAGACGAGTTAACATTTTATCATACAGTTAAAGCACTGTTGTATCGGTGCATTCATTGCATGATTAAAAGCGTGAACTGTCAATTAAGAGCACTGAAAAGCTTATAAATAAGTAAGGCAGAGCTTGTAGAGCAGGGCGTTACAAGTGCGTGACGTTACAGCCGGGTACCAGGGGGGCAAGCAGCGCGGAGGCGGCGGCGGCGGCGGCCGCGCCAACCAGAGGCACCAGCCCTACTAAACACGCGAGTACCTGCCGATAGTCATCTCAGTCCAATAGTGAGGTGAGCTGTCATCTATCTTAGCATATTTACATTCCACTCCCAACTGCTGATTCATTTTTTGACCATTTTATTATAAAACCTTGATTAAAATTAGACATATCGTATGTTCTCTTAAGAAACCGTTTTGACTTACAGTAGTTTGTTGTTCGCAGGTTAAGTCACCGGTCATGAGTGTCCCCCGCGCTTCTCGCCTCGCCACGCAGGGGGCACGTCATTTCATTCCACATAATTAATTTAAGGAAGTAATTGATAACATTTTAAGAAGATTTTAAGGGTAAAATACTGTCAGTTGCGATAACGCCGCCTCATTCGGCTCTAGCGTAAATTTAATATAATAATATAGTATGGATTATAGATTCACTGAGTATTATTGCAGATTGATTAGATTATGATTGACATTTGTCTTTGAAATTTAACTTACGTACTGAACTATAGAAATAATAGTTAAATATAATTACAGAGCTTATAAATTTGTAACAAAGTCCCTGTACGCCGGCGAGCCGTCAATGATGTGTGACTTGTGTGTCTGTGTGTATGAAGCGCGTACGCGTGTGTACGAGTGCGCGTCTGTGCTTGTGTCGTGTGGACGTTAGTAGTCGCCCTCATTTCTGTGTCACTTGTCTGTTGATCTGGATCTCATCGCAGATATGTAGTTTTGTACTTTAATTTGGTAAAGGATTGAGCAATCAGAATCATGTATTTTATACCAATTAGATGTTTCTTCCATTGATTAGGGATGAAATAAAATTTTAGACTAAGTAATCGGTCATGAACAAACTGGAGATATACAAGTGTATGTCTAATAAAACAAATGTGTAAATAAAATATTGACTTTTTGTCTGTGTTTATGTCAGTAAGTCTTCATCCGCTGCACAAAAAAACACTAATTTTAATTTATTGCCCCACTGATATTGATGATTTCTCTTATAAAATTAATATTCCTTGTTCTGAAAATGATGTTAAAGTAGTGTAATAAACAATTAAATTAGTAAGGTTATAATTTTAAATTTGTATATAATTAAAAGAAATACCTATGGATCTTCATAAACGCCCACGCCTAACATCTTTGAAGCATCTTATACTTATTTACTATGCAGCGTAACTACATCATCCTATAAACAATTAGGTATGTAGAACCCTGAACACTACACAATGATGTGGTTCTGGCGCTGAATATTTTTCAATGTCAAAACGACGGAAGAACGCCAACTTCTCTAACCCCCTGTTTCTGAAAGGTTAATCAACGAAAAATTTACTAATCACCACCTGTTAACCCCTAATATCAGACAATAGAAATAACATTGTCTCGTGCAGTTCTGCATCTAAGCATACGACGGATTAAATCTCGTGTGATATCGTGCACTCGAGGTTGCTAAAAGCATGAATATTCAGTTTAATTTAGTAACTAGATCAAATTAAACTAATTACCTATCCACACATTAGCATGCTTTTAGGTATTTCACATGAGATTTAACAGGTGATTATAAATTTTTCGTTGATCAGCCTTTCAGAAACTAGGGGTTCAGTGTCAACTTCGCATATAGGTACCTACGCTAATTTCCACTTTGATAAATGCGAGTGCAGAGGCCCTAGACAAGCGTCAAACATTTCTAATAAATTCATAGAATAGATAAAAAAATGTATGACATTGACATAAGCGTTGGCGTTAGCTTGTGTCAATCCTATACATTTTTTAATCTATTCTATGAATAGAATAGAAATCTTTGCCACTTGTCTAGGGCCTCTGGTGATTAGCAATTATTAGTGATTAGAATGGTGGCGTCAAGATGAAGGGACCAAGTCTTGGATGTCTGTCATACGTATACAAAAGATTAATACCATTAATCTACTATTTGCTACCTTTGCTATAAGTTTAGCTACCTCTTCATTAGGCATATTATTTACCCCTAATATCAGACAATAGAAATAACATTGTCTCGTGCAGTTCTGCATCTAAGCATACGACGGATTAAATCTCGTGTGATATCGTGCACTTATTAGGTTGCTAAAAGCATGAATATTCAGTTTAATTTAGTAACTAACTAGATCAAATTAAACTAATTACCTATCCACACATTAGCATGCTTTTAGGTATTTCACATGAGAATTAACAGGTGATTATAAATTTTTCGTTGATCAGCCTTTCAGAAACTAGGGGTTAGTGTCAACTTCGCATATCCACTAATTTCCACTTTGATAAATGCAAGTGCAGGTGATTAGCAATTATTAGTGATTAGAATGGTGGCGTCAAGATAAAGGGACCAAGTCTTGGATGTCTGTCATACGTATACAAAAGATTAATACCATTAATCTACTATTTGCTACCTTTGCTATAAGTTTAGCTACCTCTTCATTAGGCATATTATTTAACAAAATCTTTGGTCCCTCCATTTATGACGGTAAGTTGGAGGGACCAAAACGAAGACTGCTGATATACCTACTGCTCCCTGGATTTTTCTACATAGTTAGTTTTAATACCTTAATCCTAATAATATTGATTTAGATTGACCGATACATTTATAGTTAAAAAAATATTTGCTATTACAAGTTGGTCGTATGTTTACTCATCTAACATTCTATGTGACTATTACGTCATTCTAGACGTATCTTTTAATGACACATATCATTGCAATTAATTTCCATTCCAGTTATATTATTAGTCTTGAGACACTGCGGTAGTGCGGACGTGAAGATATATTGTAGCTTCCCGAACGCTGCCCAGACGAGTTGGATTCGACGAGTGACCTCTTTCTCGAAATCGGACTTACCTAATCGGACTGTTTGTCCCAGGTATATATGTACTCGTCAACGAATTCGAGCATCGAGCCTCCGACCGTGATAGGAGTGGGTGTAACATGGACATTGGTCATGTCATGACTTTAGTCTTGTCCATGTTAATTTTCAGGCCCACTTGTCGAGAGACTCTACTGAGGTCATCGAGCATTGCACTGAGGTCCTCCACGGTCTCAGCCATGACCACGATATCGTCCGCGAATCGAAGGTGAGTGATGTACTCGCCGTTTATGTTGATGCCAAGTCCATTCCAGGTCAGAAGCTTAAACATATCCTCCAGTGCCGCGGTGAACAGTTTCGGAGATATAACATCTCCCTGTCATACTCCTCGCTGCAACTGGATAGGTCTTGAGCTCTGACCATTAATTCGTACTGACATGGTGGCGTTTTCATACAAACACTTCAGCATTTCGATTTATCGTTAGTCAATATGGCACCGTTGGAGGGACTGCAGCACGGCCCAGGTCTCGGTCGAATCAAAGGCTTTCTCATAGTCCACAAACGCTAAGCATAGGGGCCGGTTATACTCTGTGGACTTAAGTTTAACCTGCCGCAGCGTGTATATGTGGTCTATGGTACTAAAACCTTTTCGGAAACCGGCTTGTTCGGGAGGCTGGAAGTCGTCGAACATGTACATTTCAACCGCGCGGCCAACTCATAAAATTTGATGAAACTTTGCCACGAATTAGTGATAATTTGTTACTATACATATCTCTTTTCCTGAATTTGTTGCAAAAAAAACTAAGACGCTATGATCAAAAATAGTTGGCCGCTAGCACCGCCACGTGCCGTAGTCACCGCCTATGATTACACAGAAACTAAGTAATGCAATTATGCGAATGATACCTTAAAAGAAAGGTCTTAATTTGTTGTATTTGTTGCAAAAATAAAAAATGAGAAAACTTAAAAAAAATAAAAAGTTATGCGATATTTAGTTTCCGGTAACGGGTAGGCATGTATCTCACCATTTATATCAAATTAATAGAGGTTTATGTGTATGGTCAATTTGTTGCTAATTTGTTGCAACGAATAGACAGAAAAAAATACTTGCAACTAGTTTAAATAATTTCTTAGAGTCGATTTTAGTTGGCCGGTCGGACGGCAATATGCCTAAAATTCAATGGCGTTTATTTCGTTAGTGAAAGTAGGTATGAGCTTAGTTATAGTACTAATCGACAGATAATATATCCTAGTTTGGATAAATGTGGCGAAAATAACCGTCAAACTCATAGTTTAGGATATAATAACTAAAATATAGTACCATCAAACTGTATTAGAGTAGGGTGACCATGATTACTTACATAAGTAAGAATGCATCTTTTTAAAATAATAATAAGTAGATGGACGTAGATTTACAATATAGTGTGTTAGTTTTTTTTACTAACCTGACCTATCCAATTTGACTAAAGGAGCTATCAATAGTTCACCGGAATAAATCAGAAGGTTAGCAATAGTTTAATTATTTACTTATTCTTGTGTTTTAATTATAACTAAACGTTACGAAAGCAACTAAGATCCGCCTAGAACGATCACTGTTTCCCCATATTTCTATACGCCGAGGAAACATAGATATTGCGACAAGTAGATGCTGGAGGCGGTTGCTAGGAGTGTCGAGGACCGATTGCCGCACCAACATCTCTATATTCGAAGAATCGGTATTAAGTAACGTCTTTCAGCAATTGTGCAGAGTCGCATTTTGAAGTTCTTTGAGCATGTTTCTTGGCACGATAACGACTCCATCGAACGTTTTGTAGTTCAGGGCAAAGTAGAGAACACCAGAGGGCGAGGGAGGTCACACATGAGATGGACCTACAAGGTGAAGTCTGCTGTGGGTAGCTCCTTGAACGTGTGCAGCGGGATGGCCGCCACAAGATAGAAATGGCAGATGATCGTAAGGCGAATAATATCTTTCTCTACGGAAGTCACAACCTGATGACCACGACCGCTCTGCCAAGAGTGTCACGGCGAAGAAGAAGAAGTCCTAATTATTAATACAAAATTAATAGCGGATGACAATTATTATAGTCACATTGTCCTACAAATTGAGTGGCACCTTTTCCCAGTCCGACGCTTGCAATTCATTATTCACTTACCTTCTTCTTTTCCTTTATTAGCTACAATTTTACAGAATTCTCATTGATCGATAGTCGGGTGTCATGTCTAGTCGAAGCTACTTACGAAATTTCAGCTTGTTAGTAATCAATCCACTAAAATGTTCTTGGGATCTTAGACTATATAGGTAGCTATATTTTAGTCCGGTGAACTATTGATAACTTTTAGTCAAATTGGATCGGTCAAGTTAGGAAAAAAAACTAACATACTATAATGTAAATCCACGTCCATCTACTTATTATTATTTTAAAAAGATGCATTCGTACTTATGTAAGTAATCATGGTCACCCTACTCTAATACAGTTTGATGGTACTATATTTTAGTTATTATATCCTAAACTATGAGTTTGACGGTTATTTTCGCCACATTTATCCAAACTAGGATATGTTATCTGTCGATTAGTACTATAACTAAGCTCATACCTACTTTCACTAACGAAATAAACGCCATTGAATTTTAGGCATATTGCCGTCCGACCTGCCAACTAAAATCGACTCTTAACAAATTATTTAAACTAGTTGCTAGTATTTTTTTCTGTTTATTCGTTGCAACAAATTAGCAACAAATTGACCATACACATAAACCTCTATTAATTTGATGTAAATGGTGAGATACCTGCCAACCCATTACCGGAAACTAAATATCGCATAACTTTTTGTTTATTTAAGTTATCACATTTTTTATTTTTGCAACAATTACAACAAATTAAGACCTTTCTTTTAAGGTATCATTCGCATATTTGCATTACTTAGTTTCTGTGTAATCATAGGCGGTGACTACGGCACGTGGCGGTGCTAGCGGCCAACTATTTTTGATCATAGCGTCTTAGTTTTTTTTGCAACAAATTCAGGAAAAGAGATATGTATAGTAACAAATTATCACTAATTTGTGGCAAAGTTTCATCAAATTTTATGAGTTGGCCGCGCGGTTGAAATGTACATCGTCGAACCTGTTTGCGAGACTAGGAGCCATTTCTTTTTTTGTTGCTCCATTGGGGGGATATTGCCATAATCGCCACGCTTGGCAGGCGTATTGGCGATCGCAGTGGTGGTAGCTAGGGATGTGACATTCTACATAAAAAATCGATTTTTAATTAATCGATAATTTTTTTAGCATTTTTCTTAAAAAAATAATCGATTTTGTCATATTTATCGATTTTTTCCTAATTTTTTAATTAATTTTAAAATAAACGCCATAAATATTTTATTTATTATGGTTTTATTAATTAAAAATATACAATAGAAATAATAAACACAAATTAAATTTTAGAATAATCAACATTGAAATTAAAATGTTTTTCTTTCTTTCAACATAAATTAACAAAATTAAACTATTCAAATAAAAAAAAACTAGAAATCCGTAGGCAATGAGTTGAGGAATAACAGCTTAGGTAATCGTTTGGATAATATTCGGCTTATTTTATTAGTCTTTGTTAATACGACACCAGCTTTCGAGAACAATCTCTCTGCTGGAGCCGAAGAAGCCGGTACCAACAGGTGCTTACACGCCAACTGTGTCAGTTGGGGATAAGCTTCCTCATATCTTCTCCAGGATTCTAAAGCGTCTTCTTTTAATCCTACTAGAGGTGCAGCTATGTACAAGGCTGCCATCGTAGACGTACAGATGGCGTTAATGCAATATTATTTCCATGGAGATATTATTCTTTGATAGTTCGCGCCCCGGGTTATAAAAGACCAGACGGGGGGTGGCAGATGAAATATCGAATATGATTGATTTTTTATTATAAAAAAAACGATTATTAATCGATTATTTGTAATATTAAAATCGCGTATAAAAATCGATTTTTACTCTTTAAAAAATCGATTTTAATCGATTATTTTCATAATCGATTATTTTTTCACATCCCTAGTGGTAGCTTTATCACAGGACGCTGCTGCCCGTCCTGTGTTATGCTTATTTTCTACCACCCGTTTTCGTAACGGTTTAACCGCCGTTATAATTTTGTCCTTAGTCGCCTTGTACGACACCCACGGACAGAGAGGGTTGGGACCATTCTTCCTCGGCCACCACGCGGGTTTGTTCATTATGTTTTGATAATTCCGAATAAACTACACACTTTTTTAGAATTTACACAGTATTACTTGACTGACAATTAATGTCACTTGTCGCTGTCTTTATACATTTTGGATACAAGCATTTTAAGCCAATTTAAAATGTTTTTTTACGTATTATTGTTGTTATAAACCAAAAGTTTAACGTAATAAGAAATAACTGAGACACTATGTTAGAGTAACCATATTATTTTATAGCGAATGTGACACATAAGTTAGTTGACTATAGACTACCATTTAATTTTGTTGACAGCAATGCCATAGTAAATATACGAATATAACATACAAGGGAATTATCCGCGGTTTGTTTCATATTATGTTTTACGTAAATAATACCATGGCAAATATACGAATATGACACATAGGTAAATTTACCATGGTTTATTACAAAGAATGTGTTAATTTATAAAGAATGTTATACCATGGCAATTATGCGAATTGTGCACATTGGTAACTTGACCATGGTCCGTTAACATTGTAAGCTCCAATGATACTTTAGTAAAGATACGAATCAACCAATATTCGCATGTTTACTTCAGATGTTTTGATAAAAACGACTTGATTTAGTTGTGGTAAAATATATAATCTACACTTAGTTAATTTGCCATGGTGCCTGACAACGAATGTTTGGGATACGTAAATATGCTGCTATGATATCTCATAGACTATTAAAGATACAGAGCTGATACTTTGCGACATTGTGTATTACGATATTGGGATTACGTTAAAACAAAAAACAGATTTTCGTGAAAACTGCAGATTCGCAACTTTGCCATACTGGTGACGTATGTATGAATCAATAATATTTATCACTAGCTGTGCCCGCGACTTCGTCCGCGTGACTTTGGACAGCATTTTTTGGATATATCTTTTGGATTTTAAAGATCGTCATTTAGGTACGGTACCAAAAGAAAAGTTAAAAACAATACTTTACAGTAATGTTTCTCTATATTCTTTAGTGTCAGTCAATCAGGACAAAGCCATAAATAATATGTATGGGTGTATGGATGTATGGATTAGACGTATAGCCATCGGGAATCAAAACATACAGGCTGTTAGGATTGCTAACACGTGACAGAGCTACATAAAGCTGACCGTGTGAAAAACAGCTAATACTTATATCCACACCCACAACTTTTAGTGTCTGACCTTGGATTTTGTTAATTGTCATCGCGAAATATGAGCTCACTGGAAACTGGACTCGTTTAAAACTAAAAGGACAATTGTTCGGAATGAGAGCAATCCGAGAAATAAAAACACTATCTACCTGTTAAAATCTCTGCTTCTATCAGGTTTCGTTGTAAATTAACAAATATTCGACATGATTCTTTAAATTCGCATAACTTTTTTATTTATGAACCTATTGACATGAAATAAACACTAAATGTTGTTTTTTATTTTTATTTTTTTTTATTGCCTGTAGTGGCAGACGAGCCAACAGCCCACCTGACGGTAAGTGGTAACTGTCGCTCATAGACTTCTGCAATGCCAGGGGCTCTGCGAAGCCGCTGCCTACCGTGATACTAATGCTCTCTTTAAACCTCGTTTGAAGAAGGACATGTCATAGCGCTCGGGAAACACCGCAGCTGGTAGTTCGTTCCAGAGCCTGCACGTACGTGGGAGAAATGAACGCTGAAAACGAACCGTGCTAGACGAGATCGTGTCCAGGTAGTATGTTAAGTGAAGCTTACCATAATGTATTAGTGAAAACCATATATCTATATCCGATAAGCCGTTTTCAAGATTAGAATGAACAAACGCACAGACAAACAAATAAACAGATAAACAAACAGACAAAAATTTTAACAATTATTGTTATAGGTGCAATTTGCATTGATATAGGTCCCAATTACATTCTCATATGTATTCTATGTACATACAGCGACCCTTTACATTTTTTTTGTAGATAGATATACCTTATCTGTTATATTTATATTAAAAACTCTACTGATAACAAGAGAATTTAATTTTATAAAATCATAGAATTATAGAAAATAATCTTTTTAACTGATTACAAAAAGGGGGCGATTTTATGTTGTTTCATATTTTTGATCTTGATATTTGAATGGATTAACTGTTTGTTGATCGGTTAAAACCCTATCTTTTTCATTAATAATCCTGTTGCTACTGCCATATGGAAATAAAGTAGGTATACCTACAATCAGATTTTCGTATTTAATAAAGAAAATAGTATCAAAGAACAGTCATTTCCTTACTTCCACATTCTCTAATGTTATTCTAATATTACATTCTAATATTACATAATATACTATGTTTGTGGGAACGAAAAGATATTAGTCACTCAAAATATACAGTAACATGTATTTTTATTTATTTTGTTCATTCAATTAATCAATATGGCGTTGACTGTAGGGTGTTCTCACCTTATTCTGTGATAATTTAGATATTACCAATAAAATCCAGGATAATATTAATCAAAATATTTTATTTTTTGTAGGAACATAAATCAGTCTTTTACTTACTTACTATTTTAAGTCATAATCTCTTAGTTTTATAATAAAGAACTTATCCTAACATGGCTTTATAAATCACACGTTCACTTTGGTAATTCTGTTATAATCACTTTAATTCGGTGATAGCAATATCATAATTCTGATATAACACAATTAGATGAGTATTTATTATTTATTATCACATAATTAGGCAAATTTAACATAATATAATAAAAAAATTTAAACATAACAAGAAATAAGTCTACCTATTTCTTTATATTTTCTTAATCAGTAGGTATTTATTAGATGGAAAAGTTTAATTAACAGGTGTATTTTATTCTTCACCACTGGAATTATCAATACTGCAGTTATCGCACATAAAAACTTGCTGTTTGTCACTAACATCCTGACTTAGGAATCAATCAATCAATCAATCTTGATTTAAGAACACTTTCAATGGCAGATTTCAACATAGCTTCACTATACTTCCTATTTTTCGATTTTGGTTTGGAAGTTTCTGGAGTATTATCTTTTCCCTCCATTTTTCTGAAATAAGCAATACAGCTCACTTAATTATGTGATAATAAAAATAACAACTCAGATAAATATTAAAAAAACGGTTCAAATTACTTCCTATATTTTTTATTAAACATACTTTATTTATCTTTCTCATTTAATTGTAATAAAAATATCAATTAACATAGAAAATAGCATGTGAGATACTTTACCTTGTTTAATTCGGTGATACTGTTTTCTATCGTTATCCAAAAAAGACGTTAGTTTTGAGCCTCCATAAATAATCTATAATTCAAATATCACCCAAATTTATTAAAATCTAATATTGGCAGCAATAAATATATTCTATTTTCCACGAATAGTCCAAATTTCAGGTAAATATAACAATGTTTACTATTAAAAAACAAATAATTTAAAGGAGCACAACAGCGAGTGGCCGGCAACCAATAAAAATGGCGCCACGGAGACAATACGCGACATTGTTCCTTTCTCTGTCACACAGTGAAGCTGAAACTTTGCATGGTAAAAGAGACTTTATATGCCTATCATAAGGTTGAGTTTGAAATTGTGTATCTTACTCATTTAAAACGATAGAAGCTTCGGAAGTCATTATCACAGAATTAAATGAGTCACATAATTATGTGAGCTTACCCTACTTGGATTGCTATATTTATGTAAAAAAAATTAAAATATCTTGCTTCAGAAGGACGAGACAAAAATTCTGGAATTCAGCGACTAATTTTGACTAATTGCCAACTAACTCTGGGCATAATCAGATACTTGCTACGTACTATGGTTTTCGACATACAGTGTGGCTGTGCCAACCTAAGCGCTCAGTTTGGCATAGCCACCAATATCCCCATGTAACTTTTGAACGGAGAGGCGTAGAATCCTAAAATTCTATGTTTAATGTCGACTAATTACCGACTAATTCGTCATATAATTAGATTTTCAGTTCGCGATGTTGGCTGTGTTAAGATGAGCCATACGACCAACTTGTATTCGTCGATATTTTTAAAATTATAAATGTATTGGTCAATCCAAATCAATATTATTAAGGTAGAATTATAGCCTGCGCAGACGACGGACTTTCCTCCGTGGCGGAGAAAAAAGTATGCTCCGCGAATAAAAAGTTCGTCGCGGATTTACCGCGAACTCAACGCACACGGCGTGCGATCATTTGTTGCCCGAAATTGTAGAGAAGTGCACGCTATGGAAATAAATATTCAGAGGTTACGTTGTGTTGCAATTTACTTGAAGTTTAAGAAAAAGAGAGACATTTTAAAAGAAATACTGGGTCCATCCCCTTATATCGGATCGAGCGCACAACGCGGACTAAAGGCCTCCATGTGCGTTGCTTCGCCTAGTCACAAGAGTGCTATTTTTTCGGGGACTTCCCCGTACTTTTGTCCGGTCCGCTCCCTGCATGCCCTCAGTTATTCGGGCGACTTTTTGTACGCGGTACTTTTAATCCCTCGTTTGCGTTACTCAATACAGTTGTAAGCGATCTATTTTAGCGGATAAAAAAGTACGCGGACAAAAATCCCTCGTCTGCGCAGGCTATTATGGTATTAAAACACTAACTAGGTAGAACAATCCAGGGAGCAGTAGGTATATCAGCAGTCTATCGTTATGGTCCCTCCAACTTGACGTCATAATGGAGGGACCAAAGATTTTGTTAAATAATATGCCTAATGAAGAGGTAGCTAAAATTATAGCAAAGGTAGCAAATAGTAGATTAATGGTATTAATCTTTTGTATATGTATGAAAGACATCCAAGACTATACCAAAAGCTTGTGCATTTATTCAATTAATATATTACAAAGTTTCAGCTTGGAATGCTTTATATTTAAAAAGATATAAACAAAAATCAAAACTTGTAAACAACGGCAGGTTAACTGACCGAATTCGAATGAATATTTGTTGATCGATTAAAAATTATCCTATTCATTAAAAATCATGTTCCTACTGCCATAAGGAAATAAAGTAGGTATACCAACAGTCAGATTTACGTATTGAATAAAAGTAATAGTATCAAAGTTATACGCCCATTTCATCATTTTCTACATTAGGTCATTCTAAAAATGATATTAGACACTCAAAATATACAGTCACATGTTGTATTTTCATTTATTTTGTTCATTCACATCAATAATGCCGACTATACTTGGATTGCTAAAGGAATCATACATCATTCATCATTTATACATCTCTCCGACTGTACATAACCTAATTGTGTAAAAAAAAACTATTTCAAATATCTTGCTTCAGAAAGACCGACCAATTCTGGAATTTTGCGAGTAATATCGACTAATTACCGACTAATTCGTCATGTAATTAGATTTACGGTTCGCAATGGTGGCTGTGCAAAGATGTGAAATAATATGCCTAATAAAGAGGTAGCTAAACTTATAGCAAAGGTAGCAAATAGTAGATTAATGGTATTAATCTTTTGTATATGTATGACAGCCATCCAAGACTTAGTCCCTTCATCTTGACGCACACGCCTATTCACCCGTATTTCTGTACACGCAGAAAAAATACGCCTATGTGAAACCGCCCGTACTAATACTCTTGGGGAGAGTCTGGTAGGAATATATCGCTTACCATTTAAAACTTTACAGCTCACTTGATGGAAGGTAAGTAGGTAACGGCGTTTCCTCGTAACTTACCCGCCACTCACTGCTTCGCAATGGCTAAGCGCAGTGAAGAACCCGCTATCTATACTATAATGGCTGGTTTACACGGGCTTAGGTACTCAGAACAAGGAGAAAAAGCATAGAAGAAGTATGACAGAGCGTACACACTCGAGAGAATAGAATTTTTATAGTGCTGCGATCTCTTCTGACAGTTTATCGATATCGATAGATGAAATCTGTCTATGGGCTTCGGTAAATTAACTCGCATCTGCACGGGTGGATCCTCTGTTCTTTACTGACTTTCTTAGTTTAGCATTAAAACAGATACCCCAAGGTAAAAATAAAACAGCTCTATCATTCATGTCACAAATGTATGATTATTTATTTCCAATAATATTTCAAACACATTATTATTGCCCCCTTTATTTATAGTTTTGTTTAGAATGTCCTGATGTTTTGTGCAGAAGCAGAAATTATTTTTTGTTATGTTATGAATTCGTACTTTTAGAAATTCTTTTCCGATCAATTTTATCAATAAATTTCTGTAGTCATCTAAAAATAATTCTCATAATTGGTCTCATGGCATTGTAGGAAACCTGCAAAAAAACACGTTTCATACATTGTTACCAATTTTGTATAAATTGTATGCAATATTGTTAACTACAAATTATAGTAATATATTTGTCATCGAAGAAATATGCAGCACAGATGACAACACTATTGAACATGACTACGCAAATTGGTAAAAATGGAAAATACTTAAAAATTACTGAATCAAATGGCAAACAGACGATTAGGTACAATATGATTGCAGTATAGTAAAGTATAAATCACTTTGGTATTTTGCACCTGTAGATAAGTTTTTAGTATATAATATTGGTTTGTTATCTACCCACCGATGGAAGTGGACGATTGTAGCTTGATTTTATTTGCGAGAAAAATGTAATTTACAACCTACATTTACAATAACGCAGGACATTGCTTATTATCCACTGCGCTTAATTTTACTTTACAATTGCACTATGTAATTATTAAAATAACATACATTAATTCACAAAACAGGCAGACAACAATGAAAATTACGAGCGGCAGTCTACCCCGACTAAATTGTCTTGACAAATTTGAACATTTGACATTATTTCGCTTCGTTTCGGCATCCAAAGGTAACCAATTTGACGTTTCTACAGTGTACGCTACGCCAGCAGCGTCCTTATCAATATTATTTCTCTTTTTTTTTCAGTGTATCTGGTTTATTTGAATAAATAGGACAAATACATGAGGGCGATTAACACTCCTTAAAAGCTACTTTAGACCTTGTTCTGAGGCTTACTAGCTAAGTGCTTAGTATTTGTCACTAATACTAAGTCGCAAAATGTGTGAAGTGTAAACTACGAGATTAGTGCTTAATAATAGTGTTTGTGAATAGTGCAAGTGAATAGAAATCGATCCTTTATTATGCGACAAACACCAATAGCGCTGGGCTATTTTGAGGTCATCAAAAATTTTAAAGTTGCTCTGGATGCAGCTATTGAAAGTCTATACGTTTTTGTGTCACATCTGTAGAGATGTTACTGCGCGTTTCTTTTCACTCTTACGTTTGTATTAAGTTTGGTTCAATAAAATTCATTAATTTGATTCCAAAATGACTCTGTGACAGTGGCGGTTGAGGTGTGGAGGGGCTCAAGCCCCCCCCCACACCCCAAACGCATCTGTATCTGTATGCTCTAAAAAATATATATTATGTAATTTATGTATCTAGGTAAATAAAAACAATATAAACTGTATTCGAGAATCCTAATACGAACAAGTGGCGTGTATTATAATCAGTGATCGGAGTAGGTAGATTGAAATGGGGTCATTGATCCGAAACGTATATTATATTAATATGGACATTCCTCCGGAATTGGTGGATTATTAAAAAAAAACCGGAACTTATGTAGGAATTTTATTCTGCCAGAGTGGAAGGAGTCATTTGATGATTTGCCATCCTCAAAAAAAGGTAGGAATTGTAATAAAATGAGCAATATTATTCTTTATTATTCTTCATATTTTTTTTAACGGCACACATTCACGATTTGACAAAACCCAACGACCAATCAGAACAAAGGATCATGGGTGGTACAATAACCGGTTATCAGAACAATGCGTACGCCCGCCGACGACATGCCAGGTAGCTCACTCGTTTACTTCGGTTCGTAGAGTGCGCATCTTTGTTTGTTACTGTGTTGTGAAAACGTTACTTGACCCTGGCTTGTGTACATACTGACTTCTGGAATCTGCTCTAAACCACGATTTGGCTCGAATATACGGACTCAGATTTTTCACTATTGAATTGGATCTACATATTTAAACCAAGCTTTGGTAAGTAATATTTTACTAGTTACAAGGAGTACAAAGCATGTTTGGATGTACTATAAGAATATTTTTAGTATTGTGTTTGTTCGCTTAACCTGCTGAACATACCATGAGTCTTAATATTGTTAAATCTTTAATAGAGTATAAACCAGTGAGCTTAGTGCGAAACAAAATTATGATATTCTAGTAATGTAGTCGCAATTCAGCTAACTCCACTATTAACCGACATTTTACTGGAATCCGTATATAATTTGAATGCCCTGTGTCCTCTTGCAATGTATTGGTAAAATAAATTACTATAGGCCTTACCTACTTCTCTACAAAATATTCTACGTAACAAGCCCTTTCATTTAATACCCATATTGATGGAATTGAAAAAAAAAATAAGTTGTCCGCCATCTTGTAGCGGCAGCCATTTTGGATCGACAATAATATTGAATATACATAATTGTATTGTCACCAGAATCAAAGGCGAATACCAAATTTTAGATCAATCGGTTGACAGGAAGAGGGTGAAATTTCAATGACTAAATTTGATCCACGAAAAATAAAACAAACGGAGTAAGCTAAATAAACTAAATAAAATGTAATTTTTTCATGTCTTTGTTTTAGGTGATATATACGAGGTTCCATCTCTAAAACAAAGTTCAGATATGGCAAACGTCAAGGCTGAAACTGTAGAAAAATGGATATCCGGTCATCCCGAACTACTTTACGATCACGCTAGTGGTACAATATACTGTTCAAAATGTGAAAGCCATTTGAAAACCATAAATAAAGGAAACGTTAAAAGACATATCGAAGGAGCAGTACACCAGGGAAAGTTTAAGCGGCCCGAAGAGGAATTTTATTTCGATCTTATAAAATTTCTCATTTTGTGCAATATTCCGTGGTCTCAGATGAAAAATACTACTTTTCAAGATTTCTTTAAAAAATATATGTGTAGTACCTGCTGTTGTACGTGTACTAATCGTACTCTGCCAGATGAATCACAGTTACGGAAAGTTTACTTGGACAAGTTATAAAATCAATTCGATTCGGCAAAATTATAAAAATGAGAAACTATGGATATCATTAGATGAAACGACAGACTTTTTAGGTCGCTATATAGTCCATTTTTTAATAAAACCATTACATCCTAGCAATTTGACTAGACCTTATTTGGTAGCATGTAAAATGCTAACTGTAGTTAATGAACAAACAATCACGCAATTTGTGTTAGAATGTTTGGAAAACTTTTGGGAAGATTTTTTTGAATCGAAGGTAGGTAACATTCTTGTCCTCTGCACTGATAGCGTTGCATATATGCTGTCTGCAGGACGTAATTTAAAACAATACTTACCTGAAATGAAGCACGTAACATGTTTGGCGCACTCTCTTCATCGCGTATCTGAGCAAATTAGGTTAGAATATCACGATGTTAACATTTTAATAGCAAATGTTAAAAAGGTATTTTTGAAAGCCCCAAGTAGAGTCAAAATTTTAAAAGAAAAATATCCAGATTTGCCGCTACCTCCCCAACCAGTTGTTACAAGATGGTGCACTTGGTTAGAGGCAGCATTTTATTACACTCAAAACTTTGAAAAAATAAAAGAAGTATTATCTTGTTTAAGCAGCTCTGATGCGGTATCTATTCGAGAGGCAAAAAATATTATAGAAAAAGAAAATTTAAAAGAAGATTTAAATTACATTAAAGACAATTATTTTATAATTCATTTGTCTTTAAAAGAATTGCAAAAGCATAATTTATCGTTGACAGATTCACTTTTAGCATTTGACAACGTCAGAGATGCTATAAATCAGTGCAATTCAGAAAATATAAAAAATAAAATAGAACGTGTTATGGAACGAAACCCAGATTTAGACACACTTAGAGAATATAGTGAGGCCATTGAAAAAAATGAAGCACATAATTTAATACCTTTTTTAAAATTTGCTCCTTTGACATCGTCAGATGTAGAACGGTCTTTTTCCATTTATAAATGGACTTTAGATGTTAAAAGAAATAGGTTGAAAATAGAAAATATAGAGAAACTCATAGTTATATATGTTAATTGTAAAGATCAGGATTACCAGGATGCTGACATTGTAATCGATGAAGATTAAAAATGTGAATAAATGTAAAATGTACATATTTAACAATAAACAATGTTGATTTTTATCTTTTTTCTTTATTCTACCCCTTTTTTTGGTCCTAAAATCTGACTAAAATCAACCTGTTCCTTCGTATGCCCTTTACGTTTCAGAGTCGTGGTGCATCCTTAGAACAGTCTCACGACCCCAGCAGGCATTGGCCTTCTATGGGGCCCCGTCATTTATTCTACCCTTAATGCAAATTACCATGACCCCTATGAAAATATTTAAATTTAAGTGCAACAATTTATGTCTATCTATAAAAGTTCTAGCCATAAAAGGCTAAAAATAAAAAAATAAAAATTAAAGCTTCGATCAGAATTCGATTGTTTTTATTATTCAACAGATAAATAATGAATTAATTTAGTTTTGATACCTTCCTTTAAATTTTGAATTGAGTAGGAACAATATCACTACCAACATTAACAATATTTAATTGAATCCGGAAATAACGGAATTACTTTCCGGGAAAATGGCTTATCCATGTTATTCTTTCTGTGTGCATTTATGATACAAGTACCAAAAATCAACCTACCTACTCCGATCACTGATTATAATGCACGTACCTATATTCATTACACAATAATATACATACACAATACACATTAAATACATTGTGGTTGATACTTTTTATTCAAATCAAAACTGGCAAAATTGATTCAAACTTAAAAGTAGTTATGGTATCATGTGTAAGATAGCCTACGGAGTGTGCAAGCCCAGTTTGTGTCATCTTTGTCTAGTCCAATCTGATATTTATAGGGTCAGGATCTAAAAACAGTGCAAAAAAAATTATAATTGATAATAAATAACTAGGTATCTCCAATCTCAGATCACAAATTAAATTTGTGCCCAAATGAAGCGTGCAATTTTAAGATTTTTAATTATTTTGGTTTTCCAAGCTACAAATGCTTCAAAAAAATATAAAGTACAATCATTAGAGTTCACATAAATAATAACTTTATGTGAACTCTAGGGATTTAGACGGAACAAAAGTATAAATCTAGCTATATACGAATTCCTAGAAATTATAAAGTCCAATGTCGACAAGCGAACACCGATCTGCGCTATTTTTATGGATATGGCGCAAGCTTTCGATTACGTGGCACATGACATTTTATTATATAGAGTGTATACGACGTCATGACATTAAATGCAATTACGTATAGTATGTGACATTATAAAGCGAGACAAAAAAATCTACTAAATATCTTCAATAGTTTAGACACAGGACAAATTTTTTAATTTCTTTAATTCTAAATTAACACTATGTAAGTACGTCAAACGGTCACTGACTTAAGTCATAGTCCACGTCAAAGGATAAACGTTGCCGTTCATTACAGTTCAGTGAACTTGTCATAATAAAATGGTGTATTACTTCGTTACTATTAAAATATTATTTATTTTGTTAGAAAATTTCAAATTTTTGTTTTTCGTCAAATTACTTTTGTGATTAATTAGAAATCATTATATGGGCTAGTAACACCTGCCTTTTCATTTAATGTCAAACCGTCGTATACACTCTGTATAAGCTTGAAGCATATGGCATAAGGGGCAATATCTTAAAATTAATTGAAACTTACCTTAAAAACCGCACTCAATATACACAAATTAACAAAGTTAATTCTAGAACCAAGATGGAGGATACATACCTGTCAAAGGGACTTACAATATAATATGGTGTCCCACAAGGAAGTGTATTGGGTCCACTACTCTTCATGATATATATTAACGACCTCCCAAGTACAAATTCAAACCCAATGACACTCTTTGCTGATGACAGCACCGTTGCAATTAAGTGTAGGTAATGACAGATCATCTTACAAGCATGTTATAAATAGTACCCTAAATGATATCATTAAATGGCTTGACATTAATAATCTGAAGGCAAACATAGGAAAAACTATAATAATCCATTTTAATCAGCGTGTGAATGCAATTATGCCTCAGATTAACTATAAGGATGAACCTGTATCAGATGTGCATACAACAAAATTTCTTGGACTTACTGTAGATAATACACTAAAATGGAAATCTCATATTGAAACACTATACAAAAAAATTAATAAATCACTTTATGCGCTACATGAGTTAAAACAGATCTCAAGTGTTGATACTCTGTTGACTGCATATCATGGACTGGTCTCTTCAGTCTTGAGGTACGGTGTAATCTTTTGGGGAAATTCGACTGACATTGACTTAATTTTTGAAGCACAAAAACGGTGTATACGAGCTATGTTTGGGCTTCAAGTGATCGATACCTGTAAACCGTTTTTTCCAGGAATACAAAATTCTAAGTCTCCCAAGCCTATATATATATGAGGTCTCAATATTTGTTAAGGTCAACCAAAACTTTTTTACATTGCCCTCAAAAGCCAACAATAGGCGACAACGTGATGAATTTCGTCTCTGTGTGCGCCGAACCCATACAACGCTAATGCACAAAAGTGTATTTCATATGGGTCCTGCAATTTTTAATAAATTACCAAAGCAAATAAGAGCAATGAATATCACTTGATGATGATGATGATGATGATGATGGTGGTCCATGATGGTTAATGCTGGCGTACCACAAGGCTCAGTGCTCTCCCCAACGCTGTTTATTCTGCATATCAATGACATGTTAACCATTGAGAACATGAATTGCTATGCAGATGACAGCACGGGTGACGCGCGGTACACTAGCCAACAGAATGTCCTTCGGAGCTCCGTGCATGAGAGACGGTTACAACTTGTGTCTGAAGTTGAGGGCTCTCTCGGGCGGGCTCTCGAATGGGGTGAGAAGAACTTAGTTCATTTCAACCCCACGAAGACACACGTATGCGCGTTCACTGCGAAGAAGGACCCTTTTGTTATGGCGCCTCAGTTCCAAGGAGTTTCTCTCCGTATCTCCGATGACATTGGGATCCTCGGCGTTCAAATATCCAGCAAGGTCCAATTTGGAAGTCATTTGGAAGACAAAGCCAAACTGGCGAGCAAAAAGCTGGGCGTCCTGAACAGAGCCAGACGGTACTTTACGTCATCTCAACGGCTTGTGCTATACAAAGCACAAGTCCGACCGCACGTGGAGTACTGTTCTCACCTGTGGGCAGGAGCGCCAAAATACCAGCTCGACCCACTTGACTCCCTCCAACGGCGAGCTGTTCGAATCGTCGACGATCCCAATCTCACAGACAAATTGGAGTCACTGGAGCAGCGGAGGAACTTTGGCTCTCTATGCGTGCTCTATCGTATGTTCAATGAGGAACTGTTTGACTTGGTGCCATCGTCTCCTATCTATCATCGCACCACTCGACATCGCAGCAAAGTTCATCCATACTACCTGGACACGATCTCGTCTAGCACGGTTCGTTTTCAGCGTTCATTTCTCCCACGTACGTGCAGGCTCTGGAACGAACTACCAGCTGCGGTGTTTCCCGAGCGCTATGACATGTCCTTCTTCAAACGAGGTTTAAAGAGAGCATTAATATCACGGTAGGCAGCGGCTTCGCAGAGCCCCTGGCATTGCAGAAGTCTATGAGCGACAGTTACCACTTACCGTCAGGTGGGCTGTTGGCTCGTCTGCCACTGTAGGCAATAAAGAAAAAAAAAAAAAACTTTATTTAAGAAAAATTTAAAGAGCCTTTTAGTTAATAAATGTTATTACAGCTTGAAAGACTATTTAGATAGATAGATAGATAATAAGAAGGCGTAATCGACTGGGCTCCGGCGATTACGCCTTGTCATTAATGCTTGTTTCTTAAGCAATTCTTAATCATTTATTACATTTTTCAACATTGATTATAAAGAAAACTGCACTTCTGGCGGGAAAAAGCGGGCGACTATACCCCATCCCTTTTTTGCCCGTGTTACTACCAATCTTACTTCTAGTAGTAACACCGATAATTGAATTACCCTACTTATCTACTACTAAAGTTAAAAGTTGTTAGAACAGTAATAAAAAATTCACAGTGTTACAACCTTTTATTTTTAATTACAAAAACAAAAAAAAAAAAACAAATGAACATCGCGAAACATAAACAAAAGAAAATCGAGAAAACAAAATAAAATAGGGAAAACAAAAAAAATCGGCTATCTTGCCAAATTAAATAAAAGAAACCGTCTTATTCAAAAGGGTTATTATAATATTAATGATTATTTAAATGATAAAATAGCATGGGTATAGTAGTATAGTTGCTCGTTTAATGCAAGATTAATGTTATATTCATTATTATTATAGTAATTATATGGACTATTATTGTAATTATTTTGACTATTGTAGTAAAAGTTTAATGTGAAGTGGATGCATATCATGATCATTATGAGTTCGTAAGGCATAATACATTTTATTATGGTTCTTTTACCACCCATGCCCTGCATTGTCATGCTCACTAAAATGTCATTGCTTGTGGTGTCGTATTGGCCGGGTCATCACCTTCCCTCTAATATGGCGAGGGTGATGATGGCTAGTCTGTGCGTCATGCTCGTGAACGGGTGCTACCTGGGATGACTGGTCAATCTTGACATGGCATACATTTAATACTTAATCCAGTATTACCTTGTCGTTCAATATGACTGGGAAATGCATTTAATTTTTTTACTTTTTTTTTTAATTTTAATTAAATACGTAGTCAAATTACCATACTAGATGAAACTAAATAATTGAAATCCTCTATTTTCGTTTCTTTTCTTTTTTTTAAATTTTAGTTATTAAATTAATTGGTTGTTTTGTAATAATTACTTTGTATGGTTCTTTGGTTGCGTTGATGTGTTAAAATTGTTAACTCATACAAAAAAACTGTAATTATCTGGCGATTGAAAAGAGGTGGCGTGAGTTTCTTGCCAGTTCTTCTCACAGCTCTACTTCGTCAGCGAACTGGCTGTAGGTTAATTAGCTGACTTCATGTAATTTTGACTTTTCATAAGCATCATACTTTATGATCAAAATGAAATAAATACTTTGACTTTGACTTTGAATAAATAAAAACATCAAAACATTATTCTTAACAAGATTTAACACATTCAGATGCAATTGTTGAATAGTGAAATCTCAGTAGGCCACGCCCTCGACAAATTACGGTGCCTGTTGTTTTTGTTTAATTTAATGTTATTTTTTCATAACTTAAGTATAATAGTTGCATTTTGTTCAAAATATAAATTCGCTATATTTTGTTTGTTCTTGAGTCTTTGATCTTAGCTCTTTAAAAATGGGTGCAAGCTATTTTCGACCTCATTAAGAAATTAAAAAAAAATATACAATTCTTTTGTTTGCCCGATTTTCTTTTGTTTAAGTGTGGCAATGTTTATTTGTTTTTTTTTTGTTTTTGTAATTAAAAATAAAAAGCACTACAAAGCATAACACTGGCAATTTTTTATTGATGTTCTAACAACTTTCAACTTTAGTGATAAGTAGGGTAATCTGGGTAATTCAATTATCGGTGTTACTACTAGTAGTAAGATTGGTAGTAACACGGGTAAAACAGAACCTCATCCCCTGACGTAAAATATCAGTGTTACCATATACAAAATTGTAAATGTGTGCCAAAATATTAAACAGGTACTAAAAATTAAAAAAACATATCTTCTGAATTATTGGTTTCCGCAACTAAACTAACTTGTATATGTCCAATATAATATTATTATATAATACGATAAATAATTATTTATGAAACTTCCAGACTCAAGACAAACTGTTTGTGTTTACTCACAAAACACACACAAACACACACAGACACACACAGACACACACAGACACACACAGACGCACACAGACACACACAGACACACACAGACACACACAGACACACACAGACACACAGACACACAGACACACACAGACACACACAGACACACACAGACACACACAGACACACACAGACACACACACACACACACACTAACATAACACACTAACACACTAACACACTAACATAACACACTAACACACTAACACACTAACACATTAACACACTAACACACTAACACACTAACACACTAACACACTAACACACTAACACACTAACACACTAACACACTAACACACTAACACACTAACACACTACACACACACACACACACACACACACACACACACACATACACACATACACACATACACACATACACACATACACACAGAAATACACACATACATAATAATATACACCTTCCTCGACTTCGGCAGTAGTCGGGCAAAAACAATGAAATATTTTTTCGCGTTCTATGAGAGTTGTGAACATGTGAATACTGACAACAATAACATACACCTACTTACTTCCTTACTCTAAAAGAAAGTGGTCTAAGGTTTTCGGCGCTCCTCGCACCAAGCGATACTCATTAGTATGAAAACAAACTAGGTACCTCCGTCGGCATATTCTATGAGTAAATTGCCGATTTATTCAACCCATTCTTATTTCATACTGAAAACCGCAGTTTATTCCCAGTAGTTCCAGGATCTATACACACACCTACTTACTTTACTATCGATCTAGCACCTATGTGCCTACTTGTAGATGATGACAGGAACAATTGATTTCCCAGTAAGTATAAGTGGAGTGGCATGTGTTATCACTCGAGTGTGTAGGTACCTACTCAAAAACGATGATTATGCCAGTTGGATCAGATAGCAAGTGCACTGTCGCAGTAGCCTTGTGGTCTCGCACCAGCCTGCATCATGGCGAAGTCCGGATTGTGGTTGACCGTCTTCTACATTCTTGTATACGCAAATGCGTTAGAATTTGTTACTATGTAAGTAATTTGAATCTTATTATAATGGCGCTCACCTTACTTATTCATAATTCAACTGAGCAACAAAATTAGATAGGTACTGTTTTTAAAAGTTGAAGACGTGCATAGACCGCAGATTGGGACTGCTCGGCGGCAGAATGGGAGTGCGTGCGAGTGCTGTGCACGAGGTGGTCGGTTCAATTCTCGTCCGGGACAGAATTTTGAGGTTCTTAAATTTGTTCAGAGTCTAGATGTTTTATATGTGTGTAGGTAATCAGAGCTTCCCCAATGCGGGTATTGATTTTGAAGAAGAAAAATAAAATAATAACATAGGAGCGAAGCCAGTGGTGGCGACTGGGAATAACCGAGACGAGACGGTCATGTCTTTGACCTAGATAGCACTAAGACAGTGCTATAAGGACAGTGTTTAAAAATCTTTTGTATCTTTCTTCTTATGGGTTAGTGTAGGCCATACCATATACCATAGGTACCAACTATCAGCAGTTTTAAATGACGGCTTTTAGAATAGTGACCAACACTTCTGGTTAAAAGTGACTGCTTACCATAAGGCAGAGTGGGGGGGGGGGGGCACTTTGGTAAGCTAATAAAAAAAAAGTTGGTAAGTATTGTTAATTATCTTCAATACTGGTGATTACGGGCAAAAAAAATTCTACAAGTAGGTGTCAATCTAGGTGGTGGCTAGGCCACGGGCAACAGAGGAACCTCACGATGTTTTCTTTCATAGTCTTAAAAGTTACATTGATACTTTCTCAATTTTCTCCCATTGGCTACTTTCCTTTACTTGGCAGAGTGGAGTAATATTAGTAGGCAAATAAAAAAGTACCCGTTACGTCAGAAGTACCATTGTACGCCACTACCTAAACAATGTGTACTTACCTATATTTTGTCTTTGATGTCGCCTCGATTTTCTCTGAGCCGTCTAAATAAAGGTAGTTATATAGTAGCTCTTTGAACAGGTCTCCACTGCTCTTAGCGGACCGCTGCGTGCAGAACTCCGTAACCCCAGTGTCATGTGCTGTAGATAATAGTGAGGACGGGCTGATACCGCATCCGGATGACTGCGAGCTGTTCTATTATTGTGTGCAGGGCTACTTATCGCCTGTGTGCCGCCAGTGTCCTGCTAGCCTGCATTTTAATCCAAAATTACACGTATGTGACTGGCCAAGCCAAGCTGGTTGCAGCTTACCAACCACTGAGCCTGTTTTGGATACAGAGGCGACTACGAATACAGAACAGACAACTCAAATAACAGACACAGATATTAAAACATCAACAGTTTTAGTCCCTGATAATATGACAACCATTTTGTCCACTGATGAGACAACTACAACTACAGAAGCGACCTCGTCAGAAACTACTGAGTATTCCACTACGAACTCGTCGGAAGCTACTGAGTATCCCACCACAAACTCGACAGAAACTACTGAGTATCCCACTAAAAACTCGTCAGAAACTACTGAGTACCCCACCACAACCTCGTCAGAAACTACTAAGTATCCCACTACAAACTCGTCAGAAACTATTGAGTATCCCTCCAAAAACTCGTCAGAAACTACTGAGTATCCCACCACAACCTCGTCAGAAACTACTAAGTATCCCACTACAAACTCGTCAGAAACTATTGAGTATCCCACCAAAAACTCGTTAGAAACTACTGAAAATCCCACCATAAACTCGCCAGAAACTACTGACTTTACCTCAACAAACTACTCAGGAATAATGGACAGTACTCCAGCATTTGTAACAAACTCTTTAGGAATCACACCAACGCCAATTTCGGATGTGTCTAGAACAACAACTGAAGATATATCTGTCTAGGCCTCTAAGGGGACTTTGAAATTAAAGTAGCTGTTTGCGAGTAAAGGGTTTAATCCGTTACTTGACAACGTATTTACAGTACACAATTTAAATTTAGTATAATGACAATATGAGAGAAATGCCCGTATGTGTGTCGCCGCGGTCGTAAGCTGAGTGAGTGGCGGCACGGTGGGGGGCCGGCGCGCGAGCCGCCGTGCCGAGGATCGATGCCTCGCGTCTGCACCCGCCCCGCGCGGGCCTTCCGCCGCCGTCGCCATGTACTGGAGTGCGCCGACATACTCCCCGGGTTGAAGGGATGTCTTCAATTGTCAATGGGAAGCGGGCAAATGCAGTTAAAGGCACGACGAATGGTGCCTCTCTTCGTCTTGAGTTCCGCCACCCTTGTGACGCCATCTACGCCGGGATAGGTCTTTATGACCCGACCCAGGGACCAGAGTAATGGTGGTGTCTTATCCTTAATCAGCACCAGAGACCCCGGCTCCACTTCACCTCTAGACTGAAACCATTTTGTTTTCGCCTGCAGCTGGGAAACATATTCATTATGGAATCTGTACCAAAAGTGCTGTCGAGTGTATAGTATCCGTCTCCATCTATCTAATCGAGTGATGTTAGCTTCAGTCACCTGTGAGCATGGTATGGATGAGAATGGTCGGCCAATTAGGAAATGGGAGGGAGTAAGTGCCGAAAGATCAGTAGGGTCTGAAGAGAGAGGTGTGAGAGGACGCGAATTAAGGACTGCTTCTATATGAGTGAGACAGGTAGCCATCTCCTCAAAGGTAAAATGGGTTAGATGAAGTAACCTTTTAAGGTGATGTTTGCATGATTTCACCGCAGCTTCAGCCAATGAATTAAAATGAGGACTATATGCAGGCGTGAAAATAAATTTAATACCATCCTGCGCCATTTCAGATGCAACACTTGATGATTTTAAAAGCTTGTACATATCATTTGATGCACCTACAAAGTTAGTCCCGTTGTCGGACGTAATGCTTCGGGGCTTACCGCGACGCGCTACGAAACGGTTTAGAGCGGCCATGTAAGCCTCTGTGGTCAGATCGGAGACGAGCTCCAAGTGCACAGCTTTCACTGCCGAGCAAACAAAGATGCACATGTAAGCCTTTGTAAGTTTGCAGCCGCGACCTTTGCGATCGGCTACCAATACTGGACCCGCATAATCAACGTAACAATGCAAAAATGGATATTCGAAATGAGTCCTTGAAGAAGGCAATTGACCCATTATAGGCTGTATGTTTTGAGCCTTTTGTCTGAAACATTTAAGACATTTTTTCACGACAATTCTAGATAAGTCCCTACCTCCTAAAGGCCAATATGTTTGGCGTATGTGAGACAACAATAATTGAGGTCCCGCATGTAAAAGCTTTAAATGTTGCATTTGAAACATTAATCTAGTAAATATGTGTTTACTACATACTACAATGGGATGTTTCACACTAAAGTCATAAGGTGAGTTGTCAAGCCTCCCGCCCACGCGAATGATATTATGATTATCAATGAATGGAGTAAGCGGAAGCAATCTACTTTTGTGTGGCAATTTTTGACCAGATTTTAAAAGATTAAATTCTTCTGGAAACATTTCTAATTGAGAAAAATTAATTATTAAATTCAATGATTTATCTAATTCTGTTTTTGAAAGATTACCACTCAATTTAGTTTTATTTTGTAAGTTGTATATAAATCTTTGTATATATGTAAATATTTTTTGTATTTTAATTAAATCAGAATGTTTTTCTAATAATTCATGTATGATTGAAGAATGAGTGATCACGTATGAATGATGTATATGATATGAATGATTACTATTGCTACTAGAATGAATCACTACTTCCGGCAAATCATGTTTCTCTGTGTTTGGCATTTTGGGCCATTCGCTTTCATTTTGTTTCAAGAACGACGGCCCAGTCCACCACAGAGGTGTATCCTTGATAATATCGGCCCGAAGGCCACGGGAAACAAGATCTGCCGGGTTTTCCTTCGACGGTACGTAGCTCCAGATATGACCAGACGTGCTCTCTTGTATCTCATTGACTCTGTTTTTGACAAAAGGTTTTAATTGGTTACAAGGAGTAGAGAGCCAACCCAAAACTATCGTTGAGTCACACCAGAATCTACATCTATGAATAGGTATGGTAAGCGATTCCTGAACCTTAGTACACAGTCTCGTACCCAATAGAGCTCCACAAAGTTCAAGTCTAGGTATCGTAGTTGGTTTGATGGGCGCGACACGGTTTTTTGAAACTAATAGTTGTGTGCTTATAGTTCCACTGATATTACACGACCGAATATAAATACATGCACCATACGCCTTCTCGGACGCGTCAGTAAAAACATGCATTTCGTGTGTAATAGAGTCTTCACACAGAACCCAACGAGAAATTTTTAAATGGTTTAGTGCTAATATTGTATTTTCAAATGTAGACCAAAGGTTTTTAATCTCTAGCGATACCTCGTCATCCCAGTCATACTTATCTAGCCATAAACGCTGCATGATAAGTTTCGCTTCAACAACGCACGGACCTACGAGGCCTAGTGGGTCAAATATCTGACTGATAATAGAGAGTATGTGACGTTTAGTAACATCAGTTGTAGGGCTTATGTTGATAGTGAATGTTAATGAGTCAGAATCGCAAACCCAGTTAAGACCTAATGTTTTACTTTGTGATGTATTTATCCCTTGCTCTGAAAAATGTAATATGTTATTCGAATCGCTACTGTCTGTGATTTGATTATAAATGTAAGCATTATTTGATCGCCATTTTCGTAAATTAAATTTAGCAGAAGATAAAATCGACTGAACCCTTTTTGTTACCTCTACCGTATTTTGAATGCTATCCCCACCACTCAGATAGTCATCAACATAACAGTCATTTCGTATGGCGCGTTGCACACGAGTGTCACTGACTTCATCGGCTAGACTTACCAAACATTTGGTAGCTAAATATGGAGCAGATGCTGTACCATATGTAAGGGTGTTTAGGACATAAGTTCTGAGAGGTTCCGTAGGATCAAAACGATAAACAATTTTTTGAAGTGGTCGTTGGGCTGGATTTAGTTCGATGGCCCTATACATTTTCTCTACGTCACCTGAAACTACGTATCTGTGTTGACGAAAACGTGTTAAAATGGAAAACAGATCGTCTTGTACTACGGGACCGACCATCTGAATGTCATTAAGTGACACTCCCGAACTAGTAGAGGCTGATGCGTCGAATACTACGCGTAGTTGAGTAGTAGTACTTGAGCTACGAATGACTCCGTGATGTGGGATGAAATATTCAGTCATTGAGTTGTCAGGTAAAGGTGAGAAGTCTGAATCTAAAGTCATATGACCTAGTCGTTCATATTCCCGCATAAATTCGTGATATTTATTTTTAAATATAGGTTCACGCTTAAATCGACGTTCTAACGATAGAAAACGATTTTTAGCATTATTATAAGAGAGCCCTAAAGTACTAGGGTCTCCCTTCAGAGGCATAGTGACAACAAATCTGCCGTCACTGTTGCGAAATGTGTTTTGTGTAAAAGACTGTTCACACATTTTCTCTTCAAGAGAGTGTGAATGCTTTGAAGATACATTGTCAAGCTCCCAAAATTG
Organism: Parascotia fuliginaria; assembly: GCA_963082885.1. Taxonomy (NCBI): domain Eukaryota; kingdom Metazoa; phylum Arthropoda; class Insecta; order Lepidoptera; family Erebidae; genus Parascotia; species Parascotia fuliginaria. The sequence continues at coordinate 18,903,637 of OY720181.1, read as the reverse complement.
AGTAAGGTCGGGAGTGACATTGGAATGATGGCAAAAATGTGTCGAATGACTAGATTTGTTTAAAATACTACCAGAAACAAGCCATCCGAATTTGGTTTCGAATAATTTTGGTAGATTTTTACCTAGATCTATCGTATTACTGCCTAAGACATTCCAGAACACTTCAGCCCCTACCAGGATGTCAACGACCGACGGAACATTGAAGTTCGGGTCTGCTAACTTAAGACCTGAAGGAATAGGGACGTGAGTAATGTGCACAAATGTAGACGGTAGAACCTTTGTGATTTCGGGCAAAATATGACATTCAATGTCCATCGTATAGGCACAGCATAGAGACTCGATTGTGAGGTGACAAGACTGTGTACTGGTGGATGTGTGATTATTAATACCCGTTACCTTGGTGCTCGTACCGCGAAGTGACAAACCTAGTTTCTCTGTCAAGCTCTTCGTGACAAAGCTCGCCGTGCTACCGTTGTCCAGCAGTATGCGCGCAGTATACTTCTTGCCGGTCGCGCTGATTACGTTCACCAATGCTGTGGACAGTAATACATGCACCGAAGTAGTAAGCTGCAAGGAATTGGCTGAAAGCGCAACGTTTGACGTAGATGGCGTAGTAGAAAGCATGACAGGCGGCAATGGATCAGAAAATGGTTTAGGTTCATTCGATTCTAAGTGAAGAAGCGTATTATGTTTGATTTTACAATATTTGCAATGGGATAGCTTGCACTGCTTAGCTGAATGTCCAAAGCGTAAGCAGTTGAGACAAACATTATAATCATTTGCTTTTTGTATACGATTTTCTATAGTTAAGTTTCTAAAAGAATCACATTTGTATAAATTATGAGCTTGGGAACAAAGTGGACATTTATTGAATTTATTTGTATTAATTGATTTATTATTATTTGATTGAGTGATTTTAGAATTATTTTTATTAGATTGGCTACTATTCATTGTAACATTATGTTGTGAAGTCTGAACAATTTGAGCAGTCTGAGCGGTGTTGTTATGATTTGACTCGACAGATTCCAACCAGTCTGCTTTACTAGTTAAAAAAGAACAAAATTGTGATAAAGTAGGCTTTTTATTTAAAATGTTTTTTCTGTGTTGTTCCCAATCACGGCTAGTAACTAAATCTAATTTTTTGACCATCATAAATATTATGAATGTGTCCCAATGTTGAGTAGGCTCGTCTAATTTTGATAACGCTCTTATATTTTTATTAATAATGTTAACAATATTTCTAATTAAAACACTAGATTCATTTATTAAAGGTTCTACATCAAAGAACGATTGAAGGTGGCTGTCAACAAGATTGCGATTATTGTTGTATCGTTCACATACCAAGTCCCAGGCATCGTTATAGTGTTCGGCTCTAAAATCTAAATTTTTAATTATAAGAGCAGCGTTTCCTTGCAAGGATGAACGCAAGTAATGATATTTATTTATATTGTTAATTGTAGAATTGTCGTGAATCAATGAAATGAATGTATCTCTAAATTCGAGCCAGCATTGGTAGTTGCCATCAAAGTGAGGTAAGTCGATTTTAGGCAAACGAACAAAACTATTATTTGAAATATGTGCACCTGAGTCAGCTTCTTTGGAGCACGTCGCCCACGTAGCACCATTCGACGAAATACCGAGCAGGCTGCGCGTGAGTGCCACCAGACTGTAGTACTGGCGGTCAAAGTCCTCACGCTCAGCAAAGGCACACGCGGCATCGTCAGTAAGCCCGTCAATCTCCGTCTGTAAAATGTCAAATTCTGTATGTGTGGTCTTGAACTTATTATAACGCTCCTCAAGGTCTAAGCGTTGCAACTCTGATAAGGCTGAAGCACTATGAATTAGGTTTAGATAATTATTGTAAATGGTTAACTTCGATTTAGTTGAGCTGCGTTTTTTAATCAATGCTTTTAAGTCTGCCATTCTAAAATAGTCTAACAAAAGTTAAAACAAAACGAAGAATAACGATAAAATAAAACAGCTGTGCGCAAACAAAAGAAACCGGTGCGAGCAGGTAATTGAATAGTGTCAAGGTCAATGACTCAACAACTATTATTTTATTGCTAAGCGCGTGCCGTTTTGCAAATAAATGGTGATAATTACGTAGTTAAATAAGAAGAAAGGTATTTATGCACTATTATAAGGTTCTAGAAGGTTTGAGAATGATGGAAAGAAAGTTCGAGAAGATTCTTTCGGCAAGAAAAAAGCAGGATAGCGACTAATTGGAACGAACACATTCAAATACCGTATACGTATGCTCCCAGAATGACTTCAGCTTCTTCCTTTGACGTAGGCTGCTACGGGAACGACTTCTTTCTTCGTGGCCGTGCGCGGCCGAGGTTTAATTCAAACGATGACCGCTCACGTTGACCGTTATACGGTAATTTTCTTAATTTTACGGCTCGAAGGACCAATGTCTAGGCCTCTAAGGGGACTTTGAAATTAAAGTAGCTGTTTGCGAGTAAAGGGTTTAATCCGTTACTTGACAACGTATTTACAGTACACAATTTAAATTTAGTATAATGACAATATGAGAGAAATGCCCGTATGTGTGTCGCCGCGGTCGTAAGCTGAGTGAGTGGCGGCACGGTGGGGGGCCGGCGCGCGAGCCGCCGTGCCGAGGATCGATGCCTCGCGTCTGCACCCGCCCCGCGCGGGCCTTCCGCCGCCGTCGCCATGTACTGGAGTGCGCCGACATATCAAAGGCCAGGTTATCGACGACTCGAGACATTTCAACAACCTCTGTAAGAAATCCTGTGTCATCCACTATCACACTAAGACGACTATTAGGGCGCATGACCATAAGATTTTGGAAATATTTAAAGGTTACAGGTTAAGGTTGCTGTAAAATGGGTGGGAGGGAAATTAGTTTGCCCAGCAAATGCTGAGTTGGCAAGGCATTTGATGTAAGCATGCCGACAGTATACGTACTTTTAATAAATCCTTAAATTAAGTGCCTAGATCTTAGTTGTTTGTTACTTTTTTTTATATTATCGTGTATCGTGCAATTTATTTATCAATGTGTTGGTCTGTTGCTTATGCCAAATAAATGTATGTTCTTTCTTTCTTTCTTTCTAAAATAATGAATGTTTTTGATATTTATATTTAATAGTTTAATTTCATAGAAATATTACCTATTTAGTTTTTTTATTACATTCACCTAGTGTTAATATATTTATCAGACAAAGTAGTAGAATTAACTGAGGCCACGAATATGCATAGGTACACCTGATGTTAAATACTTAAATTACCTAGTAGGTATATTGATTTTGTTCCAAGCCGCTGTCGACCGTAAAGAGTGAAGAAGAATTTTTGGAGACCAATCTTAAAAAGACTGGCAATTTTGTATCCGGCGTTTTATAATAAGATACAGCATCATGTGCTTGAACTGGTATAATATGAACAACACGTGACAGTGACGACACTAGGACGAGGCGAGGGCGAGCGTGACGTCACGCCACCTAGCAGGGCTGCGCGCTGGCGGTCGCGTGCAGGATGTCGAGGGCATTGCACAGCGCGCGGTAGTTCACCTGTACACACAAACAGGCTTAACACACTTGATTTGATATCAATTTATCACTTGATGTCAATAAAGATTTAGGTATTGTGCAAACGTTGCTCTTATATTTACATTGGTATTTTCTGACTCAGGAATTGCTGGTTCTATGCTACAAATGACTTCTTGATTTATTGGAACTGGCACTCCTTCATACAGGTTATATACACTAACCTAGTTAGGAGATTAGAACTGCACCCACTACAATTGTAGCAATAATTTTAATAATATATTCTTACCCATGATGCACTATTTTATGATAAATAAAATTATTACCGGGGTTGGGTCATAGTATGTGTGCGTACCTCTAGTCCGCAGCCGCGGCTGTAGCCGAAGCACTTGTAGATGAGGTCGCGCTCGCGCGCCGACACCAGCGGCAGCAGCGAGCGGATGCACAGCGCGCGCTCCACGCACGCGCGGGGGATCGTGCCGCAACGCTCCTTGTCCATGTCCTGTACAACAACACCAGGAACTGTTCATTCATCAGATATAGGTGACAGAAAATATCGTAGCAAAGTTGATCTAAAGCAACAATAAACTATAAAAAAGTTCATAGTTGTAACAGGGAATGCACAACAAACGCCTACGTAATGAAAAATGGCAGTCGCCTTACCTGGAACACCTCGAGTATGTTGGACAGTTGATCGGGATATTTAGAGAGCTTCTTGAGCGCGCCCGACACGATGTTCCTCTCCTCGAAATTGAGAAAGTTGAGCGGCGAGTCGATGGTGGGGATGTGCGGAATGGGCTCCAACAGGGGCGCGCGCTCCAGCCCCGACTGCACCAGGGCTTCGCCCACCACCGAGCTGAAGCGTTCGTACTCCACGTAGCGACGCCGCCCCGGTGCGCTGAACCTGCACACGTTACAGCGACTTGCATAGTTAATGCCCTCATACTGCATGACGTGAGGCAAACGCCTTCTTATCCTACTAATATTAAATGCAAAAGTTTGTTTGCAAGTCAAGGCATTGTCAGCAAGACAGTGTCACCCGATTAATTTTTGTGTTCAAAAGCGAGGTAGAGCCGAAGAACTGGCAAAAAACTCAGTCCACTTTTTTCAATCGCCAGAAAATTTTATTAAATTATTTAATTTTAGCACTCAACGCAACCAAAAAAAAAAAACTATACAATGCAAGCTTGTTCTCTTTCAACTTCTTATGAGTTTTATGTCTAAAGTAGTAGGTATAAGTGAATAAATACTTACACTTCCATGAGCGTATCCATCTGTCGCGGCGTGAGCGACAAGCCGGCGGAGGCGAGGCCGCGGTAGAAGTCTGCGCGAGGGATGATCAGCTCATTGCGCGGGTCGAACTGCTTCAGGAACTCGCGCGGACGAATGCCTTCGCGGACCATCTATAGGTACAAGTAGCCATACACATTTTATCCATTAATATTATGTAAGTCACATACCTAATCTCGGCGACTTTATCACATTGTTGTTTTTCAAACAAACAATCCATAATTTACAGACTCAAGGCACATACAACTAAAGTCTATTGAAAATCTGAAAAAGTGAAATTGTGGTGTGTGACTTGTGTGAGTAGTGTATGCTCGTGTAAAGGTGCTGTCCTTACTTTCCCCTTGATCTTGGCGAGTATCTGCACGATGTCAGTCTCCGATGGGTCCTGCACGTCGGTGGCGGCTTTGCTTTTTGCAATGGCGGAGCCTGCGATCGACGCGCTCTCGGCTGGTCGCTCCTCCATCTATCATGTCAATATAGAATTAGTATTTGTCTTAGTAAGTCTTCATGGAGCATTATTACTTAGATTACTTTTAAAAGTAGATAAGTATTTGATGTTAATTTGTTGATCTCGTTGGTGGTACAGGCACAGCTCATGGTCTGTCGCGTTACCTCGTCGAGCAGGCGCACGTAGCTGAACCCGCAGTCGTCGAGGTAGCGCGCCTCGAGCGCGCGCACCTGCGCCGCCGCCGGCAGCACGCCCAGCCGCGCCAGCACGCGCCGCACCTGCGCGCGCGACACGTGCCCGTTGTTGTGACTGCGCGCACACAACATACGTTAATACCGTTGCATGCACCGTGACGTAAAATAAATCTAAGCAGAAAATGCATCTACACAAGGTAAACCGACGACCTTATATGAGTAGCGGGCAACTGATGAATGAAGGCGGCTCACGACCAGCCAGCGAAAATTGGGGGAGACCTATCTCCAGCAATGGACGTCTTTCGGCTGATGAGCTGATGATGATGGTATGCATGTGTGTATGTGAGTGCTGGATGTCGGTACAAACACGTCGTGTTCGCCGAAGGCGGGTCGCAGGTCGATGGAGCGCTCTGCGCAAGCGGCGCGAACGCGCAGCAGCGCCGCCTGCACCGCGTCCAGGTCTTCCGCGCGCTCGCTCGCGCCGCGCTCTGCCGCCGAGCCCAGCGGAGGCAGCTGCGACAGCGCCGCCGCTGCTGACCCCGCCACAGCATCGGGGTGTTTCTCCAATTCCTTAATTGTGAATACTGTCAACAAATTCACGGACATGTATTATGCTAATTGATTCATATGTCAAGTACAAAGTTTTTTTCAACTGTAAGACAGTACCTAGTGCCAGCGAAAGACAGAGGTGGTACAAACAACTCATATTGCTTGTAAGGTCCATGAGCGATGTTTACCACTATTTTCGAGTGAACACTTGAACAGCAGTGGTTCACTTGCTTGTCTGTTGTAGTTTTACCTACTTTAACATAGATCTTAGTATGATCTCCGTTGCAAAGCCAAAGTACAAAGCACCTAATCACTGGATATTACGTTAAGCAAAGGTATCGGATAATTCGTTAAGCAATACTTACATGAAAATTTGTTTACAATATCTATACTTATTCTGTAAAAAATAGTTCGTGGAGATCTAATCTCAATAAAACATAGTTTTTGGTACCTACCCTGGTCGCAGTCATCCTCGAAGGTGCGCCAGCAGACTCTCTGCGGGTCGTTGGGGTCGACGTAGTGCCTCATGACGCAGATCACTTCCTCCTGCGAGAGTATCGCGCCCAAGCCCATCGCGTCCATCGCGCGTCGGAACTGCAGCGGCGAGATACGCCCCGCGTTCAGAGGATCGTAGTCCTGAACATACAGGTTAATAATGAACCTGTTAGTGTTTAGTAATAGGATCAATACATAAATATATATCTATGTATGGTATGCTAATAACAATGGGCATGTGTTATAAATATTATTCTTCTGTTATCACATGACAAAAAGCCTATAATGAACCCTAAGGAAAGCGCACTTATAGTTCAAAAATAGTGGTGGTGAATTAAAGTAATCTCAACGTCGTACTTACGTAGCTTGGATATGTAGCTTGTAAGATAGAACAGTATTTTACCCTAAAAAACTCAGAGACTCTGATCCTGCGCTGCATGACAAACTCCTGGACGCGCAACATGAGCTCAAGCAGCTGGCGGGAGGGGAGACGCTGCTTGAGCGCGGGGTGGAACACGTCGTTGGAGCCCAGCGGTGCCGTCGAGAGCCCCGCGTCAATCTCGGGACGCACCATCTTAGGGAGAGTCGTGTCGATCACCGCGGCCGGGTTCAGGTACGCCTGAACGATGTTAACACAGAACACATAATTATTGTTTTAGTAGATTTGTCGGTTTGCCTTCTCAGACAGGCCATCTCTGAGAGAAGAGGCCTTTCCCTGCAGTGGGATAGCAACGGGCTGGTTTGTCGATGTTGATCTATCGAATCATTTTATTAATATTTACTCGATAAACTCTTGTTTAAGCAGTTAAAGGTACTAAACAACAACATAGACAACTAGTAATTTGCTGATGCAAAAAAACTAAACAGCGTTGAATGATAAAAACAACGCGGATTTCTTTTGGGTTAATTTAGCGGTGGTAATAAGATGAAGATTCTATGATTCAGTCAGGGACCAGTCCTACCTGATTGACCACTTCCTTCTTGTTCTGATTGATAAATATCTCACCGGTCCGAGTCCTCTGATGCCTTCCTTCTTAACAGCCTCGACGGCCTTGAGGAACTCGACATAGTCAAGCGTGTACGAGTCCTTGATGAACTTGCGCACGAGCAGGTTGAAGTCCTCCGCGGACACGATCACGCCGATGAACGTCAGGATGCGGGCGAAATGCGCGAACGTTATGCGACCGTCGTTCTTAGCTACCTGGAGGAAGGGAGAAGATCAAATGAGTGGGAGTAAAAGTCATCCTAATAATAATAATACGTTTACCTATATGAGTCTGTTATTTTTAATACTTTATGATTATTTATTGAATCTTTGACTTTGTACATGCACAGGTGATGCAGAGTTGAAATATAGTACCTACCTACGCACAAGTAAGGGGCGCTGAGGGAAAAAAGGAATAAAACAGAATAATATTATATGTTTTATCTATTAATCTGGTTTATACTATCACTATTACCAAACTAAAGAAGTTCACCTTCGGATTTAGGTCTCCTCCGATGCTTCGCAAAGGTTGGAGACTACACGGTAAATTATACGATATTAATATGTATTGTGTACCAAATTCAGCCTAAAACATTACCAGTTCATAGTCCTGGAAGTAAGGTTTGAGCGGTATGTTCCGTGCGGCGATGGTGGCCAGCAGACAGCACAGGCGCCGCAGCTGCCACTGGTCCAGGGTGTGGCAGGCTGGCTCCGGCGGAGGGGGACAGTCTTCCAGGATGCTGTCCGCCGACGTCTTGTCGCGACCACCCGCATCTAACAACATTGCAGCCGTTATATTTATGTTCATACTTAATTGTAATGGGTGGCGCAAAAGTAAAGACCCTATTTGGTTCAGCTATAACATTTTTTCTAAATTAGAAAACTAGATTTAGATTTTTTTAAATGTATATTTGTGCCATTAAATTTCGTACCATTAGGAATTAAAGATGATGTCTTTTAAATGGTGACCTCCAGAGTTGATACACATTTGAGCCCTATTTATGACATTTTGCATAACTTGCCGTAACACTTCCTGCGATATGTTCGTTATTTCTTGACGAATGTTTTCTTTTAGAGCTGCGAGAGTCTGTGGCTTGTTCACATACACCCGAGATTTCAAAAAACCCCAAAGAAAGAAGTCTGGACTGGTCAGATCGGGTGATCTTGCAGGCCAAGGCAAATCGCCAAAACGAGAGATAACTCGGCCTGGAAAAGCGTCCCTCACTAAGTCCATAGTGTCGCGCGCTGTGTGTGCCGTAGCGCCGTCTTGTTGAAACCAGATGTGCTCCAGCCCCAATTCGTCCAAACTGGGTATCAAAAACTCACGTAACATGGTTCTGTAGCGTTCTCCAGTGACAGTAATCGCATTGCCTCCAGCGTCTTCGAAAAAATAGGGTCCGATCACTCTGTCAACACAGATGCCACACCATACAGTAACTTTTAGTGGGTGTAGAGGTGTTTCTTGAATAATGCGCGGATTATCAGTGCCCCAGAACCGAGTATTCTGCTTATTGACATGCCCTGAGAGATGGAAATGGAAACGCAGGAAGTGTTACGGCAAGTTATGCAAAATGTCATAAATAGGGCTCAAATGTGTATCAACTCTGGAGGTCACCATTTAAAAGACATCATCTTTAAATCCTAATGGTACGAAATTTAATGGCACAAATATACATTTAAAAAAATCTAAATCTAGTTTTCTAATTTAGAAAAAATGTTATAGCTGAACCAAATAGGGTCTTTACTTTTGCGCCACCCATTACATTAGAAGAAACAAAGAAAGAAAAGCATTTATTTTTGCAAAAAACACGATGTAGCATATAAAATAAAAGACAATTGAAAAAAAGGAAAAGCATAAAATATTTTATTTCTAAATAATAATTATGACAAAGGTAATGAAATTAAATTGAAGATCATTTTTAGTTTTAGTTAAAACTAAACACTATTAATAATGTGTTTTTTTTATTGCAACGTTATATGACAAATTGCAGATTGGGAATCTGCAATCTGCGGTTGCTGTACTTTATTAACCCTCTATGGGACAAAAACCATACGACCTGCCTGATGGTAAGCAGTTACGGAGGCCTGTGGATACTTACAACAGTAAAAGCATCACTCGCACGCTGCCTACCTGTAAAAACTTGGATTGAACCCCATATTGTAATTAATTTACCAGTTTAATTAAAATACGTAGTCAAATTACCATACTAGTTGAAACTAAATAATTGAATTCCTTGTTTTCTTTCTTTAATCTTAGTATTATATTAATTAGTTAATTTGTAATAATTACTTTGTATGGTTCTTTGGTTGCGTTGAGTGTTTAAATTGTAACTCATTCAAATAACTGTAATTATCTGGCGATTGAAAAGAGTGGCGTGAGTTTCTTGCCAGTTCTTCTCACAGCTCTACCTCGTCAGCGAACTGGCTGTAGGTCAATTGGCTGACAAAATGTAATGTTGACTTTTCATAAGCATCATACTTTATGATCTAAATGAAATAAATGCTTTGACTTTGACTTTGACTTTGACTTTGAATAGTCATCTGAAGAGATTTGATGCGAAGTTCATTCACACTCTGGTCCGTGACTTGAGCTTTAGTAAACTGGTTTAAATTTGGTAAATCAACCTTTAATTTTTTTGTACTATCGTAGTTAAAAAGTATGTTCGGGTATAGCAATAAAAAAAGTTTGTATGAGTTATAATTTTTGGAAATGTAGAAAGGAACGCGACCATGATTATTTGTTAGCGTCTTTCTGTTTAGAAACAGTTGACGAATAATCTAAACAAAAATCTATTTATTATAGTTAACAACTATCGAGTAAAATAAAATTTATGTTTTTTTAAATAAGGCTAACATAGTGATTTCACTCTGGCTGATAGTAAACAGTCAATGGGATCCAGACGTAGTGGCCACCATTTCAAAGACCACCGTGTCAAACTGTTGGCATGGTGCCTTTATTTTTACGCCCCGCTACGTTAGAAGGCAGAAAAATTGTCTCTTGTACTTAAGAAAACCTTTCAGGGACACGATGAATAATAGAGAAGTCTTTCTAAACGTGTCCGATATACAACCGAATGTAACAAATTCGTGGAGGCTACAAGATCTACTAGTAATGTGCAGACTAGTGCGCAGTCAACGGCTATCGATCAGGTGACCTCGTTTGTAAACTTATCTGAGGAAAACGATTCATTTTACTAAAAATACACGCCCTCACACATTATCGACGATTGTTGTTCACATGTTGATTAATGTTTGGTAACTTTAAAGTTTCTTGGAGTTTGGCTAGCCTACGATAATTTCCTTCATTGTGTGTCAGTGTTGTTCAAGCAATCAGTTTATGGAAGGAGGGTTCCTCTCATTTGCTATCACGACCAATTGGTATTGTGGTCGCCATGATGGAGGTGTTATGAGATGCTATCTCACGCTCCGCTTTAAAAACCCGGGAAAAGAATTACCTACAGACATGTGATAGAGTTCCCTGGTTTACGTGAGCGACATAAGTAGGTCGAAATACTGAACCGTTTTGTACAAGACGACTTTGATTTGTTGTTCGCTCTGGTGATAGTTTGGATATTTGATCAACGCCTTGATAAACGTGTAATATAGCAGTTGTATTTTATCTATGTACCATCTACGATATCAGTCAGTTATTATTAATATTATCTGTATGTAATGTATGTAATCTAACAATTAACATTTAAGTACGTGAGTACACTTACTTACTAAGTGTATGAATAACCGATAATAACAAATTATAGGTTGACAATGTGGGTGTTTCTCCCACTTTACTATATGTAGTGTAGTTTTATGAGACTTGTAGTAAGTACGCAAGCGAAATAATGAAAATATCACATTAAATAATTTACTGATACAATTAAATAAATAACACTGTACAATTTTCACGTAAGAATTCATAAAACGGCCGGCCACTCGAAGAGTTGATTAGTTAAATTAATGAAACCACACGACCGCTCGTCTCTGAAACGATAAGGTTACACTATAGGCACAGAGTAAGTAGGTAGGTGCCTGGCCCTAACTCGCACAGAGCTTGGTTATTTTGTGTATGCACTTAATATTGTAGAAAATCATTTTGACGTCTCAGACGAATAAAACAAGTATAATTCTCGCACAACAACAGTCTGTCTGTCTGCAATATCTTACAATATAAGTGAGCTATGAAGTTGATCTAACTAAACACTAATTTTGTACCTAATTGAGAACTAAAAATCGTAAACTAAGGTTAGTAGATAAATACGTAACAACCGTGGCAACAACTGGTATCGTTGATGACGACAGGCAAAACAACTAACTGCCGAAGCTCTATTAAATATTTTTCAAACAATAAAGCTCATGTTTGTACAAATTTAATCGTGACCACTTATCTGCACGCCACACATTCATTAACTCATCATAAACATAAGTGACATCAACATTTTGCGAAACGATTCAAAGTTATATATTTATTTTTCGTGAAATAAACTTGGCAAGAATGTCGGGCAAACTATATAAAACTTTTGTTATAGTTGCTATGACTCTTAGAAGGTCGATTGTTAATCAGAAAAGCAGTATTAAAAATAAGCACATGGAAAGAAGAAACAACTAAAACCACGTTAGCTGTATTCGAGCGATTGTAATTTGTAAAAGCAACACCTCCTGAGGATATTCCGCTGCAGGCACTTACTGCCAGTATACGAGCAAGCAGCCCAGACACAAGTGATACCTACGCACAAAAACCGCACCTTTTGCCATGCCATAACTTTACATTGAACAGAGAAAATTAAGTAGAAATTATTCACATAAGAGTGACGTGGAAATACTAACAAATATATAGTTTGTTTATTTAAAGTGCCTACTAGCTTTCCGCGGGACGATTTCACCCGCGTCTTTGCTTACTGTTCTGCTCCCATCACCAGTAGCGTGATGTTACATAGCCTATAACCTTCCTCAAGAACTGAGCTATCATACGCAAAATGATTTTCTAAATCTGACTGGTAGTTTCAGAAATTAGCGCGTTCAAACAAACAAACAAACCAAATCTTCCGCGTTATATAATAGTACCTATACATAAAAGTTCAATAGAAATAATAAAGTGTTCATGTCAAAACACTTATAAATTATAACTTTAATTGTTTGATTGCTTGGCTCGAGTGGTCGCGGTCGGTGTGACCGTGTTACGTCACGATACAATGGTTGATACATTAATGGTCACGCGACATGTTTGTACTAACTGCACCTTGTGTTTCCGTATCCTATCGTTCACTGAGGTTACATGCAATTACAGGGAACAGTTGTGATATTTTCTAAAATAATTTCACATGTTAAAAAGTTTAAGAGTAAACTTGCTTAAAAGGCACTTGCTTAAAGAAGTAACTTGTATATAGGAGGCTTCGACAACAAAGTTTTGTATTTACATTTATGTCAATGCAAATAAACTATTTTTTTTAAGTTATAACATGAATCATTATTGTTACGTTACATTATATTAAGTTAACTATTGTCATTGAGAAATAAAGATTTATTTACGTTGAAAATTGCTCTAAGTTTAAAGAAATCGTACAGTGCGTTATCATTATGATTTGTATGGACAACATACACACTTCTAACTCGGTAAAAATTGGCACACAACATGTAGGTACAGGACATATGCGGCTATGAGACACGAAGGGAAAGTACCATTAATATTTTAGATATAGTTTTCGCCTCTGAAGGTATTATTGTTTTCTTAAAGTAAGAAATACGGAATTTAAAAAATAATATTTTTTTTAACGCTTTATACTATAAACTTTATATCTACTATTTCTTTGTTTTAAGACTGTAACCATGTTATTGTTGAATATAATTATAAAACACAAATCATAAAAGAAGCATAGTATTATAGAGATGTCCTGACCTTCTCCATGTATGATCTGGCACAGCTGGTAGTAGAGCACGCGGCCATCCTGCGCCCTGAAGTAGTCCGCCAGCTGCGCGATTTCAGCATCAGACAGACCGATCACAGCGCGGAGCGGGCCCGCCAGTATCGACACGAACTTTGACTCTATAACATACGTATAACAATTATACTCACAGTACTGATGGCCGTTAGGGTAGAAAGGTTCTAGAGTGGGTACCACGAACCGGAACACGCAGCGTGGTCAGACCCCTCACAAAGTGGACTGACGACCTTATTTAGATAGCGGGCAACCGATGGATGAGGGCAGCGAAGGACCGGCCACAGTGGCAAAAATTGGGTAAGGCCTATGTCCAACAATCGTACGTCTTTTGGCTGATATGATGATGAATAATACCAGCCTGTTATCATTCTAATGCTGGGAAAGGCCTCTTCTCTTAAAAAGAAGGCATGATTGTGACAGCCACGTTTATGATAACTACTATATTTAATTATAACATTTTCGTGAGAATAAGTAGGTATCTATCGACTTGGTGGCACGTGATATTTAGAGCCAATGTGTGAACGCTGTAGAGGTTGTGTTGTGTATGCGTTACAAGTAGCGTTGTTCTCATTCAACCGATGCTAAATTTTGGTCATTTAGCTATCACTGAGGTGATTTGAAATGAATTGAATCAATTTGATAATTAAATCAGTAAAAAAAAGAATCTTCTTTCATTCTTCTGTAGGCAGAGCGTCATCACCCTTTTAAAATTACAGCTTTAGTTACCGCTTCTCTTCCGTGTGTCGTAGCTTGATTTTAAAAAGACTTTTAAGGTATGTAACACGTAGGTACCAGAGATGAGCGAGTTGCCTTCAGGGTCGAGTGGACGGTACCAGTCCCACAGGTTGAGGCCCACGCGGAACGCCGCCGCGCGGATCTTGTTGCACGTCTTCCACACATTGGCTAAACGGATTATCTGCACAGATTACATAAAACAAGGGATTGAAATAACTGAAAATTAATTAATTACTTAATTCTACTTCTTAGTCGCCTCTTACGGCGAAACCCACGGGAAGAATTATAAGGGTTTCATATTTTAGACAATTGAAGACCACACGGACAGTCTTTTTTGTTTGCATAGCATATAAGTTATTAATTCCCATACTAGAATAGAAAATGCTGCTTATGAGACATTTTTAGTGCAATTTTTTTCTATTGACTCCAACATTAATCCCATAATAATTTAGTGATTAACATACATTTTTGTACAACTCTGCTTACTCTTTCAGGGACAATATGTAATATTATTAAGTACCTACTTATAAAATTTAATGTAAACAGTACGGAGACTAGATCCCTCAGTTAAACCATTGTCATGGTTTTGGGGGACTACAAATACATGTATGTTTTGCTGTTATACGTAATAATAATAATAATAAAAAAAAAAAAAAAAAAAAAATTGTTTTAAACATACGTCTGTAGCTATGTGATTAAATGTGCTCTCAAAGTTACGTATCAGCAGTTAAATACATAAACTATTCGATGATTTATTGCGTGTGGGTGACTAGATGCAATCACATCACGCTTAAAGCAGTAAATGACGAGAGATCATTCAATACTAAGCTATCCGTGTAGTAACAGTGTACAGGAAGCAAAGGTAAGTCTAAATAGATATTAGATCTTGTATAAATTAACGATCTACCATAACTCCACCTTCGTATTTTCCTTTCTACCCTGGGTGAAGCATCTGATAGTGCAGTTCTTGAGGAAGGTTATAAGGCTATGTCACATCACGCTATTGGCGATGGGAGCAGAGAAGTAACCAAAGATGTAAGTAACTTAACGTAGGTGAAATCGCTGCAGGAAGCTAGTTGGTTATAATTCAACCTCCTACACTTTTTTATATAACTAAAGATACCTACTTAGGCTGGTATTAGCTGGAGCACGGGAACTAATAAATATAGGTACATGATACTTCATCCAGGCTGGCAAAAACTGTGTAAATATGGGCACTCCGGACAGCCCAGCAGTGGACTGTCGTAGGCTGGTGATGATGGTGATGATGCTTTACTTAGGTGGAGAAACTAGTTGAAGCACAGGATCCATATGAATGTTATTAACTTACCGTGTCATGCATTTTGATTTAAACAAACTACCGAACAGTAAATATTATTATTTAATATAACAGATATTGTAATTCACGTGGAAGCAATTTTGAAAAAAAGGGTTTATCGCTAAATAATTTGGATAATTTTATACCATTGGTTTAAGTATATTGACAACTGATTATAATTACTATAGCATTGGTTTATATTGACAACTGGTTACAATTTGATTGACATAGCTGTGTTTGAGTTTAGAACTTTTTAAAATATTTATTTTATTGTCTATGCTAAATGACCGATTTTATTGCTGTCAAACTATTGCATGACCTCTCAGAGCTCACTGAGCTTGAACGAAGCCATTTAGCTCTATGACATCCAGTGTAGGGCATAGACCTTTCGTTCTTAAGCGTATTTACCACATTCACACAGTTGACTGTACCCCACAACCTCATAAAGCAATGTTATGCCTTACTTTGTCTCTATTCTTTTTGCTTATGATAGGTTATAAGCTATGTAACATCACGCTACTGGTTACGGGAGCAGAACAGTAAGCAAGAACGCGGATGAAACCGAACCGCGTTAGTTAGTTTTATGCGCGATATTGATGCCCTATTGGTTACTGGTTCTGGGTTAGAAACCAAACAAATACTAAGATAACTGATACATATTTTAAACACAAATGTGTTTTCCTAAATTTTGGACTTTACAGCAATACGGTAAGTATAGTAAAAAATCGCATGTTAACTATCTACCTGATTATGTGTAAAGCCAAAATTACACAAAGTACAAAAGCCGAGAGTATTAATATACAATTAAGAAAGTTAAGGAAAAACTATGCATTGATGACTTTATAAAATGTAGTATTATTTATTTCTAACTTAAACGACAAGCAATTACGTTTATGCTGACAATTTATGCAATCAATAAGTAATTAATTCTGATAATCAATCTTCTATTCAATCATTAAAATCGGTTTAATTGTTAAAAACGTTATTAAACATAATTATATATTATACTATGAACAAAAAGAAAATAAACTTATTTTGTAGTCGTTATAATCATCAGTATATGATGTACCATGACACTGCTATTACAATTAATTTATTTAAAACCTTTGTGATGTGATCTCGTTATAGTGGGTATTTCACGTGGGCGTGCACACCTACAGAGACAAGCAGGTGTACTCCCACGCCAGCTCAGTGGCTAGTCGCCGTGATGAGTCCTAAGCCCTCGGCCCCTAACGCAGGACATCATTACAAGCACCACTCATCAATCAATTTGTCAATGGGCCGGCAGCGCGTACCGGCCCGTAACCTTACACCTTTCTCGCACATAACCCTATGCCCTTTTATCTACCACACGTACACTGGCGCTCGACGTACACAGCGTGCAAGCTCTGCCGATGAAACCCACCAATGTACACCAAAATCCGTGATAACATCAGAGGTTGTAGAATGTGGGAGCTTTAGTCCGCGCATGCGCGTTTGAGTGTTGAGGTTGGCAATGACGTCAGTGATCGATCGCGGCTGGTGGCGGCGCGTCTCGGTCCGCAGGCGGCCAACTGTCACACCACCACGTGAGCTGGCTGCGGCGATGCGCCCATCTCTTACGTAAGGAGGGCAGCACGTGCACGACCCATGGTACTCACCCATGTGCGGGTTAAGCTTTAGGACCAGGAATAGCCCTTCGCAGAAAACCTCCCTCCGATGGGGCGATAGCTGCCCGACCGCCGCCAGGCCTAACATTTAACAGCGCGGACTTGACTGTGATAGTGTTGTGTTTGTATTCAATGTGCTGGATGGGACACATGACTGCGCTCTGACCTGGGCACGGAGCTTATTCTTCGCTTATACGTAAGTACTCTTCTTTCAATACCTACCTACGTGCATCTACAAATAAAGTAAGCATTGCAGTCGACTTTGACCTCAGCGACGAACATCGTAAAGCATACGTGATTGTATAACGATTTGAAAGTTTTCTCTGTATATAATGTACAGCATAATAAAAAGTTTATGGTGAATATTTATAAATTTGTCAAAATTAAAAATCTAATAGATCGATCTATTTACATAACTTATAGAGACTAACTACTGATTTACTAGTTAATAGTAAAATAATAGATAACTTACGCCAACTTGAGCTGAAATATCGGCGATTTCTTGACGTGCCGAAGTGCACCGAGCCAATCTACGCTGAGCTTGCACGTAACTGCAAACCTATTACATACACAACTGCAACATTTGGTGCTTCAGTGATTGTTAAAGCTCTGTTTAGCTGTTGTATTATATAAAGGAATAACACAAGGTAAATATAATTTTACTAGAAAAACAATGTACTTACTTACCTTATTCGAAATAATTGTAGTCTTTTAATTCTTTACTACTATTTTACAAGCAAGAAATTAAATTATTATACATTGTTTACAATAAACTTTATATATTAACAATTTCATTATATTTTCCCTTACAAATCGAGCCTGATTTATAGCCGTTTTTCCAAATTTTTCCAAAGTAAAACTAAAATAAATCTTGATTGTTTACCAAAACGGTGACGGTAGTAGATCCACGCTGGTTTCAGCATGAATGGGCCGGATCGTCCGGGGAAGTACTACCCTCTCATAGAAGATCGACTTAAGAGAAGTAGTATCGTTACTACTGCGTTTCGTTCGGTGAGTGAGAGTGCTGGAGGCCCAATTTCCCCCCTTTCCTCTTTCCTCACCTCCCTCATTCCCTTCCTCTAACCCCATTCCCAGCCGCCATAGTAGAGGCCACCATACCAGCAGTTTAAGACGATAGCTTTTGGTATGGTGGCTACCACTTCTGGATTCCACTGACTGCTTACCATCAGGCGGGGTGGAGTCACTTTCGTAGGCTAATATATGTATAAAAAAAAAAAAAGTTTTATTAATGATTGTGTACTAATTTTTATACCTTAATAAATGCCTTGCTAAACTTAAATAAATAAGTGTGTAACACATTTGTGTTAGTTATATGAGTGCTACAGGGCTTTACGACAATAATAAAAATTAAAGTAGCCATAAACTCTCGCATTAATGTTATAATTAAGCAAATATAGCCTGTATGGTATTCGATAGCAAAGACACAACAAATATAGGCCTCTCTAAAGTCAATATGGCCTAGTAATATGAGACACTTGCTTTAAATTTGTTCATGTACGATTTTTCTTAATCTTTTTTTTTTTAGTGAGACGTAGCATTTGTAGCATTCATATAGTTACTATTTAAACAAGTACTTACTCTACGGTAGTAACAAAAAAAGCTATTCTACTTAAAAGGACTGAGGCCCAAGACAAGTGGCCAAGATTTCTATTCTATTCATAGAATAGATTAAAAAATGTATTGGATTGACATAAGCTAACGCCAACGCTTATGTCAATCTCATACATTTTTTATCTATCTCTGTACAGTATAACGTTGCCAAGTTGCCAGTGTAGATAACACCTACGTGTGAGATTTATTCGACCGAAAAACTCAGTTAGCTGGGGATTGAGCGTGAGATTTCTCCTAAGCAATCCATACACGACATCTCTGAACTATCGATAATAGGTATTAGGTATATACCTATTCACTCGTAATCAGCTTGATTATTGTTTGTTTGTTTGTTCAGGTATATACATTAAAATTGGTAAACACGCATTCAGCTCGTCAGCAAGTAGGTATGCAGTTACCGTACCCTACTAGCTTATGAACGGTTACAACATCAGGATTTCTTACGCGTTGTCTACCCTGTTCAAACCTTTTACTTGTTTCTTGGGGAACTTCATGCCTCCAGAACACCTAAACGTTTCACAATCTTATCGTAGTGGGAGGAAGTTTCTCTGAAAGCTCACTTTACCCTAGTAGTTTAAAGGTGTGAGGATGAACTCAAAACCAATGGCGACAATTTTCGAACCGGTACAACACGCGCATTTTTTTTTCCAAATAAAATACATACGTTACTAAGCACGTAGGTATCTGGTATATCTACTATAAATAGATTCGTTTTAATTTTATTTTTATATTGAAAAGGTCACTTATTCACTGACTGACTGAACACGAAATCACGAAGGTACAAGTACTTCGCTTCATAGTCTTGTCAAACTTGACTGGTAGCTTAGAGATAGAAGTTCATTATAACAACTTTAGAATTTTTCATCATCATATCATTCAAGAGCAGCCATTGCTGGACATACGTCTCTTCCAAGTTTCGTCACCATGACCGGTCGTTCGCCGCCCTCACACATCGGTTGCCCACCAACCTTATCAGGTTGACGGTTCCCTATAAGGAGTCAGCGGATAAAAATAAAAATACATAATATAAATATAATTCGTGTACAAAGGCGAGCTTAACTTCAGTAAGCCTTTTAAGTTAGAATGTGTATTGTTGTAAAGCTTTCAGTATTTTCGTATTAAGTTTGAACTATGTAAGTGCTTCAGGTACTTGTTTTAAGTAGCTCTTGTAACAAATATCGGCTTAACAGGCATAAAAGTTGTTAGAATTAAGTACTATTTTATGTACACTGAATAAGTGAATATATGACTTTAAAGTGTTAGCATCGCGTTAGCATGTTATAGCCAACATTGCTCTAATATAACGCTTGGGCAGGTTTTTAAGGACAAAAGCTCACTTATTTAAAAAAAAAACGGTGAAGTGCGGGTCGGAACCGTGATCCGAGGGTACCATACGTTTTTAGTAGTCATGCAATCAATCAAAAGATATATGAACGGTCAGATATCTATTGATTGCATTGACATAAAGCTTTGATTTTTCACAATTTTAAAACGTCAAAGACTTCAGTATTCGATATAAATTTCAACTTATGACATCCACGCGTTACTGAGAAAAAGGACAAACAGACAGACAGACAACAATGTTGGGCTCTGTTTTGCCTGTAAAGGTATGGCACCCTAAAAATGAAAGAGTGAAGTGTAATGACGTCTGAACGGTAAAGGGAAGGAAAATAATAAAGCAGTGGAGTGCCACAGATGTTAGTGAAATGTACTTGATACTAATTAGTTTAGCGGTTTAACTATTTTCTTATTAAAATTCTTTCAATGGATCGTGTATATAACAGCACAGGTTTACTGTTCTTGTAAGCACAATTTAATTTAGGTTAGTACCATAATGTTATTGTGCCTTACGTAGTGTTAGAGTCCTGTGATTAGTGGAATAAAAAAAAATATTCACGCTTGAAAGTCGCCGAAACGTTACGGTTATGGTGGTTACGGTCACCAATGCTCTTACCTTGCTACGGTAAGGTGATATCTCGTTCGCAGACAACGCTGTCGGTAATAATAGATAATCGTTTTAATTATTTACAAACTAAGGGAGGGAAGTCACAAACTCTTTGCCAGCGCACGTGTTCCCATCTAATTTTGATCCAGGGTCTTTTAAGCGGGGCGTGAAAAAGCATCTCATTAAGCCGCCATAGTGGAGGCCACCATACCAGTAGTTTGGCTTTTGGAATGGTGTCCGCCACTTCTGGATTCCACTAACTGCTTATTATCAGGCAGAGTGGAGTTACTTTGGTAGGCTAATATAAAAAAAAAAATCTGGATGTACTTGTCGGTAGTGCAACCTGTGTACCGGATGATGATGGTTAATAATCCAACCCAGAACAGGCAGGAGCGGCCTGTGATACATTCCTAAATCTGTTGTATTCACAGGGGATACGTGGAATGACGTGCATACTAAAGCAGAAGAAGGGCTTGCTAGAATTGCTTCATGGTTGAACAAAAACCTCCTGTCGCTAAACTGTGCTAAATCCAACTTTATTTGCTTTACTTTATACAACAATAGCCAACCAGACAATAACTTTAAAATTAAAATTCATACACGTGACAACCCCTTAAACTCTGGTTGTTCCTGTGACTTAATTAAGAAGGTCTCAAACACTAAATATTTAGGTGTCATGATTGACCAGCGACTATCGTGGCATGAACATCTAGAAATGGTTATGACAAGAATTAGAAAACTTATATGGATATTTAAAAACTTGAGACATATAACAGACAAAAACCTAATAAAGCAGATTTATATATCACTGGTACAATCTATAATAACTTATAATATAACAGTCTGGGGTGGTGCAACCAAAACTAAGTTCCTGGAGTTGGAGAGAGCACAGAGGTCCATAATTAAAGTTATGTACTATAAACCATTTAGGTTTCCCACCGAAGAACTGTACTCCATGTGTGACCTATTAACTATCAGGAAATTATTTCATGCAATTACTAAACAGCATCTGTCCCTGCCTTATGATTATACAATTTCTAGGAACACCAGAAGGAAAGCTAACATAGCCCCTGTAGCTTTTGTTAGGACGAGTTTTGCAAAACGGCAATACAATACTCTCTCTGCAAATCTGTATAACATCGTAAATAAAGAATTAAACATATACCCAATGACTTTATATAATTGTAAAAAACAGATCACAACCTGGCTAAGTTTAAAAACAGAAGACATTGAATCAATTTTACAAAAAGTGATATAGTATCTATAGTACACACAATACAGACACATACGCACACACACACACACACATACACACACACACGCACACATACACACGCACGCGCACGCACACATGGACACACACACACACACATACACGCACACACACACATGTGCTTCCTCAGGCTTGTATTTGGCTTAATTTTATTATAATCTACCCTTGCTATGAAGAGCAGTGGCTCCTAACACAGGAAATTAATTTTGCCTAAAAGGAGTCACCAGAACCGGCACTGTAACCTAGATAATAAGTTAAAGTCAAATAAAGATTTTTGTATTTGTATTGTAAATCTAGCTATGTACCTCTGTCTTTGAGCTTAAACGAAACGAGAACAAAATTTTATAATTAATGTCAATGTATAGTCGCCCACATATATTCTTTACCACATATAACGAAAATTACCATCCAAATTAAAATTTAAAAAGACACATAAACACATTACGTATAATGTAAGAATTAAATAATTTATTAAATAATTATAATAATCATTTATTTTAGGCACCAAGGCCCATACAATAAATACCATAGTCTAAGACTATGGTAATAAAGTTATATCCAAAACACAATCACTTTTTTGGCCTCGTGTTACGCAGTTCTATAATAATAAATGGTGGGAATATAAATACTACCCTTTAGTGTAGCTTTGTAAAATTTTGCTATAATGTCTAAGAAATAAACTGAAATTTGTCTCGTTGTTATTGTAGACGGAGGATAATACAAATCTCGCAAGATGATCAACATAGCGGGTGTGGTGTCGATCGTGTTGTTCTACGTGCTAATCCTGGCGGTGGGCATCTGGGCGGGTCGCAAGAAGCCGGCCGGCAACGACTCCGAGGAGGAGGTGATGCTCGCGGGACGCTCCATCGGACTCTTCGTCGGGATATTTACTATGACCGGTCAGTAGCACTAGTTAAAGTAAGAATATTTGTAGATATATAATGTAGGTGTGCACCGCAACCTTAAACAAACGCCTAAGTGAAAAATCTTTGAGCGTATGATTTAGGTATTGTAATAATTATTGTTCACTACATCTTATTTAGTGCTATAATCAAAGTATTCAAATAGTTTTATCCATCATTCAACTTAAATTAAATAATAATAAAGCCCAGATTAGTTATTCATAATGGTTTAGTAGCACAATGCATGAATGATACCACGTATGAACATTATGAAAATGTTTCTGCCTATTGCGCTCTGAGAATAACTGGTAAGAAACTCAAGTAGCCTTTTCATCGCTAAAAATTTCAATATTCTAGATGAGTTACAAGTAATTGTAGTAGAAAATAACGCTGTCAACGTTAATATAGAAGTCTAGCTGTTGCCAGCGGCTTTGCTTGCGCGGGTAGGCTCGCTGATAATGTAGCTTTCTTAATGTGAAAGATTTTTTTAAATTGGTTAGGTACTTTTGAGTTTATTCAAACGCGTTACCCCATGTAACAAGTTCAAATTTCCAACAATCCATCCAATAATCCATTTGCAACTTCCAAATTGTAAATGGATAACAAACAAACATACAAAAAATCAATTGGCAGATTGATTTTTTAATATATATACAAAAATTTAGACTGCCCTGTTGGTCTAGTGGTTAGTGACCCTGACTGCTAAGCCGGAGGTGTGGGTTCGATTCCCACCCAGGACCAACCTTTGTGTGATGAGCATGATTGTTTGTTCTGTATCTGGGTGTAATTTATCTATAATATGTATGTATTTACAAAAAAAAAAATGTATATAAGTAGTATAACAGTTGTTTAGTACCCATAACACAAGCAAATATGATTGCTTAATTTGGGGCTAGATGGCGCTGTGTGAATGTGGTAAAAAAAAAAAAAGATATTGACGTTGTCAGAGCGTTCTATTACATCATATAATTAGGTCGTACGTTATTCAATTTAAATTTTTCATTTCAAGCTTAACCTAAGCACAAACAATATTTCTAGTTTAAATAAAGCTGTAATAAATTGAAAGAAAACTTGTACCTACCTCACTAATAAATTTCGTAACAACAGCCGCGAATATAATTTTTCAATACTACGAGCACCGCCAAATTAAATACAAACTCTGATACCTCGATGATTTTAATTTATGATCAAATATTACTTACATATAAAAACTCATTGCTACTTTATTCTACAAGATATATCCATCACTGGTTCCGTGTCCATTACTGGTGCATATACCTTAAGTACGACTGAATAGTTACATATATATGGTATATACGTCTTTGAACGTTCACCTTGATAATATAAATATAGCTAATACGTCGTTTCTGACATAATACATGTCTCTGAGAAGCCATTTAGTTAATGATTCGTCACATTTGTGGCGACGTATCGACCGCTACTAAGTAATTGCTATAATTGCGGACACATTTGATATTCGTGTTACAAGGGCGCGGGCTTGTTACTTACTACATGTACCTATACCTACCTCTTTGTATCGTACCTCATTGAGGAAAGTGCCACTTCTGTAAAGAAATGTGAGCTTCTTTAGTTTGCTTGCAAATTTCAATCTAAGTAGAGGACAGGAATGATACTTATGTTAGTCAGAATAACAAAAACAAAATGGCAGCTATTCCACCACTACAGTCACTTTGCTGAAAAGATAGAGCTTTGAGAAGAACTAACAAGAAACTCAACGTTTTGATCGCAAGATTGTCACAGTTTTTCACGAGTTTGCATTTATGTAATATGCAAAGTGACACAGGTAAATACTAACAAATGTAGATAAAAAAGAACTTTATATTTAAATAAAAAATGGTAAATTGCAAAAATAATTCTGTTCAAGTATTTCTCTATTTTAAGGTTATACACTTTTTACACTATTCCAAAAATTATAAAGGTAAGATGTGAATTGTAGTAAAATAAGAAACAAGATTTCTTCGTAACATATACCATGTCAAATTGCAAAACTTTATATAGCATAATTATTCTGTTTCATTATTCTCTTGACATAGAATTTAAAAATCATTCAGTTATTTATCACATCACAATATCAATCAAATCAAATCGATCGCTCTATCGATACCGAAACTGAACTTTCATATAGTACTTTATAATGTTGTCCTAGTATATTATTATACTACTAGCTTCTTCTCATATTGAGAAGGCTTAAATTGTGTCACATGTTCAAAGCAGATCGGACCATTTAGAATTGTTTTTTAAAAGTTAGTCGGCAGCTTACCGTTAATTAAAAAAGTACATTTTTATTTACAACCGCGCTTATAAAAATAACATTTGATAGGTACACGAGAGGTCACAGACTTAAAGGACTCCAATCACGTATATTGTAGTATTTCTTAAACATTACTGCAAATGTGACACGTAGCATTTGTCGTAGCACTTACCGTAGTATGAAATAACGTGTTGTAATTAGTGCTACGAAACCACTGGTTGCACTATAAAACTGATGCCAGAGGCCCTAGACAAGTGGCATAGATTTCTATTCTATTCATAGAATAGGTTAAAAAATATATGAAATTGACATAAGATTACGACAATGTTGGCGTTAGCTTATGTCAATCCCATACATTTTGGTATCTATTCTATGAATAGAATAGAAAGCTTTGCCACTTGTCTAGGGACTCAGATACTTTAATATGGAGTAACCACTGGACTTTAAAACAACTGGTCATCAAGCTTTGGTATTAGTGTCATATCAGGGTGCCAAGTGCGAGTTGGTTTTACAATAATGCGATCGAAACGTTCACTGCGTTTGGCTCTCTGATTGATTAAGAGCTTGGAGCGAGCCAATAGGAGCGCCGAACATCATAAGCGGATTAATCGCGTTACTGTAAAAGAAACTCGCACTAGGCTCTCTGTAACTGAGTGCCTAGTGCGAGTTTGTTTTAGCCAAACGCGGTAAGCGTTTCGATCGCGTTAACGTAAAAACAATTCTCACTAGGCATTCTAATTATTTCGTTATTCGAATGAAGCTCCTGTCAGTAAAGTCAGGCGTCGAATTAATCTTTTCCAGTCGCCGTTGGTGACAAGAGTTTTATAATATTGTGTATTATCGGCCACAGTAGAGAAGATGATGTAGTTTGTATTAGTGTGTATGTAACAAATGTTTGTGTTTTACTGTGTCGCATATTTGTGATAATCACCACGCTTGGCAGGCAGGCTTCGATTGAAATGACACCAGTTCTATCAAAGGACACTGCCGTCATATGTGATGTTTTGACCACCATCATTTGACTGACTGAATACAGCTAATGAAGTGAATGAATCTATACAAGTTTACACAACACCTATGACCAGTGTTTAGTTAGCATTGTTCGATGAGGCATTGTACCGTAAACACACTAGAGTACACACAACCGCGCAAACACTCGCCGCTCAAGTGGGCACCTGCCTTATCACCTTATTAGTACCTTATATGTAACACTAGGAAAATGTTTGATTCTATAAATACCGTAGCATTACGAGACTACGGCGCGGCGTAGCGCTACGCACTGTCTACGACATTGTTATTTTTGAATAATTGTTTTTAATCCTGTCTTTACTACGCATTTTTGTCACTTTTCGCGATATATATAAAATTACGTAAAAGAAACAGTTTTTATAAAAACGATAAAATATATAAGTCCGTTTTGAATAAATAAGTCTATCTTAAAGGATTTTGATTTTGACTTAAAGATTTTCTTCGTGTTTCAAAAATGTAGCTCTGCCGGTGCTAAAATTTCGGTCTACAATATATGAATTTATTAAACGGGTCTTATTATTTTAAGGTTTCGTACCTTTTACCTGACTCGAATTACACCCGAACGAGGTTACGTTTACGGTTACAAACCCGATGTCTAATGTAGTAATAATACTAAGCCGAACTGTGCTGCTTTAAATGTTTTAAAAAGGAATAGGCCATGGATCTACACACAAATGACAAAAAAAAAACTATCGCTTAAAACCTAAAACATTACCAGCGCGTATTTACCTTCGATTTTGATTTCGAGGTCTTTTAGACGGGGCGTGAAGAAATATCTCATCATCGTATCAAACTGTTGGCAATTAACTGTTGGGATGGCGACTACTACTTTTGGATTCCACGTCAGAAAGGAATAGTTTTAGTAGGCACATATATGAAAAAAAGAAGACTCGAACACGATTATCTCAGAAATTTTTGATGTAGTGCTCATTTAGTGTGTTTGTTGCAGCAACATGGGTGGGAGGAGGTTACATCAACGGCACGGCGGAGGCTATCTACACGTCAGGTCTGGTCTGGTGCCAGGCGCCCTTCGGCTACGCGCTCTCCCTCGTCTTCGGTCAGTCATTCTACTTTATACCGTTTATTATTATTGATTTTTTAGTTAATAATGTTTTCCAAAAATCGAGACTTCCCTGAGACCCATTAATGCTTTTCAACCTACTAGTATCGCTAATAAATCATAATAGAGCAAGCATTATCATATAAGATCAACGATTTTGTACAAGCTTTAACCACTACATTAATACACCAATAGCTGAGCGATGTGGAGTAACTAATCTTTTCGTAATTCATTGACTTTGTACCTTTCGAAGCTAAAATGATCGCGTACTTACATGTACGCGATCATTTTAAAGAAGGAAGTAAAGAATATTTTAAAAGAAAGGTTTACAATCCCTTTTAAATTCATTCGGACAGATTGAAAATTGACCTTTAGTTCACTCTTGCCTTGTTGTTGGTAATTGTTACCTTGTTATGTATAGGAGGTATATTCTTCGCGAACCCGATGCGCAAGCAAGGCTACGTGACGATGCTAGACCCGCTACAGGACTCGTTCGGCAGTCGCATGGGAGGCCTGCTGTTCCTGCCCGCGCTATGCGGGGAAGTCTTCTGGGCGGCGGGCATATTGGCAGCGCTTGGTAAGTGCTCTCTTATTTACTTCTAACTCCTGGCATTGTCATTTTTCTTACTAATATCTACAAGGTTCATAACCCGTGATCTACCTGACAAGTTAACCTGGGTGGACTAGCATTTTTTATATCTCCTTTAAACTCAAATTATTTTGGAAAAATGCCTTTTCATCATTGCATACAAATCGTCGTCCACTAATGAGGCGTAGGCGTATCAAAGAAGAATATAGTTATTTTTATTCAATTCTTAATGTACTTTACTTACTTATGATGTGTATTTAATCTGAAATACGTTACGTTTTATGTCATCTTTTAGTTTCCTCCAACATAACAGCTTTATTGATCCGTCTCCGCGACCAATCCCCCGCGGACATTACCTTCCTTTACCATCACTTGAATATGTATTGGAAAACTAAAACGATTTGTGTGAAATAAAACGAGAAAATAAAATAAATATGCTATTGTTTCTGCGAGTAATCACCATTTCAATTTATGTATTTATTGAAAAAAAATTACGAGGAAAATATTTGACATTTATGGACTGCGCTCCTGGGAGGCACAAGCCGATTATGGTGGTAAGTTTTTGTTTGTAAAATGTAAATATATGTTTAAACAAAGATTTTTTGGAAACCTCATAAACACATGGTGACAGCGAAAATTCTCCATCTACTAACTAAGGAACATATTTATGTTATACATGTAGACATGTAAGTAGGTAAAGGTTTTTCTTCGTAATATTTCTGTATAGTTGTTTTGTAGTTTTCCTAATAACTACAATAGCTAGGTAGTATATTGCTCATTAAATTACACTTACTAAACTTTGTTATTTATATGACCGATCGGTGTTATTATACGAGCAAAAGTTAAAAAATAAATATAATATAGGTACAAGCACGTAACATTCGCAGGTGAGTTTTGTTTTCAGTCAGGTCTATAGTTATCCAGTCTAACCTTTTGCATAATCAAGGTTGTTTCATGAACCAGTGCACGAACAGAGTTTGATCAATATTAATGTGAACTTATACAATGTGATTAGTTTGTAGACCCGTCGTCCGATTCAATTTAAACTACAAAAATTATATGAACTCCTCTGATATAAAAACTGCCTTCATACATTGGGAGTACATTAGACTATGATTCGATTGTCACAAGGGACAAAACTTTAATGGATGTGTTTGCTTTGCTAAATGTGTTGTGCGTATGTGATTGTATGTCATCATCATTATAATTATCATCAATCACAGCCCAAATTTAGTTTGTGGTAAAAACCACGCTTTTGTGCTAATCTCATTATATAGGTACGAGTATGTAAACGAAGACTTATTCTCTAGCGCAAAAGTAACAACGAAAAAAAACCTTATCATCTCTCAAAATAAACCAAATTACGGTATATTTCCAGGTAGCAAATAATCCATTAAGAGAACAGATACAAGCTCACTGAATACATCTGTATTTATAGTCACCCTGCCCTACAATCCTCGCTAAGTCCGTCGAGGTATATTTAGAGCAGCATTTTATATCAGACGCCGGCACTAATGGTAGGAACGTGTACCTATGACAGATCTAATGGCACCTGTCTACCTTTGTTAACTGAGGCTAAATGATTCTTGTTTAGCTGATTTTAACTGAGTACACGTTGCTTGAAATTCACAATTAATTTGATTTAAATTATAAAATATATACTTTTAGATAAAGGGAAAAGAGTTTGTTTGTTTGAATGCGCTTATCTTTGAAACTACCTGTCTGATTTACACAATTATTTTTGCGTATGATATCCCAGTTATTAAGGAAGGTTATAGGCTATTAGGTAATATCACGCTACTGGCAACGAGAGCAGAACAGTAAGCAAAGACGTATAGCGTAAAGAAACCTAGTATTTTATATACCTTACCTTCGGAGATTTCATGTTTTAAATTAGATTAAACTGGTTGACTGGTAGATGATGCCTCAGGCAATAAATCCGTCAATATAGTCTTTATGTATAGTTTTTTTAAATAAATAAATAAACCGAACAGGCGCTTGTACCATACAAGGCCACAATAACAGCTGTTTTCCTTTGACCATAGAGCTTCATTATCTTCACAGATCATTTCCTTCTCATCACTTATTAAGTTTGGGCAGTACTGTTTAAAATAGTATGGTAGAATATTCAACGTGTGCAGGAAAATGGGGTCATTCTTGCAAGGTTGGTTCAATTTTAATAAGAAATTATTAAAATGACAAAGAATGTTAGGTGACACTGCGAAAACAATCAACTAATTAAAAACGCTGGTTTGTTAGTTCACGCGACACGAACGCAGCTGTATATGCTTTGTTTAAATTAACTTAAGTAATTTAAAGCACTATTGTTTATGGCATACACATAGACAGAAAATCATTTATACATATTTCATACGTTCTAAATCTTATTGAGAACGAATATTATCGTTCTTGTTCTGTATCTATTCTGTCAAACTTATAATGAAATTTCGAGCTAGTTGATTTACGAATGCAGAAGACGTAGATTATAGAGTTTTGTAATATGTACATTATTCTTATATACATACATAACTTCACGCCTGTCTTCCATTATTGGGGTAAGTAGAGACTATAGAACGCCATTTGCTGCGATCCAAACATACTATACCTCCTTTGAATTTTCAACATTAATTAATCTTTTCATACACACACGTCGGTTATGGGTGCTTGTAATTATGCTTTTTGTCAAAACATCCCCTATTTGGTCCGCGTATGTCCGTCTTGGGCGACACCTACCACCTTTCTCAGTCATTTCCGCTCAATAAATCTTTTTTGTTATCCTTCTTCCATCCATCCTTTACAACAAACAAAACACAGTGCAACACAATAACTAACAACGTGTGTAATATGAATTACAAAAAAAACAAAAAAAATTGTGCAAAAACATGCCAGATCATGGCTATGACTATGATCTCTGTTCAGTGTAGTGTGCAGTGTGTGACTTACAAAACTGACACAACGAAGACAAAAATAGAAAAATAACCAATGGAAATAAATGTATTTATATGAATTACTTGTGCATAGCATATATAATTTCGCCTGCCGATAACGTTTACTAAAATATCGAGTAGTATACCTATTTATTACTTAACCCTGAAAGAAATACTACCAAGTACTATTAAGTAATTGAGTTACGTAACTTAGATTGTATGATAACTGAATGAATCACAACTTAGTAGTATCGTAGCACAGTGACCCAATTAAACTTCCACACATGAATAAAGTAACGTGCTATACTAGTACAAGTTTATTTAGATTCTAAGAATATTTATTAATTATCTCCCTACACACAGGTATAAACGCCATGGTTTGCAATAATAATTAATTTTAGCAAAACTGCGCTCTATGAGAGACATGCTGGTGCACTCCACGTACACTTTAGTACCAATGGAATGGATTATATAACTATGAGTACGTTAAGTTCTAAGTTATTTACAATGTTGCGACTCGCAAAGTTTTAACAATATAAAAAAAGAGTATCGACATAAAAAGCACATAAATTTTGTATATTACGAGTTTACGTTTGATGACACGTATTTACATTTTATTGTATAAGCTCAAATAAAATATTTTTTTAAAAGTATTACATTTAAAACATCTATTTTTAGCCAAGAAGTATACAGTCTTTACTGTCGTTATACGTTTCAGAGATTAGGTGACTATCTGAAAAAGTTAGCATGTCTTGTTGTGCAGTAAGTTACCCACTTGAAGACCTAGTTTAATTCAGTTTATTTACATACTGTAGCTTGTTATAGGCGTTTGCGTATTTTTTCTCTATTAGTTTAGATAGACTCTTGATGCCTGGTTCTTTTACCATCAATCTCCTTTTTTCCTATCCCTGTTAGGAATCCCTACGTAAGTTTTTTCTTGTAATATTTTTCTGTAATATTTATAAAACATCTTACATTTGACGAGTCACGGTCTTCATTATGAATTCATTTGCTGCGGCTGTCATCCTTGACTAGACGAAGAGACCAGAATAACTCACGAATAAGGACAGTCCATTACCACAACATAAATAACCTGGGCTCTAATCCTTCAAAGATACACTATCCGAAGTTTACTTCATAGCTCATAACACGATTTTCAACTTGTGGAATAGTCCTGACGTAAAAGGATCCTTAAGAACATCTTTATAAAAAAAGCATTGTTATCTTAAATCTTATTTTTAAATACGAGAATGTGTTCACTAATATAAAAGTAATATTTCTTTCGAGCTTTTGTCACACAAAACCTGTGGCTACACAGAACTTTTAGCATGATTACATTCGAGTCCCAACAAGGTAACGCCCTGAAACGTAACACACTAACAATAATTCGGCACGCCTGCGCCTGCCTGCCTCTCTGGTTGTTCATCGACTTAAATTTACTTATTCATAACCTTTCAACTTAAAATTTGATCTCGAATACCGACGGTAACGTTCTCCTTCATATTAATATTGTGACTCGGCTTAATGTACTTAAAGCCATTTCTGGACTCTTTCATACATTAGCTTTGAGTCTAAATAAAAAAAAAAATATATATATTTTAAACTCAATTTTAGGTTATTTTTTGTACGTTCACAAAGTCAAACTCATTTAATCTTTCTGAATACTTCCACTGCTGTGAAGTCTACGAGAATTTTCAAACGCGATTTACTAATCACGCCGTTTGCGAGCATACCATGAAGAACTGTAAAACTCATACTTTTTTATTTAATACATTTTTGTCCAAGGTTAGTAATGGAGGAAAGTAGTTTTGTTTCTTGGAGGGTCTTTGTCTACTTTTCATCATCTTTATCCGCAGCCCATAGGTACTCACTGTTACATGTAGGCCTTTTGTGAATCTCACTTAAGCCGATCCTGTGCTGTGCAAAGCCAGGTGTTGCTTTAGTTTGCACCCCTTTTACTTTTGATTAAATTGGTTGCGTGATCCAAAACGCTGTTAATCCTGGCTTACAGGAGTCAGAATGGCGTGCCGATGTTATTGGTCCGACAATAGAGAGGTGCCTAATTAGATTTTTCTTGCCCACAGTATAATAATGTGGTAGCGTATTTCTACGATAACGAGATGAATAAATAAACATATGGCTTGCCAGAAAATAAATAGTTACCCTATACATCCTTACAAGACCTACTTTAAATAATAATATTCACGCACTGTCATCCAAGACGTTAAATCTTATACATCTACACAACCAAAGTAAATTGGCACATTTTAACTAAGCGATGGATTGGTGTCTAGCAATGTTGTACATAACATATAGGTAACAAAACAGAGCCTTCCTCTTCAATTTCAATCAAGGATTGAATACACAATCTATAACTATTGCCTACTAGATAAATCTAAATATCAACCGAACGAAATTATCCACAATTCCCCGAGTGTATTAACAATTAAGTACAGTTAATAATAATAATAATATAACAACGACTACACGCAACGCCATCTAGGCCCAAAGTAAGCATATTTATACAGTTGTGTTTATTGTTTGTTTTCAAGGTTTGTTTGTCAGGTTTTATTAATAAAAAAACTATGGCGATAGCGTTTTGTTATACAATTTTGGTAACAAACAAGCATACGGTCCATCTGATGGTAAGGTGTTACCGCTAGCGTGCGGACACGCTGTGTTCTCTAAGCATCACAGTGATCACAGAAACAATACTAATAATAATAATATTCTACCACATTCACACAGCGCCATTTAGCCCCAAATTAAGAAATTATATTTGCTTGTGTTATGGGTGCTAAACAACTGATATACTACTTATATACATTTTTTTTTGTAAATACATAAATATTGTAGATAAATTACACCCAGACACAGAACAAACAATCATGCTCATCACACGAAGATTTGTCCTGGGTAGGAGGAGTCGAACCCACGACCTCCGGCTTAGCAGTCAGAGTCACTAACCACTAGGCCAACAGGTCAGTCAAACACAACCAGGCTGTTGACGACCATTTATGGAGAAGGACTGAGGGAGATAATTGGGTTCACAGCGCTTTCTAAGTCTACTATTACCATAGTTTTTTAGAAAACCTGTATAGCGATAAGTATAAATAAATACAATATAATGCTATACGAATAGTATTACACTTTAAGTTTCTCAAACCACACGAAAAATTCTTATTTCTTACAAAATATCTTCCAAATGCCTCCGCTTATTACACATAAATTTGTGAAGACAGCATAAAACAACGAAGTAAGATGGTGACACGAGAGACAATAACGTGACGCAAATGATAATGGACGGGCTGAGTGACGACAGGGACAGCGTCGCGCAGCGGACAAAGTATGTTAGTATTACTGTGACAGATTCTTACAATCTCTAGAGATCTAAGAAAGCAAGTAGTTAAATTTGATTGAATAATCTGTATGACGGCTATGTTTTCCTACAGCTAATGAATCCGGATTTCTTGTGTTGATATTTTCTTTTAAAAATACGATTTCCGCACTCAGTGATAAGCTGAGGTGATTACAACGACACGGTTAACCGACGCATAGTAAGTGTAAAAATTATTCATTTACACAGTTTTGTATCGTGCGCAGTCGCGTAGTTTAGTGCTTACTTATGTATATGCCACGCTTGCTCAAGGCGGATTGGCGATTTCAGGCTTCCTCAGAAGTCCAAGTTTCCTCACGATGTTTTCCTTCACCATCAGTCAGTAATATCCAGATAAACTTAGAAAGTACATATGATTTGAAAAATTACATTGATGCTTGCCCGGATTCGAACCCTCAATCTCGTGCTTACGAAGTGGGTGTCTTCAATACTGGGCCATTACGACTAGCGACTAGCGCACACTACAAATCATATATAGATGCCAAGTATTAAAGAACCAGGTGCTTAGTTAGCCGTGAGCTTTTGTTTCTACCGGTCATTACACAGGTAGGCAGAGTATCTTTGTACATCAATGTTTCCTTTGAACCTCTGTACTACAACTACGCCAATTAAACGCTGAACATCGCTCTGTTGTCGTTTCTTAGATAAAGATCGCTTGGTAGACTTGCCGACGACGGCTATTATTGTTTGAACGTATTCTTGTACTTGTTATATCCCCTTTTTATATTTATACTATAGGTACTACTTAGGTGTTATTTAGCTTAGTATGTTTACGGCTTACGTAATTGAATAAGTGAGCATGATAATATCACGAGAGCTTTACATAATATAATAATAATATAATAATAATAATATGTGGACACTATCACACATCGTCATCTAGTCTCAAGCTAAGCAGAGCTTGTGTTATGGGTACTAGATAATTGAAATATAATACTTATACATACTTTTTTTTTTTGTAAATACATACTTAATATACATAGAAAACACCCAAACTGAAGACAAATACAAATGTTCATCACACAAATATTTCCCTTCCGCGGGAATCGAACCCACGACACCCGGCGTCGCAGTCAGTTACACTAACCACTAGACCAACGGTGCAGCATACGTATAGGTTGCAAAGTAGGTAGGTTCTTAATCGAGTTATTTTTCAGATTTTAATGTCTTTATTTGTACGGCCTGTATTTATATACAAATATTGTTTTTTTACACATATAAAAGACGTTGTTTAGGCTGGTTTTATCGTACTGTAAGTTTTACCGTAAGTACTACCTCATACATCTACGAACGCGCGCGCTCGAAGCGCCGAAGGGCGATGCCGAAACGCGTAACGATAAAACCAGCCTTAATGTTAGTTCTGGCACGGCGAGCGCATACTAAACTATACAAGTAAGATGTTGCGTTCCGCTAAAATGTTACTAAAGTACTAGGAGATTTTTTTGTATAAATATTTTTTATCTATATCCTCATTAAATTTAAATTTGTCCTCATTTGTCAAGTGCCTAAAAATTCTTTACATAAATAAGCACAGTATAGCTTATTTTAACAATTGGGTATATTATATCATGTTCACATCAACACAAAATGAAAATAACATGAAAATAAAAATATTGAAACTTTTCAGAGGTCGCAACGCCCTTCAATCTATCCCGAGATTCAGTATTAAACAGCGCCAAATTATTAATTTAGTCTTGTCTCTTTACCGGGATAATGTGATTATAGAGTGAGTAAAGGCCGAGAGTTAAGTACACGTAATTATCGTTCAGCATGATTGTCCCGGGAACAGCCCCAAGCCAGATTATATTTCAAGAGAATCTTTAGATTGTAATTAATTTCTCTTACATTATGAACTGTCTTTTAAACTTTTCTTTTTTAGTGGTGAGAGTATACCCGCCACCGTCAAGTTCGATTTGTTATGTTACCAAGTCGTATTTAACATCTTTTTAGAAATTACATTGACGAATGGACAGATTTGAAAATACTTTTCCTCCTTGCGGATATAGCTGGTAGATCCCATCAGACATTCACAAGGTTCTCGTTTTGTAAATGCAGTCTCTAGTCGTTTCAGATGGAATTGTCAAAAGTTTTAGTTTAAGAGTTTATATTTATACATCCGATTCCCGTATAAGTAAACGGAAGATTTTGTTGAGAATAAAGCTTCCCTTATTCCTCCATCCCCTCGTATTTTGAAATTTTCTTAAATTATAATGGTTTACATTTTTGACACTGAAATCGCTAGCCGATTGCTATTAAAACTCAAATACGAGTCTTCTGCTCCCCTACAGTTCACGTAAAGTGAAAGCCATCAGAGCGTGTCTACTCAACACAAAACAATTTACAAAAGATTACACTTTGAAGTGAAAGGAGGATAAAACCCAATTTAGTGTAGTTTATCTATACATATAATAAAAATGTAACCGATCGCTGTCTGTACATGGAAGATATATGAGAAAAAAGATTATTGGGACCTTTATCAACGCAAATAGAACCCAAAACAATGATTGTTACAATTTTTGTCTGTTTGTCTGTTTGTCTGTTAGTCTGTTTGTCTGTTTGTCTGTGCGTTTGTTCACGCTAATCTCAGAAACGGCTTATCCGATTTAAATATGGTTTTCACTAATATATTGTGGCAAGCTTCACTTAACATTTAGTGTTTGTTTCATGTCAATCGGTTCATAAATAAAAAAGTTATGCCAATTTAAAGAGTCACATCGAACATTCGTTAATTTACTACGTAATCTTATAGAAGCAGTGATTTTAACAGGTTGCGGAATAGCTGATAGTGTTTTTATTCCTCGGATTCCTGTCATTCTAAACAATCTTCCGTTTAGTTTTAAATGAGTCCAGTTTCCAGTGAGCCTATGTTTCGCGATGACAATTAATAAAGCCCAAGGTCAGACAACTAAAAGTTGTGGGTGTGGAGCTAAGTATTAGCTGTTTTTCGCACGGTCAGCTATATGTGGATCTATCACGTGTTAGCATTCCTAGCAGCCTGTATGCTTTGATCCCCGATGGCTATACGTCTAATCCATACATCCATACACCCATACATATTATATAAGACTTTGTCCTGACTGACTGACTGACTAACAGACAACGCACGGCCTTAACTGCTGGTCGTAGTGACTTCAAATTTGGAGGGTGTGTTTGTCTAAATGTCTAGAGGTTGTACTAAGAAAGGGTTTTTTAAAATTAAATTCCTAAGTGTGTGAAAAGTGATGAAAACGATTGTGAATCTTCTTCATTTTTAAACTAATAGTTTTAAAATTTAGATTTGGAATACTTCTATTTAAATAAAAAATATCCTTATAATTTTTATATTAACAGGAGTGGATTTAGAGGGGTGAAATTAGGGATGAAATATTCTATACAAAGATCTTTAGCTTTTGAAGCTAGCGACTTGAAATTTGCAGGGAGGGGGAGGGAGGGAAAGAAGGGAGGAAAAGGAGGCATTGAGGGGAAGGAGGAAGGGAGGGGAAAGTGAGAGAGAAGTGATGGGGAAGTGAGAGGTAAGTGATGGGGAAGTGAGGGGGAAGTGAAGAGGAAGTGTAGGGGAAATGCGGGAGAAGTCTGGGGGAAGTCAGGGGAAAGTGAGGGAAATGTTAGAAGAAAATGAGAGGAAAGTGAGGGGAAGTGAGAGGAAAGTGACTGAGAAGTGACGGGGAAGTGAGGGGGAAGTGAGGGAAAGTGAGGGGGAAGTGAGGAGAAAGTGAGGGGAAAGTGAGGGGGAAGTGAGAGGGAAGTTAGGAGGGAGTGAGGGGGTAGTGACGGGGAAGTGAGAGGGAAGTGAGGGGGAAGTGACGCGGAGTGAGGGGAAAGTGAGGGGGAAGTGAGGGAGACGGGAGAGGAAGGGAGGGGGAAGGGACGAGGAAAGTAAGGAGTACTCGAATGGTGGAAAATGGGAGGGGAAGGGATAGGAAGCGATAGGAAGTGAGAGGAAAGGAGGAAAAGGAAGGAGAGGGAAGGGGGAAGAGAGGGCAAAGCGAGGAGGCAAGGTAGAGGGAAGTTGAGGAAAGGGCAAGAGATGCTGGAGGAGGGGCAAGGGATGCAGAAGGAGGTGAAGAGGAGAAGGGGGAGGGGAGGGGAGAAAGGAGGTAACTGTGGAGAGTGGAGAAAAAGAGCGATAGGGAAGAAGGAGAAGCGGAAAGTTATTGTAGTGAAAATTTGCTTTTGTGTATTGTATATTGTTTTTACGAGGGATATCTTTAGGTAGGTGAAAGAGGATTTGTATGAATGGGAGATTATAAATAGTATGAAAAACAGTATTTAAACAATATAAAAATGTCTATTGGAAAAAAGTTGCGGTCAAAGGCTATCTATATATATAAAAGCACAAGGTCACTCACTCACTCATCACGAAATCTCAGAAACAACAAGTGCTATGAATCTCAAACTTTGCATGGTCGTTCCTATTAGGATATAGGTGCTCACTTAGACGGAATTTTGCGAAATCCATCCCCTAAGAGGGTATAAGGGGTGGCAAAGTTTGTATGAAACTTCTATAGTTTTTATAGTAGGATTACCAAATTACTAGAAAATATTCTTTTTTTAATATTCAGAAGCCACCCTTATTAAGTGGGCAAATAACAGTCGCAAGTTTGTGTGAAAGTGGTTTGTCAGTTTTAGCGGTAGCGGGTTTAAACTGGATTCGCCATAGAGACGGATGATACTGATATTTATTATTCATACAATGTACGATTGCCATAAAATCAGGCACGCATTATTCTCATACAGGCACACCCATCTGAATTTTCACGCGAACGAAGTCGCGGGCAACAGCTATTAGGTATAAAATTATATTCGTAGATAGTTATGTACGAGATGTAAATGTACTGAGATCATATTAAAAGTAGATTGAAATTACTTACTAATAAAAAATTAGCTTTACGTGATCTTTGTAGCAAAACACCTAAACCAATGCCGCGCCGCAGCCTATTTACTCAGTCCGTCCCTTACTCCTCAACCTTCAACCCAATGACATCCGAACCCTCAGGAGAGGCAGTAGGTACACAAACAACGACCTAATTAAATAATGTTAAGTGAAACGGAGAAATAAATTAATTACCTAAATGTATAATGGACGTGGAATAGTTCGGACCAGGTCCATGAGTGAGTGTAACAATTAGTGTTAGTATTACATTAAACAAATTTAGATATTATCGCAAAAAGAAAACTTGCTCCAACCTGCAAAAACAATTGCTATCTTATTATAAGGTATGAATGGGAAGCGGCGGTATACCTAATTAAGAGGTAACATACCTCGGTCGCGTCACGGACACACTACTTCATACGACTGCGAGCCTTTATCGGGTGTTTTCTCAATGAAACTGCTACAATTTGAGTTGAAAATCATAAAAAAGAAACGTTGCTGTACTTTTGTTATATCATGAAAGGGTATGCAAGCACCCATAACTGACGTCTGTGTATGAAAATATATTTTGTTTCATAGCAAATGGCGCTCTGTAGTCTCTGTTTACCCTATACTGGGGAACAGACGTGAAGTTCTTCGTAATTATTTTAACTTTGAATCAAAATAAAAATCTCTTATTTCATTAATTTTAATCTTCATGTTGTCAATTTGAATGTTTCGTATTGAAACATTTGCTCATCGGAGTTGAAAGCTGTGCCTTTGGAGCTTAACGCTCCAGTTAATGTAAGGGCACTCTGGGGGCAGCGGAGCCAGTGACCTTTACTGTATATTGTAGGGACGAGAAGCGGAACGTAATTTACAGTTCGTGGAACATACGAATGCTCGATCATTATAATATAAGTCTAGGAAAACTCTCTTTAACTTAATTTTATTATATTTACACTCGTAATTATCCTGTTATTGAAAATTTAGGAAATTTCTTTATTTGTGGCAATTTAAGATAAATGTAATTTACGTTGATTTTGTAATAAAATACACAAAATATCTGCTGTGGCGTTTGTGTCGACGCTCGTTTAGGTATATCATGGAAAAGGTGGCTACAGTTTTCTAAATCTGATAATACCTACATCTCCTGATTCTTCGTTATATTGCTTTATTAGGTTGTTGTAATAGTACTTACCGCATGAAGTTACCATAATATATGCCTTACGATAACTTATAACGCGTATTAACTTTGATTAAAAATTATTATCATGAGTGTACTGAATAAAGATTACGGAGAGGCTGAGTCGGTAAACCTGTACGTTTAGAAGGATAAACTTTCGTAGTGGATAAATGTATAACGCCAAAACGATGTTAGAAATAAACAGAAACTTAATAAGGGTAAGTGAAGCGTAACCTGACGTTTGAGCGATGTTTTTTTTGATGGCTTGTAACGTGAATTGTTTTTTTATTATTTATTAAGGGAACAACAACAAACAGCTACAATATAAAATGCTTACAAAGTCATGAGGTCTAAATACAATTAGTTGAAAATATTATAGCCCACTACGTTATTCGCAGATTACAAATTATAACTTAGACAAATAGTGCCACTAAGAGGAATTATCCGAATTATACATGCAATAGATACATGCAATTTCATTGACGGCGAATTGATTCATAAATTGTGTCTTGGTGTATAAATTCTATTACAGTACTGCGTGGTTGTGTATATGTTTTGATAGTTGTTCTTTGTACAATAGTTAGAATTGCGTACCGAGAATCTTCCTACTCTGGTCACCAATTCCAGGTGGATTATCCAAGCGTGTGGAAACACATTCCTTTATGAGAGGCCTATTTTCGTCCGTGCATTTCTTCAGGTCACTTTAGGCTGTGATGTAATCTGTCTCCTATTTTGTAAGATTGCGACGGCCTATCTGTGTCTTAATTATGAAGGTTTTTTTCTGCAAATGTTTCAAAGACGATCATAATTACTTTTTTTACAATTGTGTCACAAATTAAACTTTATGATAAGTAAAACTGCAATAATAAGTAAAACTGCAATAAAATTAAAACAGAGGCCCTAGATAAGTGGCATGTTTCTATTCAAAGTCAAAGTCAAAGTCAAAGCTATTATTTCATTTTATTTATTTATTTATTATTTATTTATTTATTTATTTATTTATTCATAGGGACATTTAACAGTTATATGTTAGGTACAATGCTATTATAATGCTATAGTATGTCAGTATGAGTGAACATATAACCCACACCAATGTCCGCGGAGTAATTCTAATGGGAGAAATAAGAACATAACAGTCTATGTGCGTCTAAGTTGAAATAATAAAGAATAAAGTAAAAGAAATATATATATATATATATATATATATATGTGTGTGTACGGAAAGGAACAGCAGCTGCAATCTCAAGACTAGCATTTTAAGATTGCAACTGCTGCTCTTTTGAACTTGTAGTGTGAAAATGCGAAAATATCTATATCAACGAGGTGTGTATTATATGTATCTAACAGGCGGCGCAGAGGAGCCCGCGCGCCGGCATGTGTTCGGCACTTAGCCGTGTAGAACAGCCGGGGCACGCGCACCCCGCGTCGTATTACAGTTCTAGGCACCACATAACATATCTTATTGGTAATATCGCTACAATCAAACTTGTTGTTGCATATGCCGTGTAACATCATGGACATTAGCAATTTACGTCTGGACTCCAAGCTTAACAAGTTGTATTTTTTAAGTAAAAGTGAGTATGGGTATTTAGAACGATAGAATTTATAATTTAAGGTTCTTAAGAACTTTTTCTGTACCATTTCAAGTCTTTTTATATACTTATCAAAAATTGGATTCCAAATCGGGACTGCGAATTCTAACTGTGATCTGACAAGACTTTTATATAAAAATAATAAAGTAGATGGTCGTTTGAAGTCTTTGGACGATCTCACGATAAAGCCGAACATCTGATATGCTTTATTAACAATGTTTTCTATGTGTAGATCAAGATGTAGCTTGGAGTCCAAGGTGACACCTAGATCGCGGATGTGGTCGACCCTGTGTAGGAGAATATCGTGTAAGGAGTAATGATATGCGAGAATTTTCTTTTTTTTAGTAAAAGTTATTACATTACATTTAGGTATACTTAGCTG
The DNA here is from genome assembly GCA_963082885.1 of Parascotia fuliginaria. Taxonomy (NCBI): domain Eukaryota; kingdom Metazoa; phylum Arthropoda; class Insecta; order Lepidoptera; family Erebidae; genus Parascotia; species Parascotia fuliginaria. The sequence continues at coordinate 18,861,497 of OY720181.1, read as the reverse complement.
AAGTTTGTTAAGCGAGCAATATAGGACGAGTCTGTTAAGATCTTCCTGCAAAAGCGAACAATCTGTTGGGGTATGACATGCCTTGTAAATCTTGATGTCATCGGCGTACATCAGGAATTGAGAATTCAGAAAGCAATGCTTAATGTCATTCACGTATATAATAAAGAGAAGCGGCCCTAAAATTGACCCTTGTGGTACACCAGAAGATACAATAGTAGATACAGATTCAAAGCCGTTGATAACGACTTTCTGAGTCCTATTAGAAATGTAAGACATAAACCAGCGTAGTAAATTACCGCGAATGCCATTATATGCAATTTTTTCCAAGAGTAATTTATGATCCACCTTGTCAAAAGCCTTCCGAAAGTCAGTGTACACAGTGTCTACTTGAACTTGGTCATCCATGTTTTCAAATAAGTAGTTTGTAAATAGCAGTAAGTTAGTAGCAGTTGAGCGACGCTTAACGAATCCGTGTTGTTCGGGTATAATAATATTATGAATATATGAGTATAAATCACCGTGTACAAGACTCTCAAAAAGCTTTGACAAGGTGGATAAGAGGGAAATAGGTCGATAATTTTGGACACAGCTTTTATCACCATTTTTATAAACAGGCGTAATGAACGCACGTTTCCAGAGCTCTGGAAATAAACCTGCGTTTAAGCACTTATTAAAAATAATAAATAGTGGATAAGTAATATTTTCAGCTGTTTTCTTAAAGAAAATAGGGGATAAACCGTCAGGACCAGGCCCCTTGTTGACGTCTAATCTTTTAAGAGCCAAGAGTATAACATCTAGGGTTAGGTGTACATCTGATAAACAAGACGAATGATCAGCAAACACTGTTGGCGCCTGCCATAGTCCGGGAACGAGGGAGGACGGTTCATAAACCGATGTGAAAAATTTGGAGAATAAGTTGCAAATTCCAGTAGGGTTGTCAGATTGTTCATTGTCAAGGTACATTTTTGCAGGAATATTCGATTTACCCAATCTTTTCGAGATGTAGGTCCAGAAGTGTTTTACATCGAGTGGAATACTGGCCTCAACCAAGTTTATGTACTTTAGAAAACACTTGTTCGACAGGGACTTAAAGTAGTTACGATAGGTTGAAAATTTTTCGTAATCGAATGCATTTCCGTATTTTTTCCACTTTTTCCACGCATTTTCCTTATTTTTAAAAATACGGATAAGCTCGGGCGTAAACCAAACCGGGAAGTGAGAATTTCGAGATCTGATAACAGGAACATGTAATTTAACAATGCCATATATAACTTCATAAAATGTTACAACCAGCCCATCAACTGGAAGATCATTAAATATCTGGTTCCAGTTCAATTCGCTAAGTTCTCTATTGATTATGTCATAATTAGCCTTGTGAAAATTATGTCTGGGAGGGAGGTTACGTTTCATATCGGGAAGATGAGTTTGTAACGATGTAGTAACATAGAAAGGTGGGTGATGAATGTCCGGCGGTAACAGTGGTATACACGTATTAGATTGACAGTCAACATTTGATATAAAAAGATCTAATATGCGACCTAAGTCGTTCTTAAGTGTGTTGTATTGAAGAGAATTTGTAATAGATATGAAATCGCATATGTATTGACTTATTGTGTTAGTAGATTGAGCAGTAACATATTTATGGTCACAGTGGTCTTGCCAGTTAATACTCGGTAAGTTGTAATCGCCTACAATATAGAAGGCATCAGTGGTAACATCGTCTATTAGGTTTTGTAGCATATTTATGTGAGACGTATATAAATCATCGTGAGCGCGTGGTGGTATATAAACGGCACTAATGAGGTGACGCCTATTAGAGTTCAGCGCGGGCAGTTGGACTAGAACATGTTCGACATCAGCGTGAGAAGAGTGCAACATAATCCGCGTAGGCCGTAATGAGCGTAAGACAGCTATCAACACTCCACCCCCCTCCCGCTTGCCGGTGGCATGACGGTCACGATCACATCTGAACACTAGATATCGATCGTCGATAAACTCACTATCCGCGATGCCAGATGTCAACCAAGTCTCCGTTAGTATTATCACGTCGTACGAAAAAGACATAATACTCATGTACAGGGTATGTAATTTAGTACGCAATCCGCGACAATTTTGATAGTAAAAACTTAAGTTCAAATTAGCCATTAATTAATAATACGATGCAACAGTAGTACTTAAAAGCTTGGAGTCCGTACGCGCATAATATTGTACAAACATTACATATGTAACATTTACCAGTAAAATAGGTAAACAAGAACATCAATTTATTAAAGATGTACAAAATAGTATAATACATAGGTAGTAATATAGTGCGTTGGAAACAGTATTGAGTTATTGACTTATAAAATATAAACGTTTTGCCTTTAATACATAAATAACAAATGCAAGACGGTAGCGTAATATTTTTATAAACATTATTGACTGGCCTGTTGGTCTAGTGGTTAGTGACCCTGACTGCTAAGCCGGAGGTCGTGGGTTCGATTCCCACCCAGGACAAACCTTTGTGTGATGAGCATGATTGTTTGTTCTGTGTCTGGGTGTAATTTATCTATAATATGTATGTATTTACAAAAAAAAATGTATATTAGTAGTTTATCAGTTGTTTAGTACCCATAACACAAGCAAATATAATTGCTTAATTTGGGGCTAGATGGCGCTGTGTGAATGTGGTAGAATATTATTATTATTATTATTAAAATTACAAGTACGCATTATTACAACTTTTGTTAAGTTAGCAGTGACGGAAGTGTACAGAATAATAGAATACAATATTATTGATAGTATATCTAATGTAATGTATTGGGAACAGTATTTACTTAAACAAGAAAATAATTTAGTATTTGAAAAATAAACAATCATTACAAGACAGTAGCGCAATATTTTTATAGCTTTTTTAAAATTACAATTACGTATTATTGCAACATTTACTAGGTAAGTGGTGGCAGAGGTGTACAAAATATTATTATATATTAATAGTATACATAATGTAGTGCATTGGGAACAAAATTTACATAAACAAGAAAATAGTTTTGTCTTTAAATTAAAGATAAAAATTACACATCGAAAGCGTAATATTTGTATATATAATTTAGGATTACTATTACATATTAGTGCAACTTTTATTAGGTAGGCGGTAGATGTAAAACTTTTATGGACGAGCATAGAAATAATGTTAAATGCACAGAGTAATGTGTTAATGAGAGTAAGCAAACATATAAAATTACTTACATCATTGTTGAACGAAGTTAAGGGCACAGAAATTTGAGAATATATATTATTAATTTTTTTACTTCGAACTGTAAAGAACACTATCACATATTTGTAGTTTATTTTAATAATGGGTATAAGACTAATAAGATTATAATACGACCGGCGAACGTAATTAGCGACTGGGATATGGTTTGATTTTAGACAAATCGCTTTCATTTCTAATAGCAAAGGCTGGTTCGGGCACATCAGCTGTAATACCTTGCTTGATCCAAACAAAACGGTAACCATTTTCTTTGGCCTTTTCCCGGGCTTGGCGAAACAACATTTTGTTTTGCAAAGTGAGATGCTCGTTAATAAAAACTTTTTGAGAGGTGCCATGGATTTGTAGATCCTCTGAAGTGATGCCTTTTTTACGACGTGCTGCAGCAATGAAATTATCACGAACAATCTTAGTAGAAAATTTTACAATTATGTTTTTTGGGCGAGTGGTTTTCGGATTCATTTGAGGTACACGGTGAACCATGATAATGTCTTGGGTTGATATCGGCTGATTAATTAGATGTGCAATGCTCTCAGTAATCGAAATTAGGTTTTCGCCACGTTTTTCAGGTAAATTACTTATTTCTACATTGCAGTCTCTAGATTTTTGTTCTATTGTATCAAGTTTCCTTTCCAGTGCCGCTATCTTTTGCTCGTTTGTATGTTGTTGTTCTGAGAGTACAGTCACGCGAGCAACAACTTCCTGCGATTTTTTTTCAAGGTCGTCATGTCTGTCACTAACGAACTGAATCGATGCTTTTACTCCTTCAAACTCGGAGAGGAGTGAAGAGAACTTCTCATCCTGTTTAGAGAGAAACTTTTCGAACATAGATGTCATCGTCGCTTGAAAATCTTTGAATTGTTCTCGGAGCTCATCACGCAAATTGGGTTCATTATTACTTGACATCCCCTTACGAAATGTGATGTAAGGAGGAGGTGATTCTTTGTCAATGAGTGAACCATCAATGCTCATTTCGCCAGGATTTATTGGATTATCAGCGTTGACACAGTCGAAAGTACTGTTGTATGTTGACATGATCTCTGTTCGCAACACTACTCTGTGCTATGACGGCCGGTTACGGATAGCAACGTGAATGCGCACTCACACCGATAAAGGTAACTACTATAACGAAACGCGGCGTAACTCGGTAAACTACCGGTTCGGACCGGCGCACACGACGTAATGAATGAATTTTTGATCATAAAGTATGATGCTTATGAAAAATCAACATTACATTTTGTCAGCCAATTGACCTACAGCCAGTTCGCTGACGAGGTAGAGCTGTGAGAAGAACTGGCAAGAAACTCACGCCACTCTTTTCAATTGCCAGATAATTACAGTTATTTGAATGAGCTACAATTTAAACACTCAACGCAACCAAAGAACCTATTCATAGAAAGAATTCTATTTATAGAATAGATTAAAAAATTGATGGGATTGACATAAGCAAGCCCAACATTGTCGTTTAGCTTATGTCAATCCCATACATTTTTTATTCTATTTCATAAATAGAATAGAAATCTATGCTACTTGTTTAGGATCTCAGGACCGCCACTGTCTTTATCGAGTCTAACGAACTGACTAATTTACATTTTTGGGAACAAGTAAATCTTCATTTTATCCCCCGTTACACAAAAGTTTCACCCCACATAAAATGGCTACCTCTACGAAATGGGTCAAACCGGGGTTTTGTCGGCGGCGTACAATTTTTATTCATGTTTAATTTAACCGCTGCCTTCTACTTTTTTAAACAACATTGCTGACTAAAAAAAATTTTGTTATTATGTTTTACTGAAATTGAAATTAACATAATGACAACAACTAATTATTGTTATTATTTGAGTATTTATTTTCTGATTAAATTGTAAGTTAGTTTCAAAATTGTACATTTCACACAGTACCTATACAGTTCATACCTGTTACTGACATTGTGCTAAATTACATTTTGTTTAAGATGCTACTCTGTACGACAGAGCCTTTTACATAGGCTACGGTTACCACTACTGAAAAGACGAACTGCATGTTTGTTTGGGAACGAAGTTGTGTAAATGGAAAAAATTCGTACCCCGAACACGCACGCTGCAGCGCTGTAGAGGGATAGCCGACTGTTTTTAGAATTCTTCAGGTTCACGAGCGATATTTATTTACATCAGCATACTACTAGTAAGTAACGAAATCTGTTTGTTGCAGGTGCGACCCTGGCGGTGATCATCGACATGGACCAGGGCACGTCGGTGATCTTCAGCGCGTGCGTGGCAGTGTTCTACACGCTATTCGGAGGCCTCTACTCCGTCGCCTACACAGACGTTATACAGCTGTTCTGTATATTTATAGGTAAGTACACTGTTGACATTATTTAGTACTTATCTATGTTTATTTCTTTACATAGTTATATTAAAAACTGTATTTATATGCCTTGCAGGCAGATGTTGTTGGCATTTGTAAGAAGACGACTTGTGATCATTATTATAACACACGAGGTATCCGATAGGTCTCACAAAATGTCATGAATGAATAAATGAGCATCCTAGTGTAGCCGCGGTTACAATTGTTTAAAATTTACGACTGATTCTATGTTTGCACATTTCCCCTTTATTTTTTTTAATCAATACACACTTCAGAATCAGCTGTGTGTTGTAGGAATCTTTGCGGTACGTAACGAAAAGTCTAAACAGTGCAAGGTGTGTCTTAAAGTAGAATTCAATTATTATAGCAATTATTTCTGGATGATATACCTGTGTAATATTTTTAATTAAGTAAAGTCGCCTTAATAGTTTGGCCTTCATTGATTTCAAACAAATCTTATTTCAATTGGCGTATCATGCAGCGGTAGTGACAAGTCAACCAACCCACAGGCGTAAAATCATGCTCAGTATCGGTTATGTCGACTACCTAGGGACCTGCTAATTACTTGTGTTCGTAGGTCTGTGGATGTGCATACCATTCGCGTGGGCCAACGAGCACGTGAAGCCGCTGAGCTCGATGGAGGTGGACTGGATCGGCAAGGTGGACCCCGACTACTACTGGTTCTACGTGGACTACGGGCTGCTGCTCGTCTTCGGAGGGATACCCTGGCAGGTGAGTTATGTAGTTATAACAAAATTGTTGACAAGAGTAAAAAAGAAGGACATGAATTTTTAAGAACCCAGTACTGACAAAGCTGTATCACACTCAGGTATATTTCCAACGCGTGCTGAGCAGCAAGACGGCGGGCCGAGCACAGATCCTGTCGTACGTGGCCGCTATTGGCTGCATCTTCATGGCTATCCCGCCGGTGCTCATCGGAGCCATTGCCAAAGGAACAGGTAAAGTTAGATTTTATCAGCTTCAGTGCGTACCTAAGGCATTTATGAAAGGTGATTAAGGAATTATGGGAACATGTTTAAAATTCAATTCTTCCAGAATTTTCGATTCTATTATCTGGTGTTTTAGTTATGTCTGGGCGCTATGATATGACTTATTTAGTTAAAGGAGCACTTACATCACGGTAGGTAGTGACTTTACTGAGACCCTGACAAAACAGAACTCATTATCCTCAGTCAATGTAAACGTACAATAAAAAACGAATCAAAACTTTTTTAAGGAATTTTTAACCAAATCCTTTTTTTAACGATTACTGTATCTCCAGCATGGAACGAAACTGACTTCACGGGTGACTTGACTCCTGACGGCCAGCTGACCTCCGACCAGACGTCCATGATCCTGCCGCTGGTGCTGCAGCACCTCACACCGGACTTCGTGTCATTCTTCGGGCTGGGAGCCGTGTCCGCTGCAGTTATGTCTTCGGCAGACTCCAGCGTGCTCAGCGCCAGCTCCATGTTTGCTAGGTGAGGAACAGTAATATTAATTATTTTAACAGGAAAAAGGGTTGACAGAAATTTACGCTATCGACTTAATAGTACATCATTGCTCTACTGCAGAGAATTGTACCAAATTAGCATTTTACTTTGCGAAAAGGCATGAGTATTAGTCGCCATGCTTGCTCAAGGTTAATCAGATTTTTTGAACTAGAAAATCAACGGTACAAGTACGTTATTTGTAGTACATATAAATTTGCAAAACTAATATTAGCTTCCGGTTTTGAACCAACCTCGTGCTTAAGAGGTGGACGTGTCAACCAGGCAATCTAGACATGATCTAAATGTCACCCTCATTGACAGGAACGTGTACAAGCTGATATTCAGACAGCGAGCATCGGAGATGGAAATCATCTGGGTTATGAGGGTGTCTATCCTGGTGGTGGGCTTCCTCGCCACGCTCATGGCACTCACCATACCATCCATCTACGGACTTTGGTAAGTGTAACAAGTCATTAGCACACGTCAATCTTTTAAACCAGGGTTTAAAGCAACTTCAAAATCTGTAAAAGAAAGCCAAGGTTGTAGAGTCGATTATTTATATACTAATGTTTTACGCGGTAATCTCTGGAACTGCTAGTTAAATTTGAATAATTGTATTGCATTTGATAGCCCAACTCTTGAGGAATGTTATGGGTTACATAACATCACGCTATGAGCCATGGGGCTAGTGCAGTAACCAAAGATGTAATTCAACGCGGGTGAAACCGAGCTATGGATAGCTAGAACAAATTAAATTGTAGAAATTATAAATAATTTCATTGATTAAAATTATAATGAGCTTTACTTCTCTTTATCCAGACGTAACCATGTTATCAGGTCATATAAAATTGTTTTCTTTTTGATAGGTTAATGTGCAAAATTATTAATTTATAGTGTAAATTTTATCTTAAAATGAAGTTAACCGGCATGTATGGATTGTTATCATCTAAACTCTAATATCTAACCTATGTTCGGTAGCTGCTTTTGATATTTAGATTTAAAACGCACACGATTTTGGTAGGTTAATATATAAAAATCTCTTTACCGGTATAATGACGCGAAGTTATGTATATACGAGAACATATAAATGTATTTTACCTCTTTTCTACTCTAAATGACCTTCACAGAAGGCCCCTGAGAAGAAAATTGAACGTATGACATGATGTGCGTGCTAAGGTAGTACGGGCGAAGGTACGTCGCGGCTATTTTGGTATAACAGACAGCCAATTGTGTTTTATAGTGTTGGGAAAGTTGGAAAAACAACGGGTAGTAGGTAATATACTTACCTTTTTCATTTTCTTTATTTAAGTTAAGTATATGTTTTGTTTAGCGATAAATATCGGTAAATTTGACAAGTATAGTCATATATTTATTTACCTACTTTTATTTCAGACATTACTGATTATAGCCGCAGGAAAATATAGCATCTTAAGGAAACCTAGGGTTAAAATAACTAATTTTATTTTCGGTGTCCACCATTTTTGGATTTCACTGACTCATTTTGGTGTAGGCTGGTTATGTAGTTTAGAACATATTTCTCCATGTCCCTCATACTGTAGTTATCTACTACAGATATGGTACATTGCACCATGTTACTGTGGCTATGGGACAAATGGCATATAAAGATCGCCATTTATATATCATATTACTACGATTATACTGATGTCGCAACGTAGTACATGCACTCGCGGTGCTTCCATAGTTTACATTCAATAGATTTAAAACTTTGTAGCTAATATCTGGAAATGTAGATGATGTAAATTAAGTTGAATCTTACATTATATTTATAGCAAATATTAACAGTTTATTTATTAGAAACATTTACCACAGTTCATATGTTGCCTTTACCTTTTTGTAGCTATATGCAAATGTAGGCAGCCTGTAAAGCACACGGCTTTACAGGCTGCCTAAATTAGCATATAGCTATTTTACTTTTTATTTTTTTTCTTCACAACCTAGAAACTTGTAATTTAAACCTATAGAGTTAAGTGTATTGCCTGCGTCACTTTGCATGCTACTTCAATTGTAAGCACAAAAAATTAAAAAGTGTGGCCTGAGTTTCTTGTCCGTTCTGCTCATGGCCCTACCTAACGTCAGGGGCCTGGCTGTAGGTGAATTTGCTGACATTTTGTAATTGTAACATTTTTAATTAATGTTAATTCAATTAACCCAAATGAATAAATGTTTTAAGCTAAGGGCTAGATAACGGTGTGTGATAGTGTCCACGTATTATTAAATAATAAATAAGTAATACCAGCCTGTTTTTCGTTCCCACTGCAGATATAGAGAAGGTATGAGTATTAATCTTCACGCTTACTCAAGGCGGATTGGCAATTCCAGACTTTTAAGTACAAATTTGCCACGATATTTGCCCTCACCGTCAGTCAGAAATGTCTAAGATAAAGTTAGGAAGTACATATGATTTGAAAAATCACATTGGTACTTGCACAGATTCCAACCCACTACCTCTTGTTTACGAAACGGGCGGTTTATCCACTGGGGCATTTCGACATTTTAATATTATGTAAGAAGAATATTGCAGGTAACGGTAACAGGTAGCAGTTTTTCTGTGACCAGGAGGTGCATTTACCTGTTTAATTAAAATACGTAGTCAAATTACCATACATTGAAATCCTCTCTTTTCTTTCTTTAATCTTAGTATTATATTAATTGGTTAATTTGTAATAATTACTTTGTATGGTTCTTTGGTTGCATTGAGTGTTTAAATTGTAACTCATTCAAATAACTGTAATTATCTGGCGATTGAAAAGAGTGGCGTGAGTTTCTTGCCAGTTCTTCTCACAGCTCTACCTCGTCAGCGAACTGGCTGTAGGTCAATTAGCTGACAAAATGTAATGTTGACTTTTCATAAGCATCATACTTTATGATCAAAATGAAATAAATGCTTTGACTTTGACTTTGACTTTGTGTACTTAATAAATACCACTCTCCTGCGGTCACAAATCCCCCTTACAAGCGTGACGGTGTCGCAAATTTTCACCTTTGTGCCTAACTGCTTACTACCAGGTGGGTTGAATGTTTGTTCGTCACCTTACTCGTTGTTGTATAAAACTAAGCTAATGCTACTGCGCATCATCATCATGACAAGACAACATCAGCCTGAAAAAATCCACTGTAGGAAATAAGCCTCCCATAGGCCTCCCTTCCTGCATAGGCCCATATACATGAGCCATATTTCAGACCACAGACCATACAGCAAATATAAAATAATTAATTTTTAAATTTATTAACATCAAAATTAAACCATCAGTTTAGAAGTTGACCTCACGGTTACAGACGTATCGACTGATGATAAAAGTTAGCACATAACGTTTATATCCGTCGGCCATTGACCCACATACGAGTATATACGTACTGATGACTCCATTTGATGACTATATCGATATAATACGTTTATGATTGGTCCGTCTCTGCGATAAATATCGTAACCAGTGATACTTTGTGTTGTAAGAAACCTTGGTTAAGCACACGTCTGAACGGTTTTAGTTAAACATAGATGCACGATGAATATTAGTTGGGCATTAATCTAATTCATTCTGGTTTTATGGCGGTCGTAGAAGATATGCAATATATAAGTGTAAGCCCACCAAGGAACAAACAAAAATAAAGCCTATCTTTATTGAGATTGAGGCTTTTTACAGACTGCGGCAATATTATCTTTGGGTAATATTTTTGATGTAGTTTTAAGGTTGCTTCACGCTTAGATTCACATTGTAACAATATCCAAGTTAAACTTTGAAAGTATTAGCTCCGTTTCGATGCTAGGCTATCACACCTGAGGCCCTAGACAAGTGGCATAGATATCTATTCTATTCATAGAATAGATTATAAATGTATGGGTTTGACATTAGCGTTGGTGTTAGCGTATGTCAAACCCATACATTTTGTTGCTTCTTCTTTATAAAGTAGTTGATGAATTCGATGCTTGAGAAATGATTTCATTTTGCTCAAGGTTCAGTTGAGTCCATAGATGGCTCCATCCATCACATAATATAGCAATCTAGTGAGATGTTTTTCACGTCTCGACAAAAACCCGGTTAAAATTAAAACAAAACACAATTAAAAACAATATGAATGTACCGTTTAGTTGAACATTCGATGTAAACTTACTAACAATGCAGCGGGGTCGTAAAACTGAAACCTAAAATAATCCTACTGCACTGATGTAAGTTGCTAATTTAAATATAATCCACACTGCAGATCGAAGCACGTCTTACTCTCCCCTTTTTATCCCCCTAGGGGTGACAGAGCTAAAATATTCTACTACTATAATACAGCTCACTGAATTTAATTTTAATCTTCACTAGACTAGCGTGCATCTGGCTAGAAAATAACATTTTAATATTAAATTAATTTTTGTAAATATATGAAAAGATAATGTTTTGTGTTCTAGTAGTACCTACTGACAACTGAAAAAAGAGATACCTTTAGTTATAAGTAATGAATGTAGTTGTTTAAACAAAAACCAATTTCAATAAATATCGTAGATGCACAGATTTATCTCCCCTATCTAGGAAAGAGGGTGATGAAGATGATACTAATCTGCTTTCATTTATCCCCTGTCCTCTCTGGCCTAGCCTACACGTAGCGTTTGCGAGTGTTAGTATGGCTTTATTCGCTTCGGTTGCAAATGTTACATTCGGTCTCTCAACAAACGCCTACGGAAAATTTCACTGCAATAGTGTCTTATTGCATCATTCAGGTTTACAAAGGCGCTTAAAATATTGAAATTTAAAAAATGACTGAACAAATACGTTTAACATAATAAAATATAGCATAAGTTACCCGTCATATTTGTAGCTTTCTAAAGAAGAAAGAATTATTGAAATCGGTTACGTAGATTTTGATTTAAGTCGCGACAAACATTCAAACAAATAAACATATAAAATCAAATCTTTCTCTTTAAAATATTAGTTTAGATATAGATTGCATAGCGTATCCGGTGTCAAATACATATGCGTTTATTTTATTCAGTCCTACTACATAGTAGGACTGGATATATAATCGAACTGTGGGTCTCATTCTTCTTGCAGGGTTTATGTTAGGTTAATTCGATACCTTAACCATATCGTATTTACCTTGTAAAGAGCTATCCCTGCTATATTTGCCCTGTAATTGCATCAGAAAATAACCTTAAACCCATCTCTAATTCAAAATAATTATAGTATTATTTGACCCGTACTTACTGAAACCCGGTCGCGCTCATTAGAATCTTTTAATGATTAAATATTTTATTAGGTTTATTGGCACATGTATGATTGTGTATTTTTATTGTGCTTACGAGTTATCGGCCTACTTAAGGGTACGTAGTATTTGTCTTTTGTGATTTGTATTTTTAACCGACTTTAAAAAGAGAGTAGGCTTCTCAATTCGAACGTATAAATATTTATATTTTGACATAGTGGTTTGACCACAGGAAACTTCCCTTAAAATAGAAAAAAAATATACGGTTATATTTAACAGTAAATAATAGAACGTAATAATGTTATGAAATAATACACCTAAACTATTAATCGCCCAATAACATCAAACTGAAACGTGAACTTTATATACCAGACTATATCACCTGCTTCCACCTCACTCCACTATTGGGTGGGTGGTGAAGGTACGTACCTTCACCACCCACCCTTATTGAAACACCGAGTTCCGCTTGCACCTGCAATCCAATTGAAAATTTAAACCTTCTCTTGCAAATAATACTGTTTTATATTTCGCTTTCATTCTGAAAATATACAGAAAATCAATCGTTCAATGTTAATAGTGAATTTTGTGTTTTTAGATTCACTATAACGTCACTATAACTTCGTTTATTTTTAATTTTTTTTTCACTTTTTAACTGTTAATTATTATTAATATAAAACGATTTATACCCATGTCTACAGAAGAAGACGCTGGTTTCTGAAACACATCTCACGCTAGCTCAGATACCACGGGATTCAATTCTACCATTACCATTTATTTTTTATTTCAATAAACATTTTTCATTTTTTTCTATTGAGTACCTAGGCTTCACATTGTGAAGAAACTTGGACTTAAAATACCAAAAATGTAATAAACATGTTGTGGAGGTATCACCATATACCTTCAACCAAAGGGAGGATCCTCCGACCAGGCTAGGTGATCGTGGCTGGCGGGCTACTGCCCAACAGTTGGTAGTCGGGACTTGTATACAGAGTGTATACGACGGTATGACATTAAATGCAATTACGTATAGTATGTGACATTATAAAGCGAGACAAAAAAAAATCTACTAAATATCTTCAATAGTTTAGACACAGGACAATTTTTTTAATTTCTTTAATTCTAAATTAACACTATGTAAGTACGTCAAACGGTCACTGACTTAAGTCATAGTCCACGTCGAAGGATAAACGTTGCCGTTCATTACAGTTCAGTGAACTTGTCATAATAAAATGGTGTATTACTTCGTTACTATTAAAATATTATTTATTTTGTTAGAAAATTTTAAATTTTTGTTTTTCGTCAAATTACTTTTGTGATTAATTAGAAATCATTATATGGGCTAGTAACACCTGCCTTTTCATTTAATGTATATAGTTAGTTGGTATGAGAATGTTGATATCGCCAGTTAGGCTTCCATACATTTGTGGTGTTTTTGTATAGAATTTGATTGAATGTGTTACTCAGGGCCATCTTTATTCTCTATGTTGTAAACTCGTAGTCGTAGTCTGTCATAGCACTAGTAGCACTAGTAGTACTTGGTCGGTTACGGCTTGGTTATGTTTCCTAAGCATTATTACTGCTATGGAACACTTAGCCATGTCCATAAACTTGTGTGCCATAAAAAATTTAGAAAAAAATCTTGTATTATTTCGACACTTGAATAGTTTACATTTATTTTAATAAAAAATGTAAAGTTAAAATTACCAATCCATCTAAAGCAAGGCATCTGATCTAACTAGCTTTGTGTTACTGAAAATTTTACAAATATCTACAAATATACCCGTTGTCGATTGGTGTGTCTTGTCTACGTGTTTATCATACCCTTCAACCTAGTATTGAAATAAATTATATTGTTGCCGTGCGTTAGTAATAAAGTAATAACTAGAGTGGAATGTAAGCCTGAGCATCGATTACTATAGCACTAACATTATGCATAAATATTAGATGAGTCGATAAACATAGATGTGCAATGCTCACTATCTAATCGTGATCACTCCACGGCCGCTGCTCTGATTATTTGACGCCCTTTCATACGAAATTGTAGTGATTGTATCAGTTTAAGATCATGCCATGGCCAGGTAATCACTGGTAGCTAAAGATTAATTTGTTGCTTGTTTTGGAACGCCCGTTTCTGATTTTGCATTAATTACCGTGTAATTCTGTCCTATCCTAGCGTTTATCTCAAACTATACCAAGATCCATGTTTAAAGGTTCTACGAAATCAAGTAAAGCTCACATAGATTTCTTAATATCTTTTGCCTGCAGTAAGAGTCACTCTTTTTATTCAGCTTTTCAATTTAATTCAATAGAGTGACAGTTGTTCTTACAAGTAACCGTAGTCTGTAGTGCCTTTACAATTAATTTATGCGGTACTAATGGTCAAATTTAATAGTTAGCGAGCTATTTGAAGCAATAGCCCTCCTTCGTGAGATAATATTATGATGATACACGCTTATTGCTACATTTAGATTTATTTGAATATTGGTTATTTATATTGGTTTATGTGTACTTATTCATAAACAAAACAAGTAGAGCAAAATCTGTTTACACTACTTTTAGTCTAAAGAAACATAAGGCACAATATGGTTATACACACTACGGCAATTTATATCTTGCGCATACTGAGACAAAGTTCAAATTGCCAAGTCGTATTTCATGTATTACGTCACACAATTCTAAAATTTTTTTGGAATTAATTAAGTGTTGTTACCAATGACTTGAAACGTGAAAATTAAAATAAACTTTTGTTCCCAGGTCAATGTGTTCAGACCTGGTATACGTGATCCTGTTCCCGCAACTGCTGATGGTGGTTCACTTCAAGAAGCACTGCAACACTTACGGTTCGCTCGCGGCCTACATCGTCGCTGCGTTGGTGCGCATGTCCGGCGGGGAGAAGCTTCTGGGTCTGCCCGCGCTGATCCACTACCCTGGATGGGATCCTGAGACTGAGGTGCAATTGTTCCCCTTCAGAACCATGGCGATGGTGATGTCGCTGTTCACTCTAGCCTTTATATCTTGGCTGTCTGTGTAAGTATTCATATTTTCACATTTTTTTAGATACGTAAGACTTTTACAGCTTACGTGGCAAACCAGATTACGGTTCGTCTGTTGGTAAGTGATGAAATGACTGGGTCTCTTTGCAGCAATGCTAAGAAAACAGAACTAAACCGGTGCCATTGTAATCAATAGATTTGTATAGTTATGTGTACTAGCTTGCTTTACTAGCGGCACGGTTTTACCCGCGTCTTTGCTTATTGATCTTTGCTTCTGTTTGCAATAGCGTGATGTGAGATCCTATAACTTTCCTCAGGAACTGAGCTATCATATAAAAAAAGAGTTATTCAAATCCGGCTGGTAGTCCCAGAGATTAGCACGTTCAAACAAACAAACGAAAAAACAAACTCTTTATATAAATAGATGTAAGTATAGACGCGCCCCGGTAGTCCATCTTTATTATTAACGACATTCTTGCAAATAAAAAAAAATACCTGTGGCACTCGGGGACTGCCGTGGTAAAGCTATTGCATAGCATTTTTATCAACTTATGCAATTATAATTATTTATTTATTTTTTATTTATGCAGTATTTTTTTTCTTTTCTTTCAAGTTTTCTTTGATATTAATTCATGTTACACTTTTTGAGCGTGGTGACCGATAAGAAAAACATTTTTTTTTCTTTTATTGAATAAATGAGAAGTTAATATCGTTCAAAATATTTTTATTATCTTACAATACATGTAGGTTATTCAGGAATTTTTATCATCCTACTAAGTATTTTTACTCCGAAAAAGAATAAAACTGGCACATTACATTACATTGATGCATTATGACACGAGTTAAGTATTTTAATAGATTTTATTAATTCAAACTAAGCATTTAGAGTAAATAATGATTTTATTTAAAAGAATACATGATACAAAGACGATCTAAATGAGAGTGTCCGTTCTATCCCTGTCTAGACGTTTTGTTTATGCACACTGTTCTGCACTCACACATTTGCACATACACCACACTATAACACCCCCCACACTAATTCGAAGCCCTTTGTTCTGCCGAGAAAAAGGGCTGAGCGCCGCTACTGCTTGCAACAGCTTGTTGTGTTCCCAGCTGGGTTCCTTTGACTCTCAACCAACAGTGATAGCCAGCATACAAGACAATAGTCGTTGCCGATATGATATAGATAGGGGCAGTCCAGAAATGGAAACTATTATCATGGAAATCCGGTAGATTTAAGTTGTCCTGCTTCTCTAACAGGTTCTCCAATCTGTATACTTCATCTAACTGTATCTTTTCTAAAATAAGTGGTTGTCCCTTGTTCTGTATGCTAACGTTATGAACTGGAAAATGTAGCAATTTCAGTGGTTTTCCTTTTATTTAATTTTTGTAGTTTTTGACCTGGTGGTGTTTTGTGGAGAAATTACAACCTTCAGGCACCTCGAGCAAGTGTGTTCCTTGCAGCGACAGAGAGACATCGTGATCACAGCGGAAATGTACTCTTGTTAGTTTGGAACAAGATAATACATAGTGGAAGTCATCCAATTTTTGTAGAAACTCAGATTCAGACTTATATTCTACAAAACTACAGCTCCGGCTAATTTCTTGCTTCAATATAATATGACAGATACAATCATCTGGTTTCGTGGAAGTTATACTCTGGCTCTTCTGACAGAAATAAATTTTGTGGAACTTTTTGCATACTCCGTCCCATGTAGTGATGCCCATTATCATCCATAGCCAGATACGGTTTAGGTGGAATTAATATTGTATTATTAAAGGTAGGAGTGGGGTACAGATGGTAATAACTGTATGTATTTGAATGCATTATGGGAAACTTCAGAGCAAATACAAGCATATTATCAACAAAATAAGAACCACATACAATAATATCATAAAAGTCTCTAACCTCAGTGTGTGAGTCCACAATTAATTCAGATTTTTCGTACAAACTCTGTAATACATTAAATATAAAATGGATAATTTCTGCATTGATCACACTATGATGAGTTACAGCAAGTTTTGAAAAACTCAAGGCATTTTCTAGAGATGTTATACAATTTAAAATATTTAGTAAATTAAGCTTTAACAAATTAAAAAGACCATTTATCTTAATATAATCACTTAACCTATAATTAGTCATATTAACAGTGCTCATAACTTCATTTAATTTTGCATATATTCTATATTCATTTTTTACAACAGTAGATAGAGTCTTGTTAAAAGATTCCAACATGTGAATATTTAAGCTTATTCTAGAATTCAAATGATGTTTAATACTATTTTGATTATTCTGCAAGATGTGTATGGCTTTATTATAGTATACTGCATCATCATGATCCAAGTTACCGGTAATTCCTTTTATAATAGAACCCAAACCATTAATAAATCCACGCTTTTGTTTAGACTGTTCATACATAGAATAAAATTTGTTATTTATTGTTTCAAGCATATTTATGAGCACTTGATTAGTAACTAATAACATATCGCTAAAATAAGCAGGGTCTGCTGACCTAATATACTCTATATAACTATCCAAATAAGCCTCTACATTCTTAATGCTATCTTTAATACTATCTAAATTATAATAATGAAGAAAAACATGCTCTGTTTTTATAAACTTAGCATATCCTAAGCTAAAGGGTAATATTATCGTACGGTAATCTTACGGATTGTCCACTAACGACGTGGTTACTATTTGTTCAGCCCGGATCGTCGCCAGGATCCTGGAACAAGATAGTTTGGCGTGTTAGGGGTTTCCTCACGACGCGTTTGTGGTGAACAATATTCCTGTCATCTACAACTTTTATACCTAGGTTCTTCTTTACTCTACGTCCTAAGTAACGAGGTTTGGTCTTATGTCTAACGGCAAGGGGATTTTTTATGTAAAGCGCTTGCCCTTCTGTGTACTGGTGAGATTCTTCTCTTTCTTTGTTTGCATTTGACATGGTTTTGCTCTGGTTATTATGTAATCTCTTATTTATTTCATTATACATTTCTATGGTAATAGTTCTATGCCTATCAATGTAGTGCTGTGAATAAATCTTTTCTAAATTGATATCAAATGGATTGCGACTGCTTGTATGTCCATTTATTATATCTATTGGCTTTAAGCCTGTTACTGTATGAATACTATTGTTATATCCTATTACAGCATATAGCATCAATTGTATTGTAGATAGTTCTGATTGTGTTGTAGATGGTATTCGGATGTGTTCCAAAATAGTGGGGTGAAACCTTTCTATAGCTCCATTTGATTGGGGATTATTAACAGAAATAAAATGCAATTTAATTTTGTGCAAACTAGCAAATTCTTGAATTGGCATATTTTTAAATTCTGTTCCTTGGTCGGCTACTATACTTATTGGTACTCCGTGATGAGAAATATAAATAGATAAAGCATTTATTACACTTAGACCTGTTACTGATTCTAATGGGTATGCCTGTGCATATTTTGAGAATACGTCAATAATTGTTAAAAATTTCTGTCGATTTACAGTTAAGGTGTCAATGTGTAAAACATCAAATGGTTTGTTTGGTATAGGAACAATTTGAAAATTTTGTTTATTTGGAATTCGTTCGTATTTACATGTTTGACAAATGTTACAATTATTGATATATTCTGTGACTTGATTTTTAATATTAGGCCAATAATAATTAGTTTTAATGCGTTGTGTGCCTTCTTGAATGCCACGGTGATTCGTCTTACCTTCGTGAAAGTTTTTAATAATACTATATTGTTTGTTTAGATCGGTGACATCTTCAACTTTAGTTTTACAAAAGGTTAATTTGTAACTAGAATTCACAAAAGTTTTCTGTAAAATACTAGTTATAGTTGTTATTAGATTATGATCAGTTATATATATTCCATAACTAATGCCTGTTTTTATTTGTTCTTTGAATGTATCGATGATACTATTTTCTAAATCGTTTAAATTGATTTGAATTAACATTCTTTTCTTTCCTGGAAATACGTCAATCGTTCTTGGACCAGCAGGTGAATGTAATACAAAATTTAAAAATAACTGATTATCAAAAACATTAATATACTTTTCGGAAATAGGAATTTCTAAGATCGGGTTTTCTAATTCAGTGTGAACAGTACTATTTTCATGGCCTGGTTCATTACGTTGTCTATTTGACTGATTCACAATCATAGACAAGGGTACATCATCTTCATCACTGAAAGACATATCTACACTATTGTTATGAACTTCTAATCTAGATAGAGCGTCTGCGTTTTTATTTAAGCTACCGGCTTGGTACATAATATTGTAATCGAATTCTTCTAACCGAAGACGCCATCTAGTTAAGCGACTATTTGTGTCTTTTATGTTCATTAAGTACTGCAAGGGTTTGTGGTCAGTAATTATGTTAAACTTTCTGCCGTATAAATACGGTCGAAAATACTTAGTTGCCCACACGAGGGCAAGCAACTCTTTTTCAATGGTGCTGTACTTTGTCTCACTGTCATTGAGCGTTCGGAATGCGTACGCAATTGGTTTATCCAAGCCTAGAGGACCTTGAGAAAGTACGGCACCCAAGGCAACGTTTGATGCATCAGTACGTAAATTGAAATCCTTTTCAAAGTTGGGGTACTGCAAGATAGGGTCGTTAATGAGTAAATTTTGACAATGCTTAAAACAATTAATATATTCTGGTGTAAGTTGAATTTTAGCACCTTTTTTCAAACAAGATGTTAAAGGCTTTACTACATGAGCAAAATTAGGGATAAATTTTCGGTAGTATCCTAATAGACCTAGAAAAGATTTAATTTCTTTTGTAGTTTGTGGTAAGGGAAATTTCTGAATGGCTTTAATTTTGTTCGTATCGGGTTTTACTCCGTCTGAAGAAACAATATGGCCAAGAAAAGGTGTTTCTCTTTTCATAAACTCTGTCTTATCTAATTGTACTTTAAAATTGGCCTCTCGAAGCCGTTGAAATAGGGCTTCTAGGTCGTGAATATGTTCCTGTAGTGATGAACTATATATACAAATATCGTCCATATACACTGTAACATTTTTTAGGCCACGTAAAACGTTGTCCATCACCCTTTGGAAGGTTGATGGTGCATTCTTAAGCCCAAAAGGCATCCTCAAAAATTCGTAATGACCTCGGTGTGTAATTCCGTCATCAACACTAAATGCCGTCTTTGGAATGTCCTTAGAATCTATTTCAATTTGATGAAATCCTGATTTTAAATCGCACACCGTAAAATATTGACTTCGGCCTAATTTATCCAAAATATCACTAATGTTGGGAATGGGGTATCGATCAGAAATTGTTTTTTCGTTTAACTTACGGAAATCAATAACCAGACGCCACTTTGCTTTACCAGATGCGTCCTGCTTTTTAGGTACTATCCAAATTGGTGAAGACCAAGGGCTATTTGAAGGTCTAATAATTTTTTGTTTTAACATTTCTGTTATTTGTTTTTCGACTTCCGCTTTATGAAAGTGAGGATATCTATAAGTTCGAGAGAATACAGGTACTTCATCAGTAGTATTTATTTGATGTTTGATTTGATTTGTAAAGGTCAACTGACTATCATCCGTATAAAATATGTCACTATATTTTTGGCATAAGTGCATTAAATTATACTTTTCTTCTGCATTTAAATGTTCAGTACGAATTAAAGATTCTATATTTGTTACATTGTCATTATTAATAGATTCAAAATTACATAAATCAAAATTGTTATGAAGCTTCTGAACTTTAAGTGGTGAAACTAAGCCAACTATGATATCGTTATGAGTAGGATTCGATATCTCTAGGTATGCATATCCGGCGTCTGCTCGGCTTATCGTGCACGCTATAAAACAGTTATTTATGTTAGTTTCAGGAATAAAAATATCACCATTCATTATACTAACAGGTACCTTAACAGTTCGAGATGTATTAGACCTAATCAAAGCTTCAAAAAGATTTTTAATGCCACTGTCCAATATTTTTATAGGTATAGATGTGTTTGGTGTCGATAGTGTTTTGTGATGAAGGTCAACATTTGCCTTCAAAGACTGTAACATGTTGTATCCAATGAGTCCATCAAATACATTATGGAATTTATAAATATGAAATTTAGTGAAAGAATGTTCTTTTAATTCCGGAAAGGTTGGAATGTCAATAGTATAATTATTTACAGTGGTAAAACTTAAGTTTGTAACATTAAACGGTTCGTAATTCAAAGGTACGTTTGGATAATATTTTTGGATTACTTCCGGAGACAAAAATGATTGAGTAGCCCCGGTATCAATCAACAACTTTAAAGGTGGATGCTTAATTTCAATATATGGCAGTTGTCTGCGAATGTGAACGTTTATTTCTGTTAAGTGTTTGTTTTCACATTCGGATCCTCGCAAAAATTTTGCTCAGATTGTACATTATCGTAATTTACTTGTAAATGTTCATCATAACAATACTCGGGTTCATTATTATATTCATAACAATAATTCTCAGGTACTGAATTAGACGAACACGGAGCGTCGTTATCAGTAGAGTATGCGTTACTCGGTGGCACGGCGTGGGCGATGTTTGGGTTTGTCTCGTCTACCGAGAATTGGTTGCATGCAGCTGCACTCGGATAATGTGTACTATGACTATGTATATTTTGTCGCATAGGTTTAGCAGATTGATAAGATATGCCACTCATAGGTTGTGGGTTCGATTGAATATTTGACATATTACTGACATGTTGTGGTGGTTTATAAGGGTACTGGAATCGATTTCCCGAATTGGCATTATAATTAGGGTTTTTAAAATTTCCTTTAATAAAAACGTTTTGACCGTTATCACGATTAAACTGTGAAAATGGTTGCAACTGTTGTATATTATTAAGTTTTGGGGATTGCAAAGGCTTATTTATGTTTCCAAATGGTAAAATCTTTGCATTATTATTATAAAATTGCTTATTATTAGTTACTGGAGGCTTAAAGTTAAGATTTTTCTGTGTATATCGAATATTTTCCTCCTCTTTAATGAAATTAAGGGCTGTAGGCATATCCGAAGGTCGCATAGCTCTAATAGTAGAGCCCAAAGGCTCTTTCAATCCTGCCAAAAATGTTTTTAAAGTTTGGGATTGAAAAAATATTCTTTTACAATTAATTATATCCCGTTCTGTTTCATGCAAGGTTACGTAATTTATTATAGTGTTTAATATGTTCATGCACCGATTATAAAAATCCTGAGGTGTCTCATTTTCTTGTTTCATGTTTACTAAGTCCCTATTGAGGCAGTTTTCGTCGCGTTGATCGCTGAAGTTTTTCAATAGAACTAATTTCATATGATCCCAAGATGACACACCATTAATGTTAACAATTTCCTCAGCCTTTCCTTCCAAGCGATTCAAAATGCTATGTAATAATATAGTGTTACTAAAACATTCTGGGTCAGTCCTATTATAAAATTGACTTAATATGCTCTGACAAGTTGTGATAAATCTATTCAACTGATTTGGATTTCCATCATATTTAGGAACAATTAAAAGAGCAGTTTTAAGTGAAGATAAAGTATTAGCATCCATTTTGCAGAATAATACAACAATTTACAATATTTGTTGTAGTAAATGTAAACAATATTTTATAAAGTATCGTCTTATATCGTCCTTAATATATAGGCTTAAAATATGACTCTCATTTAAAATTAAATACAATGTTAAAACATGAAATAGGTACCTAATTGTCTGAAGTTTCCAATAATTATATGTACCTACTATCACAATATTAAAACCACAAAATCAAAAATCTGGACTTACGATTGGATGAGAGCCCAGGTCCACAGCTTCATGATCAAGCTCACTTGCAAGTTTCCTCGTCGAAGGCCACAGGAAGTAGGTTGTAGATGTCGCGAAATTTCCGTCCTTTTGATTTTTAAAAAGGTCCGATTCCGACGACAACAATCCGTTACGACTGCGCCAGTTAAGTATTTTAATAGATTTTATTAATTCAAACTAAGCATTTAGAGTAAATAATGATTTTATTTAAAAGAATACATGATACAATGACGATCTAAATGAGAGTGTCCGTTCTATCCCTGTCTAGACGTTTTGTTTATGCACACTGTTCTGCACTCACACATTTGCACATACACCACACTATAACACACGTTATTAAAATCTTAGTTTCATTTCTATAGTTCTAAAAGTATCTAAGTAAATTTATCGCAAATGTGACAAAATATTTGGTTTATGTGTGGTAAAAATTAGCACCACTAGTGTTTATCCTGAGAAATAAATTTTATGGTAGGCGGAGTGGGAGGTGTCAGGTTTTACTTTCGTTAGGGAATTTCTTGATTCGGTCGCCGCGCCCAAAGCCCGCGATAAAAGCTATGCAATAGCTTAAAAAATTCATTTCATTAATTTCAATTCATTTCATTTCCAGTGATACTGTGAACGATTTGTAACACAGAGGTTTAGGTATTCCCGATTCGGCAATGTTTGGTTATGTTACGAATAAATAAATCGTTTTAAAAGTTCATCATATTATCAACCAAAAAACGTCTACTGCCGGTCATAGGTCATATATCTCCCCCATTTTTCGCCACCGTGGTAGGTCGTTCGCCGTCCTCATCAATCGGTTTAAAAGTTCAATTAATATAATTCGCAAAATTAGTGTATGTTGCTTGTGAGAGTAGACTGCAAGTTTAACAAGTGCGTTAACTAGTAATTAGATATAGTTTACGCTAGAACTACGAGCGCATAAACTGAGACTATGCTAAGTTTATTACGATATTAAACTCAAGTTTAACTAGTTTAATCACTTATGTACCTCATAAGGTAAGTCTCATAAGACTAATTACTGTCTATTCATTCCGTAGGAACGTAAGAAGGAATAGAAATAAATTTATTTAATGCATATTCTTGATTACTCACAAATTTGGTTTTAAATAAATCTGTTTTAATCTTATACAATCTTATGCTGATACTAAATATACTACAGATTTTTTTTTTAAACAACGCTTACAGCTTTTTTGTCATTAGACAATACAATCATGTTTTCTTTAAAGGCCGGCGGCTTCCAGCCGGTATATACCGCCGCAACCGTTGTGTCCCTGCATTACATTAGAAACCTCTAAAATTATTAGTGCTTCCCTACTATATTTTGCACGTATTATACATATAAACCTTCCTCTTGAATTACTCTATCTATTAAAAAAACCGCATCAAAATCCGTTGCGTAGTTTTAAAGCAGCATAGCATACATAGGGACAGACAGCGAGAAGCGACTTTGTTTTAAACTATGTAGTGATAGTGAAGTACCTAACTTATTTCTGTCGATTTTGTAAAATAAAATTACCTATAAATATTTCTAAGAAATTAATTTTATTTTGACAAATAATTCACAAAAACAATATTTCTTACAGACTGAACCACCGGTAAATTATAGATATACGTGGTTATACTGTAATAATGTAGGGGATAATTCTACATTAATAGCTGATATGATGTCGGGTCGATTCTATTGGGATGATGAAATAAAACCGTCCGAATTGAATGTTAGATTAACACTGCTTTATTGAATTATAATTTCATTATAAGTTAACATCATTTGCAATAATTGTAATACGACAAACATGATGCGTGTGTAGAATGCACGCCGCGCGAATCGTTAGAATAATGTACGGTGCCGTACATACCAGTTAAATAAAACTCTGCAAAATGAAGGTAATATCTCAATAATTAGAATAAACAGCTTTTATTATTAATAATATTAGATAATAAACGAGCATTAATATTATCTTTCTAAATGTGAATCTTAAATAAGGTGCTTTTAATGGATTACCAGTTATAATTAAAATACGTAGTCAAATTACCATACTAGTTGAAACTAAATAATTGAAATCCTCGTTTTCTTTCTTTAATCTTAGTATTATATTAATTAGTTAATTTGTAATAATTACTTTGTATGGTTCTTTGGTTGCGTTGAGTGTTTAAATTGTAACTCATTCAAATAACTGTAATTATCTGGCAATTGAAAAGAGTGGCGTGAGTTTCTTGCCAGTTCTTCTCACAGCTCTACCTCGTCAGCGAACTGGCTGTAGGTCAATTGGCTGACAAAATGTAATGTTGACTTTTCATAAGCATCATACTTTATGATCTAAATGAAATAAATGCTTTGACTTTGACTTTGATTGGGCTTTTTAACGAAATATAAGTGTATAGCCATCGACCGTATCTTCGTAAATAATAAACGAAAATGCTCTAAACCATCTCAGACCCTTGAATGCTTAATATTGCTGGGTGACCTTCTGTCGACCTTGGTCGGAGTCAGCGTACCTTTTATACGATGTTAATCCGATCGGATTCGTCGCCAAGTAGATAAAATAAACGACTAATGTGAACAACGAAGTTTCTATAGATAGCTGTTTGTAATTTTGTTGTTAGTAGAAATTGCTTTTCCTAAAAAAAATAATTGACAGTTTTTTTACTAATTAGCTTATAAATAATAGTTCGTTATATGTGCCACTAGCGACCCACCCCGGCTTTAAACGTAGGTGCTAATGTGTTTTTACGTATAGTTACAAAATTAGGTGACACAAATACAGAAAGGCTGCTGCTCGTTATTTGATATACCTACTTTATATATAACTGACAACCTCTGTGGTTCGGTGGTACTGTGTATGGACTGCACTGCCACGCAGAGGTCGCGGGTTCGATTCCCGCTCAGTGCAAATATTTGTGTGCGTGAACATGGCTGTTTGCATTGGTCTGGGTGTTTCTATGTATAATATGTATGTATTTACAAAAAAAAGTATATAAGTATGTTTATCCGCATTCTAGAACCCATATCACAAGCTATTAATATATGCTTACTTTGGGTCTAGATGGCGTTGGTTGTTGTGGTAATATTTATAATATTTATGCACTACCATGCATGCACCTTTAAATATGTTTTTCGCACATGTTACATCGATAAATCAAATGAGTCAAATTGCTATATTAAAGACTGCAATCATCATAATGATCCATCAGTTGATGAGATCGTGGCGTACAGACGAGCAGATCGCTGCCGTAATAAGTGGAAAGTGATTGTGAATCATGACCGCTTCGTGCACAGACAGTCACTCGTACTGTTGTGTTATGAGCGGACACAATATTTACATATTGCAACCCGTGCTTTACTGATGCAACATTAAAATGGTCCTGACTAACAGTCTGCACTATATAATCAACTAATCAATAATACACACTTACACATAAGCTTTGTTTGATTTCGTGCAAATATTTATGTGCGTTTTTAAATTGAGTTAGTTTTGACCGCGAATAGAATTTAAGTTTATTTAATTTTGGAGGGCTCTTTGATTAAGTGATTCTGCTCGGACAGTTTCGATGTTAAGGAATAGGTACTTCAAACTAAAAGTGCGTTATTTGAAAGCCGAAGTATTGTAGCTTAAAATTTTGCATATCACCAACTCTATCTGTAACTAAGCAACCAAACCTATGTACTTTTTTACGTAAAAATATTAATAAAGGCAAGAAAGACGAAGAGCAAATCAGCATTTTGCTTCTTTATTTTTGGTGTTTATTTACGTATTCCTTTTGTCGCAGGTTTCTCTTTAATAATGGCTACCTAAGCCCAGAGTCTGACTACTTCAACTGCGTCGTCAATATCCCAGAAGATATCCGTCGTGTGGATGAACCTTCTGAGGCGGGCGAACAAATGTCCGTGCTCGGTGGAGTACCGGGCAGGCTGTACGGAGCTGCACAGACACTTGTAGGACCTGACGAATCTTCAGGCAGGATCAACCCGGCTCTCGAACCAGACGATGATGACCTCGATGACCCCAACGATGGACCAACTCCCCTGTTCGGGAACAGCAACGCTCCCCCTCCAGTACAGCCCTTTGGCAAGCAAACGGCTTTCTGAGACGATAAGTATTCTTATTAGTTTACTTATACGAAATCTGTACTCTCGACGACACGAAGGTTAGAAAAACGGATTATATTTTCCGATAAATTTTACTATTTCCTAATTTGTTCATTCGAATAGTAAATTGTGTTAATACATCGAAGTATGGGACATTAAACTTCAGTATTTTTCGAATCGATTAGAATGTTATGCTCAAGACGATCGAAACGAAACATATCATTAATATCATCCGTATCTTCCTACGAATCATTTTGTATGTAACGTACATACTCGTCACAATGCGATCAGTATATTGTATGTACACGAACGCAAACTGATATATACCTTATATATAAATAAATAAAATATACTATCGTGTAGACATAATGCATAAAAGCAATAGATGTATATTTAATAGTTGATGTATAAATGGTGTAAGCTGTATTGTTCGGTAGAGGACATAGTTAACTACGAAGTAACTCATACATATCAAAATGTGAATGATCATTGTTAGAGATATATTATATATTGTTTATATTGATGACGATTCCTTATTTAAGTCAATTATCGTAGCGAGGGCGCACAGTCGGACGTGTTAGTGCACGGTGTATGTTTGTGTGTGTAGACCGCCCTCCTGAACGGCCGTGCATAATATAACTGTTGAACATTACCAAATTTTAACACATAGTGCTTTTGAAGCATCACCACGTGTTGTAAACATCATATTATATTATAAATATATAGCTGCGATATAGCTTAGTTATATGAGTTGTATATTCGCACAAATGGTAGAAAATATTTTTTTGAAAATGAAAATATATATTTTAGTCAATAATATTAAAAAGAAAGAGTAGATTGTGTTATTTGTCTTTTAACTGATCCGATTGTTAAAGACAAAATATCAAAAATCAAAAAGGTAAAATAAGCCTAATGAAATACTAAAAAGTGTTTTATCACAAGTTTTTAATTATCAGATATTACAAATTTGCCATACCTACCCTCTGATCTAACCAAAAACTTCGTTATTTGAAGTATAAGTAAAAAATCTACCTGTTAGTTTAGTTAGTCAAATTTAGTCGGTTTAACTTTAGTTGTTAGTGAAACTTGTTATCATTTATATTGTTTAGCGATGTGAGTGACGCGTTTGGAGACAAAAGAACCAAATTAAAACATACAATGAACATAGTTCATTTAAAACAGAAATATACTATCAAAGCGATGTGTTACACTGAGGCTGTAGTCTCTGTGGTAATGTCAATGGTACCATGCTTTTGATATAATGAATAGGTATCAATAAATAGACGCAAAGGGTCCGGGACTTCGACAGCGTATTTTCAAAAGGACCTTTATTTTAGATCAATATGTATTTTATTGATGTCATCTATGTACACAAACATACTTGTATTTTAGTTGGCAACACGCAACTGATAAAGTAGGGATACATAAATTTGAATAGAGAAGTATTTTGAATATGGTATCCTATTTTAACACATTTTGAAATAACCCAAGTAGGATTGATCAATATGTATAACTGTTTCCACACTATATGTTAATTTTGAAAATAAACTTAAGTCCAGAAATAGCATCAACACACTTGTAAGTTTTTAAACCGTCCGAATAAATTAATGAACGTGTTATTTGAAGTATTCAAAATTGAAATCCACAATAATTATATCACTAAAACTCAAATTTTAACTATTAACTGTCAAAAAGCTCTCGTGAAATACTTACGACATAACAAAAGGATGTC
This sequence comes from Parascotia fuliginaria, assembly GCA_963082885.1. Taxonomy (NCBI): domain Eukaryota; kingdom Metazoa; phylum Arthropoda; class Insecta; order Lepidoptera; family Erebidae; genus Parascotia; species Parascotia fuliginaria. The sequence continues at coordinate 18,832,617 of OY720181.1, read as the reverse complement.
TTGGAATCTCTTACAAAGTCTGTTATATCTATCACTTGTAGGAGCAATGATGTCTTTATACTATTTTATATTAAGTAACTCATTTTATACTAAGAATGACCAAAAGTATTTTAGACCACAACACTATACACAATATAATTTTTAAAACTATAACAATGCCATGTTTACAGCATTTTTAACTTTTGCTTATACTTATGTTAATAATAATAATTGATGATCATATCGTGATGAGTAAGCATTGGTCGCTGTTTAGAAAACCTGAACTCTAACAAAATCAGCACAAAAGTAGGTACCCATTCGTCTTTCAGCCAAGTCCTCAGGTCTCGTAATGGAAAAGAATTTATAAACGCAAAGTAAGTATGTAACAACAACTAATAAGCATGGCAGTGGCGAAGGGTCCATATAACCTGATTCCTACCGGCTTCCCTTTGAAATAAATCACAAAGACTATAATATCTATTAAAGTGTAGAAATAGACTATACGTCGTGCTTCAAGCTAAGCAATTTTTGCACCGGCTTCCCTCTTAAAAAACGTCACTCTTCGCTACTGAAGCATGGTAAACTTGACATCGCCATAGAATCACCCAGTTGGCCTAAAATCTTGAAAATATAAAAGTAAATATATATAAACTTCACTAATATGTATTTTGTTGATTAATACTTATGTACTAAGGTATATAAAGAGCTTTCTGATGTGGCCAATGTTGGCGCATGTCGCTGATAGTAATGCGTCCACATCTGTGAATGTGTAACTGCTGTGTGACACGTAGTGACTGAGCATATACGTAAAAGTTATGTAGTTTACACGTTCGTGAGTGTCTATAAATGAACTGCCTGTGTGTAACTCGTGTATGTGTGCTAGTTAGTTAATCTAGTCCAAAACTGAGTAGAGAAAAATATATTAGCATAAAGTTGCACCATGAGTTCGCGGGTCTGTTTGCGTTCGATTCCGTTTGTTCGCTTACACATGGGCAGATGTGGACGTACTTTAAATATAATCGATATTTTTGAAATTATTAATGTATTGGTGTTCATACTGTTCGTGTCCCGGCTGTCCCGGTGTTTCCAATGTCTCATGTAATGTACACGTCTCACTTGATGCTAGTCAAGGATTTAACTAAATGTATGCATTTAGCTTGTAGTGTATATTGTCGTTTTTGGCAACTGTATCCTTCCTTCTATGGGAAAATAGCCTGCTATAACTAGTGATGTTATTAACAGTATAACGCGTTATAACGTTATGCGGTTCGAATGCAATATATGTGTTTTATTGTTAGTTGTGTGTGATGATGGAAAAAGCTGATAGCAATAAAGCTGGGCAACAATAAGGGCTCTTTTAAACACATCATTATCTGCATTAAATTGAAATAATTAATCAATAACGTTTAAACCTAACAAAAAAATAGTTGTGGTTGAAGTATAAATATAAATTATAACTGAAATATAAAATAGATGTATGTTATCTCCATGATTGAAAGTAGCCCCTTGACATTGTAGTTAATACTTTTCGTTGACGCTGTTTAAAAAGCACGCTATAAACTATTAGCTTTTCTTTATAACACATTGCTAGTTATAACAGTTAGATATTTTGAGAATAAATTACTGTAGGTCCAAAAATGGCTATATTTATCAAGACATATCAAAGCTTACAAATTGTAATAAAGATATATAATATTGATATATTTAGTATATACCTATGTTGCTATTTTTGAATTATAATGTGATACCCTTTGCCTAACCTTGTTAATACTACGAATCGATACATATCAGCTCCGTGACTTATATTATACATATCATAGTGTGAAATGAAACATATCATAATGTAAGAGTAGATCATAGGTATCGTTGTTGTTCTTCGGCGCCGCTTTCTGATTGTACCTTTTATACATTATTATAAATTTCTATAATTAACTCTGTATACATTTTGACTGGCCTGTTGGTCTAGTGGTTAGTGACCCTGACTGCTAAGCCGGAGGTCGTGGCTTCGATTCCCACCCAGGACAAACCTTTGTGTGATGAGCATGATTGTTTGTTCTGTGTCTGGGTGTAATTTATCTATAATATGTATGTATTTACAAAAAAAAAATGTATATAAGTAGTATATCAGTTGTTTAGTACCCATAACACAAGCAAATATAATTGCTTAATTTGGGACTAGATGGCGCTGTGTGAATGTGGTAGAATATTATATTATTATTATATTACATTTTTAAAATTGTTCTTAGCCGATAGCAACATTTCAGATATATTTACAGTATATATAGTCTTTTTCAAAGATATGGTCGATAACACTGTTATATATAGCATCATTAAAAGTTCATATAATTTGATTGCTATTTCATAATTTTGAAAGACCATATCGATTACCGTTATATCAAACCCTGTATAATAACGTTTATGATACAAGTATTGAGTTGTTATAATTAATTTGTATTGTATAATAATATTGTTACCGTCCTAACTTGTTTAAATAATGATCTTTTTTTTTATTTTTTATATATAAGCCTACCAAAGTGACTCCACCTCGCCTGATGGTAAGCAGTCAGTGGAATCCAGAAGTGGTGGTCACCATACCAAAAGCTATCGTCTTAAACTGCTAAGCTGCTGGTATGGTGGCCTCCACTATGGCGGCTGGGAATGGGGTTAGGGGAAGGGAATGAGGGAGGTGAGGAAAGAGGAAAGGGAGGAAATTGGGCCAAATTCAAATTGTTTAGGTCACTATGTCACCATAAATCAAATATTTATTAATTATAATTGTGTAAGGAGAATGTTTACTATCAATATTGTGTGTGCACAAGCTTATTGCAAGTGTACTATTAATTAGTCGAGTCTCTCCCAGTTAAAATATCACCCCTGATTTACCCCTTTCTGTATCCTGTTTAACTATCTTAACATATCCAACAAGGAATTAGTAGCCAAAGCAAGATAAATAGCATATTATATTTTAAACTGTGCCATTTAATTTCTAATTAAATTTATTACGGAGTCCAAGATCCCTTAGTAAAAGGTTCGGCTGTTTCCGGGACTCTCCGAATATCATATTCAGAGTTCTTCACGTTTGACCCTCGCTTAAAGCAGTTGCATTGAAGGACATGTGGGTGGTATCGTTAAAAAAATATACCCACAATTTTTATGATACTATTTCGATTTCGACTTACTTACCCATTTCAATATTTAAAGATCTTAAGTATCTGTGAGGTACAATATTTTTTGTACTTGAAAGCTCTTAGGACAGTGAGCATTCTTCTTTGACGAAATGTTTTTAAATGATATATGTATCATGTTTTAAGTATACAAATATATTATATACATATGTATGTGCAATGATCAGAAAGCGGCCGCACACTGTTAGACGGTAGATATATCTACTATTGACTTATTCCTAGTTCTTGTTGAGTATTTTGAAAAAGAAAATGTGTAAAAAAATGTGTAACATTGTGAACTCCGCGGTCGCTCCGGCGACATCAAAATAAAACATATAGTATGTTGATTACCTTGTTTTTATACCTACCTTTGCTTTTAATTTCTAGTCTAGGTATTAATATTGATCTGCACTGCAAGACTTCTTATAGTTTTTTTGAAAGAGAGCAGGTTAGAGGCTTCAGCTCTAGCTGTTTTGACCGTAATGACTGTGTAGGTGAAAGCAGACAAGTTCAGAGTAAGGTAAGTAATTATCTGTGGGACAACACTTAGTATGAAACACATTTGTTTCATGGTAAAATTGCACGAAACTTCGATCCGAAACTTCGTATTTAAGTTTTATGGTAGGCTCACTGATACTAGCGACTCGTCCTTCGTCTTCAGATAAACCAGTTAAACCAATCCTGTCACAAAATTCATTAAGAATTAGCAATACATGAATTCAAATTCAAGAATTCCATATCTCCTACTTGTAGGTACCTATAAACTACCTCTCTGGCATTTCGAGATATCATGTCTAGTTAGTGTGTAACCTTTCGCTTTTTTGTAGGTATCAGTAGCTAAAAATATACGTTAGAAAACTCCTTTATTGAAGTAGATTATTAGATACTACATTATTTACGACGAACTCTGGCAGTATACCTACCAATGAATGTAGCAAAGGGTGTGTCTCTTTCCGGTGTTGTTGTGGACTCCAATTATGTACTATTGAATGTGAATCATGATCCACCATAAACTCATTTTGCCAATCCATCTAAATACAAGTACGTCCAAATTCGCCTGAAGATAGATTTACTTGGCAACGAGCTTGTTGTCATTTTATTAGACGCTGACATTTTACTGAGTACACTGTTGTTATGTTAGTTGTATTAAAAACGTCCTAAGTGTATTAGACACTGTAGATCTTACAAGTTTGACAGTTTTAAGCCAAATATTAGCATAATGGGTCATGATTCAGTTAGTTCAATAGTACATAAAAGGCATGTATATTCAAAACTTACTAACCCTTTAGCTGGCACTGCAGGGTATAGTAGTTTGTTGTTTAAGTTGACTCTTGTACTACAGAACAAGTGCTCTCCTGCGGTGAACTTTACATATATACAACAATGTGTATCTATGCTTTACATAAACCCAGTTACAGATATTGTTAGTCAATCAACACAGGACGAGCAGGAGTCCCTCTTTTTGAGTAAATTCGCTTGGTCTTAGTAATATCATTGTTAAATTCTATGGGAGTATTTCCCAGGAGTTTTCCACATGAAAAATGTAGGAACAGATTGAATAAATACACCACAAATATATTTACATATTTAATTTATACAAAAAATATAATTATTGAGTACTTAAATAAAATTTTTGTACAATTTCATTAATTAAAAATTAAATTAGCGCTAATACTTATAAGCGTCGCTTACTCGGTAAGCACAGGGCGACGGCGACGCGCTCTCACGTCGACGTCCTACTTTAGCCTCGCCAATATCACCGGACATCATTCTAGCTGGTAACTTGTCATTTGGTAACGTTACTTTATATATTATATACTAGCTGTTGCCCGCAGCTCCACCCGCTTGAATGTCGGTTATATCTTTGTTTATACATTGACGATTTTTCATACAAACCTTCGTCGCCTATTTCAACCCCTTTAATAATTTTTTCCGCGATAAAAATAGCCTATGTTGTTCTAAAAGGTCTATTCTACCCCTATAACGATTTCATCAAAATCGGTTCAGTAGTTTTGGCGTGAAAGCGTAACAGACAGACATACAGACAAACAGAGTTACTTTCGCATTTATAATATTATAGTAAGTATGGATTTAAACAATATTGTCCAGACTTTAGAATTTCAATGAGACAGCATTCCTTCGAGTATTCCACTATGTACCAATTATTTATATAACTTTTAGTATAAGTATTGTGAGGATTAGTTACCGACACAATTGCATACAACAATTTGTGGTATTCACATCAATACTGTGGAATGAGTGTTAGCTTAACTATTGACTATTGTATACTTAGCACCTAGGACACAGGCTCCTCGTCTAGTACACATAGCCACCGCTTGAGTCGTAGCTCTGGTTAATAGTAGCCGGCACGCCACCACCGTGTCCGCCCGAGGGTCCACCAGATGAGTAGCCGCCGCCGCCGCCGCCTGATGAGTATCCACCGGATCCACCCGATGAGTAGCCACCGGAACCACCCGACGAATAGCCACCGGAACCACCCGACGAGTAACCACCTGATCCCCCAGATGAGTGTCCACCCCCAAAGCCTGATCCGCCGCCGAATCCTGAGCTACCAGAAGAACCATGACCGCCGCTAGGAGCACCATAAGAGCTTGATGGGGCAGGAGCGGGTGAGCCGTATGAGCTCGACGGAGAAGAGGGAGCACCGTAAGAGCTGGACGGCGGGCTGGCAGGAGCCCCGTAGCTTGAAGAAGGTCCACTTGAGCCAAAACCGCTGCTCCCAAATCCACCGCCGCTGCTACTAAAGCCACCGCCGCTGCTGAAGCTGCTGCTGCCGCTAAAGCCTCCACTGCTACCACCAGCTGAAGGAGCTCCGTAGGATGAAGACGGTTGAGAGGCAGGGGCACCGTAGGAGCTTGAAGGAGGAGAAGGAGCACCATAAGACGAGGATGGAGGAGAGGCAGGTGGTCCGTAAGAGCTGACAGGAGAAGGAGCACCATACGAGCTGGATGGAGGAGACGGGGCGCCATATGAGCCGGAAGGAGCCGATGATCCTCCCCCGAAGCCGGATCCTCCACCGAAACCTCCCGAGGAATGTCCACCTCCAAATCCTGATCCTCCCGAGGAGTGTCCACCTCCAAATCCTGATCCTCCCGAGGAGTGTCCACCTCCAAATCCTGAGCCACCACCGAATCCAGAGCCTCCAAATGATCCACCGCTAGGAGCACCATAAGAGCTTGATGGAGCGGGTGCAGGCGCACCGTACGAGCTTGATGGAGGAGCGCCGTACGAGCTTGAGGGTGGAGAAGGTGCGCCATATGAGCTAGAAGGAGCAGGTGCACCGTAGGAGTTAGATGGTTTGGGTGCTCCGTAGGTCGTGGATGGTCCAGTAGGTACGCCATAGCTAGTCGCTGGTGGCCTTGCGGGTGCTCCGTAAGAGCTGGAAGGCTTAGGAGCAGGCGCTCCATAGGAACTAGAAGGTTTGGGTGCAGGTGGTCCGTAGCTTTGTGATGGTGGAGGTCCGTAGCTAGGTTTGGGCGGGCCGTAGACTGGTTTAGGTGGACCATAGCTGGGCTTGGGTGGGCCATAGCTGGGTTTGGGTGGGCCATAACTGGGCTTGGGTGGGCCGTAGGACGCCGCCGGCCTGCCGCCGCCACCGTGGCCACCACCGTGACCACCTCCGCCGCCGCCTTGGGAAGGCGGCAGGTAAGATGAACTCAAAGGCGCTGGAACAATAGAATTGGTACTTAATTCTTCGTATGTATAAACTGTTATTACAAAAATATATGCAGATTTATCTTTCATGTGTCATCATCATTAAAAAATCTGTACTTGTGTTGCCGTTTAGTGTGTTTTTAACAGTGCTTAATAAACTTATTACCTTTCTTTCTAAAATCTCTGTACCACCTCTATCATGCTATTATTAATTATGTAAATGAATACTAATGAATATCAAGTGCTAGTTACCTTCTCTCTTCAGGTGCTTCTTGGGCGTGGCCGTGGCAAGAGACAACAGCATTAAGGCTGGCAACGCCTGAAACAAGCAAACAAGAAAATAAACACAAAGGAAAACATTGAATACAAATCAGTAGTGAGGTGTTGTGTTATACTTTTTGCAGCTGTTTACTTAAATATCACAGAATCGTTACTGTTATTTTTTTTTATACAACTTTGGTAGCATACCTGATGGTAAGTCGTAACCGTAACCTATAGAGATAGAGATAGAGATATTTCCAAGCATTATTAAAGCAATAATGCTTAGAAAACACAACCAAATCGTTGCCGACCACGGAGAAGGAGATGAGGAAGGAAAAGAGAAACTGAAGAGGACCAAGGAGAAGGAGATTTGGGCTGCCAACGCTCTCACTCACCGAGCGAAACACATTAGCATGAAAACTAATATTCTTACGTCGAACTTCTATGAGAGTATCGGGTATTACGCCCCTGTAATGAGGAATCGATGAACCAGGTATGGTAAATGTTTATTAAATACGATAACCCTTTACCATAATCTATGCTTGTTTTCAATTTAAGCACTTAAAATGACGTCAAAGATTTAAACAGCTGATTTGTCGACAGCCAATGTGCGGTCTAGTCGTGCCACAATCTTAATCGAACTGCTTAAAAAATCAGGTCTGGTATTCATACATTTGCAGTTTTGAACCCTAAACTTGGTGCATGTAGTACCGTAACTATTAGGACAGCACGACACTAACTTTATAGCGTGTCTAAACGCCTGTTTATACGATGATCTATAAACTCAAGATTACAATTACATTGTGGTCTCCCAACTGCCAGTTGAGCAATATCACAAGGTCTGTTGCCACACGTTTAATTTCAGCAGACCTGCGTACTTGAAGCCTAATGTACTGTTAGAGGCCATTGCAGTAAAGTGTGCGGTTACTCGTTGGGTAAGTGATGACCGATTACTATTACTGATTACACGGATTGTTATCTTAATAGTGTAATTGTGGCTAACGTGCCGTGTAAATCATTATGTACATATTTGTCAAATTGGGTGAGTAAAATAAATAAACCCATACTAACGCATACTGATATTATAAATGCGAAAGTAACTCTGCATGTCTGTCTGTCTGTTACGCTTTCACGCCTAAACCACTGAACCGATTTTAATGCAATTTGGTACAGATATAGACTAGACCTTGCGACAAAATGGGTTTAAGGGGTTGAAATAGGGGATGAAAGTTTGCATGAAAAATCGTCAACGCTAAATATAAATAAAATCATGAAACATCATCAAGACAAAAATACAACTAGGCAACTATTGTAGGTAGTCTAAATGACATGAGTGTAGCTTGCCATTTTCGAAGTACCTATATCTCACTATCAAGACGTGGCTAGTAGTAAAAAGCTTCGGTATCCTGGGCACTAATACCTCCAATATAGAAAGAAAATAAAAAAACGTCTTTGTTATTAATTGTTAAAAATTTAATTAAATATTTCTTTGCTTTTACTCCGACAGATATGTAACAGGTGCTTCTCATTTGCCATCTTTAAATCGCTATCAGACAATACTTTTATTAGCTCAAAACAACCAAGAAGGTACGTGCTCTGACTATAAAAGTAGTGTGCAATACCGCTGTTGACATTTATGCCTAAAACTTGAGTTGAACAAAGCAAACAATGTATTCAAATTTGTATAAATTCAACTTTTCTTTCCAAATCACGTAGGTATCTTTCACAAACCGTCGGACAGTAATCCTTAGTATCTACGTGATACCGGTGATACCAGTGGTACGATACTAAGTAGCAGGCGTCGCACGTGTACCTCGTAAATATGGCAGTCTTACGCGGACATTTTTGATTTTATCGCGGTATTATTTTAAAAACTTTCACTGTTATTGAAGTTAAGGTAGCGGCGTCCTGTTAGATATCTGGCTCCTATTTCTTATGTATCCCGCACTAGAGAACAAATACTGCATCGCCAAATACTTTACAAGATATATAATGAGTACAAATTTCAACAAATGTTTATGCATACGACAAAGTATTGGCTTATGTGGAAAACAAACTCACAATCTCTTGCACGGTAGTTGCTCTTACTCCCACTGCGATAAAGCAGTTATTCATGAGGATGTCGTTTCAAAACTGGGAAAACATAAAAAGAAAGAAAGAAAACGTGTTTTTGCCTGCTTCGTTATTGCAGTGGGAGTGCATGCAACAGCTGTGCTTATGGTTGCTAATTCGATGCCCACACGTAATATTATTTCTGACTAAAATAGTGGGCAAGATACTTAATAATATTTTCCAAACAAACATGGTTAAGGAAACCAATTCATATTTTTCTACGATAATATTATCTAATATTACTATAATGAACTATGCTTAGTGTAATCGTGAATACAATTACTGGTAGGTAATACATGGAACGTGGTCAAATTATTGACTGTATATTGATATTATTTCCTAGTTATTATATAACTATCCAGATCTTCTTTAATATTAGCTTTATTTATAATTTTATGGTTAACGTTTCAGAATTGCATAACATCCATGTTCGTCAACTATCTTAAATGAGGGGGCAAGAAAGTTGCCATTTATAAGACATCACTCCAGACTCTGAATTTCTCGAAGACTTAATACCTTACTTCACTCTATCGAACCCAATATCCCTGTTTAGTAATACAAAGAAATACTGATGCAGTAATACCACTATGACATTTATCCTTAATCGTAGTAATACCTATATCCGCATATTTGCACGTGTAGTTATGTCACGGCGCGCAGATGATGCGTCTAAGACATCTGTTGACCTCACGGAGAAAGTCACAGTCGATATGAAGTTTTTGCTCAACAACCCATTTGTATGATCGTCGTGCAACTCAAATTAAGGTTAGAACATGCCAGCGCATATTTTTAGTTAAATTCAATGATCTGCATACAAATTTGTAAGGAAAATGTTTTTTTTTGAATTCGTTAACTGTAGTTAAGCTACCGAATTAGCGAAGTTACCGGTAGCAGCGTTGTCTGCGTACTAAATAGCACCTTTCTAGCCTATCTGCTAGCTAATTATTACTATTATTACTATTAATCACCTCGCTGGTGATTAAGATAAACATTTTTAAGACATCTTCTGCACTGGGAATAAGCTCTGTGTGGCAAAATATTTTGAAATTTAAACTTTTAACGGACACAGAAGAAATACTCAGACTTATCACATTTTTTTATAATTTATTATTACGAAACATACAAAACAAAAAACATTAATACAGTAGGTAATTACAAAAAAAAAGGAAAACATGTTCAGGTGGGATTTCATAGATGGTTCCTACGTGAAGTGTTAGTGTGATGTATCCCAAACGATGTCTCACGTTACATCGTGCCCTGCATGCACTAATAGCTGCACGGGGTCTTGATAGCTGCTTCTGTCAATGCAGTTAATGTGGCCGCCTCCTGGGCTAGCACAATATAAACTTGTTTACCGTCAAACCGATAATAAGAAAAAGTAGGTGATACCACTTAAACCAACATGGTTAGTGTGTGACACAATGTTTCGATCTACTACGAAATATTTACGGATCAATTTCGTCCCTTTATCAAACCAACATCTCTTTAGGGCGGGTGCTAGCCAGGGGTTACGAGTTGAACACCTACTGCATCGGAGGCAGCTTGTGAAAGATATGCATATTTTCAGCACTTCGTAAGTATCGCTTCAACGAGACAGAAACCTAAATTCTGCGCATTATTAGCTCATACAGTGATTGTGTAGAGAGGAGGTAATTAACGAATAGTTTGTATTGTCGTGGTGTCAGACGCATTACTTTAGAAGATCAGGTAATAGTGTCATGGCGACGGCATTGCACACGTGATGTAACTATTAGTATAAGGATCGTGTCTCTACAATGAAATGTTCAATTCAAATACTAACGTTAAGTTTAAAGAAAATAAAGCAAAAAAAAAAATGTTATGTTTTTACATACTCGCAAGTGATAGATACCTACTCCTCGTATTGCAAACGTCCAAAGGCTTCGGAAACTGCTTACCATCAAGCTATCCCTATGCTTGTTTACTTAGCCATGTAAAAAAAATACATAGCTTCGGCAGAAGTATATAACACTCACGTTTTATAAGTACAAGAGACGAACCTGTTGTCATATCGGCAATCTAAATTCTGGGTCAATACTAAGTACTTATCAACGGAAAATCCAATTATTATTTAATCTGATCGGAGGCTCGTATCCGAGACCTATTCACTGAACCATTGAGGCAGTCTGTGTTTTAATAGATAGACGTGCCAGTATGCGTTCACGATATAGTAACCTCCGCTTATGAACCTAGGTGTAAAATTGCTTTTTTCTGGGTTCCATAATTAATGAAATACCTCTGACAATGTGACTTTGCCTTAATCACAGCAGCTTATGTAAAGATACTCGTATATATATTAATATGTATAAATACAATGTTAAAATATCCTAATTATTATGTTAATTAGTTAAACTAATGAGACCGCATACTTTAATCTTATATCTGAATTACATAATTAAAACGTTTAATATTTCACTCACGTGCATGTGTGATTATAATGTTATAAAATTCAGGTTAATATTTTTGATTTCAAAATCTTTTAGATAGGCCTATATTATTTTCTAGATATCCAGGTGATTGTTAAAATAAGAATGATAATTAATTTGTTCGGCATAGACTAGAGACACACAAAATAACACCTAGTAAAAGAAGAACAAAAGGGGTACGTACCTACCTATCTGATTCTAAAACTTTCTCGGTGGTTTATTAGTTTGTATAAAATAAAAAATAACATAACGGTATTTAGAGTCAAACGATATTCATGATTATTTTGATTTGTTAGTTTGACTATTGTTTTTCTGTATACCTAATCTCAGAAATCTACACCAGTGTGTAAAGGGAACCGAGGTACCTACCGAAAGTAAGACAAGCTATTGATCTTCAAAACAATGCTTTTTAATTGTTCATGTTCTTGATTCAGTCCGCTCTGAGAGCCTAGATAAGTGGCATAGATTTTTATTCTATTCATAGAATAGATTATAAAATGTATGTATAATTCTATATTGGATATCTTTCGATTGTGAGAAGTTAACAAGGCGTTATCTAAAGCCATTATGGGTATATGAAAGCGGCATGACGTGAGGACAGTGCGTGTGCGACAGGCGAGTTAGTTCCGCACAGAGAGCTAGCTAGTAATACTGCGATTATTTATAGGCGACAATCGTTACTATTATGTGTAATTATAAAAGAACGTAGTAACTGCATAACAAAAGCTACGGGTTTCTTTCATGTCATTATTAGATGATACAGTATTACACAATAAGCTATTTCAGCTATTTAAAGACTAAAACAAAAGCGAATTTATATACGGATACGTTACAATGAAAATACTGAGATACGACGTTGTACACCAACTCATATGACTGACGCGGGACTCAAGTTCATAATCCGATCGATTGTGCCACTGAAAATACATATTGCATGACGTCCGAACAAAAGATACCAAAGTTAAAAGTGTTCGGATCTTTAAATCACAGCCTTATTATTATGTTAGAGGTTATTATGTAGCTCTTTGATATTGCTAATATATTTTCTAATATTTTCTAAGCTGTCAATTTTCAAAAAACATTATTAATCATCGAAGGTAGGTATTACCTTCTAGGTCTACTCGCTAAGCGTTACAAATCGCGCTTCTCATGGACGTATCACGCCGGCTCGTTATACGAGTTCAACACTCTAACACAATAGTACACAATAGTTTTATAAACGGTAAAAGTGCTTCACTCCATATTGTTATAAGCTACATTTATCTAAACATCTACGTTGCACAGTCTTATGTACTACCAATAGTACTTAGTGTACTTATTCGTATACGTTCATGGATCAAATTTAGTCAGCTAATTAGTTGTAGTTACCTTTTGTCATATAATAATATATATTAGTCTAAAGTTTTTCTTAAAAATAACAAATATTGTACAAAAATACCACATAACTAGGTATGAGTTACTTCTGGTGTAATAAAGTAACGGAAATGAGCTCGTCAACGTGTCGTCTCTCACCGAGGCAGCACTCACTAGGCAACACTGAGGGTCATAACTCTCGCGTATAGCTCAATGACGTTTATGAAGTGTCAATGTACCAAACTGAACGTCTAGGGCTGGTGAGGGCTGAGTAACAGGATGTTGAGTAGTAAGTGAAATTTTTGAAGGCCAAAAGCGGGGATTTTACTTGGCGACGAGTCATTTGCTTTCGCCTAATGTAAATATAGTAAGGTCGTGTAAGTCGGAATGGTCCAGTAGATAAGGTACCCGCTTCGTAAACACGAGGTAGTAGGTAAGTACCAATGTGATTTTTTAAGTCTATCTTGGAGATTTCTAACTGATGGTCAAGGAAAATACCGTGAGGAAACCTGGACTTAAAAGTCTGAAATTACCAATCCGCCTTGAGCAAGCGTGGTGATTAATGCTCATACCTTCTCTATATGAGAAGAGGCCTTTGCCCTGCAGTGGGACTGTAAACAAACTGGTATGAAATATTTTATGGAAAGTTACATTTTCGTCACCATGGTGCTGGATAAGTCTTTCATTAAAGCAGTGCCATGGGATTGACAGGTGATTCATACTAAAACTATACAATATATACTTAAATAAGTCTAACCCAAGCCGTGTCTCGCAGAGCTGTACGTATAAATCTAGATAACTATCACAGTTTAGTAACCCTGTAGTTTGATAGGCGCATATATCACGCGTATGCCTTGCAAGCTCGTCTCACGGGAACCAGCGTGCGCTGGGAACGCGCACAATACATATACGCAACTATGCGCGCATTGTTCTGTGCCCAAATTGTGCGAATGCATCGTTAACTGTTGCGATACATTTGTTACTGGGATGTCGGATGCTTTTACAAGACGATAAAATAAGCTCACTAAATATTACAGTCAAAAGTTTTAACATACCTAACTTTCCTATTGAAACTCAGATTTGAATTTCTCCACGCTGCTTAATGATAAATAAATGGCGCTAAAATTAATTCAGTAAAACCACTATCGAACTAATTTTTTGTTTTAGTTTAAAAAAAACAGTACGTAGGTACGCTCGATATATATTACTTAAAAAAAATTAAATTTCCTTTTCATCGTTTCAACAATGTAGGCAGGTTTTTTTTCTGTTTTTTCTTGCTTATAATTGTTCCAATTTGCCAAATAAAATTGTTGTAGTAAAGAGGTTTTCACATTTTTGTCTCTGTTCTTCGAAGTTTAGGTATTTTAGCTCGCTTATCTTCGATCACTGTTATTAAGGTTCAAAAGTGGACACTAGTGGATACTGGACACTATACTAAAAAGTCATCGTAGCAAACTGCTCGTGTTGCTCCACGATAGCGTCTTGCGATATTTAAAATACTCGAAATTATAAATGGTTTATTAACAATGCACCTAGTCTCTCGAAATATATGAATTTATGTCAAGTTTCGTCTAAATGTACACAAACAAAATGACGAGAATAATTCTAGCATATATCGTCTCGATATTGTTTAAGGACAGCTTTATGTTTTCCAATATAACATACCTATTGTGTTCGCAAAATACCTTTGTTTTCCCATGGTTGTTTATGTAAACTAAATCAACTAAAGTTAATATCAAGACAATACCTAACTCAATAAACCTAATAGAATTTCAAATGAGGTAATATATTAAAATACCTTTGTCATGTATTAAGCTGACGTGCAATCTATTTGGTAACATTCATTCAATGAGGTGTGAACTTAATTAATACAAATGCTAAAACAAAACTTCCTACATTTTATCTTTATAAAGTAATCTATTCAATCTTAAAAACGAGTTTATCTCACGCATTCATTGTTTATTAATAGTTGTTTTGTGTCTGTTGAGGAAGCCATGACACTTTCGAACACGACATGGCGGACCGTTTTTCCCGCCCATTTTCACTCAGTTACGTGAATAAATAATAGTAATGAGTTGGTTACAATCGATAGTTTCGTGCTTAATCTTCATGTTTTAACTAAAGCTACTATCGTATTTCCACATTGTTAGATAAAAAAGTCTATTTAACAATGTCACACATTATCAATATTTTTGCAAGAAGATAATTATATTACGGTAATGAGTAAGTCTGTCGAAATACGAGTAGCCCATTGGATAAGGCACCCACTTCGTAAACATGAGGTAGTGAAATTGAATCCGGGAAAGTATCAATGTAAGTTTTCAAATCTTAAGTACTTTCTAAGTTTATCTTGGACAATTCTGACTGACGGTGAAGTAAACCTTCGGTGAGGAAACTTGGACTTAAAAGTCTGAAGTTGTCAATTCGCCTTGAGCAAGCGTGGTGATTAATGCTCATGCCTTCTCTATATGAAAAGAGGCCTTCGTCCTGCAGTGGGACAGTAAACAGGTTGGCATTATTATTCTTATTGTCAATGAGTAATGGTGTTTAATTTAATAATTCGATTTTGCATTTAACTATGTGGTTTCTTAAAAAATAACTACAAACTAATATTATTGTTTCATAGCTCTTAACACAAATATGTCACGTGGTTATCAGTTGTCGTAAAACTACAGAGGCCCGAGACAAGTGTCAAAGATTTCTATTCTATTCATAAGAATAGATTAAAAAATGTATGGGATTGACATAGCTAACGCCAACACTTATGTCAATTTCTAATTTTTTTTATCTATTCTATGAATAGAATAGAAATCTTTGACACTTTTAAACGGCCTCAAATCAGTTTTAGAAAGAAAATAAGTCTTTTATATTTTAATCAAAAAGTTCAATGTGCACTCGAATATGAGAATAATTTATTACTTTTCTCATATTGATCTGCGATTATCTTGTTATTGAAGCACGTGAGTACCGTTTTATATTTTTGTACTAAGAATTCATCAGCTGTCAAATTAATGTCAGCCACCTGTCAGACGGGCAAGATGTTCGCAGTTTATCGTTTTGTTTTTATTTCTTAGTGGTAATATCCATACTGTTTAATAAGTGATAATGCTTGCAGTTAAAAAGTTATTTATTTACATTAGGTATTACATAAAGTAACGCTTTGTTGAAGGCCCTGGTCTTTTATAACGTAATATTTGCTGACAGATTATACAACTGGCGCTCTAGGTAGAGACTGTATCTGTGTATGATACGCTTCTACGCTGTGAGTGTTAAAGTACTCAATAATAATATACCGTGTCTTTACCTACTGCTCTGCTCCCGTCGCCAGTAGCGTGATATTACATAACTTTCCTCGAGACTGACTGACAGACTGGGCTATCATTCGCAAAAAGAATTATTCAAAACCAACTGGTAGTTTTAGAGATTAGCGCGTACAAACAAACAAACAGACTCTTCCGCTTTATGTATTAGTATAGATATACATTTTGGTTAACTCACGTGATTAAGGCTACAAGAGATTATAAATGTAGTTATGTAAAAAGGTGGCTATAATTTGTTTATGTTTTGTTTTAGTACCATGCTCCAAAGCTTTTATTAAACTTTGTGTCTTCACTAAATAGGAAGTTTAAGGTAAAGGCTTCTTGTAATAGAGGTTGTGGCGAAAAAATTGCTTTTATTTGTTCATAATGTTTTAATCGATGGAACACAAATAGATATTCGTTATTGTCGTTCAAATAAATATTTGTCTTGACTAGGAATCAAACCCACGCCACGTAAGAACGACCAGCTTTATCTTTAGACCACATGTGTAGTCCTGTAGGTATGTAGTATTCCTATATTAAATTCAACGCCAGCGTAATTTGTCTTTAATGCATTGAAGATAATAATAATAATATCTCAACAACTACACACAACAGCATCTAGACCCAAAGTAAGAATATATTATACAGCTTGTGTTATGGTTTGTAGATACGGATATACATACTTAAATACTCTTTTTTGTAAATACATACATATTATACATAGAAAAACCCAGACCAATGCAATAAGACATGTTTATGCGCACAAATATTTGCACTGAGTGGGAGTCGATCTCGCGACCTCTGCGTGGCAGTCCATACACAGTACCACCGAATCACAGAGGTCGTCAAAGATTCTGACATATAATAATACAAATCAAAAGTAAAAGGTGTCGTACTGTAATCCATTGAAAAGTTATTAAGCATATTACTTAACGTTTTATGTACGAAGTTGGTAATGTACATCGTTTGTGGGATATGTTGGAGTACCTATTATGTAAGTGTGACCTGCGGTTTAATGTCGTCGCCGACCCGTAATACTTCTTTGTTTGGTTCTGTTATTACTTTTGTAAGGAAATGATTTTTGTTGTATTAAACATGTATTTCACACGTACTCGTATGTTAGGCTATGTCTTGGAATACAGCGATTATATTAATTTGTATGTTTTAGTAATGAGACTAAGTTGTTTCAATGCTTGCTTTGAACGCCTTCATCTATATTGTTATAAAACGAAAGAGTTTGAACGCGTTAATATCTAGAACTACCAGTCATATTTGAATAATTCTTTTTGTGTCTGATAAGCCAGTTTCTGAGGAAAGTTATATGGCTATGTAACATCACGCTACTGGTGACGGAAGCAGAGCAGCAAGCAAAGACGCTGAAAAACTGCGCTGCAGAAGCTAGTACACACACAAAACTGTTTGAATGCTTAATTAAATGACGGATTCAAAGATAGCTAGGTATAGCATAATTATAGAATATTAGGTAAGTACCTCTTAAATTTGAAAATAGTATTATTGTTATTTAACATAAATGAGACATCGTGAATGAAAGAAAGTAAATCTGTTGTGTAAATGAACGTTTCTTGTTATCTGCAATCCTACCAAGAACATAAATGTAAAAATGGCAGCCAAGTTCAATATTATGACACTTTTGTGGTTATAGACTTCACGGACAAAAGACTTGATATCTAAATAATTTCCAAGTTCTGTAGACAATCCTGAAATTTATTTACAAGAACGTAAAACATTCTTCAGTAAATTTAAAACACAATTTCTTGATATGCTACAACAATTTGTAGCAGAAAATAACAAGAAGTAATAATTCGCGCCGTACTAAGTTCCATTGAAAGCGAGAGAAACCTGGTATCATTAGTGGTATGAATGGGGCGTTAGGTTTTGTTCACTACAATGAGATGAGAAACGTTGTAGGGGAGACGGATGACGTAATAATAGATGGGTTTGTGGCACGAGTAGTGAATGGGGTTAGTGGGAAAGTTGCGATTATTTCTTTATGAATATATTATACAAATATTGTTACATGTAGAAATTTATAAGATTTTCCTTTGTAACAAATGCCTGTCGTTGATTTAGGGAGATCTGTCGTGCAGGTTATGTTTAACCCAACATTAAACGTTTTATACTGTCTTTATTACGGAAATACTTTTTCTTTTTTATATTAGCCTACCAAAGTGACTCCACTCTGCGTGATGGTAAGCAGTCAGTGGAATCCAAAAGTAGTGGACACCATTCCAAAAGTCAGACTGATATGGTGGCCTCCAGTATGGCGGCTTAGTGAGATGCTTTTTCACGCCCTGCTTTATAGACCCAGGATCATAATTAGATGGGAACACATGTCCTGGTAAAGAGTTCCAGGCTTTAATTCAACGACAAAAGTATGAAGTGCTGAACCGTTTGATTCGAGACCGTATAGATTCCACTGTGAAAGGCTGGGATTTCTTACTAGTCTTACTCAAATTTAATAATCCCTAAGTTCTAAGTGAGAACTAGCTATATTTAATTACATAAAAGTGTCCTATACAATATAACTATTAACTATCTTGATCAAAGCCCGACTACTCGGTGTTAATTTCCTTTAGAAACATGATCACTAGACAAATACATACTTACACGTTTCCAATGAGCTTTAGAGCACGTGATGAGGGAAAATGTGACGTAATGTAAAGATAAGGATAACCATCGTTGTAATCTGTTACCACATCTGTGGTCACGAATTTAGCTACATTCGGATCATTTGATTTAATCTAATTGACATCGTGGACGAAGATCAACCTTATATTGACATACTAGTTTTGTATATTATTTTGTGCACTTTGGGAAGTGGAAGTTGGGTTTAGCGATAAGCGAAGAGAGTTTGAAAGAACTATCTATATATTATGAGAGCAAAATTACTTACAGAATCAAATTCGAAGTATTTATGAATTAAACAGTGAAGTGACGGAACTGCAACCTCTTGCTCAGTAATAAAGTTACATTACTAAGACAGTCAAATAATTCAAGAGTCCAAGATATACTTCGTATACTTCTCGAGGACAGATATAATTCTAGCAAAAATATTTTCGCTATTGACGCCGGTAGCTGAGGCTATTCCGGTATTAGCCTCAGCTACCGGCGTCGTCGCCATCTAGCCACGGGGAATAGTGCGCCCCATTTTAAGACAAAGATATCAAGGCTTTATAACAAAACAGAGTACAATGCCAAAAAAGCATGAGCATTCTTGCGAATTTTAAAGTTAAGTTGACGTTTTTATTCTATTCCTGTCCGCTGCAGTATAAAATGAGCTTTAGCTATCGCAATATAAAACTTATATTCTATTACAGCGGTTATAGCGATCAAATGTCGTATCTTTAATTACTATCAAAGTAAAAACCAGTCAGATCCGACATTATCTTGGAGCACATCTAACTATGATGATCGGAAGAGCGTTGCATAACTCTACATCTCCGATCATTTCCCATTTAAACTCGGTGAACAATGTAGTATGTTCGCACGGCATCCCGCCTAGCTTGCACACCGGAACTTTTGTTACTTGTCTATTGATTAATTGTAGATCCGCTGATTAGTCTTTATTAATGATAGAAACACTGATTATAAGAACCATTTATTATAGTTTTAAACTGTACGTATTGCTTTTTCTAAAGTTATTTGCAAAATAATCACTGTTGGATGAAATAAGAATGTTATAGGTACACCTCAGCCTACAGGTTTGGGACAAAAAGGATGTGATGCTATGTTAATGTCTAATTTAGGCATTCAAGTGATATTCTTTTTAAGTGCGACTGTTTTCTTCAGAGTAAAAACAAACCATTATGCTTTCTAGTAAACAGAAAAATGGGTTTGATTTGTAAGTATTTTATTGCCGATTCACTAGAAAACAAGGCTTTTAAATTTTAATGACTAAAAGCTGTTGTTGTTCAGGACGATGCAACTTTCGAGAAAATCGACGTATATACAGAAGCCACCGAATATATTACACAATCAATATTGACCACCAAATTTCGCACATACTACTGACCTAAAACGTCGATACTGTATTGTCAATACTCGGTGGATCGTCAAGTTAGTACCTGACACCGAGTATTACAACACATATGGCACGTACATAGCACGAGTGTACAGTTATATAAGTTATATAACAATATAGCGCTAATCCAAACGATTATGTTGGACACAAACAAAAGATGTCGTTAACAGGTCATTTATATTAGGGTTGATAGTTATGACGTAATTTATAATAGAAGCTTAAAAAGTAAAAGAATTCTCTCTAGGCGACCTTAAATGTAGGGGTTTTTTGGTGAAATTTCTGTTATGTTAAAAACACTTTTCAAAGAAGTAGCCGGCTTTTAAACTTTGAGCAAATAACTTTTTTAAAGTTAATATCTATGCCATGATAAAAAATTTAAAGGCTCATTATATATCCAAATTTGTGGTTAAACCTAAATGTCATCTTCATCTTTAGCCAAAAGCTGTCCACTGTTTAAAATAGTCCACCCCTAATCCATCGATAGTCCGCTACCTTTACTTATTATTTAACCTAGGCGTAATCTAACAATTAATGCTATTAACCTACTGGTAGCCTGGCAACCCTAGTTTCTCTAGTGACGTAACGCGCGGAAGAGCTGTGTCCTTGACCTTATTGGCGCTTTCTACGGCGCGTGCGCTGCGCTGGATGCACGTCACGAACGTCGCCACCCAGCAGCGGCGGAAATAGCCGAACGACAGTATTGTGCACATCAACACATCATTATGTATTAATTTACGCTTCTCAGCTGATGTACTCATTTTTTTATATGTTAATTAAGCTGCAAGCGGCTCGGTTTCATTGTGAATGAGTGGATAACATTTGGATATTTTTTCGATATTTAGCACCTGTAATACTTTTTATACTAGGCTATTAAAATGCATTTTTTTTCAGGAAAGAAGACACTTAACCGACACAATTACGCGATCTTATGAAATAAATATTTGTACTATTATATATATAATATTGCTTTCATCCCCGGTATAGTATTATTAATGTTGATTTTATTTATTTTAATTTTGTCTAAAGTACCTATGTTAAGTATATTTAGAATATTCAAATTTTAAATTAATATTTTAGATGTGTCATTTCAATGTCAGCAGAAAACTTTTATGCGAATGACACGTAGGAATGTCAGACACCTCATAATATTGCATACTAGGTTACGCGATAATTTTTGTAGTAATTATAATTCTCTTTATACACGTATTATCTAGATGGAGGATATAATGAAAAGGCAACTAACTTCAAATTCCATTGTACATTAATACACGCCATCCATTTGTATATTCTCGCGCTTTCACATTGAAGCTCAAAAAGTTGTTAAAGTAATACGAGGCTCAAAAAATGTTGTATGTTAAAGTACTACGAGGAATTCTCTGCTTAATTAACTCATACGTAATTTAATTAGGTATTATTGCGCAGAGTTTAAAAATGCACAAATAAGCGTAAAAAATCTGTGTCAGTGTCCGTAGTTCAACCGAGTGAACCACGGGTGGCGAATCAATATAAGGTCCAAAAATATATTAATCTATTATTTATTATACAGAGTGTATACGACGGTTTGACATTAAATGAAAAGGCAGGTGTTACTAGCCCATATAATGATTTCTAATTAATCACAAAAGTAATTTGACGAAAAACAAAAATTTGAAATTTTCTAACAAAATAAATAATATTTTAATAGTAAAGAAGTAATACACCATTTTATTATGACAAGTTCACTGAACTGTAATGAACGGCAACGTTTATCCTTCGACGTGGACTATGACTTAAGTCAGTGACCGTTTGACGTACTTACATAGTGTTAATTTAGAATTAAAGAAATTAAAAAATTTGTCCTGTGTCTAAACTATTGAAGATATTTAGTAGATTTTTTTTTGTCTCGCTTTATAATGTCACATACTATACGTAATTGCATTTAATGTCATACCGTCGTATACACTCTGTATAATTAACTAGTTATGTCAAGTAAAACATACTTAGAATATTTTTTTAATAATAAATATATTAGTACTAGCTGTTGCCCGCGAATGAGAGACCAATCGAAATGACCTTTTTTAATTTAGTCAATAAAATTTGTTCATTTATATTTTTTATTCAATTTTCCAATGTTCTTAATAGTTTTTCTGCTATTCTATACGGAGACAAATCCAACAAAAAAAAACCATTGAAATAGGTCCATCCGTTCTCGAGTTATAAGTGTTCGAACAAACCTGACTTTGTTTTATATATTAAGATATTGTGGATTTGTTAAATGACCTAAATAGTACATTATTTTATTTAGTTTTGATATTTATAACGAATCGCAACTCATTTTAAAAAAAGTGCTTGATTCCTGTTATTTCTTTTCATGGCTTGACTTAGAATAATGGACTGTAGACAAATTTGCTCACACCTTGTGTACATTCATAATGATCGTATAAATTATAAATAAGTTTGATATTGACATTGCCATCATTTGGAGTCTGATCTTGACCTTGTTCATCGAAGTGCATTATTAAAAAAAAAACATCATGTAAGTTAAAAATATCTACACGGTCCATTAGTTCTACGTGTGTGACTATTATGCAGTCTTAGGGTAGTATTTATAAACGAAGCTCAGGTATTGAGTACGCGTACTTAATACCGTCTCTTTCTAACTACGGTTTTGGGCCCCTAGTTAGATAGAGACAGGGGTATGATTCAAGTGCGCGTACTCAACTCAATACCTGAGATACGTTTATAAATATGAGCCTTAGTCTACGCTGAGAGAAATGCCAGTTAGCGCACAAAAGTGAACAAAATGAACATAGTGATACAAAGATAAATGGCTCGCGACAGTGCGGCTTGTGTCACAGACTATGTGATGCAATGCGGCCCGCAGTTGACTAGGGCTGTCCGGAAATAGGTGATAATACTTTTTTATTATCAATTTTATTAAATAGGTATTATAAATTCTTAATAATTTATTTTTAGAGTACTTAAGATAGTGCTCTAAATTATTGTGACAATATCAAAGGAATGTTTAGTTAACACTTCTTTTTTTAAACGCGCACGTGTACGTCAGGACTCCTTGTGTCCTATTTACAAATACACAATTAACGAACCCAAGCCGCATCCACAATATGCAATAGTGCACAAACACAAAAGGCATTATGACTGCCTCTGTGGTTCGGTGGTACTGTGTATGGACTGCCACGCAGAGTTCGCGGGTTCGATTCCCGCTCGGTGCAAATATTTGTGTGCATGAACATGTCTATTTGCATTGGTCTGGGTGTTTCTATGTATAATATGTATGTATTTACAGAAAAATAAGTAATTAAGTATGTATATCCGCATTCTAGAACCCATAACACAAGCATATAATATGCTTACTTTGGATCTAGATGGCGTTGTGTGTAGTTGTTGAAATATTATATTATATTAATAACTACATAATACTCGTGGAATACAGAGAAATCAGTCTGATGAAATTTTTCACGTTTAGCCTTTTTCAATATAATTTATATATTACCGTTCAACCCTGTTGGTCGTCGCAAAGCGATGCGGTCTGTGCAAATGATGCTGACGCAACGTTTTCTGATGACACTGTGTAACAACGTCCTTACTTACTTCCATGGCTTTACCGAAACTCTAGGCTTTTCTATGTTATAATATGCGTGTATTATACCTATAAATCTTGCGGAAGAAACGTTCTAAATGATAGTGAAACCCGTATCAAAATACGTTGCGCTTGCGTGCTGAAAAAGTCAGAGGGAAAACAAAAATAATAACAAAGTCTTCTGGAATTACCAGTAGGATTTGAAAATTTAAAAAACAAAAAAAATAACAAAGTCTTTACTTTGTACCTACTATTTGAAGACCTCTTAGTTTTAAGTCTGTAAGTTTATCCAGGAATATGAAATAAAAAACATAGGTACTCATACCTACATACCTACATACACTCGAAAAACATTACCCTCTTTGACTACAGTAGTCAAACATAGACACAAGAGGGTAATGTCTATTTCTTTAGCACACTCCAGCACGAGAAAAAAAAGAGTTTCTTTCTTTTCACATTGCATTCGAGCTTTTTGTATTTTTTAATAATCAGTATATATTATTGCTTATTCCTGGATAAACTTACAGACTTAAACTAAGAGGTCTTCAAATAGTAGGTACAAAGTAAAGACTTTGTTATTTTTTTTGTTTTTTAAATTTTCAAATCCTACTGGTAATTCCAGAGATTAGTGCGTTTAAACAAACAAACTAACAAACTCTTCCACTTTACATAATATATTATTATTATTTAAAAGGTATCCGTATCCCAAGGTTCCTACTGAAGCAATTTGCATCCTGAATCTGCCTTCACCAGGTCCTCTGTCAATCTTGTTAGCTGTCCTATCTGACGAATTTCAGTCTTTGGTCTCTATAGGTATAACAATATTTGACCTCACCCAATGTCTAGGATAAGTCTGCCCAGTTATGAAACCCTCAACGTCGTCCCTAACATTACCACTAGGTCGCCGCATTGAGGATGGGACATATATATTAGCAGCATTATTTATTTACAAACATAAAACTGAAAGTGCATGAGTCAGACCCGCATAGTGCATTGTTGATAATCGTTGCGTCACGGCAGTTAGCCAGATTTAGGTTGCTTTGGTAATTACAAACGTTTCCGGGAATATATTAAATACTTATGAAAGTGTATGTACAACGATTAGTGTTATATATATTGTAATCCTAAAGTAATAATACCTATCCTCTTATAAAAGAACTTTCCGCGGCGCGGTTTCACCCCTTTGCTTACTGCTCAGCTCCCGTCGGCAGTAGCGTGTTGTTACATAGCCTATAACCTTTCTCGAGAACTCTAGCAAAATAATTTTCAAATCTAACTGGTAGTTCCAGAGATCAGCGCGTTCAAACAAACAAACAAACAAACAAACAAACTCTTTTGCTTTATAATAGTATAAATTAAACAAATTCTTAAAATCTCTTATTATTACATTTGACTACAAATATTATGACGCCACTCTGCCTGATGGTAGGCAGTCAGTGAGGTAAGGATTAGGGGACACTATCTCAATAGTTATTTTGACAAATGGTTATGTGATGGCTTCCTCTGTGGTGGTCTTTTGGAATGATATTTATGCTCCTTAAAATTAATACGCTGATAAAGAGTTCCAGGTTTTAATTGAGCGACAGAAGTATAAAGCACAGAACCGTTTGTATATTTCCTTCAAATAGATGTTACTTAGTACACAATATAAAAAAATGCCAAAATCTATCATCATCGCCATCGTTATGTATGTGTATAGTCAACACAGTAGTAGCACACTTCCCGCATTTGTCGCCAGTTCTCGTTAATCGACTCTAGTAGCAGGTTGACACACTATTGTTTTTGGTGCCATCGTTGCAGACTGACATACGGTAATTAAGAGTGCATGTACCTTTATATAAGAACTACAAGTAAGTCGACCTCATATTTGCTTTAAAACTTTAAAATATTCCATCAAAATTAAAATATAATTAGTTTTAATATGACAGTGGCAACTGTCACTACTGAAGTAACATGCAAGCAAAAATAGGCATTATTGTTTTGTGATATGCAAACGAAATTTACTCTTAGGGTGGTAAAGCAATTTTATGGTCGACTTTAATATGTCATCCAAGTATCTGTGAATTTAAGTGGATGACATGCAGATTTTATTCAAATGACATTTGCGACATTGTTGTTTTCTCATGGGAACCTCAGCTACGACAAAGTAGAGCAAAACTCTGTATTTTAGCTACTACATATTTATGTAGTACTCTATAGTATGATAAGTTAAATAATTGTGTTATTTACAAATATTTGTTTTAAACGTGTATTTGTGTAAGTTTAATTGTAAATTAGTTAGGACCGTCACACATCTTGTGTCGTGTCCTGGATGTATCTTCAAAGATCGATGTCACAACAAAATAAAATCATATAATCATATATCTAGTACCTAAGTTGTAGTTAAAATACAATTGATATGTAATCCACGTATTAGATTCTCAACTAAGAGATATTTTTTCTGTAAAAACCGCATAACCAATACAGAAGGCGTAGTGCGAATTTGTTTAACGTTAACGCGATCGACACGTTTATGATGTTCGGTGCTCCGATTGGCCTGCTCAAACAATTAACCAGTCAGAGAGCCGAACATTTTGATCGTATTAACGTAAAATCAACTCGCACTCGGCACCTAGTTGTATGAAACGAATGTACTAAAAGTAAAGTTACTATCTATTATAGCAGAGTCTGTGCATCGTTTCTCAGTCTATTACGAAACTGTTTCACACGCAGGCACTTAATGACTTTATGTGAATGAACTTTGTAACTAGTCTAGTGCAGCTCTATTTATAAGCTGCCTTTATTTAGTTGATATGTAAATGGTAAGCTTTAAAATGCGATGATATAAGCGATATTATTCTTAGCGATAGAAAATTAGGCATATAAGATCTAACTCAGATCTTCTACAGTTATCGCAATCACAAAAAACAGAACGAATGATTATTCTATTATTTTTGCTGTTCAAAAATTTGCTGTTAAAAAAATAAATTCTGGTTAAAGAATATATTTATAAGACAAAACTAAGTTAAAATAATGTTTAAAAGAAAGTAATTTTGAAAGTTAATAAGTTATTTTTTTAAATCTGTTGAAAAAAGTTTTAGAGGTGGCTTTTAAAATATGGATGGACATACTGAATTAGCATTACCTACACTAAGATATTTGGTAATGAACTTAAGCATATTCAAACGAGTACTATTTACAGTATATATGCAAATGATTGCGCCACTCTATGTACACGTAACACATTGTATGTTGCAAAAATAACGTTAATAGTTATAATATGCATCACATTTCATTAATTAACATTTTGATAACTTTACTAAATAATTAGGAAATGAGGAAATAGTAATTTTTCTATTATATAGATATACCTACATATTTTATTTCATAATTTGCTTTAGTATATCAGTGCGGTATTTTATGTGCGATGCGTTATATATTTTTTTAACGTAAATTCTAATATAAATGTAATTTGTATTTAAGTGTTTTTATTAAGACTATTACTTAATAAATTGATAATTCATTGTTTCTTCTTATTATTATTGGATCTTATTATTCTTCATTTGTTTTAGGTAACTTCATGTCTCTTTATTATTGATATTTTTACATTGTAGATTATTGTTTTTACAATATTATAGGTAGTAAAGTAACTTACCAGCAGCTTGAAGTGGACCATCTTGGGGGACAACGCTCCGATTCTGTAACAATAAATTGATTAGTTTTACCCATCTCTTCTTACAGTATAACTATAAATTTACTAGAGTTCCGCCCCAGTTTTTAAGAAAGAAGAAGAAAGAAAGGAAAAACATTTATTCAAGACAGGCACAAGGTTTACAAATTGACATAAAAATTAGCATAATGTAGGTATTTTAGTGTGCCAGCCTGAAAGGGTGCCATCTCAACTTTATGCTGTGCTCCTGAGAGGTCCGCAGCGTTGATATTCTGATGGCACCCAAAAGGGTAACGTCACATATGTAAAAATAGTTTATTAAATAAATAAATAAAAACAATAAATATGTATGAAAACAAACAATAACAATAAATACAAACAAGTTACAGAGTGACAATAACTTTATGATAACATACAGCCAGAAAAGAGAAACAGTTTTAGTCTAAGAAGGTGCTAACAAGTAGGAGAATAAATTGTTTGGTATAATAAATTATTTTTGTCTGTGGTGTAATATGTGATTTTGCATGAATATGTAATATGTATGTAATACTGTGATAGTATTTCTTCCGAAAAAAATGCTCTAACGACTGTGAACAGCATACGAAAATCCGTTGTCTGGTTTAAAAGATGTTATTCGTAGCAGAGAAACAGACAGAGTATAAAGCTTTTTAACAAAAACACTTAAGTGCAGAAAAATTTAAAAGCAAAAAATATTAAACCTTTATTTTATTAGCCTGTTATTTAATCCTACTTTAACTAGTAATCAACAACCTATCTTTATGGTTGGATCCAATTTTATTTTGGACCAACTTCGGAGTGTACCCTTTTCATTAAAAAAAAGAATTCTCAAAATCGGACTGCTCTGCAAAAAGTTATGCGTGGTCATACATAAAAAAAATATACGCGTCGACTTGAGAACCTTCTTCGGTATTTTTTTGCCGGTTACAGCGATTTTGCTATACTATTTATTTATTTCTTGTCTTCTTATAGATAAACAACATATTATATTCGTAAAACTGCATTTTAACAATACATTTACGAGTATCGCAGCTCGTCGTAAATAGGCTGCTTCGTGTAAAAAAAGCAAACGAAATTGCATTTATTTATGTAAATAATATTAGCAAACGTACTGGCTTATATTTATTTATGTAAATATATGTAAAATAATAGATCATATGTAAGTATTATGTTTCCCAATTAAATCATATTACACAAAATAATACATTTAAAAGTCATAAAAATAAATGAAGTGTGATATTAATTACTTACTAAATAAGGTAATCGTTACAATATAATATCTACTCAGAAGTAAGTCTAATCAAAATAACAACTGATAGGTATTAAAGTAATTAAAAATGTATGTAAAGGCTTCTGATTCTTTTGTCGAGACCTAGGTGCCTTCGCCTCGGTATCAGTCAGGATTCAGGGGCCTACTTTTCTTCGGTAACCGCTTACCGTAAAAAGAATCTGTTTATGTTGACATTGTTGATAGAAATATAAAAAAGCTATATTTTAAGTGACGTAAGCCTCTGTACCACCAGAGGAAACGACATGCGACATTACGATATTCTCTACAGCCGAATTTTTAATTGACTACAAACAAAATTACAAAATTAATCATGAGCTTTTACAGATAGGTAATAATATTATAACTTAGAGACTTATTGTACGTTGGTGCTAAATTATTATTATAATGTTTAACTAAAGGTTTAGTATAAATTTTATAACATTACATTGTATCACGCTTTTTCGTAGAAAACAGAAGATGGTGCAAAGAAAGATGTGTAACACCCCCGTTGGGTCTTACGTGATAGGAAGGCCTAGACTCCAGGCTAATACTATGAATTTCTTAATAAAAACATAACATCACTTCAACAGATCCGGCGTTCGAACCTGAGACCAATGCCAATCACCGAGGCATTGAATATTTTTATTTTATTTATACCAAAATTAACTATTAACCAGAACAATGCGTTTGCAATCTATTCACTCGCGTCTACATACAGCGCGCGGGTATTGCGAATATATTCACGTAATTTACTTCTGAAGGTTTAGTTTTATTCATACTTATTCACATATATTTTCATAAATATTATAACACAGTGCTGTAAGTAATATTTCTTACTATAAGTTTTTGTAGAGTTTGTATTATTATTAAAATGATAAGTTGGTAAAATAAATTATTTTCTTGTCATTTGTGGTTGACGCTAAACATTACTTACTACTCGAAGATCACGAGTTTTTGTTTGCGAGTTAATTACATAATACTATATTAAATTTTATTAATAAAAAATATTCGAAACTAAATAAAATATGTAATAAATTTTAATATTTTTGAATGCCGCATGCCGCCACAAAAAAATCTAATGACAATTTGACTAAATATTATTTTTATTAATATTTTTACTAAGAGTAAACTCGTATAGTACCAATAGATTAAAATATTAAAAATAGATCTAAAATAAGTAACACTTAATTAAAGTTTTTAGTAAATTATTTTTACTCATATACTATTTTCAATCGAATTCGACTTTAAAAAACACTCACCAATTAAACGACAGAATCCAAACACAAAAGATCGAACTTCAAATAAAGAACTTCACAAACTGCGTCAAATTTCGGAGCGCTCCGACACGTGATGTGTTCACGCGTAGCCCTGTGGTGTTGAGGCTGCGTACGCGCATCTCGGCTATATACCTCGCCCCCCTCCGTCCCCCTCCCCGGTCACCCTGGGAGGCAGGTCGAGGATATGTAGCACTAAATATGCTCCAATAATTGGTGTAATGATGGTCGGTTTATGGGGTGCTATCATTGAGAAGTCACGTGGTCCAAAAGGGAAAGGGAACATCTTAGTGTTCCAAGGTTTGCTATGAGAGAGGAAATATTATAAGTGCTATGTAGTTCTAATAGTGAATTGCACGCACGATTGTTTGTATTAAATATGATATTTCATTGGTAAATATTTTAATAGGTATAGAAATCTACAATATGATAAAAATACTATAACTTGTTGTTAGGACCTCACATTTTTACCTTTTTTATCTTTTCCAAAGCTTTGAGCATCATCGCACAGTATTGATCGATGGATGACTGATTTTTTTTCTCAATTAGTTTTAATTAAATTAATAAACAAATAATTAAATTAATAAAACAAATAATGGAATCAATAATTAAATTAATTAATAAATATTTAAATTCATTTATAAATAATTGATTATTTTATTTTTATTTTAGGTAGTGGGTTCGAATCCGTGCAAGTATCAATGTGATTTTCCAAATCATTATGTATCTACTTTCTAAGTTTATCTTGGATATTTTTAACTGACGGTGAAGGAAAACATCTTAAGGAAACCTGGACTTAAAAGTCTGAAATTGCCAATCCGCCTTGAGCAAGCGTGACGATTAAATTTTTTATGTATGTATGTGTGTGTGTTTGTTACCACACAGCGCCTAAACGGCTAAACCGATTTAGATGAAAATTGGTATGTTTCCACGCGGGTGAAGCCGCAGGGCGCAGCCAGTTTTAGATAAACGTTTCTTACATTATAAAATACTAAGTACCTATGTTTTTTGGATAACTTGCTTTTATCTGGTAACTTCAGTATTTCGGTTATTTGAAAAGTGTGAAAATGGCGTAATTATGTAGACGAACGCATCATTACGCTTTTTATTTGCGTTGTGGTTTCCAACGTGACCTCATGACCATAGCTAATGTTGCGAATAACCGTTGAAATTAAATAAGATTTACTTGCTCGAATATTATGTTGGTATATATGGTACAGTATTTTACGTCGTTATACAAGCTGCTGTCTACCCTAAACTTAAATTCAAGATGTTGTGGCCAATCAACACCACAGGGACTTTAGATTAAACTAATATTATAAAGAGAAATTTTTTTTTTATGTATGTTTTTCTTTAAAAGCCAATTCCTGCACTAGGGAACAAGCCCTGTGTCGCGGGGAACTTTAAAAATATACATTTGGACACAAAGTACACCCAGACTCTAAACAAGTATTTATGGATCACACTAAGTTTTGTCCCATGTGGGGATCGAAGTCGCTTGCACTCTCACTGCACCACGGAGGCAGTCAAGTTTCAGTTCAGGCATTTGTTTGTTTGCAAGGATTTAACTAAAAATGTACGTTCCCGATTTGAAAAATTCTTTCACCATCAGTAATTAATAAATGAAGTGGATAACATAGGCTGTACGTATTTTTTCGTTTATTTTCAGAATTTCAATATTATAAGCGCCTTTCCAAAAAATGAATGACGGAATACGACATAATTGCAATGATTTTTCCGTAGGAGTTTGATAAGAGACCGAATGAAATTTCGATACCGAAGCGAAGCGAGGGCGGATGTTTAGTATTATAAATTTACCTATCTTATCTAGCATCATTCAGATTTACAAAGCTTAAGCTTAAAATATTGAAATTTTTAAAATGATAAAAAGAAAATTTTGATACTAGCTTTCCGGTGCGCGGTTCACCCGCGCGTAAATTATGGTTTGTTGTATCCCTCGGGAACCTGACCGATTTTCGGGATAAAAAGTAGCCTATGTCCGTCTCCAGCACCGAATCTATCTACATATAAATTTTCATCGAAATCGGTTCAGCCGTTTAGGCGCTGAATGGTAACAAACACACACATACAAACTTTGGCATTTATAATAATACGAGTAATAGGATATAGCCTATGTTACCCGTCCTATTCGTAGCTTTCTAAATGTGAAAGAATTTTTTAAATCGGTTACTTAGATGTTGAGTTAAATCGGAACAAACAACAGCAAAAAAAAACAAATCTTTTCTTTTTATAATATTAGTTTACATTTAGATAAGAAAGGTATGAGTTATAATAAGTGAATCTGAGCCAAAGTACTTTTACTTTTGAGACTTTTTTGCAAATAAACTTGAAAGTAATATATTGTAGACTTTATAAAAGTACTTGATCGGTTTTGGATGTGCTATGTCCGACTGCTCTCACAACGCTTCAAATAGAGCCGGATGGAGACGCATAGCAAGGAGCGCCATTCGTGTAGACCCACTCATAACCACAACCACTCCGTCAAGATCGGTTTTGGACCCCTTAATTTTATGCATGCATATAAAATTCTCGTGTCACGGTGTACGTTATTGAACTCCTCCGAAACGGCTCGACCGATTTTCGTGAAATTTTGTATGCATATCGGCTAGGGTTTAGAATCGGACAACATCTATTTTTCATCCCCCTAAATGTTAAGGGTGGTCTGAAAAGGGATGAAAACGATTGTATGAAACTTCTTCATAGTTTTGAAATTTTGTTTTGGAATACTTCTATTTTTTTATTAATTGGGGTGGATTTAGAGGGACGGAATTAGGAATGAAATATTATTTTGAAGTTAGCTACTTGAAAATTGAAAAGAGGGGGAAGGGAGGGTGGTGAAGGAGAAGTGAGGGGTAGGGAAGAAGAAGGAGGGGAAGTGCGGAGGAAGTGAAGGGGAAGTGAGGGTAAAGCGAGGGGGAAGTGAGGGGAAAATGAGAGAAAGATGAGAAGGAAGTGAGTGGGAAGTATGGGGCAAGGTAGGGGAAGGGAGATGTAAGTGAGGGGGAAGCAAGGGGGAAATGAGGGAGAAGCCAGGGAAAGGTAGAGTGAAATGACGGAGAAAGGAGAGGGGAGGTAGGGGGAGGGGGAGGGTGGGAAGAAGCGGAATGAGAGGAGTGGGGAAGAAGGGAGAGGAGAATAGGGGAAAGTAATGAAAAGTTTACGGGGGATATCTGTAGGTAGGTGAAAGAGGGTTTGTAGAATGGGAGATTAGAAATATCTATTTATATAAAAATAAAACCCTATTTCCCTTGGTCACGGCATCACGCGTGAACAACTGGACCGATTCCGTTAATTCTTTTTTGTTGTGTTTGTTATTGTCAAGAGAAGGTTCTGCGAAAAATTAGATAATAATTAAGACAGGACAACGTCTGTCGGGTCCACTAGTATGTATGACCTATGTATATATATATATATATACATAGGTCATCACGAGACACATCAAGGACATAGCTCGGGCTCACACTTTCTTAAGAAGAGTAAGTATTATGGGATTTTTATGTCTTATTTTGATTGTAGTTGGCTACTTTGCTCTGGGTGTTTCTATGCATAATATGTATGTATTTACAAAAAAGTATTTAAGTATATATATCTGCATTCTAGAACCCAACATAAGCTATAATGTGTGCTTATTTTGGGTATAGATGGCGTTGTGTGTAATTGTTGTTGTTGTGATACTTAATTTTTTTCAATATAACATGTTTATAAAGTAATCGACAGTAAAATACTTTTAAAAATTGAAAATATATTCTGTGGTTATTAAGAATTGTCGCTAGCGTTTCTACAATATCTACTTAACTTTTTAATATACAATTAGAATTTAAGTAAGTATAAATACATTTTATTATTTTTGCATTAGAACACAAAGCAACACGAAGAAAAATAAATGCATTTGTGTGCATGGTTATAACTGAAAACAATGATAATCCCACATACTTAGCTCCAATTTTAAACGACCCCTAAATCTGACATAATACACAATGATAATAAAAAATGAGAACAAAGTAAAAAAAAAAAAAAAATAAAATAAATTTAAATAATTATTTTATTTTAATGTCGCAATGTCTTTTGTTAGATGACGCAATACGCGGGTGAAATTCTTCGCCGAGGAAACTATTCACTATTGTTTGAAATTTACTAAAGTAGTGCTAATTAGCATACTGATTGGCCTACTGGTAGACTAGCAACTGTCTCTGAGTATACCTACTAAACTAAAAATTATTAGTTATTCCGGTCTGGTCCCCTGATTCTGATGCCCTGGGGAAACGCTTTATTTTTATTTTATATTCTGAAAATGAAAATATATTTATTCATATAGGTTTATTAAATTAACACTTATGAACGTCAAAGTTTACAAAATGTCAGGAAATTAACCTACAGCCAGCTCGCTGACGAAGTAGAGCCATGAGAATTCTATTTCTATTATAGGTATATATCATTATTTGTATACAGATTGGTCAAGTAAAGTTGAAGGGGAAATGGTGGATAAGGAGGTAGAATGGGATGATGCATGTTGATGATGTATTTGCTTTAGTCACTAGAAAAGTTTCCAATGACTGAAGAAAATAAATCATTATAATAAACTGCCTCTGTGGTTCGCTGGTACTGTGTACTGCCACGCAGAGGTCGCAGGTTTGATACCCGCTCATAATGTTTGTGTGCATGAACATGTCTATATGCATTGGTCTGGGTGTTTCTATGTATAATAAGCATGTGTAAACAAAAAAAAAAGTATTTAAGTATGTATTTCCACATTCAAGAACCCATAACATAAGATATGAAATATGCTTTCTTTGGGTCTAGTAGGTAGGTTTTGCAGAAATAATATTAAGAAGTCTTTACCGACCCTGAAGGGAGAACTAAATAAAAACCAAAAAATAAGAATATGAGCGAATAGTAAATTGGGACAATAGTGCTCTTGCTCTTACCGAGGATCTTCTACGCTTAAAATACCGTGCTTATCAAGTGGGATCATTTGTGATATTTTATTTTTGTGTCCCAGGTTTCTCAAGATGTTTTTCTTTTCATGTCATATGTAATGATATTTAAAAGAACATGGATATTAACAAGTATCTTACCATCAACCACGTACATGAGTGGCTGGTAATGTAACCCTTAGGTCATCGCGACATCTGAACTTATAAAATCTTTCGCCAGTTTAAATTTCCATAATATATCCTTTCTACTATTCTTCACAAAATTTCATCCGTCCAGAACGCCTTAGCTATCGCCAACATTGTCGTTAGCCTATGTCAATCCCATATATTTTTTAATCTATTCTATGAATAGATTAAAAAATATATGCCACTTGTCTAGGGCCTCTGTACTTTTTTTACCACTCTAATCACGTTAATTGCAACACATTTAAACAACGGTATAGACAGTTATCTCGTTGTGTCACTAATTAAACATGGCATTAGAAGATTCGTGACGTAACAGCAATGGCGCCGGCTACGATTGCAGATCATTTGTCTAGCCGATGGTGTAATGAAATTTGTGTATAAAGATTGTGGTTGGTGATCCTCTAAACGCTTACAATGATACAGAATGCTATCCACTTCGAATTCGGATAGAGCGTGCTGAGTGTATCAGTTCACTTTACCAGACACGGGGATAAAACCCGAGACCTCGCGCGCCAGTCCGTACACAATAGGTAAACACACTGTACTCAACGTCAGCCGTTTCGCTTTTACATTTGTTACAAGTAACGTCTAAACTCCATCAAGAGGGCTGCTAGAGCTGACAGTTCTTACAACTTTATAATATACCTGTTTCTATCACCCGCCTTTTTGCCTACTGCTCTGCTCCTGTCGCCAGTAGCGTGATGTTACATAGCCTATAACTTTCCTCGAGAACTGGGCTATATCATACGCAAAATGTTTCCAATCCGACTGGTAGTTCTAGAGATTAGCGCGTTCAAACAAACAAACAAACAAACAAACAAACAAACCCTTCCGCCTTATATAATAGTATAGATTTTGCGGAAGCTTATTCTCTAAAACTCCTCAGTAAACGAGGTTTCCGAGGTTCTCAAACAAATAACAAGCATGGCAAGGAAACGTGTGCGAATTGGTGACAAAACAATTACAATAGGTACTTGACGTATGAAAGTTTAGCGCATACATAATGATACTACAATGTAAGTAGTAGCAACTTCATACTGTGGAGCTTTTAACCTGCTGATAACGTAGAACAAAGTGTGAATGTCGAACAAGTACATTAAACCGATTTATCGGCGACTACCTAACTACATCTAAAATTATAAACTAATATTATAAATAGAATTTTTTGTATGTTTGCTTGTAACGATTTAACTAAATATCTACGTTACCGATTTAAAACCTTTACCTTTAAAAATCAATAAATGGAACGAGTAACATAGGCTAAGTTTAAAATTTTTAGCAATTTTTAGAATTTTCAATACAGAAGACATTAAAAGTAAATTTGCAGTATAGCAATAAAAATTCGCAGATTTAGGTAATATTGCAATCATAGAAGGCGTTTGTTATGAAAGAAAGAAAGAAAGAAAGAAAATACATTTATTTGACGTAAGCCACAGACAACGCATAAATTTGCACAATACACAATAATAATTTAAAAAAAAAAGTAACAAACAACCTAAATCTAGGCACATAACATAGATTAATTGTAAGTACTAGGTATGCTGTCGGCGTGCTTACATCAAACGGGTCGCCAACTCAGCATTTGCTGGGCATAATAACACCCAGCGCTGGTTTTCAGTTAGCACCCCCGCAGTGACACATGGACAGAGCAAACGGATATATACTTATATATACAGAAAAGTAAATAAAATTTAATAACTGGGGCATGGACAATTAGATACATACGATAAATACAATGATAATCTAGTCCTAGTTTTGTCTAGTTTTTAGTTTTTTAACGGTAGCAGACCCACACTGGTTTCAGCATAAATGAGCCGGCTCGACCGGGGCAGTACTACCTTCTCATAAAAGATCGACGTTAGAATATTAGTTTTCATGCTAATGTGTTTCGCTCGGTGAGTGAGAGTGCCGGCAGCTCAAATACCCCCTCGGTCCTGATCCTTTACTCTTTTCTTTCCTCATCCCCTTCTCCGTGGTCGGCAACGATTTGGTTGTTTTCTAAGCATTATTACTTTTATAATGCTTGGAAAACACTGCCATCGCTAGGTTACGGTTGCCACTTACCATCAGGTGGACCGTATGCTTGTTTGCCACAAAAGTTGTATAAAAAAAAATTGTTAGAGATATTTGTATTTGCAAAATGTTGCTTTTTGACTATGCTTCTTTGTTACTTCATGGTAAACAGTCAGTAAAGTCCAGAGTAAAGTGACTTTTAGATACTTAACCGCCCTCTTGAAAGAGCAGCGATTCAAATTGAAAGACATTATATTTAATGATATAAGATAAACTCATTTTCTGATGAAACTTTTAACGCTAATTGCTCAATGTAAACAAATATGAATATGCAAATAACTATATAATTACTATTGCTACAATATTAGGTACCTATATGTGTAAATTTGTAGATTGAACTGTACGAACCATCAGATTGCTGAATGAACTTCCTGTCGAAGTTTCAAGACACTATAATATATGAAAGGAGTTAAAATGTTTTTACAGCAACGCGCGAGTGATACTCTTGGTATTACCAGTTTGTTTAGGATACGACATACGACACTTAATTGCTTACCATCAGGCGGCCGTTTGATTTTAACGTACTTGTATTAGACAAAAACACTGTCTGTGTTGCTTTGTTTGTGCATTCTACAAGTTGAAGGTATTTCTCCAGACGGGCTGTTGTAGTTTGAGCGAGAAAACGTGAAAAATATATTTCGGTTTACTCTGCCTCTCTTTATTTTTAAAGCCATTTTGGACACAATAACTTTTAAATTTATATATTACTAGTTGCACCGCGCTTCGCCCGCGTCTAAAATGTGCTTTGTCGCCTTCGGGAACCAGATAAAAAGTAAATTCGAAATAAAAAGTAGCCTATGTCCGTCTCCGCCGCCAAATCTATCTACATACTTATTTTTATCGAAATCGGTTCAGCCGTTTAGGCGCTGAGTGGTAACAAACATACACCCACACACAAACTTTCGCATTTATAATATTAGTACGATTTTGTATCTGCGTGTTAAACAAGATTACGAGTTGTTGACACAAAGAAATGATCGCTTGAGGTCGCATACGAGTGCGTGGTCAAATTATTAAAGTTTAAGTGTAGCTACGAAATGTAAATTATGATTTCTCAAGTTTATTTACTTATTGTGTAAGTAAGCATCTAAAGTGCTATAATTATTCAATACTAACTGTGCGTTGCGGCTTTACGTATCAATTGTAATAAAATAAATAATTTGACTTTTTAGTAAAACTATGGCTCAGAACCGAATAGTCTATGTAGCAAAATGTTATGATAGAATATTGAAAACATATTTATATCGAATATTAATTAAACTGAAACGCACCACACAGAGATTTTAATCAGCAGAAATATAGATAACGGCATAATTTCACCCACACGCGCATCACTATGACTCTTCTAAGCCACGATACACAACAAAGAAAAGTTAAACTCGCCTTTGTACATAATTTTTATTTATATATTTTCCTTGTTATGTATCTTTTTGTGTGCAATAAATAAATAAAAAATAAAATAAAATAAAGAACGCCGGAGTCTGCTAAACATCATGTCTAAAATGGCGGAGTTAATAAAATAACCCTCTTCCCTTCGAAAGAGAAGATGAAATAAATGTGTAAGTACTTAAAAGACTTAAAGAGACAGTACGACAGACATCAATATATGTAATTATTATACGTATATTGTTATTAACAATTATAATGGTATGTTGTTTCGAGTTGAACTTGCGACCGGTATGTGACCGTGGGGCATACCAATTATCATGTATGTGATGGTACAGAATAAACGCAATACCATTTTGTTAAAAATTAGCAACAATGTTACATTTAAATGAAGGTAACAATATATTTTTATCTTTTCCAATCTTATAATAAACATTTTTATTTTTTAACTGTGTCTGTTGTTGACAAACCAAAGTTTTATCCGACCCGATGGGATCTTTTGATACTAACGGCTCGCCTCAATTTTATTGCTGGATTAAACTATACATTTGTAAAACTATTAAGCTGTCCTGCAAGCTTACATTCCTGGTGAAAATATTTTTTAAATATAGCTTTAGTGATTTCGAAAACTACTATTCATATAAAACATTCTTTGTAAGTATAGTTAGAAAGTCCTAGATTCCCTACGAAATTTTCTTTTACCGCGATAATTTGATAACTTAAACAATGACTTTAAAAAGGTCATATATGTATGCACCTTGTTCCGTCAACTGAAAATATAAAGCTCTTACAGTTTCTAAACAAAACAAATACGATTAATTTTACTTTAGACCTTTCAAGACGCAAATTTCTTCACAACAATATAAAGTATTAATAAAAAGGAAAAAATGTATAGAAACAGTGAACATGGCTAATGTAAATATTCTTTGTGAAATGTTTAAAGTTAGCGCCAATTAATTTATGTTACACTTTGTGAAATACGCCGCAAGCTGCCACAACTTCGTGGATGTTTGAAATTGAGTTTAGTATTAATTTTGAATAATTAACTAAAACGTTATTATATAAAATTTATTGCCTAGGAAATGTAGATGTAGGAAAAAGTCTATTAGGCAGAAGTAGGGTGGGATCAGCCATTGTCAGCCGTATGCAGGATGATCGCTGGGTAATTCTTGACACGGCGGGTGCCTGACGATGAATGGCGCTGGCGACAACGGCGGGAAAAAGGTAGTGAGGTGATTTGGATGGACAACAATAAAAGTTCTTCTTTATATCAGCGTACCGAAGTGATTCTACTCTGCCTGGTAAGCAGTCATTCAGAATTGGTGGCAACCATTGGAGGTGGTCGCCACTATGGCGGCTTTATGAGATACTTTTTCATGCCCGATTATAAGACTCAGGATCAAAATTAAATGAAAACACAAATGAGCTGTTAGAGTTCTCCGTAGATGGGTAATTAACCATACCACAAAGCTCAATGCTCTCTCCATTGCTGTTTACTGCTAGTTCTTAAACTGTACCCTTGGCTATTTGAGTTCGTTCACGTTTAAACGTTTTATTTTATACAAGTATTTTATATTTTATATATTATAGATTTAAAATTTCGATTGCAAGCGCTGTTTGACGTTTTACAGTCACTTTAAAAATGCAAAGTTTTGTAAAATATTTTTACGATACTCGTATATTTTACTGTTTTCCAATATTATAAAAGATTGGAAAGACTACAGAAACAGCGTTCTAGGTATAACATTTTAGACATATTTATATTTAAAGGCACGATAGAAATGATAGAACGTTGATGAACGTGTGTTGTTGTTTGATTGAATAATATAATGTTTCATTGCGCGAATACTATTATCGTAATTCATACGTATGTTGTTTTATAATTTTTGTAACAATGTGTAAGTTAAACTTAAAAAATAACATGATAATTTTAAACGCAACTCGAAATTATCCACAAAATAATTTAGTGACAAAATAGTGCAAGTTTCTTGTTAGTTCTTCTAATAGTGTGCTTTAGGCCGCTATTAGACTATCATAGGAATATGATCATAGAGTCATTTTTATATGAAGAATATATGACGGTATAATAACTACATGTGATTTATATTTTGTATGATCATTGTTAGGGGATCCTTTTTGACAGCTAGAGTACAAGTAGGATCATATTCAACAGACTAGCACAGTCTGTATGTAAATAGACGACTAGTGTGTTGATTTGAAGGAAAGGGAAAGGATCCCATAGCAACGGAAAACACAGCTCGATAGTATATGACGTTTCTATGATCAATAAATGTAATTTATGTATAAATGAAGAACGTCATCATGTAACTATGATCATAGAATTTGATATTTTTTTTCATATTTATATGATTTAAATATGATAATGTAATCCCGGAGTTAATTAAGGCTCTGCTTCTGATTTACTTGTCGTAAATAAGTTTACTGTTTTAAATTATTGCTTTAAGCACTCTGCTCGGTAATACAAGCAAAGTAAAATCTATACTCTTTATTAGTATAATAAAGAGGAAACATTTGTATTTTTGTATGCAACGAATAAACTCAAAAAGTACTGGACCGATTTCAAAAATCCTTTTACTATTAGAAATTTACATTATCACTGAGTAACATTATATATATTACTAGAAAATTAGAGATCCTTAGAAATCCCTACGAAAACCAACCCAAGGTGTAAAAAAAATTGCCAAAAAATGTCTTTCATCGCACGCGCTGCGGAAAGTATTGATGATAAAACAAAAAAAAATGTTCTACAATATTAAAAATAAATATATATCACAATAAAAACATGTAATATATCAATATCTACAAATAATTTCGCAAGACCATATGTCCAAGTATTATAGTTATGTCACTATAACTACGTTTTACATTTTAAAAGTTAATAGAAATTCTGATCAAAATCAGATAATATTATCTCCACCATTTTAATAATTCATATCCAAATAAATTATTTCGTATTTAAGACTGTTTCAATAATAATAATATAATAATAATAAATACAATACATGTTGACTACTTTTTGAATCGTTGAAATCGGACATTCCATTCAAAAGATATTACGAAATTAAAAATGAAACAAAAAGTACACGCCGGAGTCGCGCCTAGCAGCGCAGATAGCAACGCAGCGAGAGAGATTATTTTACTTATCCCAAAAAGTTAAAAAAAAATGTCCACCCATGCGAAGCCTACCGCTAGTGTTATAATAATTAAGTATGTAAATATAAACCAATTAAAATATTATTAGTCCTAATTACAAGCTTTTATTCTTTGCTTATCCAGGCTTTTAGATAAATACAAATTATTATAATTAGGTCTTTTGATCCTCGTTTATGATAATCGTAGCAAATTACGACTATTTTATATACAGCAGATACATAAAAGAAAACCTTGTATAATGTCCGTTACATTTAGCTGGCATGAAAAAGCATCAGGTCTTCTAAAGCCGCCATAGTGAAAGGCAGCAGACCTTGCCAGCAGTTTGACACTACGGCTTTTGGCATGGTATCATAAAAAACCTAAAATTTAAAACAATACAACTAATTACTAAATAAATATATCTACCTACTTAAACAATACTATACATATTTGTGCAACATCCTTGAATTTTAACAAGGTGCATTGAAAAATATCAATTTCTATAGAAATAATATCGTCGTATGGCGCGCGACAATGGAGCAAATTTGAGTAGATTCGTCTTCATCGCTGGGATAGCGGCGGCGCGCACTTACGTACCCGTCGGGAACGCACAGCCGCAGCTCCGCCAGCACAGCCGGACGGTGTAGCTGTCCGCGCAGCACGCGCCATATGTAGACCACTAATGACAGACTTATATAAAAAAACACGACTGTTTGCTAAAATAGCATATCAAGTTCACACTCTTGCGAAATATGGGTGTATAGGTCGTCTGCCTACGCCTTTAAAGAAGCATAAATGGTGATGCTATATTAGAAATATCTTCGTATTTCTAACCGTTATCATAGACGTTTATCTAGTATTATATTCCTATTTATGTTAATATTATCCTGTTTACATTAGTTTTCCCAGAAAGTTTTGGCACAGACGGTACCTCATACCGAGGACATTGACTCCTACACGACGAGCCGTCACGACTCTCTTATCTGATGATGAGAAGGATCTGCCAAGGTTTATGGCATTATTTGGCACGTGTACGTATACTTGAGGCTCTTCATAGTGCAAGTTAGTCATGTGTTAGTATGTCATATCTGTGCTAAATATGGTTTATGAGTGTTAGAGGCCTTGGACATAAGTTCGCAAACGCTTATATTGTAAATATACAGAGTGTATACGACGGTATGATATTAAATGCAATTACGTATAGTATGTAACATTATAAAGCGAGACAAAAAATACAACTAAATGTCTTCAATAGTTTAGACACAGGACTACTTTTTAACCGACTTCAAACTTGCTATGAAGTAATTAAAATATTATTTTCTACTTTTTAGTAAGAGTTGAACATGTAGGTATTTGTTTGAAGTCGGTTTTCATTTTTTTTCTAAAAATAATTTTATTTAATTTATTTAATTCTAAACATTCTGTAAGTACCTACGTCAAACGGTCACTGACTTATAAGCCACTTCGAAAGATATCGCTCATTACAGGTTAGTAAACTTGTCATATTAAATGGTGTATTACTTTGTTACTACTAAAATAATATTTATTTTGTTAGACAATTTTAAATTTTTGTTTTTCGCTAAATCATTTTTGTACTTAATTTGAAATCATTATTCGGACTAGTAACAGTTGCCTTTTCATTTAATATCAAACCATCGTAAACACTCTGTATAACAGTGTAATATAATTTGTGTAACTCAAAAACGAAAATAGTAAAGTAATGAAAAAATAAACTACCAGTCTGAAATGATATTAGGCAGACGATGTCAGTCATATACAGGTGGACAAAGTCTCAATGCAGTGGTGAAAACGTGGCGAGATGAGATTCGCACAACAAGGCATAATCTTTTCTTACTTGTGCCAATTTTCGCGGTTTTGTGCCAATCCCATCGAAGTTCCACCCATTGTAGTTTTATTATTATCTATCCATTTTACCGACATTCCTTGATCTATTTCTTTGACTCAGTAAGAGTTTCAATTTACTACTTGCTACTATTGACATAGCAGTAGAATTTTTTATTAAAATTAACCTTGCACACCGTGTGTTTGTGACCTTTCACTGAACTTAAAAAGAGTGGCCTGAGTTTCTTGCCAGTTCTTCTCATGGCTCTACTTCGTCAGCGAACTGGCTGTAGGTTA
Organism: Parascotia fuliginaria; assembly: GCA_963082885.1. Taxonomy (NCBI): domain Eukaryota; kingdom Metazoa; phylum Arthropoda; class Insecta; order Lepidoptera; family Erebidae; genus Parascotia; species Parascotia fuliginaria. The sequence continues at coordinate 18,788,602 of OY720181.1, read as the reverse complement.
ATTTGCTGACATTTTGTAAACTTTGACGTTCATAAGTGTTAATTTAATTGACCTATATGAATAAATATATTTAATTTCATTTAATTTCATTATTTCATTTCAATTCATTTCATTTCGAACTGCTAAGCTGACGTCTCATCTACATTTATTCTGTGCATCTACGTACTCTCGCTCGCTCAAATCTGTCGACGTATCGATACATAAATCTACATAATGACATAATATAAATGCAAAATGAGATTTATGTGGGAGACAACATGACAGTAATTTGTTTTTATAACATAATATTATATTATGAATGTATTTTATTCTATAGCTTCACATAATCAGTCGTATAGCATTCACTGCAGTACATAACCCTCTTCCAAAGGGAGGCTTCTATAGATAGCTAGCTTTCCCTCGATATCAATTTATATACAACGACGCGAAATCGACGTGTAAATCCTCTCGTATAAACCCACTTACATGAATAATAAGACATGTTTTACATGCGTGAGAACAAGAACTTGAACAAAATAAAGATAAGTAAATGCCATGTTTTACGACGACATAAATTTTCCAAACGTTGTCGGTAGCACTAACATAAGCATATAAAAATAATTGGTGTTTAATGTAACGCTTTATAGCGCATTGTTATTGATAGCTGGTATTAATAATACTCGTAGTGCTAATATCCGTCGCTATTGTTGTCAAATATGAATACACAGTATCACCGAACCACAGACGTCAAACGATTTACTTCATTTACGATATATTTCATTTATAAACATTTATAAACCGTGCTGAGAGTACCACTACATTAATCTGACTGGCCCTCCATCTCAATGTCTGTATGCACTAAAACTCTGGTTACACAAGCTAGTAGATAAATTGAAATTATTACTGGCCATAATTAGGTTTAGTCTACTTACATACTATTAACTATTACAGCCAAACTTATTAATATTACGTAAATAATTTAGCATTGTGCTCTGCTATTCATACAATAATTAGAATAATTAGCATATTACGGTAATTTATAGCATTCGGTACAGCATTGCTGAATATAACGCATATTTAGCGTTTACTAGACTGTACAGAGGGCTAAAGCTAGATAAGTGGCATGGATTTCTATTATTTTCATAGAATAGATTAAAAAATGTATGGGATTGACTTATGCGTTGTTGTAATCTTATGTCAATCTCATACATTTTTAATCTATTCTATGAATAATATAGAAATCTATGCCACTCGTCTAGGGCTTCAGTTATAGAAAGCTTTACGGCCATGTGTGTCTCATCTCCTGCTCTATGAAGCTAGCTTCCTGCAGCGCGGTTTCACCCGCGTGTTTGCTTACTGCTCTGCGCCCGTCGCCAAATACTACATAGCCTATAACCTTCCTCATGAACTGGGCTATCATACGCAAAAGAATTATTCAAATCCGACTGGTAGTTCAGGAGATTAGCGCGTTCAAACAAACAAACTCGTCGGCTTTATAAAATAGTAATAACATTTATGAATATAATATTCTCGGTAAGCTTTCGGTTGAGATAAATGCGTTACGCGTTCTCTGCGTATGAGAAGAAGGCCACATTTCAAGCCCATTGTAGCCATATTGTAGATTCGCTTTATAATATTGTTACGTGTCAGGATGGGGTTCGATGTAAAATGCCAGTTAAGCGATGATGAGTTTATTCTCACACAATACTCTGACAGTACCAAAATCAAGCAATAAACACTTATACTGCACTATCACGCTTCGTATATCGCTCTTCGTAAACTTCCGTATCACTTAGATGTTTGCTCGAGATCGCTGTATTCACAACTGAACGAAGTGCCGACGTTCGAATCCTGTTTATAGTCCTTCAGTAGATTTCTAGAACCTTCCAGTTATTACTACAAAGATGCCGACAATTCTCGAAAACAGAACAATGAGTGTAGGTACTTAGCTGCGACGCGTAGGTATGCCTACCGCCGATGAGCTATTGTTATACGTGTAGGTAGGTACTTGCGAACGTTCTAGAGCTTAGGTATTCGTCGTACACGAGTAGGTAAGTACTTGCGAACGTTCTAGCATAGGTAATCGTTGCAACAATATTTTTTATAATGGACTCGAAACGTAAGAACAGTATCCACAATCTCTTGCACCACAGTCACACGCACTTCCATAGCACCGCGAGGCAGCCATCTACACGGAATTTCTCGTTATCTAGATTAATATTATAATATATAATATAATAATATAAAGATTGGTTTGTTAAATTAAATATTTTTCAGTTATTAGTCTTGCTCTGTTTCAATTTACTAAATATTAAATACTTAAGCGTCAAAAGTTTTATCTCAATTATTAATATATCAGTGGGAAACGAGAATGCACCCACTTGAGTAAGAAATTAACGTAATGTATGTAAATATCAGTCTTTAATATCGTAAAGGTACTTAGAATTGCTTAAGATGTACAAAATGTTGCCGATTGTGAGGGAGAAGGAATGAGGATAGAGTAAAAGGAAGAAATAGGTTAAGCATCGCGATGTTGGGACGGGGATTCCAACCTATTAACATAACAACTATATTTATTCGATAATCGTACCTCAACGTCCAATTTTATAAACTCAAACTCAAAGCATTTATTTTATTTTGATCATAAAGTATGATGCTTATGAAAAGTCAAAATTACATGAAGTCAGCCAATTAACCTACAGCCAGTTCGCTGACGAGGTAGAGCTGTGAGAAGAACTGGCAAGAAACTCACGCTTTTTATTTTATGAGTTTTTTTTGTGTGAGTTACAATTTTAACACTCAACGACATAATCAAACAACCATACAAAGTAATTATTACAAATCAACCAATTAATAAATAAACGACTGGCCTGTTGGTCTAGTTGTTTTTGTTTTTAAAATGTCTTTATTCAAATAATAAGGTTACAATATCAACTAACAATCTAATTATTTACAAGTATATAAATACAGGTTTTATAGGCAGTTAGTAACGCCTTTACAAAACAGTTAAAAATAAAGTTGTACTCACAGTTTTTCTTGACAAGCATATTTTTACATTCACAAAAATAATAGTGTAAAAGTAAGCTGTTGCACTCAGTATAACACAACAAACGCACGTACAATATCGTACAAATAAAATCTGATAGTAATATCATTCGTTACAACACCAAAATAATTAAAAAATACAAGGATATTATTATAGTTTAAACAAGTTATAATGAGCTGACGGAATTTATAATAAAAATTATTGCATTAAAAAGTGGGTAGATATACAGTCACTTAAAGCCGATACGACTGGACCGACCAGGTAGTTCAATGTTGACGTCACGTATTATCGAGAAAATAGTGATGGGGCAAACGATAACGGTTATACTTATTAGAGTAACTTAGGTTAGATAATCGCGATTTACCTAGTTCAGAAATTAGGTGATTATTGTGATAAGGGACGGAATTTAAATAAAAACGTCGAGATAGTTTATATACATAATCTTTTATAGTTGGAAGACCAATGTTTTCGTGCAATTTGGAAAGATTCGTTCTAAACGAAGTATTATATGAGATTTTTAAACATTTATTTTGTAATATTTGCAGTTTTTCGTAATTACTATCGCGGGTACTACTCCAAACGGGAGCCGCGTAAGTGAGACATGGTCTTACTAGTGTGGTATAAATTCTAAGTTTAGTCCTGGCACTAAGATTAACACGACGATTTAAAATTGGATTTATGGCATGAATAACCTTGATACCTTTATCACGAAAGGCTTCTGTATTATAAGACCAATTTAGTTTGTTGTCCAAATGCAGGCCAAGATATTTGACGTGCCTGCTCCACCGGATGACATCCTCATTTATTTTTATTTGAACCACAGGGACGGTGAGTTTCCTGGAAAACATTATAGCTTCGGTTTTTTGTAAATTAAGTTTTAGTTTCCATTTATTGAAGTAAGACACCAACAATTCTAAAGCTAATTGGAGGCGACCTATGATTATGTGTTCTTCTTTGGCTGAAGTATAGATAGCGGTATCATCAGCGAAGCAAGCCAAGTGTGTGTGAGGTTGTTTTGGAATGTCGTTCAGGTAAATAAGAAAGAGGTAAGGACCAAGGATTGAGCCTTGTGGTATACCCGCTTTGATAGATTTCGGACGTGATGAACAGGTTCCGATATGAACCGAGAAGTATCGATATGATAAATAGGACTTTATGAGTTTTATCAAATACATTGGGATATCATATAAGAGTAATTTGTGTAGAAGCCCGTGATGCCAGACCGTATCAAATGCTTTTTCTAGATCAAGCAGTATCATACCTGTAGAACAATCTAGATTTAGATTGTGTGAAGCTTGTTCGGCAACTCTTGCTAACTGTTGAGCTGTAGAGTGATTTTTACGAAATCCGAATTGCTCAGGCATGATGTTGCCATCAAAAGCCATGATACATCTCCGGGCTAACACAGATTCGAAAAGTTTACCTATAGAAGGTAGTAAACTAATAGGGCGATAACTGGTAGGAACAGTATTGTCTTTACCTTGTTTTAAAATGGCTATAACTTTTGCTGTCTTCCAACACGCAGGGTAGTAACAGTTCAGAAGACATGCGTTAAATATTTTTAAAAGGTATATAGTGCTTTTGCGTGAAAGATTTTTAAGAAGAGCATTGCATAATCCATCCTGTCCAGGGGCTTTGCGCGTTTTTAACTTGCGCAATAATTCGTAAATTTCACGTGGAGTAACCAATGGAATTGACGCACATTCGACATTTGAGCAGCTTATTATATTTATAGAATTTATTACAGAATCCTCTGTCAGAGAACTACTGGCCCAATCACTTGTGAGATTTGTATTATTCACAATAGCATCAGCAAGAGCTTCACATTGCTCGTCAGTTGTTGTTGTCGTGGATCCGTTGGGTAGGTTAAGTGGAGGGATTATAGCTGGTTTTTTATTAAAGGACTTCGTTATACGCCATACATCAGCAGTAGGATTATCAACTTTTGATAGCGTGGTTCTCTCCATTTCATATCATTGAATGATTTTACAGCAGTTTTAATTTTATACTGTAGTCGATTGACTAAGTTGTATAATAGCTTTCTAACCGTGGGGGAAGACTCATCACAAGCCAATCTACGAATTTTATTTTTAAGTTTAATAGCCGATTTTATGCTAGGTGGTAAGTTATCTGTTTTAGGAACATAGGGACCGTGCGGAACAAAGACATCGCGAGCAGACTTTATAATTTCGTTTAGATTAGAGATAGCTGACTCAATATCTGTAGCATTAGTCAGAATATCTGAAGACAGAAAGATATTCTGATCTACAAATAAGCGATAGCCCGCCCAATCAGCTTCGTGATATCGATATTTAACGTAGGGTTTACGAACAAAGTTACCTCCGACCTCAAAATAGACGGGTAAATGATTAGATGACAAACATGTCATTGTCTTCAAGACAGATATTTCAAAGACATTTCGAGAAAGTAGCAGATCAGGAGTAGAAGACGAATAATTATCATGGTAGTGGACTAAGGTAGGAGAGTTTGGAACATGAATATTGTAATCACTACTTATCATGTGGTCAAATAGTGTTCGACCATGTGGATTATTGATACAACAATCCCAATAATTGTGTTTAGCATTAAAGTCACCCATAACTAATGAATATGGAACATAGTTTATCAGTGAGTCTAAATCGTTAAGTGATAGGACTAGATTGGGTGATTGGTATACTGAAATAAGGGCAGTACTTTTACCAGAGATAGTTATTTGAATACCAATACACTCCATGTTCAACATGGGTGGAATATTTAGAAGAACATGATTAATATCAGATTTGACCAATATAGCTACACCCTGTCCACTTCCATCACTTCTTTTATCAGAACGATAACAAGTGTAACCTGGGGTATTTAAACAAACATTGAGACCCAGTCTGGATTCTGATATAGCTATAACATCCACAGAAAGTTGAGTAGTTAGTTCAAATAATTCATCAATTTTTGAGCGAATACCGTCAGCATTCCAGTATAACACTCGTAATTTTGAGCAATCATACATACTGTCCTAAGTGAGAAATTATGAGAATAACTTTGTCCATCATTGACGTACATGCGTAAAACTGTTCTTTTAATGACTTAATGGTCATAAGGATCTGAAGCATTTCGGCCGTAGTGTCATCATGAAGGTTCGATGGTTGATAAGCGCTTGCTTCAAAACGCTTTTGTGTAGGTTTACGCTGTGGTCCAATTTGGTCGTTGTTTGGTATAGATGCAGGGGCCACGACAGCCGCCCAGGATCTACCATCGGTGTTTGATGCTTTTGGGAGGTGTTTCATGGCCTGGAATATCTTAATTTCTTGCTTTCTTTCTTCTAATGACTTCAGGTACTTCAAACGCTCTTTACACTGTCTAAAATTAGCTGGGTGGTATTCGTTACAATTGCAGCACTGTGCATTAGAGGAACGGTCTTTTTTCTCACAATCTTTAGTGGGATGTGAACCAGTACACTTCACGCAACGTGGTTGAAGGTTACAATTTTTAGATGAATGCCCAAAGTTTTGGCATCTATAACATTGTGTACCTATCGGGTTCTTCGCTATATATTTTCGTATCTGTACGGCACAATTGCTTAGGTACTTGATTCGCTTAAATGTTGCTAAATTGGAGCCTGGAGCTAATTGAACCAAGAAAGGTGGACATGAAGAGGTTACGCCTTCCGGCAGCTTCATTGCTCGAACTTTTGTATCATTAAATCCAAGTGCCACCAGTTCCTCAGTTAGAGTATCTAGGGCATATGCAGGTAATCCGAAGATAACAGCTTTTGATGTCCTTTCGTCTTTTCTTGAGAACGTATGAAAAAGGACATTTTCTTTTATTAATCCTTCTTTTAACAGTTTATGTGACTCAGGTGAATAACAATGGATAGATACTTTGCCATTTCCTGTGTACTTCATATGGTAACTTTGAGTATAACGGGAGATTAGAGTTTTCACAAACTCATGAGTCCATTCTGGTTTTAGTTCCAAAAATAATGGTGCAATTTTACCTTTGTGGGCCTTTGTTGTAATGGCGTCTTGCAGCTTGCTCGTGATGTTTGTAGATTTGTCACCGGTGAGCTGGCTAAACTTGTTAGAGACAGGAACACCTGCTGGTTGCTTGAGTGACGACTTGTGAGCGGTTCGTTTCGGTACTTTCCAATCATTGGGATTTGGTAGATCATTATCAGCGGAACGCTTCGAGTTCAATGACGAGTTAGATAACGATTTGGTAAAATATTTATCCATTACGATATCTATCACTGATACTTGTTTAATGAAGAACTGTGACAGTTACTGATCGGACGGAGTCCCATCACTAGTTTTGTTGGATCGACGCAGAATAGTTAAGCGAGTATACTGACGTGCGAGCCAAGCGAACGCGCGCGGGGGAATGAATGAGTTGGTCTAGTGGTTAGTGACCCTGACTGCTAAGCCGGAGGACGTGGATTCGATTCCCACCCAGGACAAACCTTTGTGTGATGAGCATGATTGTTTGTTCTGTGTCTGGGTGTAATTTATCTATAATTATGTATGTATTTACAAAAAAAAATGTATATGTGTAGGATATCAGTTGTACCCATAACACAAGCAAATATAATTGCTTAATTTGGGGCTAGATAGCGCTGTGTGAATGTGGTAGAATATTATTATTATTATTATTATATTAATATAATTACCAAGATTAAAAATAGTTTTATGTATTGTGGTGACGATAATACCTTTACATACCAATACTACTAGTTTATTAGCGTAACGCATTTTCTATTTCAAACTAATACCAAGTATTAAACTTTTGAATGAAGTAGGTACTTAATCTATTTCCAACGAATATCAAAACATAAGTTTATGTACAGTCACAGAAACAATTAATTGGCCTGATTTAGAAGTTTATTTTAATACACTGTGTTTCCTTCTACATGATGATAAACAGTCAGTAGTGTCTAGGACTCTAGGTTGGCCACTAACCACTCAATATTTGATTGTTGGGTATCTAGCAGTTGTAATATTATCCCAATTGCTATCGCGGAAAACTACTGACAAGGCCGCCTCACCTTCTGACTATAAGAACCATCACAATCATTCAAACCCAAGAGATAGATGCAAAAAAATAATATTTATTCATGTAGGTTAATTAAATTAACATTTATGAACGTTAAAATTACAAAATTTCAGCCAATTAACCTACAGCTAGTTCGCTGACGTAGGATAGGACAAGAGAATAACTGACAAGAAACTCAGGCCACTCTTTATAATCGCCAGGTTAAGTTTTACAATTTTTGTAAGTTACAATTTCAAGTAGCATGCAAAGTGACACAGGCAATACACTTAACTTTAAAGGTAAGTAACTAAATTACAAAATTTACCTCTTACTGAGCATAGTGTCAAAGCCATCGTAACGGTAATCGGGCATTATCCCAGACTCATACCGGTATGGAACCAGCAAAAACAACTTACTTCTTTTGATAATAGACATAAATACAACCATTGAATCACGAGAGCACTCAGTCTACAAATTATCACATTATCATTATTCGACACCTCAGCGAAGTGTAAATATAATGATATAATTTTCACATAATATTAAATTAAACATAAAATGCTCTTAGCACGGCCATTAAATCTCTCTTATTATCACCGTAAACAATTGACCCTTCGTATTATTGAATAACAAACACAAACACATTTTAACAAGTGGGCTACGGTAATGATCGTTACACCGCGTGTCGTGACGCAATGACAGAGGTAAGCTACGGTAACGTTTACACGGTAACGTTATGCTGATAATTGATTTTACACATATTTAGCCGTCGCGATAAAGACATTGTCTAGCTTGCGACAGACGCACTATGTATGGCTAGTGATTCATAAAATTAAAAAAAAGGACAAAAGCCAAGCCACATATATATTAATATCTATATTAAGAGTTTATTTGTTTTTTTGAACGCGCTAATCTCGGAAACTAACGGTAAGATTTGAAAAAATATTTTTGCATATGATAGCTCAGTTCTCGAGGTATATGTATCATCACGCTACTGGCGCCGGGAGCAGAACAGTAAGCAAACACGCGGTTGAAGACGCGCCGCGGAAAGCTAGTATAATTATAAAGCAGAAGAGTTTGTTTGTTTTTTTTAATGCGCTAATCTCGACAACTACCAGTTGGATTTGAATAGTTCTTTTAGCGTTTGTTGGCCCAGTTCTTAAGTAAAGTTAGATTATATGTAACATAACGCTACAAGCGACGAGAGCATAGCAGTAACCAAAGATGTAACTTAAAGCAGCGGAGGGTTAGTCACTAAATATTTTTTTTTTTTATATATTATCCTACCAAAGCGACCCCGCCTGATGGTAAGCAGTCAGTGGAATCCAGAAGTGGTGGCCACCATACCAAAAGCCATAGTCTTAAACTGCTGGTATGGTGGTCTCTACTATGGCGGCTGGGAATGGGGTTAGGGGAAGGGAATGAGGGAGGTAAGGAAAGGGGAAAGGGGGGAAGTTAGGCCTCCGGCGCTCTCACTCACCGAGTGAAACGCAGTAGTACGGATACTACTACTCTTACGTCGATCTTCTATGAGAGGGTAGTAATTTCCCGGACGATTTGGCCCATTCTTGCTGAAACCAGCGTGGATCTACTACCTGGTATTTTAATTATTTTTAGTATTTTTAATAAAACAAGAAAAGCGTAGATTCAGGAAACTAAGTCACAGTAACGACGTATTCTTTACCTAAAGTAAATAAAATAAATTGCATATTATAATTTTATTTTGTGGGAAGTGACATATTTCCGCACTTAGTAATATTACTTGGTTGATTGGTAACAATTACTTTGTATGGTTCGTTGAGTGCTAAAATTGTAACTCATACAAAACCTGTAATTATCTGGCGATTGAAAAGAGTGGCTGAGTTTCTCATAATTCTACTTCTGGAACTGGACGTAGGTTACTTGATTGACTTTTTTTTTGAAATTTTAACGTTCATGAGTATTATATTTTATAATCTATATGAAATAAATGCTTTGATTTTGACCATGGTTAGTCTGTAGACGACTCTTCCACTGTAGACTACACACTGTTTCATCTGGGTATTTGCTTACTGCTCGGCTTCCGTCACCAGTAGCGTGATGTTACATAGCTTATAACCTTGTAAGTATTGTTTTTAGTCTTTTCTTTCTTTTTGTACAAAAATCAAGTTTATAATGAGTTCTCGGATTGGAAAGAACTCGTGAAGAGGCGAATTGACGTTCCAATTATACAAAATGCGCAGTCAAGTAGCACTTCGTAAATAAAACTCTAATAGCTACTTCCTAAACTAATACAAAGAATAGTCTAAATGTTCTCACCATTATGAGCGTTGCGTCAACCATTTTTAATATCCTCTCTAAACGTGCAATACTTTCAAACTGTCGGGTTACGCTTACATGTATTGTTAGTACTTGAATTTGGTCTCTTTTGTATTATTACGTTTACTCAATTAACCTTTATCAGTGAGATCTAGATGTTCCGGTCTATTGTTAAGTTTATGATCATCGGAATAAGTTTTCTGCTATAAATCTATGTCGAATTTCTAAAAACATCTTCATGACTTTGGAGAAAAGTGTGATGTGCGATAACACCTTCTTTTTCAAAAGAAATGAGGAGAGGGTTCTGAGGTATTCAAAAGGGTGTCGAGTAAAAGAGAGTAATCTTGTTGTGATTATATAACCGTGAAAAATCCAATATAATTTTACCCGATCCTGGGATTAAACCCGTGATCTTTTCGTGGTAGTGCTTACGCCGTACCAATAAACAAGAGAATTAGGTACTTATGTATCCAACATAGATAAGGAATCGACACCTCTGTCTACCACATCGGCAACAAAAAGGATGATATAAGTATGTTTTGTTTTACGCCACTCTGGTCAGTAAGGCCGCTATCTATGATCATATTTTGAGAGTCGTAGAACTATGATCATAGAATTTGACAGATAGATTAGATAATCACATGTAGTTATTATACCGTCATATATTCTTCATTTAGAAATGACTTACACATCTTTGATCGTATTTCTATGATAGTCTAATAGCGGCCCAAGTCATTTTTAAATGAAGAACAGACGGTATAATAACTACATGTGGTTATCTATGATCATAGTTTGAGGGTCGTCGAACTATGATCATAGAATTTGACAGATATAAAATCATATTTATATGATAATGTAATACCGGCTTAAGTGAAGTTTTACTTATTAAATTGGTGGTAGACTTTCACATCGCATTACCGCTGCCAATCATAATGTTAGTGCTCGTAAACCTCGTTTAAGAAGAATATGTCATAGCTAATGTAGGTAGTTCATTCTAGTAGTATATGGAAGAAATAAAATGTCCAATTTTACATAATAACCTGTCGTCCATTAACGGGATAACACAATACCTTATAAAACAAGTTACATAATAATAATAGTAATGAAATGGCTAGTTTCTGATATTTGCATTCAATCATACAAACTCATTAGTCGTTAATAGTGATTGGATAGCTATGCACAAAATTAAGGAAATGTTGACAAAGCATTCTCTTTGAACTCTTTAAAGGAAAGGTCTCAAAGAATAGGTTGTCAAACAAAGTTCATATGCCCGAGGCGCAATATGTAACCAATACGGTTGCTTGGGTTAGTAGGCATACGGTTAGAGGTCTCCGTTTTGAAATGAAGAATGACGAAATATTATAGGGAATATGAGGGTCCGGCAGTACTGTGGTAGATATTAAGCTAACTGATGTAACAAATCCGCCCGCGTGCTTCGGCATATTTCTTATAAGTCCATTAAAACTAGAGGGTCGAAACAACTGGCATAGATTTCTATTCTATTTATAGAAAAGAATAAAAAATGTATGGGATTGACATAAGGCCTGGCGTTGGTTTATGTCAATTCAGAGGCCCTAGACAAGTGTTAAAAATTTCTATTCTATTCATAGAATAGATAAAAAGATGTATGAGATTGACATAAGCTTTGGCGTTAGCATATGTCAATCTCATACATTTTATAACCTATTCTATGAATATAATAGAAATCTTTGACACTTGCCTAGGGCCTCAGGTGTCTGTCCCTCTGGACTGTTTTCTTAACTTCGTATTTCAGCTATGTCCAAAATAAACATATAAAATAATCAAATCGAATCAAATATTTTTTTCAGAAACCATAAATACATAATAAAATAACAAATACAGAGTCTTACATTAGATAAACTTAATCGAACAGTGTCTGTGCCTGAACTAGGTAGACATATGTTTTAGGCAAGAAGTGTACATTTGTTCTTAAATAATCTCATATTTAAGAATAATAGCGGACGTCACGCGGTTTCACCCGCGTGGTTTACGTTCCCGTGAGAGCACGAGAATAAATTATAGCATATATTACTCAGTGATAACGTAGCTTTGTAATAGTAAAATAATTTTTAAAATCGGTCCAGTAGTTATTCGTTGCATACAATAATACAAAATACAAATGTTTCCTCTATATTATATTAGTGTAGACAGGTAAAGGATAATTATGTATATATATTTTTTTTTGTGACTCCACCTCGCCTGATGGTAAGCAGTCAGTGGAATCTAGAAGTGGCGGCCACTATACCAAAAGTCATCGTCTTAAACTGCTGGTATGGTGGCCGCCACTATGGCGGCTGGGAATGGGGTTAGGGGAAGGGAATGAGAGAGGTGAGGAAAGAGGAAATGGGGGAAATCGGGCCTCCGGCGCTCTCACTCACCGAACGAAACGCAGTAGTACAGATACTACTACTCTTAAGTCGATCTTCTATGAGAGGGTAGTACTTCCCCGGACGATCCGGCCCATTCATGCTGAAATCAGCGTGGATCTACTACCGTAAAGTATATATATTATTATTTTTTTTTTTTTATATTTTAGCCTACCAAAGTGACTCCACCCCGCCTGATGGTAAGCAGTCAGTGGAATCTAGAAGTGGCGGCCACTATACCAAAAGCCATCGTCTTAAACTGCTGGTATGGTGGCCGCCACTATGGCGGCTGGGAATGGGGTTAGGGGAAGGGAATGAGAGAGGTGAGGAAAGAGGAAATGGGGAAATCGGGCCTCCGGCGCTCTCACTCACCGAACGAAACGCAGTAGTACAGATACTACTACTCTTAAGTCGATCTTCTATGAGAGGGTAGTACTTCCCTGGACGATCCGGCCCATTCATGCTGAAATCAGCGTGGATCTACTATCGTACAAAAGTATAGGTATTATATAAATATAGCAAAACATAATAAACTTAAAAAAACAAATTATGTAGAAGATGTAGATGGTCTCAGGGTGGTAAAAGAGTGGACTGTATTTAGTAACAACTGGTTTACTTCAAATAAGAAAAATACGTTACATTAAAATAATAAAAGAAATAAAATATGTGAGCGCGCGACATGCGGCTTGCGATACTGTCGTCCGAGAAGTGTTGAAGGCGAGCGCGCGCGGCGCGGCGCGGGCCGCGCGCGTCTGCTTACGTTGATAGCTATGTATAGTTATGTACCAGCGCGCCGGGGTGCGCTGTGTCGTAGACATACTGCCGGGCCGCACTTTAGTCCACTAGTGGACACAGTCTGTTGAACGCTCGACGGATGGTTCCTGCTTTCGTTTTGACATCGGCCACCCGCGCTATGCCGTCGGCACCTGGATACAATTTCACTATACGACCCAGGCGCCAGTGAAGTGGCGGTAGCGCGTCGTCCTTGATGATGACAAGCATGCCTTCTGTAATTGATCCTGTAGATTTCTTCCACTTCATCCTGGTCTGCAGCTCTGAAATGTATTCTTTGTAAAATCTTTTCCAGTAATGCTGACGTAATTGCTCAATACGTTCATGTCTAAGTAGACGCATTGGGTCGCAATCACTGACCTGTGGGTATGGTAATACAGTTTGAGTTCGACCTATGAGAAAGTGAAACGGTGTGAGACATGTAAGATCAGAAGGATCAGCTGAGAGTGGGGTCAATGGTCTGGAATTTAGAATACCTTCGATTTGCACAAGTGTTGTATACATCTCTTCGTAAGTGAGATGTGTTTGATTTAAAATACGATATAAATGATATTTAGTAGATCGCACTCCAGACTCGTGCAAACCACCGAAATGAGGACTCCAGGGAGGATTGAAATGAAATGTAATGCCTTGCTCTGCGGCTGCAGCACTTATACTCTCATGATTTTGTGAAATAAAGTTACCTATTACTCTCGCAGCACCCACAAAATTAGTACCGTTATCTGAATAAATGTGGGACGGTTTTCCTCTACGAGACATGAAACGGTTTAATGCCAATATGAACGCTTCCTTAGTAAGCTCTGTAACAAGTTCCAAATGAACAGCCTTGACAGTGAAACATACAAAAATGCAAATATATGATTTGATTAGTTTAGCTCCACGTCCCTTCTTGGTGCTTATCATCACTGGTCCCGCATAATCAACACTAACGTGAATAAAAGGGAAGTCTGCCTGCATGCGAGGTTGTGGTAGGTCACCCATAATAGGCGTGACAGTTCTACCTTGGTATCGTCTGCATTTGACGCAAGCTGAAACGATTTTACGTGCGAGGTTGCGCCCTCCCAGGGGCCAGTAAGTCTCCCTTATATTTGAAAGTAGTAACTGTGGACCAGCGTGTAGTAATGACGTATGAGTTTGATTGAATATAAGTTTACAGATATGATTTTTTGATGATAACAATATTGGATATTTCTTATCATAATTGAAGTTTGAGTTAGATAACCTTCCACCTACTCTAATTAGATCATTTGAATCAATGAATGGATGAAGTGATGATAATTTGTGTTTAACTGGTAAGTTACTGTTTTGTTTTAGTTTAATGAATTCGTCTTTAAATGAAGTTTGTTGTGAAACTTTTAATAAAATGTTTTTTGCGTGTATTATTTCTTGTGTATTGAGAAATTTATGTGAATGTATGTTTTGTTTTCTACAATTGTTTATAAATCTTAAAATATATCCAGTTACACGTAAGAGTTTGTTAAAATTGGAAAAATTGAAAATAAATGAGCTCTCACTTTGCGCAGTGAAACATTGTGTTGTGTGTAATGATGACGTCATGGTTTGCCTAGTTTCAGGCAGGTCAGTAAGTTTTACAGAACCAGCTTGTTGTGGCCAGTGGCTTTCATCATTCCTGAGAAACTGCGGTCCTGAAAACCATAAGTCATTTGTAATAAGTTGGTGTGCATGCATACCCCTGCTGATAAGATCAGCTGGGTTTGTTTGTGTAGGTACATATCGCCATTGATTATAACCACTCTGTTGAATTTCAATGACCCGGTGATTCACAAATGATTGAAGTTTGTGTGGTGATGATTTTAACCATGCTAGCACAATCATTGAGTCACTCCAGAAAGTGCAGCGTTGAATACGTTCAGTGTTACGTAATGAGGACATGACTTTCTTACATAGTCTTACAGCTGTGACTGCTGCTAATAATTCGAGGCGCGGGATGGTCAACTGTTTAAGCGGAGCCACTCTGCCTTTAGCTGTAAGCAGTTGTGTGTGTACTGTGTTATCTAATTGTATAGTGCGTATGTATATGCATGCACCGTAGGCGCTTTGTGATGCGTCACAAAACACATGTAGTTGTATTTTTTCGTTTGTATTACGAAATACACGTCTACTTAAAATTAATTTATTTAATTGCGGTAAATATGAAACAAACTGTGTCCATTCTGCTTGAATGTCGTTGGGAACTTGATCGTCCCATGAAATTTGTTTTTGCCAAATTTTTTGCATTATTTGTTTGGCTTTTAAAGTACAAGGGCTGATTATGCCAATTGGGTCAAATATTTGCCCTATTGCTGAGAGAATGGTACGTTTTGTATTTGTAAGTGATGTGTGATTGAGAGTAATTGATATTTTGATTGTGTCTTCTTTAGTATCCCAATATATACCTAAAGTTTTCGATGATTCACTGTCACCCAGATGTACTGTGCCTATTTGTGATTGTTGAAACTGTAAGTCACTTAATAATGTTGGATAGTTTGACTGCCACTTTCTGAGATTAAACTTGGCTGTGTGTAGTGTGTGATAAACTTGTCTCGTTATCCTGTACAATAACGTTTCGTCATCGCAACCGGTAACAAGGTCATCATAATAAATATCATGGATAATTATTTCAGACACCTTTTCATCTTGACAATTTAAGCCCAGTTGTTTAAGGCAGCGTGTAGCCAGAAATGGAGCTGATGACATACCGTATGTGACTGTGTTTAGCGTGTATGTTTTGATAGGTTCATGTGAATTAAATCGCCAGATAATCTGTTGTAGTGATCGTTGACTTTCGTTTACATTAATTTGTCTGTACATTTTTTCTATGTCTGATGAAATAATGTATTTATGTTGACGAAAACGTAATAAAATTGAAAATAGATCATCCTGTATTACTGGCCCTATCATTTGTATTTCATTCAACGAACGTTTTGTAGTAGTAGGCGACGACGCGTCGAACACTACCCTTAATTTAGTTGTGGTGCTGGAGTCGCGTACGATACCGTGGTGTGGAATGTAGTATGGATGGGGCGTTATAGACTGATTGTGGTTTGTGCTCTCGTGTGTGTTTTCTGTCATGTGTCCCAGGTCGATGTACTCTTGCATGAATTGACAATATTTTTCTTTAAAGTGTGGTTCCCTTTGAAATTTATTTTCTAAACTAAGAAGTCTGCGTTTAGCTTGGAAATATGAATTGCCAAGGCAGTCGGGAGTATCTTTTAGTGGAATCGTAACAACGAATCTTCCATCGCTGCTACGTCTCGTTGTTTTTGTAAAAAATTTTTCACAGGCATCATGCTCTTGTGTGGTGACATCACTCTTAGTCTGAAAATTGTCTATTTCCCAAAAACGCGCGAGTTGATCCGAAACGTCGTTGACAAAAAAACAGTCTGACTTTTGAGGAACTGAAACTGGAATATGCCCTGATACTAACCATCCTAACTGAGTCTCATGTAATATGGGCTGATGTTTTCCTAGCTGTATTTTGCCTAAACTAATGACATCCCAGAATACTTCCGTACCTAGTAATATGTCAATAGGACCGGGAATGTTAAAGTTTGGATCTGCTAATGCAATGTGTGTAGGTAACTTAATGTTATGAATGTTTATGAATGTGTTTGGAATGTTTTCTGATATTTGGTTTATGACCATGCATGTAATATGTGATTTATATTTATTATGCATAGAATGTATGTGAATATTTGTTTTTTGTTTAATTGTGATTGATTGATTACTTAAACCTACTACTGACTGACTTATTGGCTCAGTACCTAGGTTTAATTTTTTGCAGAACGCTTCAGTAACGTAGCAAGAAGTGCTCCCATTGTCAAGGAGGGCGCGAGCTGAATGCTTCACGCCGTCACTGCCTGACACATCAATGAGCGCCGTTGATAACAGTACTGAATGGTTACCCATAGATGTGCTGTTTAGTGTAGTGCTAGATGTAGGTTGATTTGATGCTGACGATTTTGTTTGCTCAATATGGAGTAGTGTATTGTGTTTTTTACTGCAGTACTTACACAAACTTGCCCTACACGACTTGATATCGTGCCCGGCATGTAAACAATTTGAACAAATTTTTAACTGATTAACCTTTTGAATACGGGCTTCTATAGATAATTGTCTAAATTCTTTACAGGCAAAAAGAAAATGATGTGCTTTACAAAGCGGACACGTAGTGTTATTGTTTGTGGGTGTGTTATAATGTATTTTTGACACTTGAGAAGCTTGTTTTTGTTGTTTATTTTTTGTATCCTCGAGTGCCTCTAGAACATCAGAGCGATTTTTCAGAAATATGTTAAAATCTGAAAGTGTAGGCAAATTGTTTAATTTATTTTTGTGTTCTTCCCATTTAGTCTGTGTAACACTATCTAATTTTGTATTTATTAAATAAATAATAATAATGTCCCAGTGTTCTGTTGGTTGACCCAACGTGTTGAGCGCCCTAAGGTTTTTATTGACTGTGTCGTGTAATTGTCTCAGTGTACTTGATGACTCACGTTGTATGAAAGGGATGTTGAAAATATTATGAATGTGATTATTAACTAACAAACGTTTGCTGTTGTATCTATCACACAATAAGTCCCATGCTACTGTGTAATTCTGTCCTGAAATTTGTAACGAATTTAAAATTTCACTAGCACTTCCTTGTAATGAAGCACGTAAATATAAAAACTTTTGAATATTGTCAATGCGTTTGTTGTTGTGAATTAATGACTCAAATGTGTCACGATACTCTAACCAGTGCTGATAATCTCCAGAAAAGTGTGGCAAATCGATAGTAGGCAATTTAACAAATGGTTTTTTACTAACAGAACTGTCTTCGTTGTCATCCTTGGAACCTGTTACCGATATGAAGTGCTTTTCATTGCAGCAAAGTAGCTCCTGGCTGATAGCAAGGTACCGGTAGTAATCCGCTTCAAATGTCTCACGTTCTTGTTGCTGGTCAACTGAAAATGACATTAATTGTTCTATTAAAGTTTGAATTACGTCATATGCGTCAAACAACCCCAAAAACGCTTTATGTCTGTTAGTTAATTCTAGAAATTGAATTTTGCTAAGTTCTTGAGAGTTTTTTATAGAATCGATGTAATTCTTATAAATTGTTAATTTTCCCTTTAGAGGTGCACGTTTTTTCACTAAATTGTTGAATTCTTCGCCACTGTCACTATGCAGGTTTTTGTTTTCTAGAGACATATTTAACAACTAAAATAAAGATGATTAATTTAAAAAGAAAAGTTTAAAATAAAATCGGAACTATTACTTAAATTTTAACGATGTGCTGTGCATGAAAGTTGTAGATAATTGAGAGTTAAAGCGGCAGCCGCAATGCAAGGTTACGTCACCACCGTGCTTCCCGCCGCTGCTCATCAGCTGATGGATGGAACGAACAAGCGTAGGTGCAAGCCAATGCACTACAGCTCAGGTGTGCAAAAAAAATGAAGAGATAGTGTAACTGGAATTTAAAGAAAGAAGAAAATATGAATATATTGTTGTGAAAAAATTTTCCGTTGGTAACGAAATGATTACGAAAAAGAGGGTGGGTAAAAAATTTTTAAGTAAATGAAATTTTAAATAATACTGGTTTAGCAATATTGCGAGAAAAGATTTAAAGTGATTTGTATATATGTATGTACCTAATCTGAGTTTAAATTAAAATAAGTTGAGGGAAAGGTAAAAGTAAAGTGATCGGAACGAACTCACTGTTGAATCACCAAACCCACAAACAGAATCGCGCCTGATGGTCTGCTATCCTGCTTTGTGTGAATATTGAGATGCTTGATGATGTAGCCGCTCCTGATTGCTACGTAAATGCTGATGATGATGATGTTTGAGTGTATGCCTGGATATTGACTACTCGGATGAACCCTCGCCTGCGCGCTGTATTACGCACGCACCACGTTCTTTTGTGTTTGTGTCGTGTTGTTCTTTTGTTCTCAGCTCACCGGCCGTGCGAGCGTTGAATGCAGAGGTTATAATTATGTCTTGACACGTATCTAACGGTTTTTCTTAAATGATGGCGTCGAAGGACCACATGTAGAAGATGTAGATGGTCTCAGGGTGGTAAAAGAGTGGACTGTATTTAGTAACAACTGGTTTACTTCAAATAAGAAAAATACGTTACATTAAAATAATAAAAGAAATAAAATATGTGAGCGCGCGACATGCGGCTTGCGATACTGTCGTCCGAGAAGTGTTGAAGGCGAGCGCGCGCGGCGCGGCGCGGGCCGCGCGCGTCTGCTTACGTTGATAGTTATGTACCAGCGCGCCGGGGTGCGCTGTGTCGTAGACAAATTATGTTAACTTATTTAAACAGAGCTTAAATTCATATAAGTATTATTATAACTATAATAATACTTATCATCGTCAAATTAGTATTTAACCGATTTCGTGTCGAATGGAGACTTAACTACTAGGTCAACAAGATATTAAAATAATGTTATTAAAATAATTAATTAATAGTTAACAGCCTTCTCAATAAGATAATGATAGTGAGAAGTATCATAGTCTACGTGATAGATTTGACATGCCTCGAAGCCTTCATTTAAACAATCAGGCCAACGCTGCGGGTGAGTCCATGTCATTATCTAACTACGAGTATAATGAGGTGTTTAGTTAAGTTAAGCAACTGTAAGTTTTATTGTACACAAACGACCGAACGACGAATTTTCTAAAATAGTAAATTTCATATCAAAATATGATTTAAATTTTTTTGCGGACAAACAGACAAGAAAACGGCGAGTCCCCTTTATACTATTAAGAAAGGTCAAGTGACGTACAAGTGAATGCTTGCACTTCAGCCATACGGTTATAAAATGTTTGTTACAAAGTAAGTAAATAAGTAATCCTAATAATATTATAAAGGCGAAAGTTTGTGTGTGTGTCTGTGTCTGTGTCTGTGTCTGTGTGTGTGTGTGTGTGTATGTGTGCGTGCGTGCGTGCGTGCGTGCGTTCGTGTGTGCGTGCCTGCGTGCGTGCGTGCGTGCGTGCGTGTGTGTGTGTGTGTGCGTGTGTGTGTGTGTGTGTGTGTGTGTGTGTGTGTGTGTCAGTGCCTAAACAGCTAAAGTTAGATGCTGTGCCGGAGACGCTAGGCTACTTTTTATCCCGAAAATCGGTCTGGTTTCCGAGGGAGACAAAACATTTTTAACGCACGGGCGAAGCCGTGGGGTGCAGCTTGTTTTGTATAGTTCCACCATACCTCTGCTATCTTGGCTCTCGATTAACCTTGCACATAATGTCACTTAGACTGTTTTATGTTTAAACTTTAACCTCAAATAATATTTGCTGTCAACAACAAATAAAAAAATACATTTTCACAATATTACAACAGTTTACTTCTTTATGTACCAACATATCTCGCCAGGTAAGTTTATACCTATGTACGCTTTTCAGCCACTTTATAAAGATTTAGATTAAACTTTTATAACACTAATGTTGCACAAATACATCCCCACTACCTACCTAAAGATACTGCGATAGAAGAAAATAACAATAACCCAAAAACTACACAACGCTATTTAGTACAAAATAAACTGTACAGTTTGTAATATGGTTATTGGTTCTAGAATGCGGATGAACATACGAGTATATAATTGCTTATAAGTAATCGAATATAATTATCAGTCCATTGTCCTTAAACTTTACCTTTCTCTGTTGTTCTGCGACCTAGTTGTATGCAAATTAGCTAGGGAAAAATACTTACTGCTTACATATTCATTTGCACCATATTACCACAATTTACTAGACCTCGACGCTAAACATATATTTACATTTTAGAGTACACTTTCAATTTTATTCAAATAACTGCACCTTTTTCAACACATGCGTAACTATTACGAAATGTCAATCAAAGTAAATAATTACAGTATACTTGCAATGTTAAATAAATAGAATTAACATTTTATGAAAAAGTAATATTTATATACGCCAGTCAAGCGAGCGATCTTGAAACAAAGTTTACAGAAGACTATGTTTAATTTACGTCAAAATTACGTCTATTGCAAATACCGGACCGTAAGGTTCTCAGGGCCTTGAAAAATTAATCAAAAGCTCTTGGACAACATTAAACTAATATCTCTTTGAGAAAATTAATTAGTTACTCTAAGAATGAAATATCATACAAAATTATTATTGGCGAGTTATTTTATTAGTGATTTATTCCAGATATTACAAAATCACACTTAGCTTGAGGTCAATCAAGCCATCTTTCATTGCAATCAAAGCAAGATAAAACAAATCTCACACAACATCTAATTTATTACTGCCACGGTCCGCCCGGAATTGAGTCATTAGTGGTCAG
Source organism: Parascotia fuliginaria (assembly GCA_963082885.1). Classification (NCBI taxonomy): domain Eukaryota; kingdom Metazoa; phylum Arthropoda; class Insecta; order Lepidoptera; family Erebidae; genus Parascotia; species Parascotia fuliginaria. The sequence continues at coordinate 18,766,785 of OY720181.1, read as the reverse complement.
ATGTCAGGTCACGCAGGTCATTACCGGTCCGGTCTTAGGTCGACCCAGACCGAGATCCACAAGGACCAAGATGCACGTGTGGGCATAATTATATCACACGTCATAACACTGCGTGTTTTAGTATAATGTAGAAAGATAAAGGCTAATATTAACTTATATATTACTAGCAATCCGCCCTGGCTTTGCATGAAGTCAATCCAATATCGAGTGATTTGTCAGGATATGTTCAGGTCGCCCATAGAGGCATCCGACTAACCTAACGACTGTTATGAACTTGGTAACAACCGACACCGATAGGTCCCTTTTTATAACGTACCATCAGATCTAATATCACTATGCGGTCACCCATCCATGGGTCAGCCGCACTCTTTGTTGCTTAACCCGTTAATCGTTCACCGACCTGTAAGCGCTACGAACTATGTGCACCTTGTTGCATGAAGTTAATTTAATGATATATTTTCATTGGTATCGATTTAAAATTGTTTAATTCTCGACTTTTCTCTGCCGTAGGTTTGTGCATGCATTGGGTATTGTAAACTTTTTCGTGTCAGGTGCGTGTGAGCATCCACGCACTTTTAATATGGTTGCGATGGTTCACGTAAATCACTGTTATTTCGGCACAGCGTATACGTGCGTACCTATTACATTTGTATGAGCTCCTTATACAATTACTTTGATTACTACATGGGGCAATATTTCCACAATATATGTAGCCCCGATGGTTCCGTAGTAGGTATTGTATACGCTGAGGTCTCGGGTTCGATCGCCAGGTCAACTAATAGTGACCCCTGTTACATAGCTTCAATAGCTGGCGGCGAAGCGTGGGTGTCATACAATTCTGTCTACACGTCGTGGAAAAAGGTGCGATGCCATAAAATTGAATTATGTTACCTATGTGCGAAATTTGTATGTATCAAATTATAAGTTACAAAAGATTCTAATAGTCTGACAGCAACGAAAGTAGCTTGAGTTGCTTGCTAGGTTTTCCCATGTCTAACCTGAGCTGGCTGGCTGTTTTGATATTTCTTTCGCCCACCTAACAAGTGTGACCCAGTATAAAAAATTAAGTGTCGTCGTCATCGGACACAATTTGTACGACATGAATATGATGATCAATATAACGATATACTTATCTACAAAAGTAAGTCAACCCAATCAACGGTCTAATCATAACTAAATAAAGGGAGCAAATTTTCACTGGGCATCAGCGTATTATGAGAAGAGGACATTTAGGGAAAGACTCTGTTTTGTAGTAGATGTAGTTTTGGCTGAGATGAATAATCAAATAAACAGTTTGACATTAAGTGAAATTTTATTAGTGTTATGGACCTCAAAACTTATATGTGATGACTTCACCCGTCGCGTGCGGCCCACAGTACTGTTGACCTTAGACCTAACAGTTAGTATTGTGACATACATATACATGCAACTCTGATGACATTGCGCTCATCAAATAAATATGTCATCGTAACCATTAATATATGAGCTATCTGAGTCAACATCACTTCAGTATGAAGGTGTTCATTGCTAGACGTAGACTTGTCCCAATAGGAGGGTTTTGCACTGGACAATTAGGTTTTTTTGACGACAGTGGCAGATGAGCAAACAGCCTACGTGATGGTAAGTGGTAACTGTCGCTCATGGACGACTTAGAGTATCTAGCATTGCTCCTGCAATGCCAGGGATTTTGCGAAGCCGCTGCCTACCGTGAATGGAGTGGAGCAGGTGAAGAGATTGAGGCAGGCGAGAAAAAAGGAAAGAGGGGGAATTGGAAGTGAACTCAGTAAGTTGATTTTAGCATGGTATTACGGTAGGAGATTCTTGCTACTTTTAGCATACATATGACGTATTGACCGGGCAAGTATCTATCCTCTTATCGAAACACTAGGTCCCGTTACCAGTAGCGTACCTTCCTCAGGAACTGGGCTATCATACGCATAAATAATTATTCTAATACCACTGGTAGATCTAGAGATTAGCGCGTTTAAACAAACAAACAAATTATTTCGCTTTATATAATAAATCTAGATTATAATTCATCAATGCTCATATTTAACTTTCTTTCTCTATGTGTTTTACAGGGTAGTACCGTCAGATTATATTATCAACGTAAAATAGTATCTAGTATCTACTCATTCTTATGATTGTTTTTCGAAGTGTAAGAACTTGAGGTTCAGTTTCTTCTCCTGTCTCATCGTACTTAAGTTATAATTTCTTAACACAGCCTGTAGCGGTAACCACTAACCAATACATTGTCTCAATTCAGACCACCTTACATTGTATAAAAATCAAAGAAGTATATAATTTCTTAAGCAGTAGTTCATAATTATAGTACATCATAAAGGTTATTACAAAAGCCTCATGATGGGCCTCTGTATACCACAGGCACTACGTGTGTTATGTAAGGTACCTGCGGCACAGGTCAGAGGGTCAATGTGCTGCTTTCTTCTTATTGAGTTTGACAATAATCAATACATGTTCATAGTTAAATCTTATTGTTATTCGTGACCTCGTTAGGATTTTTGTTTTGGATGTTATATCTTTGGGTTCTATTGTGTTGTGTCGTTTTTGATTCTTGAGTCGAATTTAAATGCGATTTTTCTGTTATAGTGTGACTTCAAAAAGGAGGAGGTTAATAATTGTCAAAATCATTTTCTAATTACAATAATATTAGTCTGGCGTGGTAAACCACGGCTCTTGACGGAATGGTAATGATTAGCGCGTCCAAACAAACAAATAAAAGGTGAAGTTATGAGCGAAGAGGTGGCATTGTCCCGTGATCTCTGACCTCTAGTCGTGTAACAAACTGAAGTGATCGATGCTATGAGAACATGCTAATTAACTGTTAAATAATATTCACAGTTATGAAGTAGCAGATTATTCAATAACGAAAGTCATTTATTATTAGTGACGCGTTTTGTTGCCAACTTGAGAACATTGCGAGATTATTACCATGTCTTTGTAAAGATGTTGATTAATATACAATGAAACTTTATGTGTAATGAGATACAAGATACGGATGATTCCTTTCTCTCTAAATTCTTAACTCAAATAGTAATTAAATTTGATACTACAAAAAGTCACAGTTAGAAATCTACTATAGCCTGTTCTGTTCTCCAGCGCCAGCGTTTAAATTGCAGAGCAGCAGAAGCAGAAGAGTTTGTCGGTTTGTTTGTTTGAACCCGCTAATCTTTGGAGCTACCAGACGGATTTGAAAAATTCGTTTTGCGTATGACAGCTCCGATTTCGAGGAAGGTTATTGGCGACGGGAGCGGGGCAGTAACCATAGACGCGGGTAAAACCACGCCGCAGGAAACTAGTCTCTATATAAAATCTGACCATAACAATCAGTATAGTAAAAATGTACGACGTATGCGTGCTAAAAGAGCTCGTAAAAAATACCCTCATAATTTTTTTTTAATAGGAGTGGATTATAGAGGTGAAATAAGGTAAAGATCTTTGCTGAAAGGGACGGGAAAACGAGGGGAGGACCGGGTAAAGGAGAGAGAAGGGAGAGGGAATTGAGGGAAAAGAGAGGGTAAAGGAAAGGGATGAAGGGGGAATGGGGGAAGTGGGGGCGAGGGCACGGGATGTTGCAGGAAGTGGAGGGGAGAAAGGAGAGGGAAGAGGAGAAGCGAAAAGAGAGGAGTGAGGCAAAAGGGGGAGGGGGAAGGGGAAAGTTATTGTAGCGAAAGTTTGCTTTTGTGTACTGTATATTTATTTTACGGGGGATATCTTTGGGTAGGTAAAACCGGGTTTGTATGAATGGGAGATTAGAAATAGGATGAAAAACAGTATAAAATAATATAAAAAATGTCTATTGGAAAAAACGATATTCACGCGAGCGAAGCCGCGGGCATAAGCTAGTTTACTATAAATTTCCCATTGTAGCAATTTGAGATGGTATCCACCACGCCGAATTTCACTGGAATGCCATAATTTTAATAGGTAAACATAAAAAAAATGATGGAGATAGTGACAAAGTTGTAGCGGCAATAGCTCTATGACTAGAGCGGGTATGTTCGACGTCCTAAGCTGTCTCTTTCATGTAGTCAAAGGCGTAATGTTATGTGTTATTTTTCGGATACTCGGGATTCTGACGTAGTGTAAACTGCTTTTAGCTATAACACCACCCACTACCTACTGTTGTTTTGTTCTGTTATTTGTTTTGAAATATGTGATGTGCAATCCTACTAATAGAAAAATTGGTATGTACATAGATTCGGTATCGGAGACGGACATAGGACTTCATTCCGAAAATAGGCTGGTTCTCGAGTAACAATTTTTAAACCATTTTCCGTGCGAGCAAAGCCGCAGGGCGCAGCTAGTAAAGAATATTCTATCTATACCATTTTTTTTAAATTACTTATATCTATAACAGATTTTTTTTTCTATTTAGTATTATTTTCTTTGTTAAGACATATTATGTACTTATTAGCTGTTAATTTATTTTTAATGTGTTGTACAAGTTTACAACATGTGTAATTTTTGCATGTGCAGTTGATCGTTCATTTTGAAGACAACTCCAAGGTTTGCGACTTATACACTGAATTAGTTCTATTGTCCTAATTTTATAAGACCAAAAATTAGTAAAATAAGTGTCTTGTTTGTTATTTTGTCTTTAGAAATAAGCGTAATAATAACTTTTCAAAGGAACTCTCAACTTTCTCCTTTTCATCTTAATCACACGATTTAAGCAGCGTTCTTGCGACAATGTTTGGTGTGGCTGTAAAGCTCGATGCGAGGGCGGCAGTAGCGTCCGCACGACTGGCATTTCAGCTCAGTTTCGTTAAAAGACCTCTAGACTAATAGATAATATAGCAGTCAGAGTAGTCTATTGGTGAACACAGATCCAAAAGTCATTGTATCAATTGCCACGGTTGTTTTCACTATGGAGGCCTTATGAGATCCTACAAGCCCTGCTTAAAAAGCACATCACAACTGAAAGGAACGAATGCGTTGGTAAAGAATTCCAGTCTTCAATTGAGCGACAGAAGTAGTTAACGCTTTTATATAAAGCTATTTTTAAATAAAAATATTGGAAAAATTTAGCCCTTCTTCAAGCTCCATCTAGTTTCTGAACAAATAACTTTGGCATAACGAAAACATACGCGACTCTTCCGTACCGTTCACAGAGGGTCAATACTGTGTGTGCCAGTTGTGACGTAATTGTGACGTCACCAATGTTTGACTTTTATAATTTTAAGTGCATCTGCAAGTTAACTGTGGATACCAAAGTTTATGTACAAGGGACTATTAAAACATAATAGCATTACGTATTTTTTACCTAAGCAAAAATATATATCACCTACGTTTCGCTTGCTATTGGGTCACATGTAATGGGAGTATCAAAAGTTTAATTCGATCTCACAAGAAACTTCTACGGTAAATAACATAGCAATAGCAGTGTCGTATTGCATCATATAGATTCACGAAGGCGCAAATATATTGAAATTATGAAAATTACTGAAGATAATATTATGTTAAACGTAATAAAATACTAGCGGCCCACCCCGGCTTTGCACGGGTGAACATTTTTTAAACATTTTGGGATGAATAAAGATACTTTTGTATGGGAATATAGAAAAGTGCTTTTTTTCAAGCATTTTTTTCTTTTTCCTTTCCATAAGAACCATCCTCGTACTTCAAGGAATATTATAAAAAAGAATTAGAGAAATCGGTTCAGATGCTCGGGAGATTTGCGCTTAGCAACACATTCAGTGATTCATTTTTATATTATTAGGCTATGTTATCCACTCAATTTATTGATTTCTAAAGACGAAAGAATTTTCAAATCCCTAACTAAGATTGTAGTTAAATAATTGCAAACAAACAAACATACAAAAAGTCTCTCTTTATAATATAAGTATAGATTTACAACAACTCAAGAATAAAAAGAAAAGAGAAAATAAAGTTTTTAAACGTTAAAATACAGACCTGCAGCTCGTTGTTCGAATAATTAATCTTTATACTCGAAGTTCAGTCGTCGTGATTACAGCTAAGGATACCTACAACATTATGTAAAAAGATTTGAGTTTTTTTTTGACACTTAAGAGTGTAGAACCTTCCGATTTGTAGTCTTTAATATTATCTTCTATATTCGGGACAAATATTAGACCACAGAAGTCTGAAACCCAAAGGCTTCCAAAGAAACAAATTCTCTTTTGCATAGAAGTAACAGACACTCCCACTGCGCTACCGAGGCGTGAGGTAGTAAAATATTATTTTAAAGTAAATGATTACCGTTACCGTACACAGAACCCAAATACGACGATTATGTAGAAAACAACAAAGCAAATATAACTTTCCACGCATTTCTCATGGCGGACGTAACGTATGGCAATATTGACACTCACATAACTTATTATAAAACAATAATCGGTCATAGGGTCACTGGCAACCACGGGTCATGGTGTTTACTATAGTTTAAGGAAATTACAGCTGCTTTATAGCGTTGGTATATTGATTAATTATCTTTATTCTTGAAAAACCTTCGTAAAATTAATTTTAAAAATTAATGAGCACATGAATAAATGTTTATAAAAGGAATGTAATAATTCAACATGCTACCCCAGTGTGGGTCATAGAAAAGCAATAAAGGATTATAACGAACTAATGAAATACAGACCAGATACTTATTGATTGGAGAAATTCTGAGTAGCTCAGACATATTGCACTAAAGTGGGTGACTAAATTGAATGCACCACTTTGGTGAAAGGTCTTCCATTTTGACAGCGCTATCAAAACAAATATTTTTCAGTGTTCATTTCGGAAATTTTAATATTTAATTTACAAAATTGATAATTCTCGTGCTTATGAACGAAAGAAAATTGCTAAGAGGGTTTTCTAAAATGGAGCCCACGAGGGGGCAGCACCGATGCGTCAGGTCTAGCGGTCAAGCACTTTTTGAAAGTAAACCCCTGATTGGCCCAATGTGACAGTGGAAGTGGCGCCAACTGGTGTCAAATTTTTTTTAAAACTTCAGAATTGCATTGCGGTTGTTTTAAAATATTCTTGTGTTTCTGACTGATATCTACGTGGCTCTTTGTGTGGACTGATCAAGCAAGCTGCTGTTGTTTCAAGCTATACTTAGAGTTATAAAATCATTACCTCATAGTTAGGGTGGTTACGTCATTACATTATTGAGTATATTGGCATGGAATAGGTTTCGGTGAAATTATAATGGTGAACAAACCTTTTGATTAATTAAATGATTAATGATGGGCTATAAGTATAGATTTTTAATGTTTGATTGCAGCCTTGCTGGTGTAAAGTTATATCGTTGTTCATTAACCTCGTTTGAGCAAAAGAATCTTACGTTTTGAACTGTAGATGATGTATTACGTATTACCTATAGTTTGGAATCTTTTGCCTTAACAGTACGGTACGTCACACGACGAACTGTCATTCTGAGAAATCTTAAGTCGATACACGTTAACGTCTTGCGACGTAGTGTCTTTTAGGAAAAATGTCAGTTCAGGGCCATCACAAGCACATAAAGATACCGCACACACAACCTCTTATAACAATCTCATCATAACCTTACATTCTCTTTCCTTGTTCTTAATGGTACAAAAGAAAAAGACAAAACACAAAGTAAGATTAAAATAATACTTACTGCTATAAGAAGTGGTGGTAGGCCCCCTGATCAGTTAGCACGTATAAAGGCGGGTTTTTATTTAGTATGAAATATCTACTGCTACGTCATAGAGCTAGGCTGAATCGTTACTGGCAGCGAGCATATTATGAAGTTAGCTTCAGTGTTTTAGTGGTACTATGTACGTATTCCCAAGCAGCGGCCTAGTCGGGTTTTTAGACGAGAAGTTTTCAGCATTAACCTTGCATCAAACGTCCATTGGCTACGGTGACTGCTTACTATTAGACAGAACCTATGCTTGTGCTTCACTTCAGTCGTCCAAACAAAAAGTCAGGGATTGTGCTCGGTAAATGATAACAGGCTCACCCTATAAATAACCAGCCTGTTTACTGTCCCACTGCAGGGCAAAGGCCTGTTGTCATACAGAGAAGGCATGAGCATTAATCACCACGCTTGCTTAAGGCGGATTGGCATTTTCAGAATTTTGGGTCCAGGTTTCTTCACGATATTTTCTTTCACCGTCAGTCAGAAATGTCCTAGATAAACTTAGAAAGTACATATAAAAAATCACATTGGTACACACCCACTACCTAGTGTTTACGAAGCGGGAGCATTATCCACACTGGGACATTTTCACTTATTTTTATTATATCACATTACTAACCTATATAGCTGATGAAAGTGGCGTGAAGTAAGACATTGCATCATCTTGGAACTATGGAAAGTACCAACTTAATGCCAATGTAACGTCATCAGTTGATGTCATAAATTCATACGTTTTATTGATTCCTGATGATAATTTAATAAGCGATTATTAAAGTATACTGTACAAAATTATCTCCGTAATTATTTTGAACTGGCAAGTATGTATTTATTTTCACTTTTGTTAACATCAATTATTTCAACAGGAAATCTGGTTTTATGGTATTTTTATCTGTTAAAATTATTGTTTAATTAAAGTAAAAACTTAAATTGGCAGGCCATTCTTGTTCCTACTGTAAGGTGAATGCCTTACAGTAGCTTAGCGAGAGTTTGTGTTACTATATAAAGTGGCCGAGTTTGTTTGTTTGAACGCGCTAATATATGGAACGACTTGTCAAATTTGATTTTTTTTTGCGTTTGATAGCCCAGTTCTCGAGAACGGTTATATGCTATTAAACACCACGCTAAAAGCGACAGAAGCGAAGCCGTAACCATAGATAAAGCTAGTATAATAATAATAAAATAAAAGAAAAATATAATGCTACCCTTTTTTTTTTCGTGGAAAACGCATTACGCGTACGCACCCGCCTGGGCGAGGCGGGGGTTATGTCGGACTCTCCGGCCACAATGAGACAGCGGCCGGCATACCGACTAAAACCCACGGTGTTCCTCCAGACGGCCAGAGTGTCGGGGTCACGGGAGACGTTCACGAATTCATCCGCGACCCCGACGGGCCACGGCCGCCTCTCCTGCTCGGCCGCATCCTTAGCGAGCATCGCTTGCTCGCAAAAGGTGGCGACTCCCTCCCAAGCCCTCTCGCTGCGGACCATGGACAGAACCACGGTCGGCAGCAAGAGCTGGGTCGTCGCGAGCGCCGCAACCAGGTCGCGACGCTCGTCCGTCCACGTCGGACACTCCACGAGCGTGTGGAGCGCCGTGTCGCGCGGGCAGACCCCGCAATGGTGGCAGACGGACGTCTGCTCCCGGCCTATGAGACACAGGTACGTGCCGAAGCACCCGTGACCGGTGAGTACCTGTGTCAGCCGGAACGTGAGGACGCCGTGCCTCCTCTCCAGCCACTTCTCGAGGACGGGACTTACCGCCACCACTGTGGCGTGCCCTATAATGCTACCCTTGACCTAACCCTACTCTACTTTTCTATAAATAAAACTAACGTTAATAATGTACAATAAAAATATTTATAAACACTTTCACCATTTTAAATATTCAGCAAATGAGTTATTTATTAAATAATAACTACAATACAAGCAAATTGCATGTCATATAATTGTGTTATGACATGCGAACGTTTAATATAGACGAACTTAAATACACTTAACAATTATAACGAAATATTGAACTTATTTTTTTATTAAAAACGAAACTTGTGTGTTAAATTACCACTGCCTACCCCTTCGTGGATAAAAGGCGTCAAGCTATGTATGTATATAACATTGTTTGAGCGAGTAGAATCAGATATTCACTGCGGTACAATGGCTTTTCCATAGAAATATGTTGGTAGGATTTAATCAGTCGATGATCGTACTGGCGATATGGTTTGTAACCAAAGAGTTGCTTTAACTCAATAGGTGCAAGACGTCGGCAGTGATAATAATACTTACCATCCACTGTTAATTAAACTAAGCCGGTCCAAAATGTGCAGATTCTACCAAGAGTTTGAGGAGACTGCATGTCCTCTGCTCTGGACCACTCATGCACAAAGGAAGCACCCATTTAGGATAGCACCAGCCACAACCCGATGTGATACATTCTCTCTTTGCTCAGACAATCTAAAAGTTTCTAGACTCTATAGGACTAAGCAGGGAACTATAAATAATAGCACTACAATAGATCAATTCTGGTCGAGGTAGCAAAGAGGCCTCTGACGGCTTCTTACTTTGAGAGCAGATGGCGTTGTGTGTAGGTTTTGTTACTTTATATTTTATAAGAAGTGTATGTAGTGGAAAAAGCATATTGTAACAGGTTATTATAAAACGCTACAGTAATGCCTTCTAATGTGATAGCTTGACCGCTATAATTCGCTGGTTGATTACCCTATTACTATGAGGACGAGTCTAACATGTGTAAACTTTGCCAGTCGACAGAGAGATTGTTACTTTCTAACGTTAAAAACTTATATAAAAAGCGATTTGTTCTCTGAAAGATTACAATTTACAATGACAATATATTTTATACGATCACTACAATTTTACTGAAATATTAATAAATAATAGAAGCGTACAAGACTTAACACAAATTGGGTTAATGCGTACATTAAATTAAAGCTTTAAGCCCCGCTTTTCCACATTTACGTAACAAATAACCAAAGCAAAGGCTAATTGCTTATTGTGTGAAATGTACAATTAATATATACATACATAAATACATTGCCATTGTGTTCTATTAAATACACACACGTCGGTTACGGGTGCAATTAATTTGTAAGATTTTTAATACTAGCTTGCCGCGGCGCGGTTTCACCCGCGTCTTTGCTGACTGCTCTGCTCCCGTCACCAGTAGCGTGATGTTACATAGCCTATAAACTTCCTCGATAACTGGACTATCATACGCAAAAAGAATTTTTAAATCCGACTGGTAGTTGCAGAGATTAGCGCGTTCAAACAAATAAACTCTTCCGCTTTATAAAATAGTAGGTAAAGATATAATATAATAATAATAATATTTCAACAACTACACAAAACGCCTTCTAGACCCAAAGTAAGCATATTATATGCTTGTGTTATGGGTTCTTAAATACTTTTTTTTGTAAATACACACATATTATACATAGAAACACCCAGACCAATGCAAATATACATGTTCATGCACACAAATATTTGCACTGAGCGGGAATAGAACCCGCGACCTCTGCGTGGCAGTCCATACATAGTACCACCGAACCACAGAGGCAGTCCAGATATAATAATTTATTTACTTACAAATTTAATTATTGAATCGATGTACGACTAAAATTAGTTTCTATGTATCTAAGTTACTAATTGTTATTATTCAACTTGCTACCCGCCTTCGCTTTGCATCGATATTAAAAGTTGCGGTAGCCCGACTTGATTCACTAATAGCGTTGCTGCTTGGCTCCTACAGGTGATAGGGTAATATATTATACATCAATACTTTGCCCGAAAATGCACTATACAGCAGTAATATCTACATAATAATCCATTGGGTAGTTTTCGAGATTTAGTATTTCACATAAATAATGATATCTCGTTTTCTAGTGACTTCGTAAGTCATTCGACCTTCGTCATTTCAAAGACATTCCAACATTTTATTTATAGGGGATTGTTTTTCTATTTTATCTAAGAAAGTAATAAATTTCTCGACCGGGTATAAAATATTCAAAGAAAAAACGTCCCTGTGGTCACTTTGATGAGAGTTACAAAGACCATCCAAAATATATTTATTTGTGATACCTTAAATAAACTGTGTAGTACCTACGAGGGGCCTAACTACAACCTCACATAGCAATCCTTTACTTAACTTTGTCTCTATCCTTGTTTTTAATGGTACAAAAGAAAAAGACAAAACACAAAGTAACTAATACTGGTGTAAGAGATGGTGGTAGGTTCCCTGTAATATTTTTTTTTTTTTTTTTTTTTTTTATATTAGCCTACCAAAGTGACTCCACTCTGCCTGATGGTAAGCAGTAAGTGGAATCCAGAAGTGGCGGACACCATTCCAAAAGCCAAACTACTGGTATGGTGGCCTCCACTATGGCGGCTTAGTGAGATGCTTTTTCACGCCCCGCTTAAAAGACCCAGGATCAAAATTAGATGGGAACACATGCGCTGGCAAAGAGTTCCAGGCTTTAATTGAGCGACAAAAGTATGAAGTGCTGAACCGTTTGGTTCGAGACCCTTTAGATTCCACTGTGAAAGGGTGGCACTTTAGTCCCGCACGTGTTGTTCTGGACAAAAAGGGAGAGGGTGGGATTAATTCAAAGAGCTCTTCAGAACACTCTCCATGGTAAAGGCGATAGAAGACGGCCATTGAGGCGATGTCTCTTCGCAGCTGTAAAGGCTCAAGGGTCTTAGTAGCCTCCGGGCTTCCGATGATACGGACTGCTCGCCGCTGCAACCTATCGAGTGCATCCAGTAAGTACTGTGCGGAGCCATCCCAAAGATGAGAGCAGTACTCCACGCAGGAACGAACCTGTGTCTTATAAAGAAGACAGAGCTGCTCGGGCGTGAAGTACCGCCTCACCCTGTTCAGGACACCGAGTTTACAGGAGGCGGTTTTAATGACGCACTCGATATAGTTCTTGGGGTTGAGATCTCGGCTGATGTCCATACCCAGGATACTTAGGCTATCCTGTAGTGGTAACGCTGTGTTCTGAAGAGAGGGAAGGGGAAGGAACGGAGATTTTTTTGCAGAGAACGCGCACACCTGTGTTTTCTTGGCATTGAACTCGACCAAATTCTCACAACCCCATTTAGAAATGCGGTATAATACTTGGTCGAGCTCAGCGACAAGTTCTAGGCGTTTTGCCTCGATGTCAGTCTGTTTAGCCGCAGGATGTCCGAGATATCGCCCATGCACTGTACTATCATCTGCATAGCAATGAATGTTGCCAAGGGACAACATGTCATTGACATGCAGAAGATACAGAGTGGGCGACAGGACGGACCCCTGAGGCACCCCAGCGTTGACCTGCAAATAATTGGAGGCCGATCCGTCACAAAGGACTCTAATGCGGCGCTCACGCAGGAATGCGGCAATCCAGTTGCACAGCTGGGGTGGCAGACCATATGCTGGAAGCTTGGACAGAAGCGAACGGTGCCAGACTCTATCGAAGGCTTTGGTTATGTCAAGGCCGATGGCCAAGGACTCGCCATGCCTGTCCATAGCTTCACCCCATTGGTGCGTGATATACGCTAGAAGGTCACCCGTAGACCGTTTTGACCTAAAGCCATATTGTCGGTCACTAATTAACGAGTGACCCTCTAGGTAGCGGACTAGTTGGGAGTTTATTATCCGCTCAAGCACCTTGCAGAGAACTGAGGTGACAGCTATGGGTCGATAGTTGCCTGGCTCGGACCTATCCCCTTTTTTGGGAATGGGTTGAACATTCGCCTCTCTCCAAGCCTCCGGCACAATTCCCGAGGAATAAGATAGGCGGAATAGGCGCGTCAATGCAGGAGACAACTCCGCTGCGCATTTCTTAAGAACCACCGCTGGAATACCATCCGGTCCGCTGGCTTTCCGAACATCGAGCGACCTTAGTTCCGCACGGACATCACGATGCCTAATACGAATATTAGGCATAACGGAGTCGCAGCCAGATATAGTCGGCGGGTGCAAGCCACGGTCGTCGATTCGGGAGTTAGCTGCAAAGAGTTCTACAAGCAAGTTTGCTTTCTCTTGCGGCTCGTGGGCCAGCGATCCATCAGGACATTTCAAGGGGGGCAGCGAAGGCTTGCAGAAGTTGGATTGCACGGCCTTGGCTAGTCGCCAGTAGCTACGGCTACCCGTAGGATGCGAAATGAGTTCTTGCCCAATCCGTGCAATGCGCTGGGCATCCGCTCTGATGTAAGCCCTCTTGCATTCCCTAGTGGCTTTGTTGTACGCTGCTTTTAGGCGATCCAAGCTAGGGTCGCGCCGTGCTCGGGCCCTGATCCAAGCGCGGTACGCCGATTCTTTTTGTTTAACAGTGTCGGCGCACTCACGGTTGAACCAGGGACGCGTTTTGCCGGCTCTGGTGACATCTGAGGATGGAATGTAATATTCCATACCTAACAAGATCTCACCAGCGACAGCAGTAGCACTTTGCGACGGATCCCTGTCTTTAAAGCAGCGTAATGCCCATGGGACGGAAGCAAAGTAATCCCGCATACCGTCCCAGTCTGCTGACGAGTAGTGCCATAGTCGTCGCTTTACCTCCGAACGTCGTGGGGGAGCAACAAGAGGCACTGAGGCGCAGACCAAACAGTGGTCGGAATTACCCAGTGGGGCGTGGACCGAAACACTGTATTGGTCTGGGTGACTCGTCAGCAGTAGGTCTAGCAAAGAGGGCGCTTGACCTGGAATATCTGGTATCCTGGTGGGATGGATTACCAGTTGCGTCAGGTCATGCGTGAGAGCGAATGCATGGGCGGCTCGTCCCGCATGGTCTGTTCTGAGAGAACCCAACCAGGTCTCGTGGTGGGCGTTAAAGTCTCCCAGAAACACCAATTCCGCGTTCGGAAACCGCTCCTGCGCTAAGTCTGCCGCCTGACTCAGATGGTCAAAGAGTCGAGTTGTCTCCAAATCTCCGGAGTGGGAACGGTAAAGGCACGCGTAGACCCGGCTCAGAGAACCATGATCAACGTGAAGCCAAAGGATGGGGTAGGATGGGTCCTCTAGGCAGCGCAGACGGCGAACGCAAACATCCGCCCTGACGAATGCGCATACTCCGGCCTTAGCGCGAAAGCGCTCCTTAAGCACATAGCCCGGGTAGTGCAGGTATGCCGTGTCGTCAGGGCGGCGTATTTGTGTCTCCGTTAGGAAAAGCAAAGCCGGCCGTGCCGTCTCGAGGTGTTGGTGGACGGCGTTGAGGTTTGAATGGAGTCCACGGATGTTAGTGAACTCCACCTCAAATAGCGGGTTGGTGGGGGAGGAAGATGCCGCTGTTAGACCTGCTGCTTTTTTGTGTGCTGCCATGTTGGAGGGTGAAGGGAGGGGCGTGGAAAAGATGACTGCCCTCGCAGCAAGGCTAGACAAGGTGCCGAGTATTGCTTCGTCATTTAACTGTGTGGCATGGTGGTAGCCGATCCGCCGGACGGAAGGGCCCCCGTACCCTCTCGGAAATGGTCGCCGGGTCCCACCATCCGGTCACCAACCGGCACGACGAACCACTCCGGGATTATGCGCGACCTGGTGGGGCAGCCTCCTAGGGTGGTTAGGCCTAGTTGGGCCCCTGTACTATGCCGCGGGCGGCCAGCGGCACCACCGTTTCTACAGGTCTCCCTGGCCGGCGGGTCGACCCACACCACCCTCACAATGACTCCGCGGATACTCAGCTGGTCCCACACATGCTGCGAGGATTGCCATCTTTGCATCAGTTGGGCCTCCGGCACTCTCACTCACCGAGCGAAACGCAATAGTACGAATACCATTACTCTTACGTCGATCTTCTATGAGAGGGTAGTACTTCCCCGGTCGATCCGACCCATTCATGCCGAAACCAGCGTGGATCTACTACTACTAAATATAGTTGTATTTCTTTGTAATTTATAATAAAACAATTTGCTTTTGGAGGGCAATGTACAGTATAAAAATAATATTAACAGAACAACTACGCCGCGCTATCTAGGCCCAAAGGAAGGTAATATTCCCAAAGTAAGCTTATGTTGTAACTTGTGTTAGGGAAGTATTATAATCTGTGTTAAGGGTTCTAGAATGCAGACAAACATAGTTTTTTTGGAATGCATACATATTAAACTTAGAAACAGTCCACTGCAAGTAGGTAGTCATATAATTAAGTAGATGTATAGTTACCAACAGTTGAACACCCAAAGATAGGAAGTGTGGGGTGGTAACTTGGCTTCTATCCAGAAATTAAAGTTATAGCACATTTTAATACATTCACTAGAGAACCTAGAATGAAACTAGTTCATTAAGTTACACGTATGACATAATTTATTTATTTATTTTTAAAACTTAGGTAATGTACTAAATGTACAATGGCGTTTCTACCGGTCAATCAAGGTACAAGGTAATAAGCGAAGTAGATGCAATGAAGTTATTTAATTATAGTGAAGGATAAAAAATTTTTTTTGCATGCTTAGTAATATTTTTATGATTTTTTTATGCACAAATGCGAAAGTCAAAGTCAAAAACTATTATATTGCCGCAGGTACTTGTGTGTATTCTTGAGTAACTAACTGGAGTACGGATCAATCACTACATAGTATAAAACAAAGTCGCTTCCCGCTGTCTGGTCCTACGTATGCTTAGATATTTAAAACTACGTAACGGATTTTGATGCAGTTATTTTTAATAGATAGAGTGATTCAAGAGGAAGGTTTACATGTATAATACATGCATAATATAGTAGAGAAACACTGATAAATTTAGAGGTTTCTAATGTGATGTCGTAAATAAACACATTTTTTTGCGCTTACATTGCAAACGCTGGCTGAACCCTACGAGATAGATCAAAATAATGTACTACAGAATTGTACACCTTAAAAAAGTGCGCGATGGTATGTCTATCTCTTAGGGGTAACCCACAATAACGATTTTATATCCTTTACTTTTTGTGAGAAATAATGGCTTATTTACGAAGCGATTTTAAGCAATACAGCATTAATACGGCTACGAGCCCTTTCGACCCTTAAGATTTGACCCAGCATTATCCAATTAAGTACCTTAAATACATTGTGCATGTAATTTATCTCAATATGGACATAGAGTTTAAAGAGCCAGAGAATCGTCTGTAACGCGTTTGTATTGTATAATGACAAAAAAGCTGTGAACGTTGTATATAAAGACATTCTGTAGTATATTTAGTATCAGCATCAGCATTGCACCCGTGCGAAGCCGGGGCGGGTCGCTAGTAAGATCTAAAAGTCATCGCGATTCTTCAGTACATCGGTACGTTACATTAATTTATTGCAGTTGTTTTATGAACTAGGTATGTTAATTACCTTATCCCATGAAAATTATTTTATTAAAAGCATTTCAGAAAAAAATAATGAAATAACAACAAGCCGTTCGCATCTGTGAATAAAAACAACATGAGAAAAGAGAACAATAACAGTAGGGGGACGAGATAATAATTAGACCTCCAGCGCCGGTGGCCAAAACTCCCCGATAGCAATAGATACGTCAAAATAATACAAATCTTTTTTCCCGTTTAGATCATGTCAGTGTCACTTATGATTGTCAAAATAATAATGCTAGCTAATTAACCTACAACTAGTTCGCTAGCAAGTTAGAGCCATTACAAGAAGTAGCACGAAACTCACGCCATACTTTTCGGCAAATTATTACAATTCTTAATATGGTACAATTTTAAGTAGCATGTAAAGTGACGCCGGCAATAAACTTAACTCTGTATATAATTTACAAGTCAATTCTTATGTTTTAAAGAAGAAAACACAGAAATTAGGAAAATATGTCAATTGTAGACTCATCATGCTAAAAATTTATAATCATACGGGAATTAACGCGATCATGCATTAGGTATTTACATACCTTATTTTGCTTGACGTTTCGACCAGGTTACACCGGCCGTGGTCACAAGCAGACTGGTGAGGCGATGTCACGACTCCGTATGTGAAGTAGATTCTAGATCTACCCTCACATTTTTGTCTTTCCACGTACTATCACAAAACACACTGACAGTGTCCCTATTCTGTATGCCGTCCGTATTCCGAGCGTTAACCGACTGCGCAAAGCGAGGTTGCGTAATTTGAATCACTGGATTCCACGTAGCCGAGAGCTTGAAGCCGTCTTCCCTATTGAAATTTATGTGTTTCTTAATTTCAATAGCTTCTCGTACAACCCGAGAGTAATAGGTACAATCAGTGGAGAGGACTTGCGTACGATGAAATTCAATCCAGTGATTGGTGTCCGTTTGAAGAATATGTTCGGCAATCGCTGATTTGCTGGTCTGTCGATTCTTTACAGCGGCGATATGTTCTTTGACCCTTTCAGCAATAGTCCGCTTAGTCTGACCTATGTACGAACTACCGCAGCTGCAATTGATCTTGTAAACGCCCGGTGTTTGTAGGGGCAAAACATCCTTTGGCGTGCCTACCATGCTGTTTACTTTGGCCCCAGGTGTAAAGACTGTGTTTATACAGTATTGTTTAAGCAGGTCTCCTATCTTATCAGTCACACCTTTAATGTAGGGCAGAAAGGCAGGTTGTCTGTCGACCTCTGGACGTTTGACCCTTTTCGTTGGCTGCCTACGTCGCCGATTCCCTTTATATTATGACTTTGGAAAAGATACGTCGATGACGTATTTAGTATAGTAACGGGCGGTAAACAGGAAGTGGATCAATATATAGTATACCTAAATTCCATTCACCCAAATATAAGGTTCACATACGAAATGGAAACGGAAAGATCGTTGTCATTTTTAGATGTCAAATTGAGTGCGAGAACAGATGGGTCCTTATCACACTGTGTCTACCGCAAACCAACACACACGGACAGATACTTACATGCTACGTCGCATCACCACCCTCGTCACTTGCAGTCCGTTATGACTTCATTGAAGAACAGAGCCTACGATCTATGTGACCCTGAGCATTTAGAGCAAGAACTAGATCATGTTCAGGAGGTACTTAGTCGTAATGGATATAAAGGGAATCGGCGACGTAGGCAGCCAACGAAAAGGGTCAAACGTCCAGAGGTCGACAGACAACCTGCCTTTCTGCCCTACATTAAAGGTGTGACTGATAAGATAGGAGACCTGCTTAAACAATACTGTATAAACACAGTCTTTACACCTGGGGCCAAAGTAAACAGCATGGTAGGCACGCCAAAGGATGTTTTGCCCCTACAAACACCGGGCGTTTACAAGATCAATTGCAGCTGCGGTAGTTCGTACATAGGTCAGACTAAGCGGACTATTGCTGAAAGGGTCAAAGAACATATCGCCGCTGTAAAGAATCGACAGACCAGCAAATCAGCGATTGCCGAACATATTCTTCAAACGGACACCAATCACTGGATTGAATTTCATCGTACGCAAGTCCTCTCCACTGATTGTACCTATTACTCTCGGGTTGTACGAGAAGCTATTGAAATTAAGAAACACATAAATTTCAATAGGGAAGACGGCTTCAAGCTCTCGGCTACGTGGAATCCAGTGATTCAAATTACGCAACCTCGCTTTGCGCAGTCGGTTAACGCTCGGAATACGGACGGCATACAGAATAGGGACACTGTCAGTGTGTTTTGTGATAGTACGTGGAAAGACAAAAATGTGAGGGTAGATCTAGAATCTACTTCACATACGGAGTCGTGACATCGCCTCACCAGTCTGCTTGTGACCACGGCCGGTGTAACCTGGTCGAAACGTCAAGCAAAATAAGGTATGTAAATACCTAATGCATGATCGCGTTAATTCCCGTATGATTATAAATTTATATCATGCAACGCGAAAGTTTAAAAGTAAATATCATCATGCTAAAATAAACAAGAATCCACTACCGTATCAAATTGTATAAAATAAAAATTGCTTGCTCCACTATCGCTGATAGATGACTCAGGGTCTCGGGCATTGCGGAAGCCAGAGACTCTGCAAAGCCGCTGCCCATTGCGAAGGAAGTTGGGTAGGTAATGGATTGAGGGAGGTGAGAAAAAGGAAGAAATTGGGCCGCTCTCACTCATTGAATGAAACACAATAATTTGGATACTACTACTCTTACGACGATTTTCTATGAGAGGGTAGTACTTCCCCGGTTAATACGGCCCCATCCATGATAAAACCAGCGAGGATCTACTACCTAACAAAAATAACTTGTGCAGAAATTGTCATTTTAACCAAAAAATGCGATTACAATGGTAAATCAAGACCGTTATAAGTAAGCAACTTAATATGATTACCGAAACAAATCTCCGTCTATATAGATCAATTTAACACTATAATGCATATAGACGTTACACACTTTCTAAAATAAACGAAAGATGTTCTGTGACGTAAACCTGACCGAGTGCGACAGTTAGCTAAGCTGTTTACCAACGAGTATTTACTAACCGTAGCTTATGCAGTAAACTTTAGAACACAAATATTTGATGAGAACGAATACAGATACACACTTATGTTCTAATTCTAAAACTCATAATATATATGCTTACTTGGGTCTAGACGGCGTTGTGTGTAGTTATTGTGATATTATTATTATTGACTTAAAATTACTATACTCTTCCTAATGGTAAGAAACAGGGTTTAGGAGTGCTGGATACCATTTTAAAAGATATCGTGTCAAACTGCTAGCATGGTGGCTACCCATTTACAAAAAATAGCTACCATATTAGGTAATATTATAAGTAGGTAATAGAAGAGAACCTTAAAGGGTGTGAAGAAGTAGAATCTAAAAGTGGTCGACATCATTTTAAAAGCCATCGTAGCTCCTACTTTTCTTTGTGAGATCACTATTTTCTTCTTTTTATATTAGCTTTCTCAGAAAATTACTCTTTAATGGTAAGCAGTTTTGTTAGCGGCTAAAAGCGGTCGACACCATTCCAAATGCAAATGCAAATAGAACATGCAAATTGAGATGGAAAATGAAAAAATATACTTGCAAATTCGATTGCGTTATATGTCATTCATTATACTCATTACAATAAATGCATCTTAATATCTGTTATCTGCGATATCGAAGTGAATGTTGTAACATTCGCTGAATCTCATGGGAATCTTAGTAAGAATAAAATAACCAGCCAAGTGCGAGTTGAACTTGTACAGAAAGGATGCCGTATCAACCATCGTACAAGATTATTATTATTAATTAATAAAAAATAAACAAATAATTATTGATTATTGTTATATCGGCATCAGAAATACATACTGTAAAAAAATCAAAACTCATTTATGATTTAAGCTCGCCTTTGTACTTAGGCAATCTTTTTTCTGTCATTGCCTATATGTTTGTTATATCGTGCACACGTTATAATAAAGGAATAAAATAAATAAAAATCTTAAACTAATTATTATGTATGACTACTTTTATACGTTTATGAGATACTATCCGCTGATAACATACCGAACCCTAAAACTACAGGATAAATAAAAGGTCATCCACTTAAAACACTTACTGTTCAAGTAAAAACACTTATTACTTTTAATAACTTGAACACTCACTAAGTATTTTATTATTTTCTTTATGTGTGTCATTAGCGGCAGTGCAGAGCCAAGTTCTCGCAACTTAATTGGAATCAAATATCTCGTTAAGATTTTCTGTGAGTTAATGATATAGTGATTGTCGGTTACTGCTATTTTATTGTTACTTAATGGTTTTATGAGAGATGTGGTTCACTTAAAACCACTTCATAAAATGTTAAAGCTTATTTTTGTGTACTTATATAATACGTTCACGCGTTTTTCGTAAAGGGTACACAGCGGTGTTGAAATATTAAGTTCGTCTGCCATTGATATTAATTATCTTTGCCTTTAATTGCTGGGCTCCTTATGTGTACTACTTCAATACCTAGCATCTAATACCAATACTGTTGTGGTTGCACTATGCTTGCCTTTACCGTATAGGCATAATAAATGTCAAAAATAAACTATTTTATATTATTTACATAAACTATTTTGAAGCAGCTTTATAACTGTGGTTCACATTCTGCTTAAAATACCCGAGTTAATAGTTGATACTCAGCATTTTTGGACTAATAATCTTATTGAAAATCCAACACTGAATTATAATATCTATAAGTCATATGCTATTTATGCACTGGGTATAATTTAAATTACAGTAACAGAAAATCTTTTAAGTCTAATTTAAAGTTGACAGATGTTTATAAGTGTGATATATTTTGATATTCGTTTCTTATACAATAAGTGCTTTTGCTTTATCGCAATTTTACGTCGGACTTTTGATGCTTATATTTCTTTTATATCTCAATCTTTAAATAAAAGATAAGTACTACTTACCTTATAATGTTTTAATAACCTAATACTGCCTAAGAATTGCCATGGTTACCAACGATATTATTAACCTTAAATACCAGTAGCAGAAGTACAGTCATATTGTGAAGTCTTAGAGGGTAAGTAAAAATTTTCCCCAAGACTTGGCGATATTTTTTGTGCATCAACAATTTGTACAGTAAGGACATGATGTCGTATAATATCAGTAATTACAAGTGCAATCTTATTTAAAGTTCACGACTACTGATGCTATCGGTATTGACAGTGGTATGGACATGTGGCTTTGGCAAGATCCGTTTATAAATGTTTGAGGTTTTTTGCGTAATTGATTAAAAGAATAATTTCGTACTCTGTTTGTTAATAATATACTTGTATGTGTAAAATTTATTATGTGTGTATTAAAATTATCAAAACCAAGATTTTGAACTTATGTTGTAATAATTTAATTAGTTTTTATATTAATAAAACTGTTAATATATAGTTGTAGATATTAATATGCCAGAGTCTAAGGACTTCTAGGTCTACGCCCGATTGTTGCGTGGCAATCGATCTCTCTACCTCGTGCACAATAGTCACACACATTCTCACTGCGCCACCGAAGCAAGTAATGTTCATGATGAACTTGAAAACTGCGTAAAAACCTATAAAAAATACATTATCATTATTACAATCCTACAATCCAGGCTCCATTTCTCCCCTTTCCTCTCTCCTCACCTCCCTCATTCCCTTCCCCTAACCCCATTCCCAACCGCCATAGTGGAGGCCACCATACCAGCAGTTTAAGAAGATGGTATGGTGGCCACCACTTCTAGATTCCACTGACTGCTTACCATCAAGCGAGGTGGAGTCACTTTGGTAGGCTAATATATAAAAAAAAAACAAAAACAAAATTAATACCACCAAACTTCGAGTGTAGCAACATGTATGTAATAAATCATCCTCAGTTAATATTTAAACACAAATTACAGACGAGTAGCGACCGCCATATGTATTGACCTCAACGATTTGTACGAGACGAATCGATTAAGGAAGTTTTTATGACATATTTATTTTTAAGATGAATATAATTGATTAAGACTGATTGGTAAGTGCAGTAAGAACGTTGGATGCCAAATTTCTCTTCTTTCCATTTTCCTCATCTCCCTTAATCCCCTCACCGACCCCACTCCCTTCACGGTAGGCAGCGGCTTTGCAGAGTCCCTGGCATTGCTCCTTCGTCCATGAGCGACAGTTACCACTTCCCATCACGTGATCTGTTCGCTGTTGGTTGATGCCACTGTCGGCAATAAAAAAAAGTAAGGTGATATTTAGATGCTGCTGCATACAAACAGAATACCAGGTAGTAGAACCTGGTATTTTGTTTGTCTTCCGTCGTGAGAAGAAAAGAGGATGTTCAATAGATATATTTCTCCGATATTTATGTGATTCGGGACAATCCAACCCACATGCCCAACACTACGAAACCAATAGACTGACTGACATATTGACTGCACCGTTGGTCTAGTAGTTAGTTTAACTGACTGCGACGCCGGGTGTCGTGGGTTCGATTCCCGCGGAAGGCAAATATTTGTGTGATGAACATTTGTATTTGTCTTTAGTCTGGGTGTTTCCTATGTATTATAAGTATGTATTTACAAAAAAAAAAGTATGTATATGTATTATATTTCAGTTATCTAGTACCCATAACACAAGCTCTGCTTAGCGTGGGACTAGATGACGGTGTGTGATAGTGTCCACATATTATTATTATTATAATACGAAAAATCGAGCTTTGACACTCGAGAGTCCCGGGGACTGCTAATCTTGTCTTGGGACCCGCAACGAAATTAATCAGAATCAGTTCCCTTCATTGCAAAGCGGAAGACATATTTAATCTACATAAGATTATGAGTTATTAAAAGAAATGTATGTGATATAGAACAAGGATAATACCTAGTAAGTGTATCTACTTTATAACTTTATTGTGTAATACTAAGAAGCCTAAGCTAAATTAGCATTTACGACATACGTAAAAGTGGTACATTATTTACAATTTAAAAAAAAACTTAGGTAACAAATTAGCATATGGTCCACGGTGAGTGGTTATAATCTATGTGTTCTGCTGATTGTAAGGAGAAAGGAATGAATGATGAAAAGAAGAGAAGAAGTAATTAGTGTTAAGGGTTACTCACCGACCGAAATGTAATGTGTGGTTCCTATTACTTTATATCTATTTATCCATACTATTATATAAAGTGAAAGAGTTTGTTTGTTTAAACGCGCTAATCTCTAGAACTACCAGTCGGATTTGAAAAATATTTTGAGTATGATAACCCAGTTCTCGAGGAAGGTTATAGGCTATGTAACATCACGCTACTGGCGACGAGATCAGAGCAGTAAGCAAAGACGCGGGTGAAATCGCGCCGCGGAAAACTAGTATTCTATAAGAGCATACTTGCCCAGTCTATTCTACTTATTCATGCTAGCAACAGTAAGGTTTAAGTCTTAAATTATGACAACTTTAAAATTACTTACTTTCAAAAATACCTATTATTTTCTATAAAGTAACAATTGTCTTTCTTGTACCTCACACAAAGCCTCAGGCTATAAACGGTGAAACAGATTTTCTTCTTTGTTTTATTATGGTTAAAAATGATACAATATGTAACAAGAATCTTTTTGTACTTCATATTAGGGTTACATATCAGAATTATATTTTTATTACAAACTTAATTTGATAATACTTTGACTGCTTCTGTGGTTCGGTGGTACTGTGTATGGACTGCCACGCAGAGGTCGCGGGTTCGATTCCCGCTCAGTGCAAATATTTGTGTGCATGAACATGTTTATTTGCATTGGTCTGGGTGTTTCTATGTATAATATGTATGTATTTACAAAAAAAAAGTATTTAAGTATGTATATCCGCATTCTAGAACCCATAACACAAGCATATAATATGCTTACTTTGGGTCTAGATGGCGTTGTGTGTAGTTGTTGAAATATTATTATTATATTATTATTATTATTATTACAATAAATCTTTTGCTCTGAAATCACCCCGCCACCGCTGCTGTAGTTATTGCTAAATTAACATTGGAAATCCGATCTTTTGACAAAATCCTATACTAGTGAAGTATATGTACACCAATGTGTGGTGTAAATAATACATAAGTATATAAACTATGATAATATTATTTTGTTAAAATCATTATATATACATAACAGAACTGACTTACGGTAAAGAAAAACTGTGAGGAAATCTGGCATTAAAACAAAATGAAATTTCAAATACGCCTTCAGCAGGCATGGTGATACTCATGCCTTCTCTATAAGAAACAACCTGTACCAGGTTATACCTGTAACAACAAACTGGTATATATTCTACACACAAATATATTTATTTATTCCTCATAATGATAATCATCATATGATTTTATACAACTTACACGAACAAACGGTTGGCGCTTGTGAGAAGTCAATGAGGGCCGCAAAGGAAGGAACATGAGGGTTGATTCCAGATTTTAGTAGAGAATTATGTATTTCATTAACCTAGAAACCGAAGCATGTTAATACACTTCTAAGAGTTAAAACGTTAGTACTCATCTATCTATAGTGTTCTCGTTAAAACACGTTTAAAACACCGTTTTGCTCTCAAGTATCTTTTAAGACCTCTTAATACCCTTACCAGTTGATGTTAGCTTAGTAAAATTTTAATAGGGATTTTGTAGTTTAATCCTATTACGGATTTACGGGTTAAACTATTTTTATAATACGCGTCCGTAGTGTTTAGCAGAGTTCTCCTTCTCCTTCATTTACTCGTTTTTCCTTACTCATTGTATTATTCAGACAATGGCATGCCTGTGGCTACCAAAACAATTCTTTCATATCTTAAAAGACAAAGTGTAAAACCTACACTATGATAAGTTCACACAAAAGATCCCAATGGACAAAGTGCTCTAACCTAAGAATAATTTTAAGCTCGATAAATAGCTTGATAATAATAATAATAATAATACTTGCACAGACATAACCAAGTGGTCAAGATCATCCACCAGCAACTTGCTCTGCGGTACAAACTTGTGGACGCCGAAGTGCCTTACTACAGGTACAATCCTTAGCCGGTTCTCGAGAATGGTCGTGCGACATTGTACTGGGATCGATCTATCATCACTGACAGGACTGTTGTTGCCAATAAGCCTGACATAGTGGTGATAGATCGATTAGAGCGCCTTGTAATGATCATCGACGTCACCATCGCTCATGGCGATAATCTCGTGAAAGCTGAAAAAGACAAACAGATCAAGTATTTGGATTTAGCTCACGAGGTTGTTGACATGTGGGATGTGAATTCGGCGATCATTGTTCCGATAGTGGTTACAGTGAATGGACTTATTGCTAAGAGCCTCGATCAACATCTTAAGAGGCTCGCGTTAGCTGGTTGGATCAAGGGCCAGATACAGAAGGCGGTGTTGCTTGACACGGCCCGCATTGTGAGGAGGTTCCTATCTCTGTAGCCCTAACCGCCGGTAGCTTGGTCCCTGTACCCGATGCCGGTGGGTCTCCAATTTTTAGATTTTTAAATGTATGTGTTTTCTTTATATACTTATATTTAAAAATGTAATTTTGAGAATTGATTTAAATAAAGGAAATAATAATAATATCATATAATTTAAAGCAATCTTAAAAAGAGTTTTATTTAGCTACAGTTGGCTATTCTTATTGACAAGACTAAGCTGTAAAATAGAGTGGCTGCGTCATAAAGACTTGAGTGTGTCTCCAAGGTTTCATTGTCTAAACTAATATAATTAAGAGAAAATATTTGTTTTTTTCGTATGTTTGTTTATAATACCAGCCTGTTTACTGTCCCACTGCAGGGCAAAGGCATGAGCATTAATCACCACGCTTATTCAAGGCGGATTGGCAATTGCAGACTTTTAAGTCCAGGTTTCCTCACGATGTTTTCCTTTACCGTCAGTCAGAAATGTCCAAGATAAACTTAGAAAGTACATATGATTTGAAAAATCACATTGGTACTGGCCCGGAATCGAACCCACTACCTCGTGTTTACGATTCGGATGCCTTATCCACAGGGCCATTTCGACTTTTAACAAATGTTTGTTTGCAACGATTCAACTAAAAATCTACGTTACCGATTTAAAAAATTCTTTTACCTTTATAAATAAAAAAATTAAGCAGATAACATGGGCTATTTTATTATGTTTAACAATTTTTTTAGTCATTTTCAGAATGTCAATATTTTAAGCGCCTTCATAAATCTGAATGATGCAATACGACACTATAGCTATGATACTTTCCGTGGGTGTTTGTTGTAAGATCAGACGAAACTTTTGAATGAAGCGAAGCGAGGGTGGATCTCTAGTTCTGTATATAATAGCCTATCTACTGAAAGTAATTCACTCACCAAGGCATGAAGTAACTTTTATAATAAAGCATCCATTGATGTCTCTTTAGTGGTTGTAAGAGTCCTTTTATTTATCAAGAAAGCTTTGAAAGTTTATATCTTAATCTATGATGTTTTTCTTCGTATTCATTTCTTCCAATTCGCTAAAAATGGTAGTCATGAGAAGAACGAGTAAGACATAGCACGTAATAGATACAATTTAAATTACGGTAGTAGATCCACGCTGATTTCAGCATGAATGGGCCGGATCGTCCGGGAAAGTACTACCCTCTCATAGAAGATCGACTTAAGAGTAGTAGTATCCGTACTACTGCGTTTCGTTCGGTGAGTGACAGCGCCGGAGGCCCAATTTCCCCCCTTTCCCCTTTCCTCACCTCCCTCATTCCCTTCCCCTAACCCCATTCCCAGCCGCCATAGTGGAGACCACCATACCAGCAGTTTAAGACGATGGCTTTTGGTATGGTACCTACCGCTTCTGGATTCTACTTTAGTAGACTAACATAAAAAAAAGCTTACAAACTTTACCTCTTTATAATTAGTATAAATGTCAGTTTACCTATTATTTAAAAACAGTTCATTGCTAATGTTTTCTTAGATTACACTGAAGCTAAAAGCAGTTCGATGTTTTGGCGATGGCTTTTAGTATAGTGGCCGCCACTTCTGGATTCCACTGACTGCTTACCATCAGGCGGGGTGGAGTCACTTTGGTAGGCTATAATATAAAAAAAAAAAAATTTGATCTAAAAGAAAAGATATAATTATCATTGATATACTAGTATTTGCATTTGGAAGACCAAAGAAGGTCGTACACTGGTACCTGTTTTCTGGCATTATGTTCATGCGCACAAATATTTGCACTGGACGGGAATCGAACCCGCGACCTTTGCGTGGTAGTGCATACACAGTACCACCGAACCACAGAGGCTGTCAATCTATTATAATTTAAACTGAAGATACATAGTTTGCAGCTAACGTTAAGTGTATTGCCTGTGTCACTTTGCATGCTACTTAAAATGTAATTTACATAAATTGTAATAACCTGGCCATTAAAAAGAGTGGCCTGAGTTTCTTGCCAGTTCTTCTCATGGCTCTACTTAGTCAGCGAACTGGCTGTAGGTTAATTTGCTGACATTTTGTAAACTTTGACGTTCATAAGTGTAAATTTAATTAAGCTATATGAATAAATATATTTTCATTATCATTATCAAACGGTTAAATGAAGTGGCCTGGGTTTCTTACTATTTTTTGTAATTCCTTTAGACCCTTATCAGTTTAGTTAGTAAATCTAACTAGGTAAGTTTAACTAAATTGGTAGCCTTTTTCTTTTATTTTCTCAATCATATGTATTCTGTTTGATGTACTTAAAAGTATTTGACTTCTATTTCTTTTTACCAAAGAACTTTTCAAGTACGTAATTTATTTAAGACCGAGATTTAAATTCACAGAAACAAAAGTAAATCAAAAATTCCTTTGATTATATCGTTACTGTATTTATTATTAGATAAAAGGAACGTTATCTCATACTTTTGATGTTTTTTAACAGTTACAATGAATAAGTTAGTGAATAAGACAATTAATATTTTCTTTTACTACGTTTAATACTTTATCGCTTTGTTGACTGATAGAGAATTTAAATAACATTACCCTATTGTAGTGCTAATAGCACATTATGGGTATAATAGTAATTATTTAAATCAGACGTAGTCACTTTAAATCGAAAAATAAATTCTTCTTTTTAGCGTATCAACACGGGCGAGTTAAATCTGTGTGGACCAATACGCTGCCACTAACAGTGCGTTGTCTGTAGCGTTGTACAGGTCCATGCGTGTATAGGTGACAGGGCACGCAGGGCAGGACAATAAATGTGCCATGGTCTGGGGAGAGACGCCACACAAGCAAGCTATTTCCGAGCTATAGCCCCACCGGTTCATGTTCTCTTTACTTCGGCCGACTTGAGTTCGGAGCCTGTTCAAAGACTTCCATGTCGGCCAAGCAATATCATTTCCAAGTGAAAGGCGCTATGACAGCGGTATAAGTGGTGCTGTGGGATATTTCTCTTTCCAGAATCTTAGCCTGGATTCAGCAGCATTTGTGTTTAAAGCTACCACTTCTTCTATAAAGCTATGCCGGT
Organism: Parascotia fuliginaria; assembly: GCA_963082885.1. NCBI lineage: Eukaryota > Metazoa > Arthropoda > Insecta > Lepidoptera > Erebidae > Parascotia > Parascotia fuliginaria. The sequence goes on along the minus strand of OY720181.1, from coordinate 18,737,348 downwards.
TCTTAAGACGTTGGATAACTGGCACGTGGTGGTAAAGTGGGTGTCGAGGATCGGCTTCTTTTTTAGCCCTTTCGAGGGAACTGGCCACCTTTCCTCGCATATCCGGAGGAGTCACGCCAGCTAGAGGATACAGCTTCTCTACGGGTGTTGGTTTTAGACAGCTTGTAATAATGCAGCACGTGTCATTAAGAGCTGTATCAACCAGCTGCGTGATGCTATTCATAAAATAGATTAAAAAATGTATGGGATTAATATTAATCGCATACATTTTTTAATCTAAGGCCTCTGGGTAGAAACTTAGTGGTAGGGCTTAGTGATAGTGACGAGGTGACCATTACCACAAACTCACGAATGCAATCATTTACTAATTACTTACTGAAAGTATCGATATAAATGATTAAAATCGATATTAATAACGTAAATGCTTCTATAATCTACCTATATAATCACAGTATTGCTAAATTAATTAACTAAAATCCTTTGAGATGACAATCACACATCAAATTGATTAGCTTACTATTGACGATTATAGCAGGTCTATCTCGCAGAGAGCCGCGGGGGTGAGGCCCCAGCTCTCAGGGGAAGGGGAGGAGGAGGAGAAAGGGGAGGCTGAGGAGGAAGGGGAGGCAGTGGGCGTGGCAGGTCGATACCGAATCGAGCGACACACAGAAAAACTTTGTTGGTATGTTAAGAATGATTAATGTTTAACAGTGTTAAAAAGTTAAGGAATTGAGTATAGGTTTGTTTTAGACATTATGTGATATAAGGTTTTCTTGCAATTTAGTCGATTTTAGAAAATAAAAAAATATATTTTAATTCTATTATGGCATGCCAATGATTATTATAAAAGCAGACTAACTTTATATACTTTACTTTTGCAGCTAATTTGAGTTAGGTTAAGTGTCACTTGGCTTGAAATGGACTGACTTGACCACCACGAGATGGCGTGAAAACTGGAGCTTTCCATTTATTACAGAGAACAATTGTTTTAAGCCTTTTAATTATCTTCTATCCTAATACTAACTTCAATGACAAAAACGAAAATAAAAACACTACTGACTTTTCTCTTTTCACATTACTAATGAACGCGAAATACATTAATCATTTATTTTTAATAAAAGAGACCATGGCTTATGTTTATCTATACATATAATAAAATTGGAGTGTCTGTTTGTAATATTGAAATAACCGTTTTTACTACATGTTTATGAATATATATACGGTACATACACTAAAATAACATTTTTACAATTTTTGTCTGTCTGTCTGTCTGTTTGTTCCGGCTAATCTCTGAAATGGCTGAATCAATTTTGACGGGACTTTTATTGGCAGGTAGCTGATGTAATAAGGAGTCACTTAGGCTACGTTTATTTTAGAAAAAATCTTTTACTTTAGAAAAATAAAGTAATGTTGATCGACTGTTAGGCGGAATGAAGTTCACCGGATCAGCTATTTAAAAATAAAAATTACATTTACCTTGTAATAAAATGTCTTTTTTTGTTTTAATAAATGATCTTTCGTTATGGTTCGTTAGGGTAGAAAGATGTTTAAATAATATAATCTGACATCTTTTATTTATGTTAGCAGCTTTTAGAACAAGCTTCTTCGTTAGATATTTTTAACAATCTGCTATCTATACTATTATATGAAGCGAATGTGTTTGTTTGTTTGCACGCGCTAATCTCTGAAACTACCAAATCGGATTTGAATTAATATTTTTGTGTATGATAGCCCGATTTCTGGCGACGATGGCAGAGAAGTATCAAGCTGGTTGATAAGTATGATACAATAAAGGTTCGAAGATTATACAACTTCTCATCATCATATCAGCCAGAAGACGTCCACTGCTGGACATAGGCCTCCCCAATTTTCGCCACCGTGGTGGCCGTGAGCCGCCCTCATCGGTCGTCGGTCCACCTTATGAGGGGTCTGCCCACTAATTATTCATACTTTTCAATTAATTAATAAATACAAGTTACACCCGGACTCTCGGCGCAAGTCGTTATGTTTTGTGAATCACACAAGTAATTGTTTCAGATGGATATCGAACCAACCACTATAACCAGAAGAAACCTTGTAGTTTTAGGATGCTGCTTTGTAAGAGCCAAATCATAGCCGGCTTTAATTCTGGCACTTTTGAGAATTACGTAGAGCAGTTTTTTAATTAATACCTGTTACCTGTACGTTTGGTAATAAAAATATAAATAGCTTCCAATTTGTTCACGATCATTTTTAAAAAAAAGACAGAGTTGAAAATACATTACAATTATATGGACATTCTCAAAGTAAGCATTTATTATTAGCATGTGATATTGATTCTAGAATGCGGCTAAACATGCTTAGGTATATTTTTTTTTTAAATAAGTACAGTAGCTATTCGCGGCGCTGAGTCAAGACGCGGGGTCTTTGCTTACTGCTCTGCTCCCGTCGCCAATAGCGTGATGTTACATAGCCTACAACCTTCCTTGTTAACTGGGTTATCATACGCAAATTTTTAACTACGACTTCAGTTTTAGTTTCAGAGATTAGCGCGGTAAAACAAACAAACAAATATTTTTTCCGCTTTATATAATAATTTATACATAGAAACACCCAGAACAATGCAAACAACCATGTTCATGCACACAAATATTTGCACTGAGTGGGAATCGAATCCGCGACCTCTGCGTGGCAGTCCGTTTACAGTACCACCAAACAACAAAAGTTTTTGAATAATCGAGATCAATCTTTTATATCAGAAAAATAATTAGTTTAAAATTATGCATGCGAAAGTTGTGTGTGACCTCAGTGTGACTCTAGTCTGACTTTAAAAGTGCTTAGGTCAAATGGTCGGGACGGGCAAACTTGTACTTATTTTGTCTGCGTCGAAGTACAAAATTATTGTAAATGGTATAACTTCTATCATTTTCATAGTACATTTGACAATTTACTGTAATAACACTTCTTTTGGGATAAATAAAAGTTCGTTTAAGTATAAATAAAAAAAAATGTCTCGGTGATAAGTGTAACTTATTGCAAGTCAAAGTCAAAGATTTTTATTTTATTAAGGTTAATTAAATTACCACTTATATTCATTACCAGTTCGCTAACGTAGGGTAGGGCAATTAGAAAAACTGGCAAGAAACTCAGGCCACTCTTTTAATCGCCAGGTTATTACAACTTTTGTAAGTTACAATTTCAAGTGCCGAGGTGAGCAAAGTGACGTAGGCAATACACTTAACTCTATAGGTAAGTAATTACGGTTACAAGTACAGTATGTTGTGAAGAAAAAAAAAAGTGCTTTACGGGCTGCCTTAATTTGCATATTGCTACAAAAAAGGTTAAGGCAACATGTGAACTGTAGTAAAGATTACTATTGTATAAACTGTTAATATTTTTGCATGCGTCTACTGGTTCTTCCTTCTGTAATCGTTGTCCTGAGTTTTGACGTATTTTGTATCCTGGCCCAAGAGGAAATACAAATAGGATATTTTTTAAAATAAAAATAGTTTTAAGTTATGATTCTATGTTTTACGATAGACTTCTTTACGAGTTATTTCGGTCTGATTCCCCAGATCTCCCCTGGGGAATCGGTTTAGTTTAATTTTATTTTCTATTCCGTAACAAAAGAGAAATTTATTTAAATATTTTATTTCAGTCGGATCCCCTAGATATCTTTGACAGATTTTTGAGACAGCTATCAACAAAATACATACAATAACTTCACGCCTGTCTTCCATTAATCGGGTAAGCAGAGACTATAGAACGCCATTTGCTTACAAACGTACATTTAAAGGACACAAAGTAAATTCATCGGAGTTTAAATATTAGTATCGTTTATCTACTAAGAAACTTTCCCTTTTTCTTTCTTTTCCCCTTCTCTGTGGTTAGCAACGGCTTGGTTGTGTTTTCCAAGCATATTAATATTACGATGCTTGGAAAATACAGCCATCTCTATAGGTTAAGGTTATTTTACCATCAGGTGGGTGTATGCTTGTTTGCCAAAGTTATATAAAAAAAAAACTAATAGGTATTTCATCAGAACGAAATCGAATCTTTATAGTTGCAGTAGATCCTTTGCAGTTGCAAGTCTCTCATATCAATAGGAGGTGCTTTTTATCACCATTCTTGGTGGATCGATTCCTTACGATCTCGCAAGAAATGCTTCTATAATATTCAAGGCCTAATATCACATCTTACATTGAAAGATCCATAAACCAAATAGCTATCTATCGATTATAAGAGCGGGTTGTGTGCGTGTCGGGAATACCAGCCACCTTCGTGTAATGAGTCCTATCGCCTGCCTTGAATGCCAATCAGATCAAGAAATATATTGAGCGTTAAAGGTAATATGCGATTTATGAAGGTATTGGAAATTGTATAATATTAGTAGGCTTCTATTGATGAAACTATTCCAGTACGTATTAGTTTTAGTGTCGTGATTACGTAATGGTTATGGTACCCCTTTCAATCAGGAGGTTAAGGGTAATCTGAACCTCAAATTTGGGACAAAATAAGAAAGGGGCCAAGAACCAAACAAACCACCAATTTGACTTCAAAATCATAATGTACTTCAAAGTTCATTTTGGGAATTACTGATATAACGTGGTGATTGCAGTAGGGTGATATTAATTACGAAGATCAGTTTGCAGTCCGTTCCATTAGTATTGTCTGGCTTATAGCTTCATTTAATGTTGCCTTTTCATAAGGATTATACTTTATGATCAAAATAAAATAAATACTTTGACTTACTGTCATCATTAGCCACTTTTTAAGACATCCGTAATGTACAGTAAACTACACGGCAAAGAAAGGAGACTTAATATTTACCTACTTAAATTTCAAGTTACACTATCTTATTTAAAATATGGAAATAGCAAATAAAGGGCACTGATATACTTAAGTCATGATTTTCAGAGATTAGTTCGAACATCTTATCTGATAACAGGACATAGTTTTGCCACAGAACAAAATCTCCAATGATTTATAAGTGCGTTTTATCCCACAGTTGTCAATAAGGTTCGCTTGCCCTAAATCACGAGACTCCCCAGCGACAGACGATAATCCTGGGTAATCCCTGCCTTGTGACATGTAGTTAAATTGCTACCATTTTGATTTTTGGAACTGTCAGATATTTACATATTAGGTATCTTAAATCGGTAGTAATATAATGGTTAATTATATTATGATATTTATATCTGTAATAATGTACTAGCTTTCAGTGGCGTGGTTTCACCCGCGTCTTTGTTTACTGCTCTGCTCCCGTTGCCAGTAACGTGATGTTACATAGCCTGTAACTTTCCTCGAGAACTGGGCTATCATACGTAAAAAGTTTTTTTTTAATCTGACTGGTAGTTCCAGAAATTAGCGCGTTAAAACAAACAAACTATTCCGCTTTATATAATAGTATCGAGAATGGATAAATCTGAAGAGTTTTTTTGTTTGAACTCGCTAACCTTCGGCATCACTGGTAAATTAATTCTTTTAGTATTTAAAGCCCTATTCTTGAGAAAGGTTATAGGCTATGTGATATCACGCTATTATCCACGGGAGCGAAGCAGTAACCAAATATTATGTAACTTATCGTGGGTGAAACCGCACTGTTGAAACTTGGAAAGATAGTGTAATAAAAAGTTTAACATGCGACCTAACTAATTTATCAGCAAAGCCTTGTACTTCTTGGCTTCGTGCCAGTGCTTTCCGTAGTGATGCATCATTCTTGCAGACCTTCTTCAGTAAAAAAGGTAATATTTGTAAAGTTCTACTTTTCAAGCTTTATTTTAATTTAAGCCAAGGAAGGAATAAAAAATATAAATCATGGTAGAATACTTATTTAGGTGCTAAAGAAGGCTGAAAGATGACTGAAGTAAGAGTGACGAAAATAGTTAATAGAAATGAATATATTAAAAGAAGTGTGCAAGTGGCACTAAGTCCAGACAGGTTCCAGTTCCAGAGGGATCACAGATGTGACATTAAGAAATCTGGTAGATAAAAATCGGAGAAAGTGTTAAAAGATGCGGCAGTATTTATTTCAACACAAAGTCATTGAACACAAGAGTTATTCATATTCTGCATTTTTGTAAAAATACTATTTTTAAATATTTATTCTAAGTTATATTTAAACTTCCTTTTACTAAAACAGTTTTAAAAAAATTATCTTAAAATCTTTCTCAGGAAATTGTAAAGTATATCTTAAGTAAGATATAAATTAAATGTTTCTGCAACATTAAGCCTTCGAAGTGAAAGCCGTTTTCAATAAGTAGTTCATAAAGTATTCCATTCGCGAGGGAAACTATAACCTTCTTATAAAGACCTGGCAACCTTAGGCTAAGAAAAAGTACTCTTTAAATGTTTTAGCGATATCAGCAAAGAAAATGGTACCTTCACTCTTTATGTTACGGTGCAATTTAGATTGTAGGACGTAATTTGAATTTGAAAATTGAATCGTTGCTATTAATTTTTCTAAAGGAGCTGAAGTCAAAAACTATTTGTTTAATTTTGGTCTTTGTCGCTGTATTAATAAAGTTGAGTTGTAAATGTAGCTTTACGGATATAATAAAATATTATTAAGAAGATTTTAGTAAAGAAAGCTTATCAAAAGATAACGTTTTGTTTGCTTTAATTACTTTGTAATAATAAATTTGCCTCCTAAAATACGGTTCTTTGTTTATTTTACTGTATACAAAGTGTTTGCTTGGAAAGTGCCTTTTGACATACCGATATAATAAATTACATTTATATAGATACATTTGCGAAGCTTTTGTTAATATAACCTATGACAGCTACACTTAAGTTACACCTATCCTACTCTGTATTGTTGTATGTCTATGATAACTAATCTATGTTGTCTATTCCCCCCTTGGTAAAAAACCTCTGCAAAAATGTAAAACTAAGTTCCAGTAATAAATACAGTAAATATTATAAAAGTGCTTATTATTTAAAAGCTTCCACTATAAAATAAAACCTGAACAGCTTTTTACTGGTGACGATGACTGAGGAATAAGCTACTGTAAGAGCAGTAAGTGATGACCTTAGAAACTATACAGTACTATTGGTTGTAACTCTTGCAGGACCTACAATGCACAGATTAAGACTAACATTAGCCCTCTATTGCTAATACAATAAAAAACTCAATATATACTAGTTAGTATTGTTTTAAGTGAGGTTTTTGCAGGCGTCTTTTACTTCATTAGCCGGATTGGTCTTGGGCTTAAATGAGGTTTAGTAGTGGTAATGTTTATCATTGTCGTGCTAAAACAATTAGACAAATTCCATGAATTAAACAAATTAAACAAATTTCATTTTTTTTTCATTTTCATTTTCATTTCATTTATCATTCCATGCCTTAAACAAAACAGCATGTAAGTCTGAGTTACAATTAATTGACTATTACATAAGTACATTGCTAATGACATCTGAATTAACATTCACACGCTCCTCTGCCTTTCCACTTCTAAAAGAGTCTATCCCGACTCGTCACGATTATGTTGACAAGTCAGGACTAGTTGTATGAACAAACATATTGGTGATGAAGCTGGATCGTGACCAGTCGGGACGGACCCTTCTGAAAAAAGCTTATTTTGTAATAGGAATACATTTTGAATCGGCACATCGAATACTTTATTTAAATATAGCTTCCATTTAGAAGCCAATGGTATATTTTACAAAATTAATACCAGTCCGATACCCCGAGAGGGCCATACAAACGTGAGAATGTAAACATATGACGCTATGTCATATAAAAATATTCCTGGGAGTACTATTTATTGATATTAAGGCCCTTATAGATTGTAGATTATATTTACTGCCTCAGTTCAGTGAGGCTCAATGCGGACGTAACCCAATATAGCTAGCTAATTATTAGAGCATTTGTGTTGCGCTCGAATTTTGATCCAGAGTCTTTTAAACGAGGCGATAAAAAGCATCTCATAAAGTCACAACACTTCCTCCTCCGTCCTGGACTCCACTCCATCTTACCATTTAAATCATTTTGGTAGGCTTATATGAAATGTAGCAGTTTAATGACATAATAATATTGCCTGGTGTAATAGTGCGAGTGCCCCTTTATTCCCAACCAGTTTCATCAAGGGATAATAAATTATGTCAGAGTGGGACAACAATAACAGCAATAGTGTCGTCTCTGTCTGCACACGTACAAATTCCCAAGAGGATGATCTTCATTTGATGTATGGTAATGCGAGTTTTGAACCTGAATTTAGGCTACGTGCCAACGATAGTTTAAGGATTGAATCCCAAAACGAGAATTTTAGCTATTAGTGTTAGGTATTCATTTTATAAAACTACTGTAGTAAAATCACTGAGAACGCAGAACGTGCCAGAACCCTATATTGAGTTCATTCTAGAAATGTACAGAAATGCTATTATTAAGGATCGAAGCTTAGCCGGAGTTAGCAAAGCATTTGAGTTAAAAGTAGATGTCTACTAGGGTTCTGCCCTAAATCCAGTTCTATTCAACCTGATAATAGACCATTACACAAAAGCAATCCTAGCTCCCCTGCAATGGACTCTTCTGTACCCCGATGACATTATCCTTGCTGCCGATACGGCACAACTACTTACATGGATACATTCACTGGAGAAGTATGGTATTCGAGTCAGCAGGAACCAAATAGAACACCTGAAATGATCCTTCAGCGGAAACAAGACCTCTATTTGCATTGAAAGAAAGAAAGAAAGAAAGAAAGAAAGAAAATCTTTAATTGGCACAATAGTCACAAACATATTCAAACTTAACACATAAGTACATTTGTAAAAAATAATAGAAACAGTAACATAAAGCTGTGCCAATAGGGTCACAACTCAGCATGTGTTGGATGCAGATACTTCCAACGCTGGTTTTCAGTTGCAACCCAAGAGTGATGCGCACGGGGAAAGATAATATATTGTATTTCTAAAATATAAATCTAAATAATAGATAATATAAATGTAAAATTCGTATTTTTCAAGAAAAAAATAATGCCATTAAATTTAATAAAATTCAGAATTAAATAATTAATCATTGATGAATTATTAAACTAAAAATCAAAACCAATTAAAATCAGATTATTAATGTAATCAATCCTTTTGAAATATAAAAGATAAAATAAAATAAAATAAAATTCAAACAATATAAAATTCACACAATAAAAATAAAAATAAAAAATAAAATAAAAGAAATATTATTATTATTATTAAATTTAAATTTAAATTTAAATAAAATTGAAATGCAGACTTTTATTCATATCATAGACAATGTAACTCGGTTATTTTCATTCAACTTCTGGTGTTCTATCAAATATGTTTTTAGTCGTATTACAAACGTAGCTTTATTGGTACAATTTTTAATGGGGGGCGGAATGTTATTCCAGCATTTTGTCGCCGAGTATCTAAAACTGCCTCTAAAAGCCGTAGTTTTATGAAATGGGATAGAGAGTTGGTTGGTACATTGCCTTCCTCTGTGTTCTTTGTGCTTAGTCACCCATGTTAGTTTTTCAAACAGATACAGTGGTGTTCCGCGTTTGACTACTCCAAATAACAAACCTGCCAAGTGCAATTTACGTCGAGCGTTCATTTTTAGGATGTTGCGCTTATTAAGGAATGGTGTTACGTGGCTCCTACGTGGTATGTCAAAGCAAAACCTAGCGCATGCATTTTGCAGTCTCTGTATCAGTCGTTCTGTCCTTGATAAAAGGCGAGGACTGTATACAATATCAACTTTGACATAACCAATGACTCTGTTAGTTGGATACGTAAGTCTTCGTTTATAAAGTGACGCATTCTATACAAAACTTTCAGTCTGTAAAAACAGTTCTGAATACAGCTTGCGATGTGCTTCTCAAAGCGCAAATCTACATCCATATTAAGTCCCAAATTTCTGGCTTCCTGCACCCTTTCAATCGGTTCTCCCATCACAGTAACTGTACATGTAGTATGCGGTAGCGATTGCAACTGTACTTTAGTACCAAATATCATAAATTTTGATTTTAATGGATTAAGTACCAACGAATTGTTTATAGACCATTTGACAATTCTTTCAAGATCTTCATTAATCTGTTGCAATGCTACTTTATAATCTTTGGGCTTAAAAGATATATAAACCTGCGTATCGTCTGCGTACATATGATATTTACATTTATGTATTTGCTTAGTAATGTCTGCACAGTACATAATAAACAAAATAGGGCCTAAAATGGAACCCTGCGGAAATCCCCTATCCACGCACCGAACACTAGAAGTAACAGAAGAACCGTCATCTCCCCTAATATCCACAAATTGAAGACGGTTATTTAGATAACTGTCGAACCATTTTATCGTGTTAGCATCAAATCCATAGTAAGCCATCTTGGACAGCAGCAGTGCAACATTGATCGAATCAAACGCGCGCGAGAAATCAAGTAACACTAGAATTGCACACATACCGGTGTCTTGTGCAGATAATATATTATCAACAACGTCTAGTAACGCGGTTGTAGTGCTACGTTCTTTTCTAAACCCTGATTGTACTTCCGGGAGAACGTTATTTTGTTCCAAAAACGTTATCATCTGAGCACTAACCACCCTCTCTAAGACTTTTGATAATACCGGCAGTAAGCTAATAGGTCTTAAATCCTTAATTTCTAATGGCATACTTGTTTTAGGTAAAGGACGGATCATAGCAATCTTCCATAGATCGGGGAAAATAGATGTGCCAATTGATTTATTAACAATGGCAGTTAAGGCATCCAAACTCATGGGCATTATTAAGAGTAGCATATGCAGATTTATTTTGTCAAAGCCTTCCGCGTTCGACTTCAGACTGTTAATTATTTTTGCTACTAATGTTCTCGTGACCGGCTTTAGAGCAAAACTATTGGTAACACACCTATTCCCATCGTAAACAACTTCAAGTATTTGGACTCCATGCTCACAACGGACGCCAATGTGGACACCGATTTAGCGCATAGAATTAATGTTGCGCAGCTAAAATGCAAATATAGCGGTTTAAAAATGTCCATAATACGAAAATAACTTAATTTTCTCGACGAGAGGCATTTCGGCTATTTTAAGGTGTTAATTGTAGTCTAGACGACTGATCAATACAGCCTCAGGCTAAATCCAGAAACGGAGCTCTGCATTTTTAAAGTTACAGCGAATTTCAATTTCTATCTAAGGTCTTTTAACGATGCTTAAAAATTCATCGGACAAAAGAAAATTTGTTTCGGAGGGTAATATTAAAAACGATATAAATATTTTTGAGCGTACGTTATGTTATTGTTCCCTATAAGGTGTTATAAATGTTTACGTTTATAATACCTTCTAGCTTTTACCTTATTCTAAAATCTTAGCAGAAAATAGTTTTAAAATTTTGCTCAGATTAAATGATAAAAAGTTAATACTACGAAGTATGAAACTAAATTGCAACGTTGCTACTCTTATAGCTTAAACCCTAAACTAAATAAAAAAAAATTAGTAATTTTTAATTAAATAAGGGTCTCACCGATTTAATTTCGCAATTAGTCACAGAAATTACAATCGCAGTTACGTCACATTAAATTTAAATATACAACTGTTAACGATCACCGATCCAAAAACCGGACGTCGTCAACGTGGCTTACTCTCCTCATTACCATCACAAACAATTCGACTTATTTACATAAAGCCTTTGTCTCTGGAACTCTTTTTAATTTACCGACTGAAATATTTTTTGTGACAAAATTTTAGACTGGCAAGTGGTAAAAGTGGCCAGTGTACGTACAGCGACGCAGTGGATTCGACCTTTTGTGAAAAAAATGCGTGATTTGACATAAAGATAATGATTAATAAATTTAGTTCTCAAAGTAAACACTAGGGGCGTTGTTAATTTTATAATTGTCTAAATTTAGTTCTCAAAATAAATACCAGTGGCGCTGTTAATTTCTTTACATTGAATATTTAAGACGCAAATAAATGCGTCGACACTAATGTTCTAGCGTGAAAAGCTCCCTGTTTCAATGAAGGCTTTCCATAAACAGTTATGAATGAAAAAAAAAGACCGTTCAACATAACAGCTCGAGGTTTTATGTAGCAAAATGAGTAGCGCTATGAACAATGCGGCTTTCTACCACATTTGCTTGTATCATGCCATGCAAAATACGATTTTATTTAGTTGCTTTAGAGCTGCTTTTATAAAACAAGTAGCATGTATTTATGTTTTTTTTAGCAGAATTGTAATCTGATATTTATTTTTGTGATGCATGAATGCTCGTTAGGTGTTTTGATTTATTGTAAAGGTTTTTATTCATAAGGCTAGTTGCGCCCTGCGGCTTCACCCGCGCAAAAAATGGTATGTGTTTAATTAATATCTCTCGGCAACCAGATTGGTTTTTTGGAATAAAAAGTATCCTGTGTCCGTCTCCAGCACGCAATCTATTTACATACTAAATTTCATCGAAATCGGTTCAGCCGTTTAGGCGGTGAGTGGTAACAAAGACACAAACTTTCGCATTTATAATATTAATAGGATTCTAAACAGAAAAATTATTTGTCATAGTTTTAGAAGGTGCGATTTGATCGAATATTACAAATTGTGATAGTGTTGTGATGAATGAGAGTGCGACTGAGCGCAGGCGCGGACGCATCGACCGGCTAGTATTTATAGTGGCTGTATGCACCAATGATGACCATGCCTTTATGAATCACAATAAATCACAAATATCTGCTTAAAGTCTATTCTAACGGGTGGCGCAAAAGTAAAGACCCTATTTGGTTCAGCTATAACATTTTTTCTAAATTAGAAAACTAGATTTAGATTTTTTTAAATGTATATTTGTACCATTAAATTTCGTACCATTAGGATTTAAAGATGATGTCTTTTAAATGGTGACCTCCAGAGTTGATACACATTTGAGCCCTATTTATGACATTTTGCATAACTTGCCGTAACACTTCCTGCGTTTCCATTTCCATCTCTCAGGGCATGTCAATAAGCAGAATACTCGGTTCTGGGGCACTGATAATCCGCGCATTATTCAAGAAACACCTCTACACCCACTAAAAGTTACTGTATGGTGTGGCATCTGTGTTGACAGAGTGATCGGACCCTATTTTTTCGAAGACGCTGGAGGCAATGCGATTACTGTCACTGGAGAACGCTACAGAACCATGTTACGTGAGTTTTTGATACCCAGTTTGGACGAATTGGGGCTGGAGCACATCTGGTTTCAACAAGACGGCGCTACGGCACACACAGCGCGCGACACTATGGACGTAGGGACGCTTTTCCAGGCCGAGTTATCTCTCGTTTTGGCGATTTGCCTTGGCCTGCAAGATCACCCGATCTGACCAGTCCAGACTTCTTTCTTTGGGGTTTTTTGAAATCTCGGGTGTATGTGAACAAGCCACAGACTCTCGCAGCTCTAAAAGAAAACATTCGTCAAGAAATAACGAACATATCGCAGGAAGTGTTACGGCAAGTTATGCAAAATGTCATAAATAGGGCTCAAATGTGTATCAACTCTGGAGGTCACCATTTAAAAGACATCATCTTTAAATCCTAATGGTACGAAATTTAATGGCACAAATATACATTTAAAAAAATCTAAATCTAGTTTTCTAATTTAGAAAAAATGTTATAGCTGAACCAAATAGGGTCTTTACTTTTGCGCCACCCGTTATAAGCGGCTATTGTTCATTATATTATTTTACATTTGACAGCCTCTGTGGTTCGGTGGTACTGTATACGGACTGCCACGCAGAGGTCGCGGGTTCGATTCCCACTCAGTGCAAATATTTGTGTGCATGAACATGACTATTTGCATTGGTCTGGGTGTTTCTATGTATAATATGTATGTATTTACAAAAAAAAAGTATTTAAGTATGTATATCCGCATTTCTGGAACCCATAACACAAGCATATAATATGCTTACTTTGGATTTAGATGGCGTTGTGTGTAGTTGGCGTGATATTATATTATATTATTATATTATATTAATTTCCCTATTGACGAATTATTGCAGTTTCATCGGTTCAAATCGATTTATGTGTATTTATTATAGATTATTTAACATACACATTTATTTATTTTATTTAGATGTGCTTCTTTAATTTAAAGAAATTACATTCTTACAGAAATTTTAAGGTGATATATTAACTGTGATAAATATTAAGCCGAAATCTTCAAAGATGCTTGGGAGGCTGGCTCGTTGGTTCTCTACCTATAACACGTCTTTTATAAACACTAAGCCAAGCCCATTTTCAAAACCGAATACGTACGCACATATTTCATCGTTAGCAAACCGTGAATATTTACAAATAAATCTTGATTATGCACAATATTTTTGATAGTAACTGTTTGATATGTTAATGAGCACGTCTGTTTACATTAAATCGTACGTTTGTTATAGAAGCTTGCAGAACTGACGGCCGTTGGGGCAGAAATGTTCTGGAGTGGCGACCACGAACCGGCAGACCCAGCGTGTGCAGACCTCTCAAAAGGTGGACCGACGACCATATAAGGGTAGCGGGCAACCGATGGATGAGGGCGGCCGAATAACCGGCCAAGGGGGCGAAAATTGGGGGAGGCCTATGTCCAACAGTGGACGTCTTTTGGGTGACTTGAGGATGATTTTATAGAATGGCAAACGACCAAAATTATCAATATTGCTGGTTAATAAAATAAAGTAAGGTATTCTTCGACCCAGTCTATAAAAATATATGCAATGTAGAATAAGGGCCTCTTCTCTCACAGAGCCATGAGCGGTAATCACTGTTCTTGTTAAAGTCAGATTTCGGATTCCAGTATTTCCAAGTTCTTTTACAATTTTATCTCATCACGGCAAAAAAGTTGGAAAGTCCGTGTCACTTTGAAAAAGCCACATTGGTATATTCCTGGTTACGAACCCACCAACTCGATTATCCTACATGACTTCCAACTTCGCTGGTTGGTTTTCTCTCGAAATTACCGCTATATTGTATACATTTATACGCTAATCGGTTTTTAATGGAATCAGCAGAAATGGAGCGGATCCAGCAGAGAAGTACCCTGTCACAGAATATTAACGAGGCCTATTCAAACCTGAGCGGTATTCGCTACCGCTTGCGATAGAGAAAACCGAGTAGTTATGCGGTAACATTACTATTCTGCCAACTTTTCGCTCTAGCCGCGGCACTACATACTAAATACCTGAGCGAAATCCGCGCGGTATATACCTCTATCCATAGCGGCAGCGAATACCGTTTATATTTTAATATGCCTTTTTATAATCCTTCGTTTGGTAAATATAAATTGTGAAAGCGTAGCGTCGTCTTATTCCCCTAGAAAAATAAAATAATTTACTATCGTTCGAAAGTAACCTAACAAACATATTCAAAACCATCATTTTAAAAGTTAGGAACGAAGCTCAGTTGTAGGTAAGGTTCACACAAAATATCGGCGCTCATAAATCAGTGCAGATTTCCATCTTGCTTAGTGATAAGCTCGTGATAAATGGTCTGAGTACCTTTACTTTACTTTAACATCGATCTCAAAAGAGCTATTAATAATAAATAATGTCCACTTTTTCTGAGACGACGACTCTTTGAGAAGAAGTGGTACTATATTATGACTGTCATTCTGAGAAACCAGGTTCGATTCCAGACATCCTACATATGTGAATATGTAATTTGTTTTATTGAATAGGTACAGTTACAGTTTGTTTGGTTCTTGCCCCCTTTCTTATTTGCTCCAAATTTGAGGTTTCTGTAGCATTTGAAGCGATTTACCCATTTTTCAGATAACCTTTTCATTAAAATTTGTTCTCACTTTGCCCTGTATCGCACGCAAATATCAAACTTAAATGTCAAAATAACAGAATCAGAACATCAGCCAATTAACCCACAGCTAGATGGCGTACAGCCATTAATGGATAATTATACAAATAACAAGCTAATCGTTATGTTACCTAAGAGGAAAAAGAAAACCTTTTGAATTTCACTGACTGCTTACCATCAATCAGAGTGGATTTGGTAGGCAATTTCTTTTCCTTTTCCTTTTCGTCACCTCCTTCAACCACTTCACCTACCTCACTCCCTTCACGGTAGGCAGTGGCTTCATAGAGTCCCTGGCATTTCTCCAGCAATGGCAGGGACCTTGGCTTGTCTATGAGCCGTCCATGAGCCATCACTTACCATCACCATTTTTGGGCTGTTTGCTCCTCTGTCACGGTCGGCAATAAAAAAGTCATTAACATTTAGAGAACTTGTAATCATACGTAGGTAGGTACTTTAATAATTATAGCACTAACACATCAGTGACAAAAGACGAAATCCTATCATGGCATGGCATACATTTAACATTTAATATTCAATCCAGTATTGCCTTGTCGTGCAATGTGACCAGGAGGTGCACTCACCAGTTTAACTAAAATACGTAGTCAAATTACCATACTAGACGAAACTAAATAATTGAAATCCTCTGTTTTCTTTCTTTAATCTTAGTAATTATATTAATTGGTTAATTTGTAATAATTACTTTGTATGTTTTTTTGGTTGCGTTGAGTGTTTAAATTGTAACTCATACAAATAACTGTAATTATCTGGCGATTGAAAAGAGTGGCGTGAGTTTCTTACCAGTTCTTCTCACAGATCTACCTCTTCAGCGATCTGGCTGTAGGACAATTGGCTGACATGTCATGTTGACTTTTCATAAGCATCATACTGTCTTTATGATCAAAATGAAATAAATGCTTTGACTTTGACTTTGACTTATCCTTGTCAACAAACTAATTACTTAAAAGATAAATTAGCTAACATTTTTTTGTTGTTATTTTAACGTTATGTGTCATTCATGATTTAAATGCGTGCGAGTTACTAAATTTCATACGATGTTGATTTAGTTTTCTAAGTCTCAATAAGTTTAATATATTACGCATACCACGTAGCGTTAATTAGGTATGCAGAGCTAAACATATAATACATATTATGATAGCCTTAAAGAAATAATTGGTGGCCATTTATATACGGCCATTGGTACATACAGAAAGCGTTCGGAATAATCAGATGAATGTTTGATACGGGCCGTAGTCGCCCCATCGACCCTTAGAACCTATTTTTAGTCATCGACCGATCTATACCTACGTGAAAATTTCAGACGCACCCCATTGGTCAGTGCGCCGTGACGTCACGCAAAGTCCCCAGCCAATAGGGGTGGAGGTTTCTGCGCATGCCTCGAAAGCCTTTTCAGCTCACTGACGAGGCTCGGCAGTCCGGGCGAGGTGTTCCCAGGTGTGCGAAGTAACCGCCAACACAAACTAAAGGTCAATATATTTTTTGATATTTAATAAATTCGCCATATTGGTTTTCTAGAAACCTTTCCGTGTATTTTTCGCGTGCGTATTTTTCAGATTTAGTGTTAAAATGTGTGGTTTTCTTTCAATTTAGAACATTTTTAAAATTTTTGGAAGAAAACAGCCATTTTGATTTTTAAATTTGGGATTTTGAAGTGCGTTTGAGTGCAGTTAGTGGTATAATTGTGTGTGTGACGTTACAAAACCGTTAAATTGTCAAAGTGTGTGTTATATAACCATTACATAATGACTTTTGTATTGTACTGTGCCTGTATGTGTGATGTATGTTTGTGTGAGTGAGATTTGGTGACTACGTTTGAAGTGCGATGTAGCGGAGGAGAAATATAGTGATTGTTATGCAACTAGGCCATATTTCAAAAAGTATTTCCCAAACATTAGCCAGGGTCCGGTAATTGCCCTTTCGTGACCTACATAGTACTTTTAGACCCTAGCTGTAGAATTATACACATTTATTAATAGTATTATTCATACTATATTGGTACTTATTTTGGAATCACCTATTTAGTCACAAAATTTTTGTGCGAAGTATTTTTAAAACAAGGCGGGAATGTTGTGACCTGGTATATTATTTTGATGGTCCGGTGTCTGGTCGCGACCCGGCAAATGGGAAACACTGCAATAGAGTATAAAAAAAGAAAATTGAATAATGGTAAGTAAGATTGAGCTACAACTTTTTATTTCTGAGTGGCGAAAAAGAAGATAGAATAAAATGTACCAGTGGAAAATGAAAATGAAAATATAATTATTTATTTACATAGGTTAATTAAATTAACACTTATGAACGTCAAAATTGACGTTCATAAGTGTTAATTTATAATTATTTTATAATTAAGTGTTATATATATAAGTGTACAAAAATTGTAATAACCTGGCTATTAAAAAGAGTGGCCTGAGTTCTTCTATATCTACTCATAGATCTTTATACATGTCATATCTTCTATTGTTTTTGCCTAAAACATTTGTTTGCATTTTTACGTAGCAGAACGTACATATTATAGTGCCTACGGCGTAGAACTCAATTGGTAGCGTTCATACATTTGCCGACGGCGGCGCCAGGTTTACACGAACGGAGAAACAAGTTAAATTGTAATAGAAAAGTATAACTTACTATAACTAAGTTTATCTGTCACTATGTTTCTGCGGCGTGCTTTCACTCGCGTCTTTGCTTACTGCTCTGCTCCCGTCGCCAGTAGCGTGATGTTACATAGCCTATAACCTTCCTCGAGAACTGGGCTATCATAAGCGAAAAGAATTTTCAAATCCGACTGGTAGTTCCATGAGCATAGCGTGTTCAAACAAACATACTTTTTCGCGTTATATATTAGTATAGATTGTGGGCTATAGATAAACAGTTTTTCAAAGTCAAAGTCAATGCATTTAATTCATTTTGATCATAAAGTATGATGCTTAAGAAAAATCAAAATTATATAAAGTCAGTTTACCCTACAGCCAGTTCGCTGACGAGGTAGAGCTGTGAGAAGAACTGGCAAGAAACTCACGCTACCCTTTTCAATCGCCAGATAATTACAGTTTTTTGTATGAGTTAACAATTTTAACACATCAACGCAACCAAAGAACCATATAAAGTAATTATTACAAAACAACCAATTAATTTAATAACTAAGATTTAAAATAAAATAAAAGAAAAGAAAAGAAAATAGAGGATTTCAATTATTTAGTTTAGTTAGTTTATCTAGTATGGTAATTTTACTAGGTATTTTAATTAAAATTAAAAAAAAAACACCACGCTGGGCAGGCAAATACGTGTGTAATACCAATGCAACTTTTTAAAATCTATATGTTCTTTCTAAGTTTATATTATTTGACTGGCCTGTTGGTCTAGTGGTTAGTAACCCTGACTGCTAAGCCGGAGGTCGTGGGTTCGATTCCCACCCAGGACAAATCTTTGTGTGATGAGCATGATTGTGTGTTCTGTGTCTGGGTGTAATTTATCTATAATATGTATGTATTTACAAAAAAAAATGTATATAAGTAGTATATCAGTTGTTTAGTACCCATAACACAAGCAAATATAGTTGCTTAATTTGGGACTAGATGGCGCTGTGTAAATGTGGTGGAATATTATTATTATTATTATTATCGCCTTAAAATGAAGCAAAAATTATGTCAGCTAAATTGGGATACATAAAAAGCCTGTGTGACAATTCGTACCTCATACCACGCCTTTTTTTGTACGAGAAGGGATATTTTTCTACACTGAGGTTATAAAAGGCTGGTTTTAATGTGAGATACAGTGAGAAAATACCAAGAAACCACATAAAATTATAAAGATACTAGTCTAAAAGCGGTTGAGTTTGTTTGTTTGAACGCGTTATTCTCTACAACTACCAGTCGGGTTTGAATAATTGTTTTTACGTATGATAGCCCAGTTCTTGGGGAAGGTTATAGGCTATGTAACATCACGCTACTGGCGACAGGCGCAGAGCAGTAAGCAAAGACGTTGGCAGCTAGTTTAAAATAAAACTAAGGACAGTTCCAAAGCCTTAAGTAAACTTGTTACCAGTAAAAATCACTTACAAACAAAACTTTGAAATACAACTTCTCAAACAAAAGCGTTATATAATACACAAAAGTTACATTTTCGTCTTACAAAGAGGGCGGATGTCGTAAACTGCGTCTGTTTCCGGTTGCAAGATGGCCGCCGGATGTGGTTTAGTGGCAGCTTCCAGTGGTATATATCCGCTGTGGTTCTTAAGATAGAATATTAATGGTTTTTATTCTTTAGCGGGCACAAAGACAGTTCAATCTTTATAAAATAAATTAAGAATCTGGGTCACTAACCACTAGACCAACAGGCCAGTCTAAATCTTCAAAAGTATCTTTTGTACTTATTGTAATAATGTCTTTTATATACAAGGTCGAAGGCGTGATACCAAACCTACTAATATGAGTTTAAAGTTTATTTTTGAACATAAATTAGAATGACGGTAAAAATTGAGAAAACTAGGAGTTTAATAATGATATAGCACAATAAATCATGATCTTAGGCCCAGAATCATCGAAGTACTCTGGTCTGTTATGAAGAGTGACAATTTACTATAAAACTAGCTGCCCGCCCCGGCTTCGCACGGGTGGACATTTTTAAACATTTTGGGAGAAATAAAAATATTTTTGTATGGGAATATAGAATAGTGTTTTTTTCTTTTTTTAGGCATTTTTTTAACAAATTTCTCTCCTCGTACTTCAAGAAATATTATAAAAAAAGAATTAGCGAAATCGGTTCAGCTGCTCTCGAGATCTGCGCTTCAGCAACGCATTCAGCGATTCATTTTTATATTATAGATAAAATAAGGTTTTCTTTTATTATTTATTTTAATATATTAATGTTAAATGGTACAAAGCATGAATGACCGATATTTATATTATCTGTCATTAATAATTAAATGTTCAAACACAGAACTCATGAAATCATGGGTCCTGTAGGTTCAAACGTCGTTAATCAATAGACGTAGTTTCAATGTTTTAGTTGCAAAATTATTTGATTATATTAGAAAAAGATGATCTTAGCACATGTGAGGACTTGAAATGTATCATAATAATATTATGCTAGTATTTATGGATGTATCGTAAGAGCTGAACAGTATTTAAAAGAGCAGAATGTGAAAGTTTGGATGTAATTAATTTGTATTTGTGATTAATAAGGCGTTGTTTTAATTGTTACAGGCACAGGCACACCATGGTGAACAAGCCCTAACCAATACATATCAAATCTGCACTGATAAATTAACTATAATTAATATTAACATATTCAAACTAGTATTAAAATATTTCAAGTTTTTAGAAAGGGTTGCTAGTGTAAGCGAAGGTTGCTAGGGTTGCTGGGGTTACTAGTGTAAGCGAGGTTTACTAGTGTGAGCGAAGGTTGCTAGGGTTGCTAGTGGGTTGTTGCTAGGGGAGGGGATAAGTGTCGACCGTGGAGACGGAAGGAGGCGCGCTGTTAGGGCGGCTGGGTGGCGCGCTGCGAGGGGGCGCCGCAGCCGCCTCGCCCTCGAGGGTCGCGAGCTCCATCAAGGGCTACCTCACCAACAAGGTCGGCTCGCTGCAGCTCAGAGATACAGGTAAGCTACTACTATACACACGTAACATGTTGTCTGTTTGATAAATATGTTCTGCAGTCTTATCATGAGTTAAAGTGCGTGCTGTTACCGTTCCAGAATGTAAAACGACTCCTTCTCTTTCCGTGGGTACACTCGTAGTATGACTACAGTGTCTTTCTATAGCAGACAAGCAAACAGCCCACGTGATGGTAAGTGGTAACTGTCGCTAATGGATAACACAGAGTCCGCTGCTACCGTGAAGTAAGTGGCGTAGGTGAGGAAAAAGAAAAGAGGGGAAATTAGGATTACGGCACTCTCACTCATTGAACGAAACGCAATAGTACGGATACTATTGCTCTTACGTCGATCTTCTATGAGAGGGTAGTACTTCCCCGGTCGATTCGGCCCATTCATGCTGAAACCATCGTGGATCTACTACCACTATACTATACTGCGTTTATTTAAAAACACGATTTCATGCAATGGATCATTCTGCGCTGAATCGATTTTATAATATCTTAATATGTCTAATATTGACAGCGCTTCAGCGCTTCAGCCCCAAACGCAAAATCTTTTATAAAAGTTTGTTTATAGAAAACTACTGTACGAAAATGGTAGGAAGAAGCTATTTAGGAGTACTATAAAAAGTGTTACATTTTCGCTGTTACAAAACCACCCGCCCGTCGTTGTAGCTTTAATATCCATCCCTCCCGATTGGAGTAGTCCTAGGTCTAGCAATAGCCATTTGAATGTTAAAAATATGACAAAACTTGGTGTGAATAGTAAAAAGCGCGTTATATTTCTAAGAGTAAATAGGGCAGGGCAGTTAAAGTTGAGCCAAAAGCACGTTAACTCATGGTAGAGCTACTAATTCTCTCTTTCAGGAAAAGTAAGACTTATCAGCTTTAAGATTTTGTAATGAATAAATACTTTAGTTAAGTGTGGGATTGAAGAAAATATATTTTAATTCATGTAATTTTTCATGGAGTGCGCTATGAGCGTGTATTACATAGCGAGATACTTATATAATGTTATAATTTTATCGTAATTTGACTGACTTACGATAAAATTAGATTAGATTACGGTAGTAGATCCACGCTGATTTCAGCATGAATGGGCCGGATCGTCCGGGGAAGTACTACTCTCTTATAGAAGATCGACTTATGAGTAGTAGTATCCGTGCTACTGCGTTTCGTTCGGTGAGTGAGAGCGCCGGAAGTCCAATTTTCCCCCTTTCCTCTTTCCTCACCTCCCTCATTCCCTTCCCCTAACCCCATTCCCAGCCGCCATAGTGGAGGCCACCATACCAGCAGTTTAAGACGATGGCTTTTGGTATAGTGGCCGCCACTTCTGGATTCCACTGACTGCTTACCATCAGGCGGGGTGGAGTCACTTTGGTAGGCTATAATATTAAAAAAAAAAAAAACTACTAACTAACAGCTAGTATATATTCATGCCACAACTTTTAATCGTTAGCCAGAAGAGTTAGAAATTATACAATGTAGTCTCAAATCTACTATTCATGACCTATTAACCCCACACGACAAATGAAATTATTCAACAAATTATTATAGAGTTCTGCCTTGAACCACCTCTGGATACAACCTTCTGAGTTGTATAAAAACTTTATCTCATACCGTACTAAGCTTCCGTTTCATCATTCAAGATACGTCCCCTCTACACAAACACTCTAAACAAAAACAAAAGTACAAGCAAAAAACAATGGCATTATTATTTACAATATTAAGTCTTCACGGAGGGTGCTATCGCAAACCTTGGCCCGCAGAACTAACTTATTACTCCAATCAAATATAGACCTTATTCTGTTGGTATAAGGGTTAATTGTATAGTAAATTGGAGCTAACGATGATCAAATATTTGTAAAACAACATTATAAAGTAAATTGGGGGAGTGTGACGCAACACAAATATAGGAGCAACCGTGTTGTGATAGCGATCGGCAGTTTGTCTCTAGGAGATGCAGGAAAGAGGAGTGATGAAATTGACATTTTTTTTTTTAGATTAATATTATAAGAAATGGTGCTTACTGGAGCACAATGTCTACACAATTTACTGTCGTATCGTTAGAGCGATCTTTGAGTATTCTTTTTATCATATAATTTTATTTTGTTCTTAGCAATTAGATAATCCGTGACCTTATGGAGCTCATAAGTCTTGTCAGGATTTGAAAGACACAATATGAATTTATAATTAAAATATCATCATCATCATATATGCCAAAAAACGTCCACTGCCGGACATAAGACTCCCCCAATTTTCGACGGTCGTCATACATCGGTTTCTACCTTAAAAGAGGTCTGCTTACGCTACGTAGTCACTAGGGACGCCTACCAAGCGTGACGTAAAAACCCGAGTATGATTACCAGTGCAAGTCGGCTGAAACAATAAATATATCTACTTAAAATTAATTAAAGTGTACCAAAATTAATCTACCAAACAGTCCAATCAAACCGCCGATCGCAATCTTCGCTTACGACCGAACATGGCCGACCCTGTAATTGCGTGTTTCACCCAGTTTTTGTTCAATGCTAAGGGCTAATTGCATTTGTTAGGTGCGAACCGTTGCTTCGATATTTGGGTATTAATTGGATTTATTAATTGGCAACAGTTTGAAGAGAACAATTGCTCTGAAATATAACCTTTGACAGTACGCTTGAAGTTGACACCTCTCCACTAATATTACATTGGATACCTATCTAACGTACGATTTACTTCGAAAATCTGGATATTGCTTTGTGTTTTATAAACTGAGGTAGCGTACAAACTACCGCTTCCCTGATCTAAAATGGTTCCCGTTAACTATGGAAATGCCTGTACTTTGTAAATATTGCAGAAATTTTGCCAATAGTACATGGCAATGAAGGATGAGTAAAATAAGAATTATCAGGCAAGCAGGTAAAGTCAAACATATTTATTGAATTAAACCACATCGATAACACTTTTGAACGTCAAGGTGACATGACATAATTAGACCTTGGGAGTATAATGACAGATATAGTTTAATATTTGGACATCGAACCCAATATACTTAAAATAGTTGTACTTCTTGTACGGTAGTAGATCCACGCTGGTTTCAGCATGAATGGGCCGGATCCCCCGGGGAAGTTCTATCCTCTCATAGAAGATCGACGTAAGATTACTAGTAGTACCCGTACTGTTGCGTTTCGTTCGGTGAGTGAGAACCCCGGAGGCCCAATTTCCTCCCTTTTTCATCACTTCCTTCAATCCCTTCACCTATCTACCCAGTAGGCAGCAGCTTAGCAGAGTCCCTGGCAATGCGGGAGCAATATCAGAAACTCTGAGTCGTCCATGAGCGACATTTACCACTTACCATCACGTGGACTGTTTCCTCTTCTGACAAAGACGGCAATAAAAAAAAGATACAACATTAAACGCGACCATATAAACACTATGCACATTTGCAAAATCAAAAGATACCAACATTTGCCACAAAACCGCTCCTCGTTTCTCAATTTGCTCGCACCCTCGGGCACTAATTGTATCAATTATTGCGACGTGGTGCGGGTTCGGTGCCATGTTAGGGTGCTTTGTAACTAGAGGCAGCGGGAAGGAAACGAGAATTGCGGTGTAGGGGAAAACTACATTGTAGGAAGAATTTTTTACAATGTTTTTGTGATAGAAATAGATTGAAGATTGTTTTAAATTGTAATCCATGTTTGTTTCTCAACTCTAGAATATAGAATCGGTCTATCCCTTTTCAGATGTCGTAGGTGATTAAGGGGATAACAAACAATGGGCAGAAGCATTACCTATTTGCTAAATATGACCTTTCCAACTAACATAATTACTACAGTTAAGATTACTGTTACACAGAAAAAAAAGAAACAATTTGATATAAATACACGATATATACAAAAAAATAAATTATTTAGAAAAAATATAACAAAATAAAAAAAAACATATTACTGTAGTTATCTCCGCCAAGCATGGTGGACAAACATCTCTCTTAGTAAAAATTATATAGATCACAGCATTGTCTTAAGGCTACTGTCGGTAGTATGTTTGCTTATCAACTAAATGAAAAAATTAAAAATGATCAGCGTGCCTGGTGGTTATTTTGAGAACTAAATTTTCCCCTAAAAATTTATTACTCTTGCAACCCAACACGTAGTTAATTTTTCCACTAGGGTTGCCGCGTAATAGCTGTGAATACTAACAGCCATCTGCTAAACTCTGTCTAAATTATAGGCAAATTATACTTAATTAGGGAAAATTAGGCGAAAATTATGGGGTGTTTTCTGTTCGGTTGAGGAATGTTGAAATTATAGCCCTGTTACGTAGAACTTTGTTATGTATGTGGTGGAGATAAAGCCTTTTTTAAATGAGTGTTACAATTTTGAAAATTTATGATGATTATTTGTTACTTACATAGTCACACACACGCCTGTCACCCATTAATAAAGCATCTGAACATAGACTATAGACTTAAAGAACTAATAATAATATATAATATCACAACATCTACACACAACGCCATCTAGACCCAAAGTAAGCATATATTATAGCTTGTGTTATGGGTTCTAGAATGCGGATATACATACTTAAATACTTTTTTTTTGTAAATATATAAATGTTATACATAGAAACAAAAAATGTCAAACTCATATTAGCTTTTAGAGGAGTATACATATAAACGTCAAAGCGCCAGTTAATTTAAGCAAATGAGGGTGTTTAGGAAATTTTTTTAGTAATTTATTGGTAATAATAATATTATAGGTCTTTTAAACATTCAAATACATTGAATCGAATTAAGATCAATGTCAGTAAATTAAAATACAATATTCAATACAATTACAATACATGTCAAAGCAATAATATAATTAATTTGAGATTTTGAGGATTTTGTTAGTTTCCTCGCTACTGTGCTTAGTAGGTGACTTCCTCGAGTGCAGTATGAATAGTTATCCCCACGCATCGTGTACATACTGAGGTGGACTCTCACATAAACCGCGACCTGGTATATTACAATACTAGGCAATGTCAGAATGCCTAGTCTAGTGAAGTACGGTCTCGCAGATACGTCCTGCGGTACTTGCACCATCGTTCTCACTGCTCGCTTCTGCATTCGAAAGGCGCGCTCCCAATCGGCTCCCAGTTGGCGCCACTTTGGTAAAAAGTCTTCCATTTTGACAGCGCGATCAAAACAAATATTATTCAGTGTTCTTTTCGAAAATTTTAATTATTAATTTACTAAATGGATAAATCACGTGCTTTAGGTGCTATTCCAACCTCGGCTGCAGGTTGCGGATGCAGGCAGCACATGCAGATAGCACACGCATGACACGCAGCCGCTGCCTGTATCCGCAGCCGGGAGTGATTCCGAGGCTTGCTGCACGTGTTGCGTCAGAAGGCAGGTTGCGGCTAGTCACTTCCAATATTTCAGGTTGGACGTGTGGAATAGTCGTGGAAATATTTCGATGTTATACCTTTTAAGAGTAGGATGATGATACATGTTGTCATGGTGACTAGACAGAAAAGGGTAGCCACACGTTCTTACATAAAATGCAGACCCACTAGCCACTGATGGAAGTTATTCAATACAAATTCGTATCATACTTTGAAATCGACGATCGTAATCATACTTTGAATGTTTCTTACATTCAAAGTATGATTATGATCGTCGATTAAATAAAAGACAGTTTAATTTTGTGCTCAGTCTTATTTATGAGGAACTTGAACGGAAAAGAACAACTCAATCAACGTTGAAGTAAAACTGCTTTTGGTAAGTTTTATAATCTAAAATATTGTAAATCGTCTGTAATTTGTTCGTTAGGTTGACTGGCCTGGAGTGATAAATCGGTGTGTGGCTTTTGGTGAAAAAAAAAAGATTTTTTTCAAAAACCCGCGACAGCGGCGTTATACCCGTGTTGCGGCCGCGCATCAATTCATTGATTTCATTTATAAGAATTTGCCTAAAGCGCTGAAGACGCCCTAAACAGGTTGGAGTGACGTAACTACGTGCGCATTGACTTGCGGCCGCAGCACTACTGGTCTGCGATCGGCTGCGGCTGCAGGTCGCGGCAGCACTCGCAGCCGAGGCTCGGCAGCACGTGCAGTGAAGCCGCGTTCGGAATGTTTTTCACAAAAATCCATAAATTTACATAGATAACCAGTCGTGCCTCCGCAGCCGACTTCGTGCAGCCACCGCATGTGCTGTCTGCATCCACAGCCTGATGCCGAGATTGGAATAGAACCTTTATGGACAATAGAAAATTGCTCAGAGGGTTTTCTATAATGGCATCCACGAGCTGGTGGCAGCACCGATGCGTAAGGTCTAGCTGTCAAGCGCTTTTTGAAAATGTACCCCTGATTAACTCAATGTGACAGTTGAAGTGGCGCCAACCAGTGGCGAAAATTTTCTTAAACATCCTCATTTAAGTCAATTCACTAACAAAAAGGTAGAGCCGTGGGGTGAACACTTTTTGGTACGAGTTATTTATAGTATGGCAACACACCCGAAACACCATACAAATATATTATTCTGTAAATTACTTGTAATCATTCACATAAAGCTGATTCTCCAAATGAGTTTCTAAAAATATCTTAAAACCAAATACACGATAATGGCTATTACTCCGTAAATATAAATGAGATTTGTCTCATGTTGTTTATACATCACTCTTTACATTCGTATTTTGTTTATCAAATGTGACGTGCCTTCAAAGAAAATCCGCGATGTATTATGACGTTCAATTTTTAATCTTTATTTATGGAAATACAGAAATCGAATTTGGTTCCATTACATTTATGAATCGGCGTTAACAATCTCTGAGATTTTAAACTGAGAACGTGAAAATATTTACAGGAATGAGTTTTAGCTACTATTCATATTCTATCCATAGATATAGCTTACCTACTTATAACTTTACGCCTTTTATTACTAGGTAGAGGAAACCTATTGATAAACCTACCTACACCCTAATGACTTCGCCAGCTGGTCTCATGTTAGATTCTATGTGAACGAGCTTGATGTCAAAAACCCAGTGTCACTACCAGACCTGGTGATCAAACCCAAGACCTACATACAATGTGCAGCAAACTTTACGCATTGAACCATAGAGCATATACAGAAAGAACTCCAATCTGTTACTTAGTCGGTTGAAGTTGGGTTCTTTTTCAGTCTAAAGACCAGTGCTTAGTCTTCGAAAGAACCTAGATAGAAGGCTAACTTTTATACCTCTTGATTTCAGTGTTATATAAAGTTTTATAAACATTGATTTATAAATTTTGACGACCTCTGTGGTTCGGTGGTACTGTGTATGGACTGCCACGCAGAGATCGCGGGTTCGATTCCTACTCTGTGCAAATATTTGTGTGCATGAGCATGTCTATTTGCATTGGTCTGGATGTTTCTATGTATAATGTGTACGTATTTCAAAAAAAAAAGTATATAAATGCGTACCTAGAACCTATAATACAACCTATAATATATATGCTTACTTTGGGTCTAGATGGCGTTTTGTGTAGTTGTTGTGATATTATTATATATTATTGTACTCACTACTAGCTGTAATACAGACAATTCTATTATGTTCTATATTTTCTGTACAACGTATACAAAATTGAGTAATATTATACGCGGGGAGAGAGGGGTGGTATGGCTCAGTGCTCCCTATTTATGAATATTTGATGGGAAGCCGCGGGCGGCGACGGGAGATCTCGTACTATGGTAATAATGTGAGCTTTGAGCATTGTACGTATGCATTTGTGAAATATTTTTTATTATTTATCATTTATTTTTATTTTATATTTATTATTTGTAGACAACTCGTATGTCGGTGAATGTGAAAATAGACATGTTTAGCTGTTCTTTGAGTTACTAACGTTGTCAATTGTTCCTTATCAAATTGTCTATCAATCAAAATCAATTTTATTTATTATCTTGTTCTTTTTTTTAAATAAAGCACAGACATTACCGATAACAAAATAAAAGTGAAAATCGAATTTCAATGCGTATCCTTCTTATGTAAAGTTTTCCGTTCAATATTGCTCCAGTTGTTTTTCAGTTCTATATAATCCTAAACCTTTGTTATTTGCGATGATGTAGCTATATCAATAAGTAATCATTGTTTTATCCCGGAGTCTGTAACTGGGTTTGGTAAGTGCAGCAGGCTCATCTTCTGTTACATTTGATTCAATGTAGCTGATAGAACGTTGTTATATACTTCTGCTTAGAAAACTAAGTAAAAGTATTTTATTCTAAAATAGAATCACGGTGACTAACACAGCGATCAGCTTAAATATGAAATAGAAAGCAATACATAAACCACTTATCCGTATAACTACATGACATTCCTACCTGTCAATCTAAATATCTAAACAATAAAATCTATTTCTTTTCTTAGACAGACACTGATATAAATTGCTATTTATTATTTATGTACAAATCCGCAAAACATAGCCACTGTTCCCACGAGTCATAGTAATGGAAAGTATTGATTCCTGTATTTTTAGAGAAGAATATTTTATTCAATGCCTGCGGCTCGACGTTTCAGAGAAATATTTTATGGTGTAACTTAAAGAAAAATGCAGGTAAAATATTATTAAAAACATAATTCTGCTATAGTTCGTGTGGTTGTCGGGTAAGAAATGCGTCAACTCTTTTAGTCACTGAGGCGGAAGATATACAGATATGAATTATTTATCAAATATTTACGGTAGTAGATCCACGCTGATTTCAGCATGAATGGGCCGGATCGTCCGGGGAAGTACTACCCTCTCATAGAAGATCGACTTAAGAGTAGTAGTATCCGTACTACTGCGTTTCGTTCGGTGAGTGAGAGCGTCGGAGGCCCAATTTCTCCCCTATCTTCTTTCCTCACCTCCCTCATTCCCTTCTCCTAACCCCATTCCCAGCCGCCATAGTGGAGGCCACTATACCAGCAGTTTAAGACGTAGGCTTTTGGTATAGTGGCCGCCACTTCTGGATTCCACTGACTGCTTACCATCAGGCGGGGTGGAGTCGCTTACTAAAGCGACTATAATATATAAAATAGACTATAATATAGGCTATAATATAAAAAAAAAAAAAAATATCACATCTATTCTTTGAAATTGTGCCCAAATATGAGAATGAAGTCGCACCCTTTTACATGAGACTAACTACAGCTGGCGGAACGTGGCAGTAACACTGCCTACCCCATTTCGGTTAAATTGCGTGATGCTGTATGCACTTATCTAATACTCTATGCCCCGATGCGTAATTTAAAATATTAATAGCAATACGTAGGAGTGTAACTATAGAGGCAGCCCGATCCCTAAGAAATAAGACCACTGGTATAACTGTCAAACATGAATGCTACTCATTTTGGTTAAAAAGGCTAGTCATTTCATATCAAACACTATTTAGTCGTAAAGGAACAGACTGAAGGCCAATTCCAAAATGGTCGGCAAAGGGTGCGATAGATGGAGCCGAAAATAATATGTAGTGGTCGTATATCTCACCTCAATGATTTTGTTTGTTACAACATGCCCAAGGTCAGGTCAAGGTCGTCTTTTTCAGGTCGGAATTTTTTATCAATCTATCTACAAAGCAAAGATGGGGAGAATTTTTGTTTGCGTTGTGTAGTTGTTGTATTGTTCTTATAATTATAATAATAATTCAATTTGATATTTTTTATACTTTTTCTAAAAATTACTTTACCTCGATACCCATCTATGATTACCAGAAGATACCATACCAAATCTAAAATCATAAAACATTAATAATCCATAACGGAGGGGTAAATTTGAACCCTGTACTGTCAAGCCCTCTTGCTTTGACACACCATGACAAATGCGGCACGATAGTCGAACAGTTACATTGGTGGTCGTGTGTCGGGAAATTTGACACGGCAGCGGCGTGCCAATGTGATGGGGATCTTATGAAATAATATCAAGTGGTTTTATATGATCCGATTGTATAACCTATTAAATGAAAAGGGTTAAATTTTGTATAGAAAATTTTCTTGTACCGACAGAAAAAGCAAATGACAGAAAAACGCCCTGAAATTAGTTGCGAACCTTTTACACCCAGAAGTTAGTTGCGAATCTTTGTGTGTCGTATCAGTACAAATAATCAGTGTGAATAAATAAAAAAATTATTGGCGTTTATATCAATTCAAATATTTATATAATTATGTATGCGTTGTGTTATTATTTGGTATTTTTGAATTGTTACGCCAAAGAAGTATCTATCGTAACTTCTTACGTGCGTACATGAGTACACACACTCTTTTTTTTACTGTAAGTACTATATCAGGGTTGTAGATAAATGTAATATTTTGATTGGTTCTGATTTAAATTTGATTAAAGTGGTACTGTGAGCTATGATTCTAAGTAAAATTTAGTTTTATATTGTAAATATAGATACGAAATAGTGACAAAACTTGTGAATAATGATTCATAAGTATAATCACAGTTAAATGTACAGAAATTACTCCAACACCCCCTTTATCTGCATACTACATCACAATTTGGAGATATCATAATAATGTCCTTCTCACTTTGTATTCTTAGTGGCTACTCGTGTAATCTCGTCCGCTATTTATCTCGCTGTAACGACGAACTTCCGATGGGCCGTTTTCCCCAGCTCTCCCCTCGAAAACGTATCTCAATGGACCCAACGTGAGATGAATTTATTGAGATATTCTTCTGAGGAGATTGCTTTACGAATTTTGAATGTATTTGGATTTCTGATCGAATGTTTTTTATTGATTCTTCAGAATATTACAGTCAACTTCAGTTCTACATAATGCGTAGTAATTCTTCATGATTTTCATCACCATCATATCAGCCATAACATATTAACTGCTAAACATAAAGTTCTTCTACTTATTGCTGCTGCTTTCTGCTAAACATAAAGTTATTCAGCGTTGGCCAGCGTCTTTATCAGGTCATCCATCCATCTCTTTGATAAACGTCTTACCCTGCGCTTTCTATTCCGTGGTGTCTATTTGAGAACTGTACGCCCACATGTATCGGTTATCGTCTATTAGGTACCGCTTCAACTAGCTTATTCAATTTCAATTTCAATTTCAATTTATTTCATAAATATAAATTACATTTTATTACAAATAAGTAGTTTCCCTTTGGTCCCAAACTAAGCTAGTGCTTGTATCTTGGGTACCATCGGGATTACAATTTTCAATATATATCTTACAGACTATCATACATACATTATAATATAAGTATACTACACACTATTTAAATAAAAGTTAATCAATAAATACCGTAACCTAAAATATATATTAAAAATAACTTAAATCTATGATGACACTTCTCGTTGTGCCTGTCGGTCAGTGTTAGTTGCGTTGTCTCGCAGCCTGCCCCGGAACCGCCGGAACACCATGCCCTTCGGCCAGAATTCTTCTTTGGTGATGGTTTCAAGAGCCTTTGTCGGCACACGCGCTACGAACGACTTGAAGTTCACGCTGTGACGTGACTCCAAAGGCTCTACCCTCACGATGTAAGTGGCCTTGACCTTGATGTACTCCACGAGGTCCTGAGTCGTTGTGGAGTGATGCAGGCGCGAGACATACAGTAGCGTAGTGGGTACGGCAGGTTTCAACAGGAAGTTGGGCCCTGTGGGTGCTGTACCACACTTATTTCGGCAGGTTTGACTCCTACGTTTCTTTTGGACTTTCACAAATCCATCATCATCCGGAACACAGCTTCGAGTGGAGATGGGTGTGACGTCCTCTTCTTTATTGTTCCCCGTTTTGGCACCCTGATGTTGTACTGCGGCGAGAGGACTCACGGCGCGCGCATAGTCACGTCGAGAAGATGACGTAACGGTGACACGTGCAGCGAGCGCGGGCGCAGGCACAGCGGGGACGGAGGAGCGCGCGGCAACGACGGGGCGCGCGGGGACAACGGGGTTACTGCGCGCAGTCGCGATGACGGACGGCGTTTCAGATATCGCTGATGCGAAATTTGCTGCCGGCGAACACACGAATGCTCGTATTTACGTTTGAAGCCTCAGCTGACCTAAATACCGATGTAGTATTTCGTAACTCTTTTACTTCGTTACGTAGGTCAGCGATGGTTGTTTGTGAGGCTTCAAACTTCAGCATCACATCGGCCAGACTTGCTTTCAGCGACGTTATGTCCTTTAAGAGTCTGGTGACATCGACGTAGTCGAACGTGACAGAGGGCAGTCTCCTCTGCTCCTTAGCCACGAAAGTCGGCACGTCATCGGGGTCGGTCACCTTCAGCACGTTGATTATGTCCTGAAGGCTCCGCGCCCCTTTTTCATCTCTCCGACGAGATGGCATTCGGTCGCTCATGTTGAACGACGTATACAGCAGCTCCTTGGCGCTGCGGATCTCATCTTCTGTGAAGTTCGAGGTGCAGATCTGTGTGACGCTGACCTCGTCCATCACATCCAGCTGACACTGCAGGAAGACCAGCAACTTATTTGCTATGAGTTTGTCGCTCATAGTAAATGTAGGTCGGCGTGTCGATTGCCACACACAATGCTTGAACAACAATAATTCACGACTTAGTCTTAACACGTCCGCACTGTCGCTGAAGTATATCGGTAACTTTGGTTCTTCTTCGTTTATCACGATGCTTATTTTGTTAAATATACAGTTTTAAATTATACGTATTTACATGTCAAACTGTGTTTCAAGTAACGTGACATTAATGAAGGTGCCATTCAAAGAGGCCGACACTGGCTTTAAAGTACAGTTATAAGCGTTGGAGCAAGAAAACTCAATACTATTTATCTACTTTATCATTATTTCAATAAAGATTTATTTACAATAAAATTAATTAAGTCTACACACACTACTTCGATTGCATGCGACCGTCAAACTCTATTTTTGTTGTTCCTGCTTTAAGTTATTTAAAATTTATACTTTTATCATGAATAGTTGTAATAATTTTCTGTCTTCCCAGTCTATGGCGTCCCTATTGCAGCATGAAGGCCTCTTTTCATACATAGAAGGCGTAGGATGAGCATTAATTACCACTTTTGCTCAAGATGATTTAAGATTTTTAGCTTTTTTTATTAGAAGTCAATGTTTCCTCACAATATTTTTGTTTGCATTTTGTAAGTAATGTTCTTGAGTGAAAAAAATACATTGTTACTTGCCTGATTTGATTAATTCCATAAGCACAATCTCGTATATAGAAGACGTGTACCTTTACCACTAGGCCAGACTATAGTTATAATTAACCGTGACCAAACTCTTAAAGAGCTTTAATTACTCACTCATCACTTAGTGAAATAACAAGTCCCATTTAGTTAAATTTTTAGCCCAATACACAATTAACAGCCGTGTCTAAAACCGTATCTACCAATCAGTTAATGAACTAAAACTACAACATAATTGAAAGTGAAAAAATTATCCTTGCAATTTACCACCCTTTGCCTTATCACCCCATCTTCCCCTAATATCCGAGTATTCGCATTGTTGCGGGTACAGCGGGTACAGCGCTAATAAATGTAAGCCGGGGTGAGTCGGGCAATATTTATCCACGAGGGTTTATTAAACCCGGGATTAGGTTTGGTGGTGACGTCACTGTTTTGTATACATGCTCGTGTGTTAACTGAGCATCGAACTGGAACTGTTCCTTTGTCGGCCTCGTTTTGTTAAGCAAATGAGGTTGAAGTGAGTTTCAGAGTGGAAAATGCGGACGTTTGTTATAGTTTGTATAGATGAATGTTTTGCCGCGTGCTGACAATATTAGACGAATACACATAACCTTTACACTAATTACAATTATACTGTCGTTTCTTTTAGCAGGGGTATATTATTGAATTCGTAAAACGGCTTGAAGTAGGGTAAACTAACAATATTATTTTTATTTTTGTCGACCTTTTGGTTCGGTGGTACTGTGTATCG
This sequence comes from Parascotia fuliginaria, assembly GCA_963082885.1. Taxonomy (NCBI): domain Eukaryota; kingdom Metazoa; phylum Arthropoda; class Insecta; order Lepidoptera; family Erebidae; genus Parascotia; species Parascotia fuliginaria. The sequence continues at coordinate 18,702,137 of OY720181.1, read as the reverse complement.
ACTGCCACGCAGGGGTCGCAGATTCGAGTCCCGCTTAGTGCAAATATTTGTGCGCATGAACATGTCTATTTGCATTGGTCTGGGTGTTTCTATGTATAATATGTATGTATTAACAAAAAAAAAGTATTTAATTATGTATATCCGCATTCTAGAACCCATAACACAAGCTATATAAATATGCTTACCTTGGGTCTAGATGGCGTTGTTGTAGCTGTTGTGGATATTATTTATTTATTATTATTGGAGTCGATTTCAAGTCAAACCTGTCGTTACTGAACACAGCGGATTAAATTTTTTGACAACACTTATATTAGTTGGTTAAATAAATACTTTTCTCTCTCTCTTTCTGTCTTTTTAAATATTATACGTGTTTGTGACTTACTGCACAATATTTCTGTTCAATGGTAAAAAGTTGAGTAACAACTACCATTCAAAATCTCATTATTACTAAGATCGTAGGCCTGGTCACCACCACCGTGATGGTAAAAAGAACGGTGTACTTTTTGCCTAGGTAATATATTTTCTCCTGTCAATACAAAGCTTCTCCATGAAGCTCTGAAAATTTCTGACTAATAGAGAGATATATTCTACGCGGATGTTTAAAATTAAGGATAGCAATTATCTAAAAGAAATCTCGCTGTAATCTCTCTTAAATAAAGCTCTCAAAATAACATTAAAGCTCTACAAATACTTTTACTACAATAATAAGGTTATGACATAGAAAAGACTGCTTTTTTTAAATGATTTAACTAGTATTGATCATGTTACTGCTAGACCCCGACCCTTAATGATACCCTTGGGAAAGAACAGGTGATTCTATTAGCGGCCACCTTACCCATACCTATTGTTATCCTTGGTATGCACGTGGTTTACATTGGAACAATATTATGTAAGAGATTATTCAGCATTTATTTAATGACTTGTACTACATGGCAAGTAAAACATATTACTGTCCTATTTAATATTTTTTAACTGGTCACCTTTCGGAAACATTGAAAAAGTTTAGCTAATTACTATATCCAATCTATGCATACGTGTAGTTAATATCTAGAAAGTTACTGTATATCAACAAATAAAAAGTAACGCCATAACATAGTCTCTCTGTACTATACCTACTATTTATTTCTTATTTTATCATTAAATATGTCCAGCAAAGTCATCCTAGTAAACCACGTGAAAATGTTCTTAAAATCACATAAAACACGTAAAAACTTTCACCCACAGAAATATTAAAATACGATAATATCAAGAAAAACGTATCGTGCGAAATGAACCGTGAAATTTATAGGTCTGCATCGTGTCGAACTATTATTATGACAGTACACATATAGTGTCCCAATAGGAAAGCAGGGGCCGTGAAATATCTATGAGATGTCGGGCTATTACGACGCAATAATATTTGGAACATGACGGCTCCCCTTACTATGTTTATCATAACAAAGGAATATTTAGGTTATTTTTTCGTGTGATTTGTTTTGTCCACATTTTGTATCTTTGAAATATAGAAAATCTTGGTATGAAAACAGACTTGGATATTGAGGTCTAAAGCTAGGGACCTCTTTACTGTATAACCAAGATGTGGCAAATAAATTATCATTCAGTCTGCATAAAAATAGACCAATTAATTATACAACATTTTGCATTTTGTTCACATAAAGTATGGAAGAGAGCATTTATGTCACGGTAGGTAGCGGCTTCGCAGAGACACTGGCATTGCAGAAGTCTTTGAGCGACAGTTACCACTTACCATTAGGTGGTCAGTTGGCTCGTCTATCACTGAAGGCAATAAAAATTAAAAAAATAATGTTTTTAAATTATAAGCGAGGCATTCGACTCTCTACTATATTTATTTACGAAGTAGAGTTGCCTCAGAGCAGTTACGTAGGCCAAAAAATAATCTTTTTTTTAAGTTACAAAATGTTTAAAATTTTACACAACCGCAACAAATAAATTATCCATGGTCCAGCCATGTTCCCTCACCCTTGTTAAATTACGCGTCAGTAATATGTCGGTGGCGGGATGATTTGTGGTGATCGTTCCCGATAACGACACTGCTAATAGTTCTTCACAGGGTACCAGATAGGGGCCGACTTAAACGAAAAAGAAAATTGCTCAAGAAATTGGCACTTTAAAAGGTTGAGTGTCATACGAATAACGTTATGTTAGGAAATTTAGATAGTATGTTCTTGATTTTATTTTTTGTGACAATTGTATGTTTGGACTATTTGTTATACTTCTCAGGCTTTGAACTGCCGGTGAGGTGTGCACGTTGCTACCTAGACTGATTCATCACTTTATACACAGAGAGTTTAAAAGGATCCAGAAGTATGGCCATCGCTATTATAATGCTAGCATAGTGTATCTTCCATTGAATTTGCGTGTCACCGCTTTATAATCGCGTTCGCTTTAAATCGCTGTTGGACGTAGCGTTAGTACTCTTTCGCGCCGCACTTTATTCTAACTGCCTACTTTATTATATTATAGCCGATTTATTTGTATAACTAATTTTCAGACGGTAAAAAATAAAATCAAGGTCGTAACTCAATTCATATCACAGTAAAACAAATATTTAAATTGCTTTGCACCTTTATGACAAACATCCCTAAGCACTTATAATTCCAATAAAACTAACATATCCAATCACGCCTCCTCTCCCCACTTGACATTTCAATTCAAATTGCAAAATGGCAGACGGTTGGCGGAAATGCCCGATTGCGTTCGGGTAAGTTCGGGCCTTAACGGCTTTATTGCCTGCGGGTACCTCGTTATGGCTTTGGAAGGGTCCCTAGCCACTAGAGATTTACGAGTTCTGTTCGCGTTTTTGGCCTATAAAGTTTGAAACCTTTTAGATTTGGTACGATAGTAGCTATAGGTTTCACGATAGAACTTTAAGGATGTTTTAGCTTTCTAGGAATAGCTATAATATAAGAAAAGACGATTAAGTTAATCTTGTAGCCATTTTTACAGCATAATCATGAAAACATACTCGAAAAATTGAGACGAAATCCTAATTCAAACTTTAATGATTATGATAAATAACGGCGTTCATAGAACGTCAAATATTTTTTTTATAAATTGTATTGATGAAATTCTTGTCACGTTTTAATATGATAATAATAACAAACGCAAAAACCAAAAAAAAGTTATAATCATCGATTTTTACCTTGTACAAACTAAATAACTAAAATGTCTTTTATTTGTCAAATTTCTTGCGGTACTGCAGATCTCTCAGCAGATTAAGATTTAAGACAGCTAATATCACGTTTACGTTTGGTTGAAATACTTGTGAAATATTGCTACAGATAGGTGTGAATTTATTTATAGCCAGATTTCTTTTAGTGAGAATTGAAATAATTCTAATACGTATTAGAATTCATTTTATTATTTTAAATCACATATATCAACGCTCTGGCGACGAGAGGTGGTGCTACATATTTAATGACACGTCGCGCCACCGAATATGAGACATATTCCATACCAAGGCCTACTCCGAAAATCGAACGTCGAAGTTTCGAATCGAAACGTAGTAACGCCGAACGTCGAACGATAACCCTACTACCAAGTTACTTCGGATACGACATGATCCGAAACATTTCGTAGTAGGTAGGTGTACGATCCGTCAGTCGAAAGTTCGACGTTCGATTTTCGGAGTAAGCTCCCAGGTGGAGTTTAATTCAGTATTTCAATCAAATGTTAACGTGATATCAGCTGTCTTAAACCCTAGTTTGCAATCTATACTATTATAAAAAGCGGAATAGTTTGTTTGTTTGTTTGAACGCGCTAATCTCTAGAACTACCAGTCAGATTTTAATAAGTATTGTTGCGTATGATAGCGCTATTCTTGAGTAAGGTTATACGCTATGTAATAACACATAGAGCAGTAAGCGACGCAGATGAAACTCGTACATTTTCACGTAAGTTTTACATTACAAAGATAATTTCTCCCGCAGAGCGTCCGTTTACAACGGAATCATTATTTACACCAAACTACACATCTCCTGCAACATGATGCTACATCCTATTTGCACCTCTACAACCTCCAGTATTCTTCCATCCCCGACCTTATTTTCAAGCACACACAGTTTAATCTAGTGTAACAAAATCGACAACATAAAATTGTATCAGAACCTCATATCTGTAACATTCGTTTTAGCTTTAACTGTATTAAAACAAAGTTCGTTTTTGCTTGTCAAATTGTAAATGTAAGTTGGTAGTTTGTCCTGAGAGAAATGGCTTCATTTGCCCCAGCCTCCCCTGGTCTGTTTTAGTGCGGCGCAATTATTGCGGGGTCTTGTTACACGGCGTGCAAATTTAATGACTACGTGTAAGATAGTGGCTACCTTTATAGGTGTTTTTTATAGTAGCTCTAGGTCTAAAATGTTTTCTTTTAAAAATACGAATTGAGTAAAACATTTTTACGAACCTAAATTTAAGAGACGATATAGGTAATAACTTTACTACTTTAGCGCACAAGCATAGATTATCATCTTTAGGTACATTTTCAAAAAATCAGACCTATTTAATTCTTCGTACCTATTGTTCTTTACTAGGTATGGTCAAAGTTAAAATCAAGTAAGTTAATTATAAAAGGATTATTATTATTAACAAATAACATTCGACTGACTTTCAAGAATTAAACACATATTAAAAAAAATTGGAACACAATAGGTAAAGGTTAAAACAATAGAAAACCTTCTTTAAACTTTTAAGAATCTAATAACTAATAATAAAATAATAATTGTATGTAGTGTTAGCTTTAAATGGTTGTACATTAGCATAAGATATTAGAGATTGTTTATCTATAAGTAACAATGTAACAACTGTAAGCAAACCTAAATAAAAAAATAAATAAATAATAACTACCGATTTATTCCACAAAATATCCTTCAATTTGTGATACTCTTATTAATTGACAAGAGACAAAGTTCAAAAGTTAAATCCCTCTAGCTACGACACAATGCTGGGGTTAGTGGTGCTTTGGCAGCTCTCGAAGCCTCTCGATATGGAGTGACAGCGTCAAGAGTGTACAAGTGACAGTTGTCGTGTGTGCACAGATAAAACACGTTCCGCAACTTTGTACACGAATACAAAAAATCAAAAAAAATCAAAAATTATTTATTACCAAAAAAGCATTTACCATATTACACAATGTATCCATTGGCCCCACACTAGGCAAGCCTGTCCTGTGGGTGCCTTGTTACGATTTTATATCAAATACAATTTTGGCTCGGCCGAAATCAACAAATGAGAAAGAAAAAAAAACATACAAGCATACAGACAAATTTTATTAAGAAACATACATATTCATAACCTAATCTATAATATTAAAATAAATATTTAGATTTACCTCTACAAATATACTTAGTACATATATAAATATGTAAATAAATAAATAAATAAATAAATGTGTAATCACGTTTATATATATATTTGTATTAGTACGTTATATTCTGTTTTAAGCTAGGTGTACAAGTAATTTTTCCGTGGTTTCATAATCTAGCGATGTAAGCCAATTCGTTGCCTTTACTTTTGCCTCTTTGGTAGAACACTGCCGAATATCACAGTAGTTTGCCACTTTGTTGTATACATACCAATCAATAAATGGACTCAAACGCCTTGCAAAGGATGTATTAACTTTGGGTACTTTAATTCGGTACACTCTTCGTTTTAGATGGTTTTGGAGTTCTGCTGAGTTTATTACCAATTTGTGCATGGTCAGAAACGTTGCCAGAAAAAATAACTGCCGCACGTTTAGTACCTTGCACTCCCTGTATAGTTGGGTGGTTGGGTATCTGAAATGTCTTTTGTACATAGTCTTAAGGACCGAACGTTGAGCTCTTTCTATGTTTCGCATAGAAGTTTTAGCAGCACCGCCCCAGCAGGATATACAATAATCAATAAGTGACTGACTTAGTGCATAGTATACACATTTCAGAGTGTCCACTGATGCACAGGAGCGAAGAAGCTTCATGATGTTTGCAGTCTTTCTTACTCTATTCGACAGTACGTTTATATGTTCTTTAAAATTTAAATTTTTATCAATTATTACACCAAGGTATTTTGTGTTATCAGTTTTTTGTAAGTTGTCACAAGAGTATAATAATCATGCTAAAGAGCTTGACATATTCCACGAGACCCATAGTACGTTCCTAAGAATATGTAAACAGATAGGCAAAAATGACGCTATTTAAATTTTAAATTTACGGTAATACTTTTTAACACTATTTATATTCATTTATTTTAGTTTGATTATTTAAGTTTTTTGTTTATTGGATTAATTATTATGTTCAAATTTATTTAGATTAAGTGTATTTGATTTATTGTTTAGACTTATTGCATTGTATTTATATTTTATTATTTTTTAATTGACATTATTGATTTGTTAATTTAATTTAATTTTCTATCATATTTAAATTCATATTATGTTTCTTACCTAACTACCCTGTAACTTGTACTATTCTCTTTTTCAAATGCTGTGCTCAACCGTAATCGGATATCAAATTTACATGTTTCTTCTGTATCTGATCTTGTCTCTGTTAAATTTGTAATTTGTTATCTGTAGTTGTGCCTTATAAATAAATAAATAAATAAATAAAAAAAAGAGCAGCGTTCACGGATTTTACATGTATGCAATTTTATAGATAGCAAACTAGTTGGAGCTGTCTTAGCTGTTTTGTTAAAACATACATATTTAGTCTTGTTGATGTTAAGAGTTAAAAGATTATGATTTAACCACAATAAAACGTGCCTCATTCCCTCCTGTGCTTCAGAAAACACCTCTGTCCAGTTAGCACCATTAAATATTATGGCAGTATCATCGGCATAACAAATTACTTTATAACCAGTTGTGCTGTGTATATCATTCATATACATAATAAACAGCGTCGGTCCCAACACACTGCCCTGTGGAACGCCAAAATTAATTGAGTAAAGGTCACTTTCATGGTTCTCAACTTTAACACAATGCCTTCTACCTATCAGATAACTCTTAAACCATTCCAAAGCCACACCTCTTATTCCGAAATGCTTTTCCAGTTTCTGTACTAGAATTGGTATAGCGACGGTATCAAAGGCTCTCGCTAAGTCCAAGAAGATGCCTATACAAGATCTGTTTCTGTCTAGGTGAGATGTCACAGTAGTAGTCAACAATGTAATGGCTTCCTCTGTTGATTTTCCTTTTCTGAACCCATATTGGTTGTCAGAAATAAGATGGTTTGCTTTAAGATAGCGCATTAGTCTGATGTTGACAATTTTTTTAAGTAGTTTGGCAAAAACTGAAAGCAGTGATATAGGTCTATAACTTTCTGGGTTATTTCTAGGACCATTTTTGTAAATAGGTTTAATAGACGCTATTTTCCATTCATCTTGAATGAACTTTGAATTTCACATATCCTTTCTGCATATCAGTCGAAAGCACTTTCATTGCTCCAGCGAGTCAGACAAATAACATTTATTTTCAATATCTAATGTCATAGTTTTAAAGGTGATCACCTCATTACTGAAAAACAGTTCTACTCAAATATTAAGTCACATTTACATTTCCAGACACATTATTGCTAATACATAACCTTTCAACAAATACCTCTTCAAACTTCAAACATATAGATAGTCTAACCCCATCGAGCTTCGAGCTAAACCTATACAATATTTAGTGTTATATCAAGTATTCTATGTTACCCTTTGAGTTCAAAGGGGAGCGTGGAACATTCTAGCATACCCACTCCGCGGAACAGAGGCGCGGCATTGTGGCTTAGCCGATCAAAAGCTTTGTATATTGCTATACCTGATTCTGACAGGAACGTCAAGTTAACGAGTTTAAGTTAAATTGATAAATTATGTTTAATATTTTAAAAATTTTTTTACTTATTTTATAATAACTAGGGAAAAATAATTACTTTAAAAGCATATTTTCAAGGATTCGGCTTTAAAACGTGTACGTGTTTGGGCTACGCTACGGCCTCTTGCAGTCGTAATACATTATACCTAATACATTTAAGAACTTTAACATCAATATTTTTAAGCGTAATTTAAGGAACCTGTTAGTTAATAAATGCTATTATACTATTAATGACTTCCTAAACGATGGACATTTAATGTAAATTTTGTTACTAATTATTACCAGGATCTAACATAATTGACATTTAACCTTAATATTTGACATCCTAAATTATTGACATCCTAATTATTGACATTCTATTTTATTAACATTAATATACTGACTTATTTATTGTAAAATTTAAATTCATTAACTCTATATAATATATCAAATTAAGATCGACATTATATTAGATCCTCGACAGCACTAACTTATGTACCTACATTAGAATGCCTACTTATGTTTTTTTTTAATCCTTATATATTTGCATGTCTAACGAGACAGAACATGTTGGCACTAAACTTGCTGTAATACCTAATTGTACACATGTTGAGACAAATAAATTATCTTTATCTCTTTATCTTTATCTAGTACGTATTTTCTTGTGACACTAACTTTAGTAGTGAAAAATTTCAAACGTTACAAAAAGGCAAAGTATTAATAAACAAGGTAACAGATTTTTTTTTTATAAATTAGTTCATAATAAGAAAAATAAAATACATAACCTCAAAGCAATGAGAAACGTTACCAGCGCAGCGCATGTGTTCCCAATTTTGATCTTGAGTTCTTGACTAATACATAAAAAACGAAATATAGAACAAATACAATCCCTTGTATCCTAAAATACTTTAAGACAATAAACCTTAGTACCATTATTACCAAACTTGAGCGGTACTAGAACGGAGCTGGTTAACTAGCTTTAGGGCTCAACACACAGTTATTTGAAGGACTGTTCGACTGACAATTGCTGGTCTCAGGCTAAAATAAATACGCCTAGAACCCTTCTAACCCAAACAAGATTACAGCTGACTTACGTAAACTTTTCTCACTGGGACCGTACTCCCCCGTCTCGTTTCATCCCACCTCCCCGGGGACTAAGCTGCAGGGCTGTCAATTTTGTTTAAATAATGTCGTTTGTGAATCAGACTGTTGAAATCAAACAAGGTATCTTAGAGCACAAATTTATGGACATATCTACTTCAGTATTCGTTACAACCTACAAGGATTAAAATAACAAGCTTATCTTCGTGAAACACCGTACAAATTCAATCAACAGACACATACAACTCCTAAACTTAGAACACCTACCCGTGGATAACCCACAACCATTTCTGGTGTTAGTTTAAAACGACACGTGACGTGTGTAACATTATACTTATAAATTTAAGAACAATATTCTATTGAAAAACCGGGTGTAGCAACCCTATCTGCCTATATAATCCAGTTTTTCCCATTCTCCTTTCGAAATGGAACGCTCTAGAAAATACAAAGTTGTTTATTGCTCGCGAAATGGTTTCACATAGCTTTTATGTTTGTAATGTTAAGGCGGATTTTGAATTAACTCGGTAGAAATTTGAGGTGGTGTTGTATTTTTTAACATTTGTGAGTGAAAGTCGGTGTTCGTGGAAATAATGAATCTTTTTGTATCTAGAGACAGAATTGTTGAAGAATTAACTTAACTTGTTTACTGACAAAGGTTTTGTGATGCCTTATCCGTCGATATATAAGTTCAAAATTGAAATCTGAAGGTTCTTTCCACGATGGAATTTAACGGAACGGAACTGAACGATTCGGTACTTCATGTCGATCATTTAACACATAGGTAAGGCTCTCATTCTTAGGTAATTAAATCTCATTCTTAAATAATTTTGTATTAGCCTACCAAAGTGACTCCACTTTGCCTGATGGTAAGCAGTAAGTGGAATCCAGAAGTGGCGGACACCATTCCAAAAGCCAAACTACTGGTACGGTGGCCTCCACTATGGCGGCTTAGTGAGATGCTTTTTCACGCCCCGCTTAAAAGACCCAGGATCAAAATTAGATGGGAACACATGCGCTGGCAAAGAGTTCCAGGCTTTAATTGAGCGACAAAAGTATGAAGTGCTGAACCGATTGGTTCGAGACCCTTTAGATTCCACTGTGAAAGGGTGGCACTTTAGTCCCGCACGTGTTGTTCTGGATAAAAAGGGAGAGGGTGGGATTAATTCAAAGAGCTCTTCAGAACACTCTCCATGGTAAAGGCGATAGAAGACGGCCATTGAGGCGATGTCTCTTCGCAGCTGTAAAGGCTCAAGGGTCTTAGTAGCCTCCGGGCTTCCGATGATACGAACTGCTCGCCGCTGCAACCTATCGAGTGCATCCAGTAAGTACTGTGCGGAGCCATCCCAAAGATGAGAGCAGTACTCCACGCAGGAACGAACCTGTGTCTTATAAAGAAAACAGAGCTGCTCGGGCGTGAAGTACCGCCTCACCCTGTTCAGGACACCGAGTTTACAGGAGGCGGTTTTAATGACGCACTCGATGTAGTTCTTGGGGTTGAGATCTCGGCTGATGTCCATACCCAGGATACTTAGATACTTACTTACTTACGTGGCATGACATATGACAGTAATTGGGTTAGTGTCCACTACGCCGACACCCCGCTGGCTATTTACCTTGGCTGTCTCCCAATATGAGTCTACACTAGTCATATTGGGGACTAATGAAATATCTTTAGAAAAAGCTGGTCTAATATATTGAGTTCTGTGGTTAGTGGTTAACATAAGCTATTAAGGCTGTTCTGTAAGTACTTATATTTTTTAGTTATGTATTCTGTAACGCATAATTGCTATCAATTCTGTGCCAGTTTATTACTGTTGTTGATAAAACTAAATAACACAAAGGATCAAACACTCGATGTGTAGTTATGGTAACAAGCGTGACGTCACGACCCTTCACGCTGTTGCGACGGGGGGTCGGCAGCGATAGAGCACGGGCGAGCTCTCGACCTTTTATACCTTACTACTTCATACTGCTACGGTTTTTAATTGATTTCATACGGGGTGGCAAAGAATATACTAGTGGTGGATGGGATTTTTTTTTTGTATTTTATGGCGCCTAGTAAATATTAGGTACGTAGATTTTATTTTCGTCATTAATACGTCTCATACAAAACATAAATATTGTTATGAAAATAGTAAAATTTTTAATTTTAGTTGTCAGTTGCATCTTAGCCACGCGAAAATTTTGCAACTTTAGTAGTCAATGGCGTTCCAAAGGTTAATAAAGCTTGGAGTCTTTTATAAGAATACTGAATCAGTTTTTCACAAAAGCAACGGAAATTCCTATTGTTTAATGTTGGACAATCTTTTCAAAACCATTTTAGTTAACATTTTCATATTTAGGGAGGATTTGTTCTCTCACAGACTGTCAGACACAACACTGGGTAGTGTTGTGAGGTCACAAAGGGCGGGAAGACCCGCTGAGCTCTTTGATCGACGTTCGAATTTACTTCCAGCTGCGTGTTCAACGTTGTTTTTGAAATCCTTTGAGATTGCAGCGGCGAGGTTTATTGACAAACCAACTACATATTTATGACAATATAGCTATCCAGCATTCTCTTCAGTTTTCCGTACAGTGGAGATATGGTCCAATTAAATTACAAGGACGTCAGAGCTAATTAAGGTGATAACCTTGCCAATGCCGATTCTCCATACCCAATCATGAATTGAATTCTGACCTAAGACAAAAATTTTTAGATCATACAAATATTTATTTTGAAAGACTACCTACCTTATGTACCTATCTAGTTTATGTCAGTAATTATGTTTGTATCATCATATGGCTGAAAGACGCCCACTGCTGGACAGGTCTCCCCATATTTAGTCACCTTAGCCGGTCGTTTGCTGCCCTCATCCATCAGTTGCCCGCCACCCTTATAAGGTCGTCGGTTCACCTTGTGAGGGGTCTGCCCACGCTGCGTTTTCCGGTTCGTGTTCGCCACTCGGCACCTTTCTGCCTCAACGACCGTCAGTTCTGCGAGCTATGTGTCCTGCCCATTGATACTGTTAGGCGTCTCCCTGCTCGATCTTTTAAGAAACGAAGAAATCTGCAGGCAACCCAAAATAACCGATGTGGCTCTCAGAGTTGCTTCTCTGTAGTGGCAATATTTTTGTATAGACGACATTTTTTTTTTTTTTTAAAGTGACTCCACCCCGCCTGATGGTAAGCAGTCAGTGGAATCCAGAAGTGGCGGCCACTATACCAAAAGCCATCGTCTTAAACTGCTGGTATGGTGGCCTCCACTATGGCGGCTGGGAATGGGGTTAGGGGAACGGAATAAGGGGGGAAATTGGACCTCCGGCGCTCTCACTCACCGAACGAAACGCAGTAGTACGGATACTACTACTCTTAAGTGGATCTTCTATGAAAGGGTAGTACTTCCCCGGACGATCCGGCCCATTCATGCTGAAATCAGCGTGGATCTACTACCGTACAAAACTACTACGTGTTTGGTAGTAAAAAGGTTGTGTATAGTTTCAACGAAAAATGCTGCCTTTCTGTCCTTAAAGAAAAAGCTTACAACAATTAGAGTTAATTAGATATACATGTATCAAAGCAAACATGAAACTAAACAGACATAAACTGAATATAAAATTCCACAGCTCACCCTACGTTTATATACAATATAGCTTTGGCTGTTCATTAATAAATGTATTTCACCCCACGCCGGTGACGGTACAAAGCTAGATAATAATATGTAGGTAGTACAGAGACTCACCTAATTGATATGTATACACGGCTGTAAGGTTGTAAATATAATGTTATCTTTATATAAAGCGGGAGAATATATTTGTTTGTTTGTTTGAACGCTAATCTTTGGAACTACCAGGATTTAAATAATTCTTTTTGCGTATGATAGCCCAGTTCTCGAGAAAGATTAAAGGCTATGTAAAATCACGCTATTGGTGACAGGAGCATAGCAAAAGCAAAGACGCGAGTGAAACCGCCCTACGGAGAGCTAGTACATGTATACAGAGCAATGAAACCTGAAGACGTTTGATATAAGCCTGTCACTAATAAAGGTTTTTTGTAAACACATACATATTATACATAGAAACACCCAGACCTATGCATATAGACATGTTCATGCACACAAATATTTGCACTGACCGGAAATCGAACCCGCGACCTCTGCGTGGAAGTCCGTACATAGTACCACCGAACTATAGAGGCAGTCGTAGTGCAGTATTGCTATAAATTTACTAACAAACATTTTAATACATATTTAAATGATTTTTTCATTTTAGGGTGGAAAAGTTCTAAGTACTACCTGTAAGTGCATAAAATACGATGTAATTCAAGACTTTACTTTTTATCTGCGTCGTTAGCTACCGTAAGTAAAGAAAAAGAAAGGAATGAGGGGTAATTAGATCCACCGCTCTCCACCAAATAAAATGAGTGTAAAGTTGGGATTCATTAATTATGCTTGGTAGCAAAATGTACTGTGTTTCAATCTAAACAAATATATTAAACATTTTACAGTCCCTGTATACAGTTTTGAGTGAAGCCCGTCCGTCAGCAAACATGATTATTTTATTTCTACCCCAAAACAAAATAACACGAACAAAAATATATTCGCAAAGTGCTCCCAAAAAAGCGCGTAAAAAATTCAAAAGGTCTCCCCTAGACTGGGACAGGTCACTCTCCCCTACCTCCCCTTAGTGGCCCGGGGTACTCCGAGGTACCCCACCGTCCCCCGTCCCGCGGGAGGGCCTCACCCCTGCGAAATTAACTCGCCCTCACTCACCTGCCCTTTGAAGGAGCCGACGGTACACGTGAACGGCGTTTTGGACGCTAATAGTTTTATGGTTATTTTATTACATCGTTTTCTACTCGTAATGGTGGAATTAGGTTGCAATATCGTTTATAAGCGACTTAATTGTTTATTTTTGTTATTTATTGAAATACATACTGTTAACTTTGGCTTAAATAAAGCTATGCTAATAAAACGGTATAAATTATATTTCAACTGTAGTAGTCTTTTTCGGGATAAAAATAATAAGTATCTTAGGTCTGTCTCCGACATCGAATCTATGTAGGTACGTACCTATTTTCATTGAATTCGGTTTAGCCGTTTAGCCACTGACTAATAACAAATACACACACACACACACACACAAAATTTCGCATTTATAATAAGGATGTATGTGATCTAAATGAAGAAATGAAACTTTGACTTTGTAATAAGTAATATGCGTAACTTATTTTAGCTTTATCTAAAACATTCCTATATATATTCCTATAGATTGCCTCTGTGGTTCGGTGGTACTGTGTATGGACTGCCACGCAGAGGTCGCGGGTTCAATTCCCGCTCAGTGCAAATATTTGTGTTCATGAACATGTCTATTTGCATTGGTCTGGGTGTTTCTATGTATAATATGTATATATTTACAAAAAAGAAGTATTTAAGTATGTATACACGTATTCTAGAACCCATGACACAAGTATATAATATGCTTACTTTGGGTCTAGATGGCGTTGTGTGTAGTTGTTGAAATATATAAGTATATTAATTTAAAATAAGAATAGTTAGTTAGTTAGTTTTTACGGTAGTAGATCCACGCTGATTTCAGCATGAATGGGCCGGATCGTCCGCAGAAGTACTACCCTCATATAGAAGATCGACTTAAGAGTAGTAGTATCCGTACTACTGCGTTTCGTTCGGTGAGTGAAAGCGCCGCAGGCCCCATTTCCCCCCTTTCCTCTTTCCTCACCTCCCTCATTCCCTTCTCCTAACCCCATTCCCAGCCGCCATAGTGGAGGCCACCATACCAGCAGTTTAAGACGATGGCTTTTGGTATAGTGGCTATCACTTCTGGATTCCACTGACTGCTTACCATCAGGCGGGGGGGAGGGGGGGGGGATCACTTTGGTAGGCTTTAATATAAAAAAAAAATAGTTCTACAACACTCCAAAAGTCAACACCATAGAAAATGTTTTGGAAGCTACCATTCAAAACTAATATTATTTGTTCACGAACAAAACCGCGCCTGGAGGGACACGCTGACGTCACAGTCTTCAAGATTTAAGCAAAGGGTTTCACAAAGAAAACTGACTGTAGGTATTTTTTTTGTCTTTAAAAGAGAATATGTAATAACTTTATTCTTGTAAAGGAATTTATTGCTTGCTTTTAAAAAAATAAAAGGATGTGAAAGACACTTTATACGTAAAGAGAAGTGATGAATAACTAGTAGTTTGAGTTTATTGTTATCTATGAAGTTCTAAGTCTTGCCTACTACATCGCCTATGCCGTGACCAACGTCTAGCTATAGGCGTCGTTCATCTAAAATGATGCTGTTTGATCGTCAGAACGACACGTGCGAGACTGAAGTGCCATGCTTTCACAGTGGAATCTAAAGAGTTTCTTTATCAGCGCATGTGTTTCCATCTAAATATGATCCTGAGTCTTCTAAGCAGGGCGTAAAAAGCATCTCACTATGCCGCCATAGTGAAAGGCCACCTTATCAGTAGTTTCGCTTTTGGAATGGTGTCCACCACTTATGTTGTGTGTGTTACAGAGTGGAATCTCTTTGGTAGGCTAATAAAAAAAATGTTAAGTGACACACAGTTAAAACTTGTCTAATAAATATGTTAATGTTAACCGGTATCACATAAAGAAAAATGATTTTAATAAACTGACTTTAGGATTCAAAATTTAAATTATTTCTTTAATGGTGCATCCATAATAAAGTGTAGATGTACACTCCGCGGGGAGTCCCCCGCCATAGAAATTGCAATTTCATTTCGTTTTAATGCGAATGTTTACCTTCAATATAATCTTGTTAGGGGAACACCGGACGAACAGCATTACGTAGTATAAGCACGACTTTGTATTTTTACTGCTTAAATAGATAGCATGGTTGGCATAACAAGGAAATATTTAAAATTAGTGAAACAAAAATTAAACCACGTTTTCATAAGTTCGGTCTCGCACTTGACTACAAGATCTGTATTATTAACAGGACGTGTATACAATCAGACTAACTATACTTATCAAATTTTTATTGATCACACAAAATTGTGTCCTGTGCTTATTAAATGAATAAGTAAGTAATTTTGAAAATATATTTATTTATATTTAAATTAACAATGGACGTTAAAAATTACAATATTTCAGCCAATTAACCTACAGCCAGTTCGCTGACGTAGGGTAGGGCATGAGAAGAACTGAAACTTAGGCCAATCTCTTTTTAATCGCCAGGTTATTAAAATTTTGTAAGTTACAATTTCAAGTAGCATGCAAAGTGACACAGGTTTAACTTAACTCTATATTTCAAAGTATAAAAACAATACCAAATAAAATAGGTTAGGTTAGAATTTGTCCAATTCCTTTCAGTGTGTAGGTGTCGTACAAGGTAACATCGGATCGGAATAGGTGTATGAAAATAGTCTAGCCACCTATAACTATCTATTTAACATAATCACTTTGTTTGTTAAATACCTTTGACTTTGGGATAACTGCATAAAGTACCTATTATAACAATTCTTGTAAATTTATCTTTCGTTTTAAAATCCATACTAATAATAGAAATGCGAAAGTAACTCATTCTGTCTGTCTGTTATGCTTTCACGCATAAACCATTGAATCGATATTGATGAAATCTGGTGTACTTATATACTAGACCTTGGGAAACAACATAGACTGTATTTTGTAGCGAAAAATGGCTTGGACGGGTTGAAATATGGGGATCAAAGTTTCTATAAAAAAATATCACTTTTAAATTATATATTAAGCGATATAACTGAAATACACGCGGGTGGAGCTTCGGACAACAGCTAGTTTTTGATATATTTAAGAAAATTCAACACTACTTATTCTACATCTGCCAATTATAATTCAAACAGTCCCACAAACTTTAGGGTGCAGGTATTACTTATTTAATTGCTCTATATTATTCACGTAAGCTTGAGGGGTGAATAGATCGATACGTTTGCACACGAGCTTTCAAGAAGGTCAGACGGTACAAATTATGATTAATGATTATTACCCTTTAGGTATATTTACTTGAAAATTAAGTATGAGAAATATGTAATTTGTTTGAATAGATTGACATTTTTTATAGTATATTGAAAATACACCTATACTACTTTCTTAAACTCCAGGTTAGAGACTATCAGCTTTCATCATCATGTTTCAGATAAAGAGCAGAATAATGTCAAAATTTAGTTATCTCTCATTTCTTTTTAATTTTTCAGTGGTATCCAGAAGTGGTGGCCACCATATCAAAAGCTATCGTCTTAAACTGCTGGTATGGTGGCCTCCACTATGGCAGCTGGGAATGGGGTTAGGGGAAGGAATTGAGGGAGGTGAGGAAAGAGGAAAGGGGGGAAATTGGGCCTCCGGCACTCTCACTCACCGAACGAAACGCAGTAGTACGGATACTACTACTCTTACGTCGATCTTCTATGAGAGGGTAGTACTTCCTCGGACGATCCGGCCCATTCATGCTGAAACCAGCGTGGATCTACTACCGAAAAAATCATAATTTTTCCATCCCATTTTTTTCTCATTCTGAGGCTACATTGAAATTATTTATATCCTATGTCACTCTCACAATCAATACGAATGTATAACACCTCATACGTTAAAATTCATCAAGCCATTTCGGCTGTAGAGCGTGCCAAAAAATAGACATACATACTCACATATATACATACGCTCGAAAAACATTGCCTTCAACAACTTGAATTCGGCAGTCGGGCAAAAAGACAAATGCACGTTAACTGTAGAGCTATCAACTACTATACTAATGCGCAATACCAGAAATAACCAGATATATTCACGAGGTAGCTGCAATGCGCCACATTTATTTATATTTTGGTGACAGCTCTCGCTTTGTGTTCAGAGTTTGTTTGTTAAAATTATGTTTCTGATATAATTTAGGCATTAACAACAAAATAAAAATGTTATGATGTCGCTTTTGCTGATAATTGGGTCATTAATTATATTGATATTATCTAGAATGAAAACAGAATTAATTAATATTACAATTATTAAAAGTGTGTGTATGGACTACCACGCAGAGATCGCTGGTTGAATTTCTGCACGTTTTGTCCAAGTAATACAAGAGTATTAGATTATTGCTAAACGCCTTCTCATGTGAAGATTTTAGTTTTTTTTTTCATTACAAGTTGTATTCTGAAGCCGCCAAGTTATCGACCGGCTCGCGTGACACGCTAGCTACTTCAAACACGCGATTACTTAGCATAATGTAAGCATAGTATAAGTGTACTAACTTACTTGTATATTATAAAACTATGGAAAGAGAGAAGTGATTGTTACGAAAAAAAGTTAACATTTCACTCATAAATCATAAAGCCTCCATACTGGAGGATTCTATGGATACATATAGGATCCCCTGTGTCGTGGAAGCTAGTCTCTTTTTTCCCTAATAACAAACATGGAAAAATTAAGTACTTATCGTAGTAGACAAAAGTAAAAAAACAAAACAAAACTATTAATATTTGACAAGAGTTTGTGTGTGTGTGTGTGTGTTAGCGCGTGCGTGCGTTCGGGCGTGTGTGAGTATGTGATGTGTTTGTATGTGTGTGTTGTTCCTGCGACCCGCTCCGGCTTAGGAAAAAATTGAGATTATCGACTTTTGGCTACTATGATAAGCATGTGTTTATAGATATAAAGTAATTTTCTAAATTATTTAGACATTTTTTATACATGTATGTTTCTGTAACTCCTAGTACACATTAAGCTGTGTGGTAACAAACTGTACACAAAGAATGGCTGACCTTTCATAAAAAGTCAAATCTGATATAAATATCATTACAAATTTGACCCTTCTATAAAATTGTTAAAATTTTTATCTTTTCACTGAATGACCTTAGAACAAAAAAAACGTTACAGGAAAAGTGACCCTTACAAACACAAGTGTGTGAACAAAAACACTGAGTTGACAAGCACAACACTGGCATGTTTGTAGCACGCGACACTTCCTGAAACTATAATAACGCCGTGATTATTTAAACTGAAATTTATTTCATGATACAAAGTGAAGAAATTTTTAATAATAATACGCTTAAAATTAAGTGACTTTCCAGTATTCAGATGTAACTTTAATATTTTTACTATCCCTCATCGGTGTAATCGGTCGTTAGCCGTCCTCATCCATCAGTTGTCCGCCATCTTACATCACATCAAAATTATGAAAGTTAGTTAGTAACAGTAAATGCTAGAGGCGCTCTCACAAAGCGCCACTCTATACGGATAAATCGAAGGTATATAGTTTAAAAAAATCTAGTCACACTCGTCTACCATGTTGTTAAAAAGACTGAAGAAAAAACAAAGAGATTAAATTATTAACAAATACCAAATCTACAAAATAAATTGTACCATCTAATTTAACCCTGCAACTTTAAAAATAAAGTCGCTGCGTGAATGAGAATGAACGAAAAATTTTGAAAGCATTTTTCCAAGCTCTTAATCTCATTGAAATTCAGTACAATGCGTGAGGACTTACCGAAGAGATTTGCCGCCTTGTGCCTCTAACAAGCCTTCTAAGGAAAGTATTGATAGGTTTCTCAAGATTGGTTTTCCAATAGGAAGTAAGATTAGATATTGATGTACCCCTCTGCGAAAAGAACAGGGAGAATTAAAACGTTATAATTATTTTATGTTTTGGCTGTTCAGTATTTATACTACTACTATACTGTAGGTTTTTGTCTAAAAATTTATTAGATTGCAATCCAGTTTTAAGCCCGGTAAATGACGATACTCTTCTCCCTATCAAGAAAAAGACTTTTTATATTTTTGGAGTTGTTCTTGTGTAAAGCCCAGATTTCTCATTTGCCTTCACCGTGCCAATAACCTATTAATATAATATTAAAAATGCGAAAGTTTGTGTGTATGTATGTGTGTGTGTTTATTATCACTCAGCACCTAGACGGCTGAACCGATTTCGATGAAAATTGATATGTAAAAAGAATCGGTTAGGTACTTTTTAGCCAGAAAATCGGTCTGGTGCCCAAGGGATACAAAACATATTTTACGCACGGGCGAAACCGTGCAGCGTAGCTAGTCGTTTATGTTGTTTAAAGATGTTGTGTGACGATATCGGCCCCTCTCGCTAACGACGTCGGTTTCGAGGGACCCACGCAAATTGGATTTGTGTCAAACAACTCGTTACAATTACTCCTAGAGCACTAAAGCGAAAAGAAAACGTCAATTATTTAGTTTGACAGATTATTTGTTGTAGTTCATAGAATAATGATAATTAATTAATTATTTGATTATTTTCTTTGATTCTTATTAGTAAAATCAGTTTATTGTAATCTAATTGTTATAAATTTGATCTTCATTAGCGATTATTAGTTTTTACAGATCCCTTTCTAAGAACCAGATGCAGACATTAAGAAACATGTCTGTATTAGTTAAGACTGTATTTATTAATGTCTGGCATATTTCAGAAAATTGGTATTATATTTTAATCTACTTACGATGTGTGACGTTTTTACTAATTATTAGTAATTTCTTTATGTTCAAAAGGACTCTGAATCGTCTTTGGAACTCGGCGTCATTTTGTTAAACTGCTCGGGACAGAGGAACGACAACTAACAGAAACAAAGATCGACTCAAAATCCTTTTGAAACATAGCCTCTCCCCGCGCTAGCACACCGCGCATCCCCTCGCTTTGTCACGAAATGATAATAAAGTGATCATTTCTGTTTGTTGTCAGGTTCCGAACTCCCATAAGAGTGCCGCGCCGTCGGACCACGCGTAAATGTGTGACATGCAAGTGAATACAACCGGGAGGAACCTACACCTCCTCTGAAGATGATCTGGGGATCTCACCATAGATAGAATTCTACATAGCTGATACTAGAAAAATCAAGATGGCGGAAGGACCACAGTCAATATGGCAGAAGATCGACAGCTCGGCCATCCCGGTAGTGAACCTCGAGGTGCGAGAAGTCCGGGAAATTCTCTGGGAGAAGATTCAAGAACCAACGTCGCAGAGGAAAATCATCTTGGTGATAGTCTCCATAGCGCTGCTGCTCGACAACATGTTATATATGGTGATCGTGCCAATTATCCCTGACTATCTACGGTACATTGGTGCGTGGGGCGAGGATAGCTACGACCATGTAGTCACCCTCGAACCTTACAAAGAAGGAAATAAAACTATTACACCTACAAAAATTATTCCAGCAAATCATGAGGGCCAAGATTCAGCGACCGGTGTTTTATTCGCATCTAAAGCTATCGTTCAACTCATGATCAACCCATTTTCTGGTGCCTTAATCGACCGCATCGGGTACGACTTACCCATGATGTTCGGACTCGTAATAATGTTCCTCTCTACATCGGTGTTTGCATGCGGCCGCAGCTATGGCATGCTGTTCTTTGCAAGAAGTTTACAAGGTGTTGGATCCGCCTTTGCTGACACTTCAGGATTGGCTATGATAGCGGACAGATTCACTGAAGAGAATGAACGATCAAAAGCCTTAGGTATTGCTTTGGCGTTTATTAGTTTTGGTTGTTTGGTCGCTCCACCTTTTGGTGGTGCGCTGTACCAATTTGCTGGCAAAGAAGTTCCATTCTTAATTCTAGCATTGATATCTTTGATAGACGGATTTATGTTGCTACTAGTGATGAAACCTCTAAAGACTCAGCTGAAAGAAGCTCAGCAACCCAAACCAGCTGGTACACCAATCTGGAAACTACTGATGGACCCTTATATCGCCGTCTGTGCAGGGGCTCTTATGATGTCAAACGTCGCGTTAGCATTTTTAGAGCCAACCATTTCTCTCTGGATGGAGGACAACCTTACTAAAGACAATTGGAAGATCGGTATGATCTGGTTGCCAGCCTTCTTCCCTCATGTTCTTGGGGTAATCATAACTGTGAAAATGGCAAGGAAGTATCCTCAACATCAGTGGCTGATGGCAGCCGGGGGGTTAGCTCTAGAAGGGTTGTGTTGCTTCATTATACCGTTTGCAAATTCATACAAAATGTTGATGATACCTATCTGCGGAATTTGCTTTGGGATTGCTCTTATCGACACAGCGTTGCTGCCAACCCTGGGATACCTGGTGGATGTGCGGTACGTGTCTGTATATGGTAGTATTTATGCTATCGCTGACATTTCATACTCCTTCGCATACGCTGTTGGTCCTATCATCGCTGGAGAAATCGTAGAAGTAATTGGCTTCACGGCATTGAATCTGATGATTGCCTTCAGCAATCTTTTATATGCCCCAGTGTTGATGTATCTCCGACATATTTATGACTTTAAACCATTCGAGAACGAAGCCAACATCCTCATGGCTGACCCACCAGATAAGGAGTATCAAACTTATAGCATGCAAGACCAGAGGCCCGTGAATGGAGAATATAAGAACCACCTGGAATACACCAACGTATCAGGGCAGGTGGCCACTGATACACAAGAGTCAAATGTCGATTCGGGTGCTGGTGGATATTCTTACGACCAATCTTATCAAGGAGGATATCAACAAAATTACAGCCAGCAGGGATACGACCAGCAGCAACAACAGCCGCATCAGGGATACCAGCAGCAAGGGTACCAGGAGCAGTATAGCCAGCCGAGACAGTTACCTGCACAGCCGCAACCTACAGCCGGCAACCCCTTCAGAGCAGGAGGTGCTCCCGCCCCCGCTCCGGCCGCCGCACCCGCTCCTGCCCCCGCGCTGCAGCCCACCATAAAAAATCCCTTCCGACAAGGCTTCTAATTCGCTCCAAAATCAATGTTGTTGTCGATATTTTTGAATTTACTTGTTGTGTAATTATAAATGTCCTATTTGGGTAGACATGGATTGTCACATTACATTTACTTGCATTGTAATCATTTGAACAAATAGGTAACAAATTTGAATGAATTTAAATATGTAACATTTCAGAAGAGGTAACATAGAAGTAAAGATTGTTTGCAATTTTCTATAGATGTGAAGTTAAAGTATGAGATTTGAATGTTACGTTGTAGGTGATTGTAATGTGTCAGTCTGTACTAGTACTTCGATCACTGAGTCGTGTATATCAGCGGCGCGTTATTTAATGTCTGATAGATGTCTATTAATTAGCTGTGCTTGTAATGTAGATATTTATCGGTTGATACAATAGCGCTTTTCTGTAGCTTTGTATAGATATTGGAGAGGTAAAAATAGAAGGAACGTACAGTAATAATAAGTACGAAAAATTTAAGTGAATTCCAAAGCTGCAAATATGAACTGTTTTATAAAAAAACATCGCTTCATTAAGAAAGCTGCTGTAATACACAAGAAAGAATAATGTACTTACTACGTACGTACTAAAAAGCGCTTAAGGCTTAAAGCAGGCTTCCGTGTCTCACAAAAAGCGCTATTGTATTCAGTCGCTGTTTTCTTGTTGATCTTGTATTGTTCTTATAAATACAACTGTTATGCCTTCGAATAGTATAATAGAAATATATCTGAAACGTGAGAAAAATAAATACTATATATTATATTTAAGTAAATGTATAAATATAAAAACATAGCAAATGAGAAGCGGAGTTAAATGTATGCGGTAAATACAGCCTTATATCAAAGATGTAAGGTAGAAAATTACTTACTATTCAATCGTACTTACACCCTCTTGTAACGTTGTTATGTTTTTATTTAATTAATTACCATGATATATTATAATCATAATAAATTTGATATAATATTACATTTTCTCACCGTATTGCTAAGTATTCGATAGTGGTAATTATAAGGTAGATATTTTGCATTTTTTTCACTAGTACGATATACCGCACATATTGTAAGGGCCTAAAATATTGTTTTATAACTATTGGCACTTACTGTAAGCACTCTAGTATATTATTTAAAGAATTACTAAAACTATTTTAGTAAAAACCTATTAATAATTTACTAGAGTGTATAATCGTAACACTACTCATTATAATGATAAAGTTACGATTTATTTGTATATACCCATATCGTAGATTACCATTTTGCAGTCAACGCAAAGTTAATTGTATTTTTAGATATTATAATATCTGTGTCTGCTAAATCAGCAATATTAGAGTATAGAAGTGTCATATCTTGCTTCTCGTATAAATTATAAAATAATTATAAAATTATCAATTAATTATATCAATTAAATATCAATTAGACTAAGATAGCAACCAACTTGTGATAAGTTGCAACCAAGGTAACGAAACATATCAGAATCTTTTGATTCACTTAGGCTAAGCTAATATAATTATATCATAATACATAATATGTATAATTTTTATGTATTTTTGTGTAAATATATATACATTGGTGTAGTTAGTACGTTTCTGTCGTTGTCTTTACTGAGTAGGTATGTACCAACAGACACACAGCACGGATGTGCCGGGTGGCCGAGAGCGAGCTTCAAAATTCATTAAATATTTTTAAAAACCAAAATGAATAATACCAATTTAGAGCATCTGAACTCTGAATCAACGTTAAAACGGTTTATGCTCCTTGCATATGAATGAGTTTATTATATTTAGTTCGTGCCTTTCGGAAATTGTCGTAGGTATTACAACGTTTAATAAAACTCATCCGGATGAATGGGTGATGGGTAATGAATAGAATGCAATGATTGTTTTAGTTTTAAAGAACGTTGAAATTCGAAAAAGAATGAATAACTGAGTTGGTATAAAAAAGAATGAATAAATATATATTGTGGTGGTTTTGCATAGAAAAAGGAATGCAAGACATAAAAAATAATTGACCACCCATTGAAGTATTTTATATTAAATCTATACTTTATAAAATCAATTAAAATAATAATAAGTATCAAATTTTAATTTCTCAGACATTGGCACTGCTGTGAATCTTGTATTTTGTGTGTAAATATACTAAAACTCATTCTCGGTCAACCGACACTTTACATAATTTTGCAGACGACTGAGCAAAAGTCAAAATTAAAGAATAACTAAATTAATTGTACAACTATAACGTGACGCGCCCGTATGTCAATTGAAAGTGTGTATAAAGTTAAAAGTGATTATTGTGAATAATATGCGTTAAAAATATGATTGTCGTAAAATTGCTAAGATTAATTGACATTCGCACAAAATTAAATTCAGCATTTTTCAATTATTCAAACGTGGTACTTTTTTGGATAATTCTTCAAAAATTAGTACTTAGCCTGCAGAGCCTTTCGCACAACTTATTTCTGTATTTCCAACTGTTAGAAATAGAGGGAGGAACTGTTTTAGATCAAAAGCAGATGTGGCTTGTATAAGTACACGTTAAAATTATTCAATTAAATATTCAATTATTTTAGTGTGTACTGTGAGTGATAAATTTATTTCTGGATATAATATTTATGCTAATATCTCGTTTGTATTAGAGTGGAGATCAAAGGCCCTCTCTCGTACACGTATTTGTAAGTTTAGAGTCAATTTTCGTGTCAAATTCTCCCGAAATTCAATTAATTAGTAGATTGTGAGCACAAAGAGGTAATGTTTATTGTATACTTAAGTACGTGTAAAAACTTACTACGTGTGTTTTGATAGGACATTATATGTTTACGAAATTAAATGAGTTAATATAAAAAAGGAATAATGTCAAATAATAAATATGTAGAATAATTATAATTTAAAGATTATTATATAAAAGTGTATTGAAATTGAGTGACAAATTGTATGTTATTTCTTTAATTGTTTGGGCTTTTCTTTACAATCCACAAATTAAATAATTTGAAAGTTAAAATAATAGTCTAAACACTTTTTACTCATAATGAATTATTCTAAATATTTTCTATTCAAAGGTACTATCAAAACACACGATGGAGTAGCGCAATGTGTTGCGTTGTGTATTATGTGTACTAATTGTGTGCAATTATTCATAGATGTGTACTATACTGTGTATTGTTATATCAGCAATAACCGCCATTATCGCAGACATATCACTAGTGTAAGTATATACAACGTAGCCATAGTTTTATATTCGTATATTTTTTGATACATAAAACTCATTTACGATACATAATCGTGAATTATACACAATTTTGTATATCACTTATTTTATTTTGTATAGTATACCTATTAGATGTAGAGTGCTAAGATGTTTGAAGTATTGTACATTATTTTTAAATTTCTCTTTTAAAAGTTTAATAGCACTAACGCCGTGAGCACTGTTAGTGCCGCTATTGAATATGAAATCGAACTAAAGTCGGTGCTGTATTATTTTGATGCTAAAATGTTTTACAATCTAAATGTTGTCACTTTAGGGTCTTAGACTTTCTTTATTCTTACTTCTTTACTATTTCTCTCTCTATCAGAATATCATGAACGCTATTTTCCGTACTTCTTTCTTCTTAGATGAATATTGTAAAATTTACTCTTTTATGCATTGAAATGTTTACTAAAGAATGATTAAACTTAGCGAAAAGATATTCTAATGCGCTAACAATATGAGTTGAAATACTGAAACAAAAATGAAAGCATATCATTCTTTATGTCAATTAAGAACAATGACGATGGCATGGTAAGGCGTCGCCATCTTCCTCGGTGGATATCATCAAATTTTTCCATGTTTTGTAAAATACGCACAAGGTCTTTGTCGCTAGGCTCTGGCTTAAGATCACTTATCATAATCAAATTACTTTATAGAGAATATTTCATGTGGAACGTTACTGAAAACTATGTAACCATACTTATTAACATTATTATTGTAATAATTTGAGTTCTAAATTATTAGTTTATCGATAATATAGTATAAATATAATTAAAATTATAACTTCTGATAAATAATTTTATTTAAAAAAATATATTTTTGATTTTATAAATTTACTTATTCACATCTGTCAATGTAAAAGTAATCTTGTTGCTGTTGGAATATATTTTAATTTGGCGTAAATAGTTTTCAGTGACATAAACCAATTAGTTCAGTACCCGTCCGTTAGTTCTATACTCTCTTTAATGTACTGTTAGGAACTCGCTTCGCTTTGTGTCCTAGTATTTAAATACTCTAGATTACCTATAATTGGTATATTATCATCCTACATTTTATAATTATTTTATTATCTGTATCATTGAAATATACATTATTATTTCAAATTTAATAATTATTTTTAAATTTATTAATAATCCCATTATTATTTGGATTCATATATGTTTTTGCACATAGCTAAAATATATAATAATAAGTAAATAAAGTAAAATTATTAATAAAAATTGATTGCACTCTCAATGCAGAAAAATATGATAAATCAATATTACTACTCAAATTGAAACCTTATTCCTACATACTTTAGGTGTAAATTGCTGTCACATCTTAATACTTTGATTACTTATCTCACAGCATAATTACTTGTCATAAGGATTGTAAATTATTACTTCATCGTTAATAATTATTAATATTATTATTAGATAAATATAAACTGTATATATATATCAGTTTGACACCCACACAAATACGAGTGATAAGTACAGATATAAAATATCATTAGAAATATCAATTATCATTACTATAGGTACTCGTAACTTTTAGTATAAATATAAAAACCATCCTCACTTTTGTGTATAAAGGTATAATATATAATAACAAATTATATTATTTTTATAATTATAATTAAATAATGATGACAACGTCTAATCACGACTTTATAAGAAATATTATAAAACGTATAACATATTTATCGAATACATATCATAACAAGACAGTAATATTTTGCTTAGAATATTTTTTTTGTGTTTTATATCTTTTATCGAGTTAACGATCCTTAACGGTTATGGGAAGCTAATTTAGCACCTGAATTTAATCCACTGTTAACAGTCGGATTACTCTTAAATTATTACCACATTTGACTTTATCAAACAGCTATAAAAGAAGCAAGAACAAAAGTACATGACCAAAAAAGACCAAAGTTTTTTTTGACAAGGACTGCATAAATAAATAGTAATATTATATTATTATAATTATAATAAT
The DNA here is from genome assembly GCA_963082885.1 of Parascotia fuliginaria. Classification (NCBI taxonomy): domain Eukaryota; kingdom Metazoa; phylum Arthropoda; class Insecta; order Lepidoptera; family Erebidae; genus Parascotia; species Parascotia fuliginaria. The sequence goes on along the minus strand of OY720181.1, from coordinate 18,674,317 downwards.
AAATAATAATCAATCAATACAATTTTAAATCATGACATACCTTTATACACTTTCTTAGAAATAAGAAGATATCATCTTTAAATATCCGAACTACAAACAGTAATAACACATAGTAAACCTTTAGAATAAATTTAATTAAATAATTATAATTGTCCTTTGTGGGCCTTTTAGTGTTAATGAAGTATCATAATCGAAATAATTCAGACTCTTTCGCTTTTTCATGTAGAAAATATAAAATATATTGGATATCTGTTTCTGTTATAGAGATCGAGTAGAATGTATAATATTCTGAACTATTTTAAACCAATTTATTTATTTTTTTATGTAAAAATATTACATGTGAATATTTAATTCAAGTATTGCAATTTCTCTGCTGGTAATATTAAATCTAGATATAACGCTTTGATTAAATTAATTATTAATAATTTTAGCATGTTGTGGTACACTTAATAACACTTTCAGTTTTATCATAATTATATAATTATTAATTAATAATTATTAATTAATAATTATTCAATTATTATTATCTGTATTTAAAATTTAAAAATTTAGACAAATTGTATCGTAATATTTAGATTGATATTAGACGTATCACTATACATAATAATGCATAATTTAGACTTATAATAATTCATTTATTAGATCATAGAAATAACAGTCGAACACTTTCAAATGTAAAATAATAAATGTAGATTACGAATAAAATAATTGTTACTTTATTTTCTGTTGTTTGCAAATACGTTATGGCTTTTCGAATAGCTATATAAATTTATTAATTGATGGGTTAGGGAGTAAAATACAATGGAAAATATGGTACAATTTCAGAAGATCATCTTTATCACAATAAATAACGGCAATATCAATGATTAAAACCGTTTGTCTTAATAAAAGATATCGTTTTGTTACTAAGTCCGCGTGTTTTTGATCGCTGGTATTATTTTAGATGATGTTTCAAAATTTGTTTAAAGTAACATTATTACTGTTTTATTATAACATTTATTGGCTGACTTATATTTTTGAATATAGTGTCACATTTTTCATTGTATTTTGTAAGGTAACGTACATGTAACGTATGTATTAGTGAATGGTAACGAAATTATAAAATAATTAGTAATTATAGTATAACTTATAACCGTGCATATTCTATTCTAGTTGTATGTAAAGTGGTCAAACTCAAAATCAGTGATCGAATAAAATTGTTATGACAAAATTATTATTGTTGTTATTTTTTTATTATACTATACTAGCTGCGCCCCGCAGCTTCGCCCGCGCTTAAAATATGGTTTGTTGTATCCCTCGGGAACCAGACCGATTTTCGGGATAAAAAGTAGCCTATGTCCTTCTCCGACACCGAATCTATCTATAAACCAATTATCATTGAAACGGATTCAGCCGTTTAGGCGTTAAGTGGTAACAAACACACACGCACACATTCACACATACAAACTTTCGCATAATAATAATAGGATTTATTTATTTATTTATTTATTTTTACATTAAACAGAACGGTGTTAACCAATGACACTATTTAATGATACATAATTATAAATTATAAATACTTACAAAAAAAAACTAAAACTACTTTTTCACTCACACTTTCATCTCTCAGTACACAGGATAGGATTTGAATTTCAAAAAATGGTGACTGTCATGAATGATACATTGGTACGAAAGTGCATGAAAGTGAATGCTTATAAAACTAAAGTGATGGTAATCGAGAGGGATGAAACTATGACAGTGTGTTAGATAATGGTTGCAGATGAAATAGTGGAGCAAGTGTAAGAGTTTGTTTATTGAGGTTCAATGTTTACAAGAGATGGAAAATGTGAAGGTTATAATAAAAGAAGTCTAAAAGAGGGAAATAGGGTTAATGGCGCCTTAAATTCGGTAATAATACCAAATAATACCAAGCAAAGCTCGCCTGGCCATAGTACAAACAGTACTAGCGCCGACACTTATGTATGGTAGTACACTACCAGATCTTAGATCTTAGGTATGGCAGAAAAAGCATAAATGCAGAATAAATGTTGATGAAGAAATGATTTTTATTTTTATTTTCATTTTCATTAACTGCCAACTAAAATCGCCTTACAACGATCGCCAACATCTCTACCAAGCATGGTGGCTATGAATAGAGTTAAATATTCTTAATACACACGATAGCTGAACCTAGTTCCGACGCTGCAAGAAGAGCTTATGAATTGTTCGTATGAAGCGTGAAGTACGTTTCATATGCTGTTTCATAAACTCTTCTATTTTTATTTTTACTTATATTATATTTTGAGGATAAAGTTATGTTTTTAGTACAATAGGACTGATGTTTATAAAATGAAAGTCCTTAAATAAAGAGAAAGAAAAAAAATACACACTTAACGTTACCTGGCATTTTCTTAGTTGTCTATCATCTCATTTCATCCTGTGAGCATAGACCTTCACGTCAGAAGCGTCTGGAAATCTTATAACAAAATCTATTATTCAGAAATCCATACTAATATTAAACATGCCATAGTTACTGTCTATCTGTCTGTTACGCTTTCATGCCTAAAACACTGAACTGATTTTGATGATATTTTGTATAGAGATAGATTAGACCTCGGAAACTCTTCTTATAAAATCTTTTATCGCGAAAAAATGGCTGATGTGAGTTGAAATAAGGGATAAAGTTTGAATGAAAAATCGTTAATGTATAAACAGAGATATACCCGACATTCACGCGGGTGGAGCTGCGGGCAACAGCTAGTATTAAAATGTAATTTCATATAGAGTCTACGATAAGATCAACTTTCTACAAATGAGTTCTTATCACGAACTAAGTACCTCGCATACAAACTTGAAGTGAGGTGATAAATTATAGCAATTTGATCGTTTTGACCTATGAAACCATGGTTACCTTTTTTTTATACGACTAAGGTGACAAACAAGCATACGGCCCGCCTGATGGTAAGCAGTTACCGTAGCCTATGGACGCTTGCAACACCAGGAGCATCACTAGCGCGTTGTCGATGTTGTTGATGTTGATCGTTGTTGGTTGTTACCTATACGCTGATCGAAATTCAAATCGAGCAAATATGCCGACCAAAATATATGCCAGATAAAAATGAACTATAATCTCTTCAACTTACAATTGAAATTTAAATAACAAGTATTCAGTACTTACGTAATATCGGCTATATCTGCATTCAAAAATCCAATTCCAATTTTAATCACTGAGTATTAATACTTGTTTTTGATGTAAAAGCATTCAAAACTTTATAGCACTAATAATTTTAAATCGTATTTTGTTGGCTTTTCAGTTGAAATTCGATTAATGGTTTGCAATCAAGGGTTCTAGGGTGCGGTAAAGTTGTTATCATCAGTAATTAGTAAAATTAGTCGGGCTACACGTTCTGTGTAAATGTACAGAGATAAATGTGGGGAGAACAAACATGGAGGTTTTAAATGAGAGACGGAATAAGAGACATGAATTTTATTAATGTGATGTAATTTGATTATATTATGAAAATGTGAGACTTTACTGTCTGTGTTTAAGAATGGAAATCATATTTTACTGTTTTAACGTACTTATTATCTATTAGGTATCGCAGTGCTATTGGGATGGCTTGAGGATTCGATTATTACACGCTAAAAACTTTTTACGATACACAAACTTGCGTTTACTTTATATTCGTTAAAGGCTTTTTTTATACTACTTTGGTGGCAAACAAGGATCCAGTAACCTGATCGTAAGTGGCAACCCTATAAAGATGGCTGTGTTTTCCAAGCATCGCAGAAGTAATAATGCTTAGAAAACACAACCAAGCCCGTGCCGACCACGGAGAAGGGGATGAGGAAAGACTAGAGAAACGGAAGACGGACGAGAGGGCATTTGAGCTGCCGGCGCTCTCACTCGAGCGAAACACATTAGCATGAAAACTAATATTCCTACGTGGATGTTCTATGACTTTGGGGAGGGATTGTAACTCATTCAAATAACTGTAATTATCTGGCGATTGAAAAGAGTGGCGTGAGTTTCTTGCCAGTTCTTCTCACAGCTCTACCTCGTCAGCGAACTGGCTGTAGGTCAATTGGCTGACTTCATGCAATGTTGATTTTTAATAAGCATCATACTTTATGATCAAAATGAAATAAATGCTTTGACTTTGACTTTGACTTTGACTTTGAGGGTAGTACTGCACCGGTCGATCCGGGACATTCATGCTGAAACCAGCGTAGATCTACTACCATTAATTATTATACTTATATTACCGTTAGTTATTGACTAAGTTCGCCGTGATTTCATGTCATCTTTTGGGTGGAAACTATCTTCTACTTCTATATATATCTACTTTCGATTACTGGGTTTACACTAACAAATAAAATATTTTTGTAAAAAAAACTACATCTCATGTACATACATGTTTTAAACCAAACATACATAATATACTGGATCACATGAGTACATGTACATAGGTATCTAACTAAAAAACAACAATTTCCCACAGTGCGTAGTAGTCTAATTAAAAAGGATTTTCCATCACTTGAACTGTGTACACACTTCATCCCTGAATCGAGAGGGATCAGATTAAGCAGCAAACACTTGGGGTAAGCAAACAGGCTGTAGCGTACCACCCGTTGTACAGTTCGTTAAGTCAAGTAGAGCTGGGAGGTATTGTACACTATTCGGTAGATTCTTTTAGGTATAGGCCGGATTGGGAAAATATATTTCGTAGAATATCGATGTAAAGTATTAGTATTCTTACTCGTATTACTATGTTCATGAGTAAGAATGCTGGTGGCCAATTTACACTTCTATATAAATTATAGTTGCTATCAAGGGGACAGTAAGTTTATTTGCTATAAAAGTTGTAATAATTGTACTGTAGTAGGTAGTTTCTTTTTTAACACACTCTCAAATCAAGTCTTGACCTGAGAAACGTACTCAATCAATAAACAAATAACGGTCACAAAATACATCCAAAACAAAAAAGAATAATGGATAAAAAAGTATCAAAAATATTTGGTTCTGCGTGGGCATCGAACCCACAATAGTTGACCGCACTTTTGTTGTGACACAAGTCAGATAATATCAGATTTTTTTTTTTTTTTTTTTTTTATATTGTAGCCTACCAAAGTGACTCCACCCCGCCTGATGGTAAGCAGTCAGTGGAATCCAGAAGTGGCGGCCACTATACCAAAAGCCCTCGTCTTAAACTGCTGGTATGGTGGCCTCCACTATGGCGGCTGGGAATGGGGTTAGGGGAAGGGAATGAGGGAGGTGAGGAAAGAGAAAAGGGGGGAAAGTTGAAGAGTTAAAACAATTAACCAAATATTATTAGTTCACTCTATTTAACCACTTACAACACCTCAACATACGACTCTAAATCAAATTTCTATCACAAAACATGAGACCCACTTCAAAAGTCACTTTACGTAATGTGTATTTAATTCAAATCAATGTACATTTCCTATCAATAAATCATTACACCATTATTTGACAAAAAACCCGGTAATTGGGCGAAGGGGTGGCAGGACTAGGGGTGAGGCAGACAGCCGTGAAAATTTAACAAGGGAAACGCACTAGCCTGTTAACATTCACGAGTAAAAGTGGTAGCGACCTTCGAATGATTTTATAGGGTTTATATTTATATTGAAGTCTCAAGGACTTAGATTTAGTTGAATGTTATATTAGGCACAATAAAAGAGAGAATGAAAAACATTTTATTTTTCACATATAAAAAAGAACCTAAGTACAAAAAACAAAACAACATAAAATCGACAAAATCTATACTAATATTATAAATTCGAAAGTAACTCTGTCTGTCTTTACGCTTTCACGGTTAAACCACTTAATTGATTTTAATGAAATTTAGTATAGGGATAGATTAGATCTCAGGAAACAACATAGGATATCTTTCATCGCAAAACAATGGCTTGAAAGGGTTGAAATAGGCGATACAATTTTTTATGAAAAATTATCAATATTAACAGAGGTATAACCGACATTCAGGCAGGCGAAGCAGCAGGCAAAAGCTTGTACTAAATAAACCTAAGTACAAAAAAAACAAAACAACATAATATAACCGACAAAATAAAAACATAAAATGAACTTGTACAAAAGTTTGTGTGAGATGTGTGTATGTGTATATGTATGTCATGTCTACGTAAAAATCTGGCCATCACTCAGCTTATTGCTGAAGCGCTTAAAGCTCCTAACAGCGCTGATTTTTAGTGACCAATTTTACAAAAAAATTCTATTCACCTGAAAGTAAGTGACAACATGGCTGCATTTTTTAAGTATAGCATAGTCATTGCTAAGAAAGCAACGAAATTCACAAAGTAAAAACATCTCTGTCTACCCTATAAAGTAAAAAGTCGTTATGTCCTTGTACTCCGTAAAGTATACAAGATAAGTTAATTTAAAGTCACGTAGGAAGGATAATATAAGGCGAAACAGGACCAGGGAGAACAAACTTTATTCCTTAACTTTAAAAACGTGCTTTTAAGAGGAGAATAATAAAACCTTCAACTTGTACGTGGTCTAAATGTAATGTAACCAGAGTATGATGATGAAGGTTACGTGGTAACCATGGATTTATGTACTGGCAACCATTCATACCAATACTATAAATGCGAAAGTAACTCTATATGTCTGTCTGTCTGTTACGCTTTCACGCCTAAACCACTGAACCTAATTTAATAAAATTTGGTATAGGAATAGAATAGACCTTGGATGACAATATAGGCTAGGCTTGAAAGAATTGAAACAGGGGATGAAAGATTGTATGAAAAATGGACTTTTACTAGGGCAACAATTTATAAGTAACTAGCTGTCCGCAGCGCAATTTTACCCGCGTTTAGTTACATCTTTAGTAACAACCCTGCTCCCGTTGTTTATAGCATGATGTTACATAACTTATAACCTTTCTCAAGGAGTATGAAATGCAAAAAGAATAGTTCAAATTCGACGGTTAGTTCTAAAGAAACTGCTGATTTATATATTAGTATAAATATATGGAAATTGCTCTGTTTTCTAAATAAAATAATCTTGATATCTATTATTGTATCTATCAGCATGCAAATGTTGATTAATCAATAATAAAGTAAATCTATAAAAATACCACTATTTTTAATCAATTTTTATTACGACCGCTTAATTAAGACAAAATAACTTTTTTATTATATATTATATTATATTAATTGCTTAAGAATGTACTACCCAAAAGTCTAAGCAATTAGACTTATTATCGCTTAGCATCGTCATCGTATTTAGAATCTCATTAAAAATAAAACAGCTACAATATTTCACCCGCATTAGAACTTCATTCATGCGTTCGTAGCTTGCCGTAGCACAAAGCTACGCCAATCGTAGCACCGTAGTTCATTGCGTGACGTACACGATTTGCTACGAAAGAGTAAAGAAATATTTTCCATTACATTTTTCCTTTGACTTTACTTTGACCTTTTAAATAAAAAGCGTCTTGATTTTTAACCGACTTCAAAAAGGAGGAGGTTATCAATTCGGGTCGTATGTTTTTTATAAAATGTATTATAGCTTGGAAAAGCTAATAAGCTATAAAATTTTATCCAATATTTCTAAAAGATCCTCGCTGGTTGCAGAATAAATGGCTGGGATCAACAGAGTAAAAATATGATAGCTAAGTCCGTACTTGGGATAACTTGATTAATCTTGGCTTTTTTTTATAACTATATTTGGCGTTCAATATAATCACGAGATCATATACCATTTTTTACCAGAGAAATAAAGTTAAATTATTATTTTATACGAAACTTGTCTGTATAGCATATTAATAACTTTGTCAACAAATTAGCCGTAGGCTCATTGAGTGACGTAAGTTAATTAATTATAATACAAAGTTAATTAAATGTTAAAAAGCAAATTGATAGTACGTCCAAGTTTTACTTAAACATAAAACTATAAGTATACATAGATTACAAATTACCTAACCCACAGTACTAGCTTATATCATAAAGCTCTGGTGTAGTACAAATCCGCTTAAAACTCCCAATCGCACATTCTCTCCCTACATTCGCACATAGAGTCTAACACACACATAAGTAGGCTGTATGAAGGTGTGGCGCGGCGTGGTAGTCGCACCTGCGATCGATCGCACCTGCTGTTGTCATGGCAACCAAGTAGGCTGCACTGCGAGCGGGGAGCAGTTGCGAGAGCGGGGCGTTATTATTATAGTTACGTTTTTACATGTTGTTTTTTGTCAAAGTAGTAATGAGAGTTTTCAGGAAAATTTCTCCACTAGTTGGCGCCACTTAGATGAAAGGTCTTGCAGTCACAAAAATTTCAAATTCATTCATAGTTGGAAATCAATAGAATCGTTCACGGTGATCTATCAAAGATTGAAAGCGCTTTGACAGGTGCCTGAACGTGACGTCTCAGTGCTGCCACCTCGTAGGTGCAGTTTTAGAAAACCTTCATTGTGATACACTTCTGTTTACCATCATAAAATTATGCTGTACAAGGTTTCTTGTGGTAGATAAATCTGTCGGCTATAAATTAATTAACTTTCGTTAAATAATATACCACAAATTCTGTGAAAATTGATTTTGTAGCAAACTTTCTCATTCAAATAGATTTTGACTTTAATTTAAAAGAAAATAAGTTGACGTCAAGTTTTTAATTACTTCTGGGTTTTTTTTATCGTTTATTATAATATTATGTATTACGAAAATGAAATATTTCCATTATTTTTATTTTCGCATTCATAAAACATAAAATGTGTAAATGGTTGGTTATAAGGCACCTATATTACGTTGAATGTTTGCAACGTCGTACATTTAACCGACTTTCATAGAACAGCTTTAGGCTAGAACATCTTGCCTACGTACTCGACATTAAGTTGCTTCGTTGCTTGCAATTTATATAAATTAACTTATGAACTGAGAATTTTCAACAGTTGGCTATAGTCCCGTTGGGAAATTTAAACACGTTTTCTTCTAATAATACAAACCTTTATTTTAGCGAAGGTACGAGAGAACAATATCTCTCAGATAAATATAATTCTAAATATTTGGCATACATACAGCTTAATAATACACTTGTTACAAATCCAATTCCATTCAATTCAATTTATTTCATAAATATAAATTACATTTTATTACAAATAAGTAGTTTCCCTTTGGTCCCAAACTAAGCTAGTGCTTGTATCTTGGGTACCATCGGGATTACAATTTTCAATATATATCTTACAGACTATCATACATACATACATTATAATATAAGTATACTACACACTATTTAAATAAAAGTTAATCAATAAATACCGTAACCTAAAATATATATTAAAAATAACTTAAATCTATGATGACACTTCTCGTTGTGCCTGTCGGTCGGTGTTAGTTCCGTTGTCTCGCAGCCTGCCCCGGAACCGCCGGAACACCACGCCCTTCGGCCAGAATTCTTCTTTGGTGAAGGTTTCAAGAGCCTTTGTCGGCACACGCGCTACGAACGACTTGAAGTTCACGCTGTGACGTGACTCCAAAGGCTCTACCCTCACGATGTAAGTGGCCTTGACCTTGATGTACTCCACGAGGTCCTGAGTCGTTGTGGAGTGACGCAGGCGCGAGACATACAGTAGCGTAGTGGGTACGGCAGGTTTTAACAGGAAGTTGGGCCCTGTGGGTGCTGTACCACACTTATTGCGGCAGGTTTGACTCCTACGTTTCTTTTGGACTTTTACAAATCCATTATCATCCGGAACACAGCTTCGAGTGGAGATGGGTGTGACGTCCTCTTCTTTATTGTTCCCCGTTTTGGCACCCTGATGTTGTACTGCGGCGAGTGGACTCACGGCGCGCGCATAGTCACGTCGAGAAGATGACGTAACGGTGACACGTGCAGCGAGCGCGGGCGCAGGCGCGCGGCAACGACGGGGCGCGCGGGGACAACGGGGTCACTGCGCGCAGCCGCGATGACGGACGGCGACGTTTCAGATATCGCTGATGCGAAATTTGGTGCCAGCGAATACACGAATGCTCCGCGTTTCGTATTTACGTTTGAAGCCTCAGCTGACCTAAATACCGATGTAGTATTTCGTAACTCTTTTACTTCGTTACGTCAGCGATGGTTGTTTGTGAGGCTTCAAACTTCAGCATCACATCGGCCAGACTTGCTTTCAGCGACGTTATGTCCTTTAAGAGTCTGGTGACATCGACGTGGTCGAACGTGACAGAGGGCAGTCTCCTCTGCTCCTTAGCCACGAAAGTCGGCACGTCATCGGGGTCTGTCACCTTCAGCATGGCGACGAGATGGCATTCGGTCGCTCATGTTGAAAGACGTATACAGCAGCTCCTTGGCGCTGCGGATTTCATCTTCTGTGAAGTTCGAGGTGCAGATCTGCGTGACGCTGACCTCGTCCATCACATCCAGCTGACACTGCAGGAAGGCCAACAACTTATTTGCTATGAGTTTGTCGCTCATTGTAAATGTAGGTCGGCGTGGCGATTGCCACACACAATGCTTGAACAGCAATAATTCACGACGTAGTCTTAACACGTCCGCACTGTAACGCACATAATGCAAGACTCAAATCAGACCATATAATAATAATAATAATACCAGCCTGTTTACTGTCCTACGGCAGGGCGAAGGCATGAGCATTAATCACCACGCTTGCTCAAGGCGGATTAGCAATTTCAGGCTCTTAAGTTCAGGTTTTCTCACGATGTTTTCCTTCGCCGTCAGTCAGAAGATAAACTTAGAAAGTACATATTAATATGATTTAAAGAATCACATTGGTACTTGCCCGGATTAGAACCCACTACCTCGTGTTTACGAAGCGGGTGCCATATTCACTGACTAACCTATGCAAAAATAATAAGGTGATTATGAATTGTACAAAATAATAATATAGTAGTAAAAGATGGAAAATGTAATCTAAACTCGTACTCTAATATTCAAAGCCAAACTTATTTAACCTGAATAAACTAACTTACAAACGAACTCAAGAACCATATTTCGATCGTTAGATTACTATTACTTTTTGAGAATTACATACATAAATAACTTTACTCCGGTCTCACATTTATGGGGTAAGCAGGGACTATAGAACGCCATTTGCTGCGATCCAAACACACCTCATTTGCCTCTTCAACATTCATTAATCTTTTCAAACGCACATGTCGGTTACGGGTGCTTGTAAGTATGTCCTTCGTCAATATATCGCCTATTGTGTCCGTGTATGTCCGTCTATAGTGACACCTACTGACCTTTTATTTTTGAGGATTATATTATGCAAATTAGCACGTAATGTATAACTCAGCCTGAAACACTTCACTACGTAATAGGTTTCTATCAATGCCCCGCTCCCCGCTCGCAGTGACATTGCGCCCTACCCGCCTGGGGGTATACAGAACGCATCACATGAGACATAATTAAGTTCCGCCTGTCGGACGAACGGACAGACAGTTTTTATTGTATTACCACCTCTCACCTCTGTGGCAACTTCCTGAAAACGAAACTGAAAACCTTATTATGTTTTAAAAGCTTTTAAAGGCTTCTTTTTTAGCTTTTTTGTTACTCTATTTTTTTTACTTTACCTTTTGGCATGTCTCTCTGCTGGGCAAAGGCAAGGGTTTTCAAAGTTCAGAAGGTCTAAGCAGTCTAAAACTTCAAACTCCACTATCGGAGACTAAGCGATATCATAACAAGAGGTCTGCCTCTTCGATAAGATGATTTAGGATACGCGTGTTTACAGATTTTTCTAAAATACAGAACATTTATTTACTAACTTATGGTATGATCAACTTGAATTTGATACGGTAGTAGATCCACGCTGATTTCAGCATGAATGGGCCGGATCGTCCGGGGAAGTACTACCCTCTCATAGAAGATCGACTTAAGAGTAGTAGTATCCGTACTACTGCGTTTCGCTCGGTGAGTAAGAGCGCCGGAGGCCCAATTTCCCCCCTTTCCTCTTTCCTCACCTCCCTCATTCCCTTCCCCTAACCCCATTCCCAGCCGCCATAGTGGAGACCACCATACCAGCAGTTTAAGACGATGGCTTCTACTGTAGTGGCCACCACTTCTGGATTCCACTGACTGCTTACCATCAGACGGGGTGGAGTCACTTTGGTAGGCTATAATATAAAAAAAAAAAAAGAACTATAGGTATGGTTGTGATACTCATAAATAAGCAGTACAAAAACAATTTTAATGAAGGAAACACTACCTCGTCGTTATTGACCATGAATTTAGAAATAAGTGAGAGAGGAGGTGCAAAATTTACTCACCGAACGAATGGCAGTTTATGTTTATGGAAAATATAATTTTTTAAACTTTAGTGGCAAACAAGCATACGTCCCACCCGATGGTAAGTGATAACCGTAACCTATAGAGATGGCTGTGTTTTCCAAGCATTACAGAATAATTAGAGAACACAACCAAGCCGTTGCCAACCACGGAGAAAGGGATGAGGAAGGAAAAGGAAAAGGAAGAAGACCGAGGGGATATTTGAACCTCCGGCGCTCTCAAACACCGAACGAAACAAAATAGTATAGACTACTTTACGCCAATTTGAATAAATTTTACAATGACATAATACTCGTATTATAATAAATGAAAATAAAAATATATTTATTCATTTATGTTAATTAAATTACCACTTATGAACGTCAAAATTTACAAAATGTCATCCAATTAACCTACAGCCTTAGCTTTATATGACCTTGTTTCATAAATGTTATTCACATAACACAGCAGCTAACGTTACAGTTTTAAATTAAACTCGTTAGCGAAGCAAAAGTGCATCGGAGCGCCATCTGTGACTAAACTTGGCACTAAAACGGTTCGCTGGAAGTAGGTCGAGTGTACACTGTCAGTTGGTTACATCAGAGTACCTATCTACTATCAACCTATATAACATTTTATTTTAGCTGCCTTTGTACGTGCTTTTTCTAAGTAACAAAGATTTGTATGGGCTTATAATGATTGTTATTGCACCTAACCAAAATCTTTTTTCTCTAAATAATAAATATTGAAACCCACTATAAATGACACTAATTTGCGACGTTACCACTCATGACGCGTAAACGCTCTTTAGAGGTTAATAATTTATTTTATTTTATTTACATACTGAGACTATACTATACCTGTGTTGGGACTACTGAGACTATACTGTGTTTATACGGTAGTAGATCTACGCTGATTTCAGCATGAATGGGCCGGATCGTCCGGGGAAGTACTACCCTCTTATAGAAGATCGACTTAAGAGTAGTAGTATCCGTACTACTGCGTTTCGTTCGGTGAGTGAGAGCGCCGGAGGCCCAATTTCCCCCCTTTCCTCATTCCTCACCTCCCTCATTCCCTTCCCCTAACCCCATTCCCAGCCGCCATAGTGGAGGCCACCATACCAGCAGTTTAAGATAATGGCTTTTGGTATAGTGGCCGCCACTTCTGGATTCCACTGACTGCTTACTATCAGGCGGGGTGGAGTCACTTTGGTAGGCTATATTATAAAAAAAAAAAAAAAAAAAACATTTTACTAGCAGTCCATTAATCTATCACTTTTGCTTTTTTATTCCGATTAAATCAGTTGAATCGCAAAGAATAAGTAAGAACAAAATCTCTTAACATTATCGAATTTTGAACGCCTTAAAACAGTTAATAGCAATTCGCAAGAATAGTATTACTAATACATTTCTACAGGAACTGTAATTTCAATTGGGTAATGTGCATCGTGTTCGTTAGTCCCTCTTATGAGTATTAATAAGTAGATAATAATAATAAAATAGAGCTTAAACTTATTGTAATATAATTTAAGCAAATATAGTTGAAGTGCTTAAGAGGATTTAAAAATGTTACATTATTTTTTTTTATTTTTTTTTTTTATATTAGCCTACCAAAGTGACTCCACTCTGCCTGATGGTAAGCAGTAAGTGGAATCCAGAAGTGGCGGACACCATTCCAAAAGCCAAACTACTGGTATGGTTTAAAATTAATTTGGTTTAAAATGAATAACAGGGTACTGCAGTGTCAGTTTATTTCTAGAGATTTATCAAAGTCTAGCTTAAAACCCAAAATTTGCAACGTACAAACCGTCAGTTGAATTATGTACAAACCATAGTAAAATCCGTGTAAGTATATAGAATTTAAACAGCATACTGTATCGATTCGCCATCACCTTGATATACCTAGCGAGGCCCTGAGTCCCGTGAGAAGCTACACCTGCCAACGAATATTAATTATAACGGCACCCAGCACGAGGGTGCCATTTTTGTTTATTGTAATAATAAGGAAGATACAATTTGCTGCAATATTTTTAGAGGATCGTTTCAAAAACGAAGAAATCCGCAGGTGAACTAACGTAGCTAATATAGTTGGTACCTACAGTCTTACTGAAAGAATATGGGTAGGACACATAGCTCGCAGAACTGAACTTCAGAAAATTTCTGAAGAGGTGATCACGGAAAGCGAAACGAATAGTTTCCAACAAGTTGTCAAGGCGACTGATGGATGAAGGCTCTTCCGGATCGAACATAGTTTGTCTTAAGATGGACGTATTTTTTAACCGACTTCAAAAAGGAGGAGGTTATCAATTCGGGTCGTATGTTTTTTTTGTTTTTTTTTTGTATGTTTGTTACCTCATATCTCGGTCATTTATGATCCGATTTCAAAAATTCTTTTTTTATTTGAAAGGGTATACTCTGAAATTGGTCCCATTTTTTTATTATAAGTAATGGTTCAGTGTTTGTATGTTTGTTACAACAGAACTCGGTCATTTATAAATCAATTTTGAAAATTCTTCTTTTATTTGAAAGGGTATACTCTGAAATGGGGTCCCATGTTTTTTTTATAAAGAATGGTTTAGTGGTGTGGCTTCAATTTTATACTTTGTAATAAAACGTATGCAAGAAGTAAAGATGTGTAAAGCAACACGTCGATGTCTTTTGCGACGAATTTTCTGACATTGACATGTCCATGCTACAAGGGCGAAGTGATTTTTTTTCATTTTTGTTAGAAACGAAGTGGCCCTGGATGAGTGACCATTTGTGTCGTTTCATTTTCAGCGTCCTCATTCTTTAGAAGCAGTAGACTATGGTTATCACTATAATTAGGTAGTCGTTAAGCCAAGTTCGAGATCTTATGGTCGTGAGAAATTACAACAGCAACGGGTGGCCTTGAACCTGCTTTTTCAGCACCACTGTTTATTTTTTGTATATCTGTTATGCGATTGCTCGGTCAGTTAAATTATGATTTTTGATGATTCTTTATTGTTGGTAGATCATCACTTTTTTGTTTTGATTTGTGGTTTCTGGGATTCAGGGTTTAGCGATCGAGAAAGTGTTGACAAGGACCTTATATAATTATCTATTTATTATTTATTTACAATCTTACCTCTCGTCTCTACTTTCTTTCAAACGGCGAGGCGCTGTCTGATTTGCGCAGCACGTTTAGTAGGTCTACCCATATTGAATATATTTATACTACCCACTAAAAGTTTAAAAATAAAATTATTTTTAGAAAAAAAAATGAAAACCGACTTCAAACAACACCTGCATGTTCAATCCTTAACTAAAAAGTAGAAAATAATTTTTTAGTTACTTCATAGCAAAGAACATTAAAGGGGAGTCAACGCAATCCTTGATACCTATAATACTTTACTATTTATAGTTTTTAATCAGTTATTTTGGAGTCGGTGCCAGCCAAGAAGGATCATAATGACCTTCATAAAAATAACCTACCTACTAGCAAAAAAACACTTCTTGATAAATCTATTAATATATGAATGAAAAATATAGATTTAATACAAGAAATCGAACGGAATCAGATAAGTGCGTGTCAAATTTTTTATGTATATCTGAACACAACTATCAATGACGTCTGCGTTCACGAGTATGACCGCGTTCGGGTAGTACACTCAGGCATATCCCCCACGCGTGCCATTACCGCCCCGTGCATTTCAAAAGTTTGTTGCAAAGCCAGAAGAAGAAAGATCCTTATTGGCTGGCACCGACTCCAAAATAACTGATTAAAAACTATAAATAGTAAAGTATTATAGGTATAAGGATTGCGTTGATTCCCCTTTAATGTTCTTTGCTATGAAGTAATTAAAATATTATTTTCTACTTTTTAGTTAAGGGTTGAACATGTAGGTATTGTTTGAAGTCGGTTTTCTTTTTTTTCTAAAAATATTTTTTTATTGCTGATGTTTCCGGCGAGTAAGAACGCCGCCGGTAGCTCGGTAACTACAGTCCTTGCAACGGTTTCCTTCATAGTCAGAGCAGTCTTCTTAATATTTCTGCAAAAAACACATCCATATCCATAGGGATATATAAAACATATGCATAACATCTATACCAGTAGTTTGTTTGTGTTAACGCGCCAATCTCTAGAACTACAACTCGGATTTGAGTAATTCTTTTTGCGTATGATAACCCAGTTCCTGAGGAAGGTTATAGGCTTTGTAACGTAACGCTACTGGCGGCGGCAGCAGAGCAGTCAGCAAAGACGCTTTCCGCGCCGCGGAAAGCTAGTAACATATACCTACACATTATTATATTTATTTATTTATTTATTAAACTTCATGCACATAGGTACAGAGGCGGACTTAATGCTTTAAGCATTCTCTACCAGTCAACCTTAGGTTTTGCAGAGATAAACAAAGTAGGTGCAGTTATTGAAAAAGAATGATACAAATCTAAAATTGTTATGATCTAAATTAAAAGTACTCTTGTAGATAAGCTTGTTCTACAAAGGCACTTTATTATTATTGACTTAATAAAGCTAGATGGCAACTAATACAGTACCCATATACCTGACGGCAGTCCAGTGAGTAATGTGTGACGTCCCCTATTTGTAAACGATCGATATCACTCGGGTCACTCGCGAAACAGGGCTAGCTCACAAATAGAACGTAAATGTATCTTATAACAGTAGGTATGTAGCTTTGTTTGGTATTCTCATGAAATGTAAATCACTATCGTAACAGTATAACGTCTTTTTGTATGTGTTTTATATAAATAAATAATAACACAACAACCACACAACGCCATCTATATCCAAAGTAAGCATATACTAATAGCTTGTGATATGGGTTCTAGAATGCGGATAAACTTACTTATATACTTGTAAATACATACATATTATAATATAGAAACACCTAGATCAATGCAAATAGCCATGTTCATGCACACAAATATTTGCACTAAGCGGGCATCGAACCCAACAACCCAACGTTTTAAAACATATGTGTATGGATCCGTTATCTCATATAAGTCTATGTGCAATTACTAAATAAATAAAGGTTGAAAGATACATAATATAGTTTCTATATAATATGAGCACTACTACCGTGAATATGGTAACAAGTCGGTGTTTAACAATACGTAACTGCGGTCTTCCAATCCGCTTGCCAGGCGTGATTATGCAAACTTATATTTTTAAAAGCTATGTTTAAAAATAAATTAATATAATACACTAGTTAGCATCTACAGACTTGTTAAACGTGGTCAATGGTCAAGAGCTAATTCTTATTTTTATACTAATACTGCTCTGCTACTGTCGCCAGTAGCGTGATGTTACATAGCCTATAACCTTCCTCAAGAACTGGGCTATCATACGCAAAAATAATTTTCAAATCTGACTGGTAGTTTCAGAGATTAACGCGTTAAAACAAACAAACTCTTCCACCTTATATAATAATATATAAAACAAGGATTATTTCATAATGATGACATTTTTGAGCATCAAATGTCTTTTCATAAAACGTCCTCGCTATCTCGACCACACTTCATGTTGAATAGTTTTATCATTTTCTTTTTACTATCATAAAAACAGTCTTCTATATCATTAGTCTGTCGGAGAACTAATGTTCGCAAAAAATATCTTTTAACCTCATCCTCTTTGTATCAACCATAAATAGGGTGAGGGCAACAATTGATGTCTCAGCTGTAATTTAGCAGCTCACTGCTGACGGTGCGATCTGTCACCCGAGCTCCCAAATTGACCGCTTAATTAATTACGTATAATAATTTATTATATCAATTATATTACCCATTAACTACATTTCCGCGACGCGGTTTTACCCGCATCTTTACTTACTGCTCTGCTCCCGTCACCAGTAGCGTGATGTTACATATCTTATAACCTTCCTCAAGAACTGAGCTATCATACGCAAAAACAATTATTTTAATCTGACTGGTAGTTGTAGAGATTAGTGCGTTCAAACAATCAAGCTCTGTCGCTTTATGTATATTTGAGTTAATATTTTTTAATATTTAATTCGTACTCTTTGCTTAAGAACAACGAACAGCAGTCTTTTTTTTATAGCGACTTTGCTTGAATAGGTAACCCAAGTCTTGCACACATACAAAATTGCCTTTTTAATGTAGTTACATCAAGTTGTAGAGCATTTTTCTTACTGTGAGAAATAAAGAAAAATTTAGTTCTTAAATTAATTGGACCAATGTTCGGCACGAGTGTTTCCGAAGCGTCGAATGGTTCGTGGGGTAAAGAAAAGACTTTACAACTGTTTGGCAAATAAGTCTATTCCAGAGATAATACAACGTACCAACTAAAATAATGCTATCAACTATAAGATGCCAGAGCACGAGCCTGGTCTGTAATATACAATACAGGTCAGTGAATTGGGCGCTATTTATTCAGTTTATGCAAATATTGTTTTTTTTGGCTTGTCCTATATAGAGCTGGGTATAATATTTATGTTCCACTAACTGCGCCTACGGCTTCGCCCGCGCAAAAATTTATATATCTCGGGAACCAGAGCGATTTCGGGATAAAATGTCTATGCCCGTCTCCGGCACCGAATCTATCTACTTATATAGATATCGGTTCCGCTGTTTAGGTGCTGAGTGGTAACAAACACATAGACACAAACATTCGCATTTTTATTATTAATGGATACTAGCGTTGCGACAAAATATCACTGGTTGGTAGTGAAACGCTCTCACTACTAAGAAAAACTGGCAGTAATTTTAGTATTACTGTTTTTGGTTTCAAGCGTATATCTTTTCCATTGTTGCAGCATGGGGCGAATCTCTGCTGTCGCTGCCGAAGCGATGGCTGAGTACCCAGGTGTACGGCTCCGAAGACGAAGACTTCCAGGTAATTGGGCTACTAGTAACAGTCACATAAGTACTTATTACATCATCACCATTAGCCAAAAAATACGTAAATGTAAACGATCATTAGGTTAAGCAACTAAGAGTGCGGCTGGCCTATGGATGGGTGACCGTATAGTGGAGTTAGATCTGAGTGTGTCCGTGCTTCGGAGGGCACGTTAAAAGTCGCTCCCGGTTGGTACCAAGTTGATAACAGTCGTTAGGTCAAGTCTGATGCATCTATGGGCGACCTGAACAAATCCTGACACTAGGTTGAGCACTAACCACTCGATAAGAATAAAATTAGCCAAAAAAAACCAGATCTACTATCGAATAATGGTCTTTCCCAATTGTCCGCTTTATATTTAACTAGTCCTTAGTACTCCCGTCCTTAGTAGCGTAATGTTGCCTACATAGCGTATAACCTTCCTCGAGAACTGGGTATGATAGATACGCAAACAGAATTGATCTAATCCGATTGGTAGTTTTATAGAGTGATAATTTGATTATGATTATTTATATTCATGTCCAACTATAGGGAACCACATTAATCCTTAAATTAGTTTTGTTGTGACAAAGGATAAATAGGTACAAATTTTTTATTTTGTAATTAACCTACTTTAAAAAAGGAGAAGATTTATAATTCGATAGTATATTTGTTACATGGTTACTTCGTCAATTATAAATTCTACGTTTGTACATTTATGTATAATCATTTTTATAACTATGTATGTATTACATTACATTTACAGAGGTCGCGGGTTCGATTCCCACTTAGTGCAAATATTTGTGTGCATGAACATGGATATTTGAATTGGTCTAGGTGTTTCTATGTATGATATTGTATGTATTTACAAAACAAAAGTGTGTAAGTATGTTCATCCGCATTCTAGAATCCATATCACAAGCTATTAATATATGCTTACTTGGGTCTAGAAGGCGTTGTGTGGTTGTTGTGGTATTATTTATTTATTTATTATTATATGCTAGAATGTGCAGCTCCCGAAGCTGCCTGTCCCGGAGTTGGAGACAACCATGGAGACATACCTGGAGTTCGCATCTGTGGTCGTGAGCCAACAAGCTCTGGAGCACTCTCGAGGTCTGGTCAGAGGATTCATGGAGGAGCTAGGACCTCGGCTGCAGGAAATGCTCCTCGATAGACAGAAGGAGATGGACAATTGGGTGCGTTAAATTTTTTAAAAGCTACAAAAATGACTTCGCTCTGCTTGATAGACAGCAGGCAGTGACTGCGACGTTCTTTTCCTGCAGGACTGCTCCAATTTGAACTAAAAGACTCCTTCTCACAGACAGAGAATTTCCTGCACTCTACATGGCTTATGGCTTATATTAGCTTTAATACAACTATTTTTATATGAAAACGCTCTACAGACACATAGTAGCTATATAGAATATATTTTGTGATTACTAATGAATTGTTTATAATTAAATAAAAGTTATGATAATTTTTATAATGTTTATTTAAATAACTTTAAAAAAAAACTCTAAAAAACAAAGTATTAATCCATTACAGTAATTTACGCTCTCAAGTTATTTTTGCGATTTACTATAAAATGTTTATAAACAACAATTCAGTTAGATCGATGTAATCATACATTACGACAAAATACTTACTTAAGTTATAATCAAAGATAATTAACACTTTTGAGCCGGCACCCGCCGCGGCAACAAAGCATAACATTAACTCTTATCGCTTAACGTTTTCCTTCACGAACCAAAACAACGTTACGTGAGTGTGATTGTTCTCTTACTCGACCTCGTTCGTAACTACCAACATGACGTTGGTACAACTACCTACCTAAAATGAACAACACAACCCTTATTCTGTGTCTCGTGACTTTAGTGCTTCAAACTCAAGGATTAGTGCCAGCAAATACCTCTTTAGCAACCACTGACAGCCCTCTGTTGATGAGAATCCTGCAGTCCATCGATGCGGCTACCAGTGACGAGCATCTGCTCGATGTTACCCTTAAACTCTTGAACAGTCTGTGTCATTGCATGAGTGAAACCCTCAAAGCTAAAGAAGACAGCTACAACAGCAACAGCAATCTTATCGACCCCAATGAAGACCATGCCAGCGAAGGTAAAGTGCTGGATATTTATAAGAAGATTTACAATAACACATGTTTCAATTTAAGACAAGAACTAACGAAACGTAATAAATCCGATGATATTTCAAGCAAAACCGACTGCAGCAAAAATGACAAAAGTAATCAAATCAGTGATTATTCTCACGATGCAAAGATTGCTCTCAAATCCAAACTAAACCATATTTTATACAAAGCTTTAGTACAAACTCGACAATACCATAAGTATAAAATAAAGAGGTCTGATTTATTTGGAAAAGCAAGAGCACGTGTTAAAAGTTCTTTAAAACAGAACCTCATTGTCATATTAACTTTATATCCTAAACGTAAAATAATTTTATTAAGAAGATACAATGTTGCTGAAGAAGATATTTACAAAGTACTTCATACGAACTCTAATATAGATATAGTTATTATTGACCCAAAATATAATCCAAAACAAATGGAAAGTAAAGAAGCTCCCAGAGGAAGCATTTTTTCAGATTGTCATTTACAGTCTCTCTACACTTATTTGGTAGAAAGTGAAAACAAAAATTTAACTAAGGTGTTCAGATTTATCCGTCGAAATGATACTATAAAAATATACATTGAAGTCAGTACTGGTAGTAATAATACTGATTATTTTAATATTTGTTGTGAAAATGGTACAATGTCTGAAGTATGTAAGAAAGACGCAATCCAAAATTTTTACTCTGAAGAAAACAACAATGATCACTATAACCATTTTGATAGAAATAAATTTCTAGCGCTTCGTAATAATTACAAGCGCACAATTTCAAAAATAGAGAAATTGGTGCAAAACATTAACGTTAATATGTATAATAATAAAACAAATTTTACTCAAATAAACCATGAAGAAGAAAATAAAAGTCACAGTTCAAAAGTGATGGCAACAACAGAATTTGTAACAACTACTGTTAATGTTGACATTAGGGTAAACAATGTTCCAAAATTATCCACTGACTCCAAAGATTCTCAACATCTAAGAGATGTGTCACAAGCTATTATACTATTGAACGATTTAGTATCAAAGCAAACCACAAAAATAAGTCATAAATCAGCTAATAGTAGTAAAACTGACACGCAGGTACCAGACTATGAAAATTTAAATAGTATTTTGGCCATGAAAATAAATACTGTAGAGAAGAAAAACTATAACAAAACTGAAACTATCTTACAAAACACTAAAAAAAATTACTTAACCACTACTGAACAAATAAGCACATCGATAAATATTAAACAAAATATAATTACTACAACTTTGAAGCCGGTTCAAAAAAAGCCAAGTGATATTGTAACAACTAGTTTGGTCTCAAAAGAAACAGATACAGTTAATTCTACTATCCACATTACTTCTACTGCATACACAACAGCCATATCAACACAGAACCTGAAATCAACTGAAGTAAAGGAACATTTCATGCCGACGTCGATGTCTGAAAGTTCAAGCAAGTACAGTAATCAGTCTACTGATTCATCAATACTGTATCCTGATAGGGCTACTGACAAGTTTATTACATACATGAATCGGAATAACACCCAAAATTTTAAACAAATTGAACAAACAACAAAATTTGCACTTGTAAATACTAAGGAACCACAAAGAATCTTAAGCATAAATGAAAATACAAAAAATAAAAATATGACAAATATAGAAGTAGAAAATGATAACATATATCAAAGAAGTGAAACGGTACAAGAGATAAATTATGAAACAGTAAGTGATATTTTACCAAGGGCTATTGCAATAAATAAAAGTTTAATTTCATTTGATTCAAATCCACCGACAATATCTACAATCACTGAGTTACCAGAACTTTTAATGGAAAATTTAAGTAATAACATTCAGTATAATACTGAAACAAACACTCAAAATACTTATGATGTAATAAACAAAGCTGATGAAAATAAAATTCTCGAAAATAAATGTTTGAATTCAAGCAGAGAAACCACGTTTATGCTGACCGAAAGGTTTAACACTGAAAATCCTACTTCTCTTGAAAAAGGAAATGTTTTGTTTGACATTTTATCTCATAATAATTATACAAATATATTGAAACCATCTCCTATAACAGCTGAGTTTATAAAAACACAACTCTTTAACAAAAAAGAAGATAAATCGTTTGAAATTTTATCTATCAAGAATCAAACAAGCAAAATGGATCCAATCCACATAGGACCTGGCAACATTCTGAAAAATAAAAACATATTAGACATTATAGACATTGACGAAACTCAAACGTCACCAAAGAAACCAAATGAATCAAACAAGCACTTCGAGATTAACATAAATACACCTATTCTTACCTCAATGCTATCAGACAGAAATAATTCGGTAGCTGATATGAACCCAAATAAAATTAACGATGGTTTATCAAACACTAATAATTATAGTGAAAACGTACACAAACACAACGTGAAAACAAATCGGTCTATGACTACAAACAAACCAATAGTAACTACACAACATTTTGCAATATTCAATGAATTCTCAAATATCAAAAAAAAATTTAATTCATTTAAAAATACAATTAAACATGGTTACAACTACAGCGATATACACACTAAAGCTATGATAGAAAGTATAGGTACAACTGAGCCTGCTATATCAACTACTAGTATGTCTAAAGATAAGAAATTTACCAACGTCAATTTATTAGATACAACGATGCAACCTACACAGATTAATGTTGAAATCATAAAAAACAATGAACACAGTCTTACGGATCTATACAGGATGGAGTATCCTACATTTTACAGTAACATTCTCGTCAAAAATGAAAAAGAAGGTAGCAATGTAATCTACGAAGAAAATACATTGCCGATAAATTTTATCCGTGACAGTGAAAACACAATTTCTCTTGAAGATAAAAATGAATTATCTAAGGTAACCATATTATCGAACACCATTGACACATTTACTATGGAGACATATCACGAAAAGTCACCAAGAATAATAGAAAACATAAATAAATTTACATCTGCAACCAATAATAAAGATTTGGAGACAGATGAAATAAATGTGCAGGCTGAAATGGTTTTAAATACACCTGCACTAATTTCGATGCTAAATAATACAAATAGTTCTCTCACTGATAAGGATGCATATGCAATCAATGATACTTTATCAAATATTAATAGCGATGGTATAATTAACGCTAAAATAACTACAGCAAATGCAATCGATGACGGATTTATAAAGAATAAACCAAATTCAGTTCTCAAGAAAAAATATGACATGAATGATACCCACGACTATAATACTTCAAAAGGTAAGTTGGAAGAATGTAATACAATATTTAAAAATGCCCTTGAAACGACCTATGGTACTGCTGATACATTATTTACTGATTATATGAATGAAAATTGGGTTGACACTGTCTCAATATTGCCGACCATGAGTTTAAGTGTAGATAATAAAATTACAAACGATAAATCTTTTGAAGCAATAGAAAAGCTCATAAACAATGCTGATGAAGTTAGTAGAACAAATTACAAACATAGTTTTGCAGATACAAATAAAGAAAAATATACAACATTAAAGACAGTGAATAAAAATGCAAGTATTGGTTTGGTGTCAAGTGCACAGACTACGCAACTACACACTGACGAAACTGTTAAATTCAACACAACTTTACCTAAAGAAAAATATTTGTATAAGACGAATAAAATGAAGTTGAATGAGAAATTTTTATTTAAATTTGCAAAAGATATAAACAGAACTTCTCCATACAGATGTAAAATAAGTAACAATACACAACTGTCCTCAAAATCTAACCAATCAAATCAAGACTCTGAAATTACATTTAATACACCTGCATTAACTTCATTTTTAAGTGATCCAAATGATTTACAAAAGGTTATAAATACATTTGAAGTAACTAATGATTTACAGAGTATTTATAATGATAACGCAATTAAGGATGTCTTACAAATCCCAAGCATCTTCACTACAAATGAAAATACTGATATAGTTAAAGCTACTACAGCTAAATCCAATAATTATGAAGCGCAAAACTCACTACACTACAGTGGATTCATAAAAAAATACACGAATCCTGAAAATGTTTCATATGAAAATACATCTGATCATGGTTATAATACAAATACTTCATCTATTGATTCTATAATAAAAAAAGTATTTAATTCTAATTCTACCATATCTACCTCGAAAGAGGACAATAACTATGAAAACATAAAAACTCAGGATATAATTTTGGAATCTTCAGACGTAATTGATAAAGTTGATCAAACAACATATAAAAACACTTTTACAAACAAGAATGACACAGAACATACAATATTAAGTATGATTATAGAAGAAAGTATAGCAGAAAATGTTAATTTGATATCAAGTGATGCAATTACACAACCACAAACTGAATTTCCTGTTACTAACAACGCAAAACTTTATGAAAATCAATATATATCAAGAGCTACTGAGTCATTAAACACAAAACAAACACAAAATACTAAACCAAATAAAAATGTGTCAGGTGATATTCCAAAAGATTTGATCAAAAATACATTTAGTGAAAATGTTAAGAGAGATCTAAAACAAGTGTCGACATTATCAGCAGATGAATCAAATCTTTACTCTGAAACAGACATCAATACAACTGCAATAACTACAATTATAAATAATCCTAATAATTTATTAACTAATACAAATACTTATGAAATCAATAATAAGTTATACTATACAGACAACGGAAATATATTTATTAATGTGCTACCAAGCACAACAGAATTTAGAACAAATCAATTTGGCACAGTGAGTACGAAATTAAAGTCAACTATTGATTTAGCTAATTTTAGCACAAGCGACGACGTCAATGGAGCAAGCTCTGTATATCCCATGCATACAAATGAAAAAAATAAAGATAAGTTATTTAAAAAAATGGGCATAAATCTAAAACAAGTTTCAGTAGAAAAAAAAGCTGAACACAATTATGCTTACAACAATATTTCAACTATTGACTCGATCATACGAAATGTCCTTAAATCTGACTCTCTCTTAACACCGTCTGCTTTGACTAACCATAAGAAATTCACAACATTGAAAGCGCTTTATGTGACCACGCAGCCTTTAGATATTATTGATGATATATCCCAATCAAGATATAATACAAGAGACTACTCAACCTTTATGAATAATAATATTGAAGTTGAAAAAAAGAAAAGCACTGATTTACTTTTAAGCAAAGATGCTGCGCTTCTACAAATTCCTTTGTTTGATAATAATAATACCACTTTTCAAGCAAATAAATATTTATCGGACATTGATATGACATTGAGCTCAAATCAGACTGACAAACTAAAATCAAATATTTTACTGGATAATCACACTGCACCTTATGAAAGTAAAAAAGTGGGCAAAATACTAATCAAGTCATCCAATACAGATGAAACAAAGCCTTACTCTGGTATTACCTTGAACTCTGCTATAACTTCAAATTTTATTGATGAAAGAGATCCGCAAACCAGCAAATACATTAATACATACGAAATATCTGATGAGCTACATCTTAATAACATTGATAGCATAAATAATGTACTACCAAGCACAATCGCTTTTATAATAAACGAAGAAATGAAACCAACACCTATATTCAATGATAATTATAATTTAATCAATGAAAATAAAACTGAGTATTCAAAAACATTAGCTGATACTTTAACAGAATATGAACAAGACAGTATAATATTGAGTGGAGATACTACGCTTCCAGAAACTCAACTTAGTGTTACTGAAAATTCTAAATTGCAGGCAGAAAATAATATATCTAAGACTTCTACAATGCCAGACTTAAATGATACAGATATGACGGAACTAAATCAAGAATTATTGGCAATCTTTACAAAAACTATTGTCAATAACACTCATCCGTATAAAAATATAAAAGTTGACGCACATCAAATTAGCGACACACAGCAATTCTCATTGAAAACTGAAGAATCAAATCCGTACTTTGAAAATGCCATAAATATGCCTGTAATGACGAAAGATTTACAAACTGATATAAATATACAGGAAATAAATGACAATTATAGAAATACTAACAGTCACACTGAATTTACGAATATATTACCAGGCACTACTATTATTATACCAAGCGCCAATGAAAACCTTATTAGTACTAAAACATATAATTCAATTTTAAATACAGCTAATTACAACACAAAAATAAACAAAAAATCACAGACGTCTGATTACCCTATGACTACAAATGAAGAAATAGAACCACTGCCTTCTACTCAAGACTACGGACTGGCAATAATGAAACAAAATAAAGACAATGAGAGGTTTGAAAATTCAACTAATCAATTTAACACTAACAATACTTCAAGTATTGATTATATAATAAAAAATATACTTCACTCTAGTCCTATGCCAGCAACTGTAACTTTAATTGCCAAAGAAGAATTTACAAAATTGAAAGATGTTGATGTTACAATGAGACCTTTAGATATAACTAATAAAGCTAATAAAACAAGATATACATCTACTAATGTAAATAAAATAATTTATAGAACTACAAAAAAAGAAATCACTCTCTTAGAAGCTCAACTAGTTGATAATGCAAACACTACTTTTACCAAAAAAGATCCATACCAGGTTTCTATGAAATTAGACAGTAATAGTAAACATAAAGTTACACCAAACAAAATATTGTCTAATATTACAGAAAGTAATAATGATATCACACTATATGAAAACCAATCAAAAGATAAAGATGCAATAAACTTGTTAAAACTAGACGAAATAAATGATAATGCGCAGAAACTTATTTACTCTATAGCTACAAGTGAAAAAAAGAGTATTGCTCAATATTCGCCTATATTCAAAGAATTTTTAAAAATGAAAACAGGTATAAATAATGAAACAACAACTGAGCAAACTAATGTCAATTATGATAATATACTAACAGATTTTTGGATTGAAAACGCAGTTGATATTGAAACTACTACGCCAACTATAAGTTTATATGTAACATCGTTGTACATGCAACCTTTAGATATCCCCGAAGCAGCAAATGAAACAAGTACTGGATATTTCAAGGATGAGAGATCTTCAAAATTAAATGCAAGTACTTCAGTAGTTTTTGAAGCATCATCTACTGAAACCGTTAACACAATAGAAAATAAAACTAGCACTCATATGATGCAATTAACAGGTAAGCTTAGCAATAATAAAATATTTACTGAAAGAGAAACGATGCGGAACATACCTGCAATGTCAAAAATAAAAAGATTGACCACAAATGTCGATAATTGGAGTCCTAGTTCAACCTTGCACACACTATATACGCGCTACTCAAAAGAAATACATAATAATACAAATGATAACTCTCTTCATTTGGCAAACATTTCGCAAGCTCAGTTGCTGCAAATGAATAAAGATAAAATAGAGAATATAATTGAAGATAGTTCTTTCCCAGTTATAAATCAGTTAAATTATTTCAACACTACAGAATATACAATAATAGACAATACAATAAAATCTACACATGATAGCACCACTATTACTAAACAAATGAATAATACCTCTGAAGAATTCAATGTGGTCAAAATTTTTACAAGCAATGACAATATTAAAGAAATAATAAGAAATGTAAGTCTTACACCAAGATTTACTTTTGAAACTTCAACAGATTCTGATACACATACAAAACCAATTGTAAGTTCCATACAATTTAATTCAAAATCATATACTGCTGGTATTCTAACGACACTGCCTGAGTTTATTGTCACTCATAATGATACATTGGATGTCGATAAATTTACCACACAAAATACGTCGAGAAATAAAGAGTTCACAACAATTAACATGAAACTTGAAGGAGAAACACCAAGAAGGACAGAAAGCCCCACAATAATCAAAACGAATCAACATAATCCAACAATTATTGAACAGGACAATTTTTATGCGGACATTCCAAATTATATACTTCCTAGCACTTTGAATAAGCTTAAATCAAAAACAGACAATCCTAACAGTTCTGAAACAAGACCCTTGACTGAAACTGTATCCATTTACACTGCTGTGCCATTACCACCAAACACTCTAACACTGGCTACATTAAAAACAAATGACATTTCAAACAATACTGATATAACGCATTCTGCCTTTTCATCAGAAATAACAACGAGTATTAATCCAAAAATACAAAAAGATTATGATAAATTTCACAACTTTATAACTCACGTAACAGTCTTTACAAAAGATAATGCAAAAGAAGAATACGCTACAAAACCATATACAAATATTACCCACAAAAAGAATACATACGACTCGCAAATAAGAAATTTTACTGCAATGGATACAAATGACAGTTTTATGAAAACAGTTTATGTGGATAACGTTACAATACGAGCTCTTAATAGTATGTCAGATGTTGATATAGCTAGAAATCAGCTACCAAAGATAAAGACGATAGGTATGACGCCTAAAGCAAATATTCCAACTATCTGGACTGGAACTATTATGCCACTAAATTCAAATTCAAGTTCAACTCCTGTCACTATGATGTCCAGTTCTGCTGACTATACTACAACAAACCACATTGAAGTAAAAATTACTCCTGATCGTAGTAAAAAAGTAAGGCCATTTAATGTAAAAGATTCTTTACATTTTCTAACGAATTCAAATCCAAAAATATCAGCAGAACACACGAGTTATAAAAGCATGTATAATACAAATGAAATTACAAAATCTTATTTAGAACTACTGATTCAACAGAATTCATCATCGATCGTGACAACACAGACTTATGTACCTGCGTTAGAACTAAATAATAGCACTGATAAAATGCCAGCTGCTGTAGAACCAATTACTTACAATTATATTGAAATAATAGAAACTATTCCTAAACCACAAAGCACAAAAACATCACCAGCAATAGAAAAATCAACACCAAAACAAACAAACCATCCAAACTCAATTGAACCCGATACAAAAATACCAGCTCCATTGCAACTTACCTTTCATGTTGGTCTAGAAACTACTAAAAATTATATACAGTGTTCATTAGTGGGGGTTGAACAAAAACCTGAATATATGAGTTTAATATTAAAACCAAAATTAGAGAGTAGGTTTCCGAATTTGACTAGAAGAGCAAATAAAATACTAACAAAGAAACAACTGAAAAATAAACCATCAACTCCTATAAGAAATACTAAACGTTTAAGAGAAAATCATAAAGTAGCAGACAAAAGTAAAAAACCTAAAGCTACAATATCCCAGTTAAAAACTAAAAATATCTCTCATAAAACAAATCCAATCAGAGCTATAAACAAAATAAAAAAGATCGAAAAACCAACAACACGTGTGAAAAACAACCAAAAACCTCAAACAAATAAAATAAACAAAAATACGACTACAGCAATCAACAAAGTAAGAAATATCCATTCGATAGGTGAAATTAATGTAAAAGTAACGAAAAAATCATTGCCTTCTCCTAATGAAAGAAAAACATTACAAAAAAAGCAAAATGGCACAGAGCTTTTGAATTTAACAGTTATAACTGGGTCTACAATGAATAACATATCAAGCCCCGTGGGACAAAAACACAAGAAAATAGTTATTAAGCCTAGCAGTTTTGTAAATCAACTTACTATGGAAAGCATAAGGGCCCTTTATGAATTCCAAATAAAAAATAATAAAAGTGACCTATTAGATATAATAAATGTTAGTAACACAGCCAACGAACTAACTACAATTTCCACATTAAAGTATGAAATGAATAATAAAAATGATCCTGATTTAATGAATAAAGAAGTATACGACGTATCGATAAATCGTACTAATTTAAATATTACTTTACCGATACTCCAAGATACTAGTACTAAAACTACAATCTCTGAAATGGTTACTGCTGAAGTATTTTTTAGGCAAAATGATATAACTAACGAAACAGTGCAAGCATTGACAAATAAACAAAATAAAGATACTAATGAAATATTAGATATAAAAAATTACACAAATTTTGACAGTCAGACTGCTAAAACTACATCAACTTCACCTAAATATAAAGACGTGGTAAACGGTTCTTTAATTGCACATACCCAAGAAAAAATCCACACTTTAAATAAAACTAGTAACATTTTCACCAGCCCAAATAAGAAAACAGCAAAACATATTAATAAAGTTAGAGCGAGTAAAAGAAATATATTTAATAAAACAAGTAAAGGAGCACACCAAAACCGACGCAAGTTGGTCAAAGCGTTAAAACAGAAGAAGAAATTAAATAATATTCTTAAAAAACTAGTTAAAGCAAAAAATCTCGATGGAAATAAATTAAAAGGAATTAATAAAACAGCCGTCCTGCAGCGTTTACTATTTAATATTAACAAATATAAAACTATAAATAGTACCCAAATTTTTCCCAAAACAAAAACAACAATTAAAGAAACTAATACAGTCAGCACACTGACACAAAATACCACATCTAATTGGCATCCCAATTTTATAAAGTACCATGTGACACAAAATTATTTACCGCAGATAGACAGACCTTCAAAAAAACCTTTATCAGATAATGTATTAACCACTTTTAGACGTAAAATAAGTGAGTCTCGTAAAAACAAGGATGCAAATTCATTTAAAATTCTTGATAGTCTTGAAAGTATCATTACATCACCTATTGAAAATATTAATCCATTTAAGGAATACGATAAAAAATATTTCCCCGGGCTAAAGCATATTAACAAAACTACAATAGATAAAACCTCAAGCTTAGCTTTTGAAAATACTGAAATTATAAATACTAAACACGTCTTAGGCGTTACAAGTCAAATGGAATCTAGTAATAGCTTGATTGATGTTACTAAAACAAACCAAGAAGTGCAAAACAATGATCCAAATTACGTTTGGCCAATGACGACTGCTAGCATAAAAGACCTAAATAGCACAATCAATAATAATTTCCTGCTACATACTAAATATTTCAATAGTAGACCTAGAAACCTAAAGGATTTGTTTTACCAAACAGAAATAAATGATCAGTTAAGAAAAGTAATTAACACAAAATCAATATCTAGTAATACAGTAGAAGATTTTGCATTGAATGACTTGATGACTGCAAGTAATCCTACATACGGAAGACATGAACAGATAATGAAACGATCAGAAGCTACAAACTGCATAAACAATCGAGAAAATGTATTAATAAGAAATAGAGAAGAAACTATAGTTGAAACCAAAAACATAGGTACGCCACCATACAAGAATAAAGAACAGATTGTGATTATCAACAAAAACGAGCAATCAAATAACAAAACGCAAGGAGAGATACTAAACTCTCTTTTATATACAATGGAACAAAAATATCCCATTTTACACATTCAAAACTTTACAAATCAAATCGAAGAAGACTTGTTACCTATAAACCTTAATAGGACGCTTTCAGTTAATGATATTTTAAACAAAATTACGTATGTAGACAATCTTACGCACGACATTTTACCTAAGTCTCACAATCAAACCACTGATACTACAAGTGTCACTGAAGTAATATTTAATAAAAACGAAACAAAATCTATTGCAAGCAATCAAAAAGACAACTTTAATTTAAGAAAATATAATATGAACAACCAAAATGTAATGAATTTAAATCATGAGACAAACGTAGAAAACAAATCATTTAACATAAATGAAACAAGTACTAATAGCAAAAATACTTTACCTTATAATGAGCAAACTACGGTCGTTATGACCAGTTTGAGCACACCTATTTCGTTGATAAAGAGTGAAAAAATCGATAGTACAAAGAATGAATCTTTTGTTTATTTTAATCCTAAGGCTATCAATTTAGATAAAGATGAAAATGCAAGAACGTCCAATTCTGCACTTGATTTACATGTTGGTAATAAAATGGGACAGAATTATACAAAATTACCTTTCATCGCTAATATAACCGGTATAGATGAAATTGTGACGTATCATACAACTGAAGCAAATACACTTACAAAGGCTAACAATAAAGTAGACATTATGAGTGACATTTCCAACAAATTAGATTCGGATTTGCATACCACTGTTTTAAAACCCAATACAGAAAGCAATACACAAGCAGATATAGTATCAGATCATATTTATGACTCAATGACAAAATCTTCGTTGAATAATAATTTATTGATAAATACTACAACTACAGACAGATATTTTATTTACAATAATAATGTTACTAACAATAGCATAATTTCTGAGACGAATGTCACAAACTTTATAAATGATTCATATATTAAACATAACATAACACCTAAATCTAATCTTTCAACCGTTCAAAGAGAAAACAAAACAAGTAACAAAATTGAAACAAGTAATTACAAAGAAAATATTACTTATAATTATGAGACCACAGAAGCTATGACTAACTTGAGTACAAAAATATATAATCAAAATAATGAAAGTTTTACTTCGGTTGGTTTTATTCCGAAACCTATTAGTTTACCTGAAGAGAAAAATACAAGAACGGCCAATGCTCTTCTCGATCTAGATGTCTATGAAGTAAGGCAGAATTATACAATATTACCTTTCGTCGCCAAGAATTTCATTTATGAAATTGCAACGTATCGTACAACTGAAGAAGGAGTACATACAAATACTTACAATAAGGTGGACAATATAAAGAATTTTTCCAACAAAGAAGTTTTGGATTCTTATTCCACTGTTTTACTAATAGGAGCAGTTCCCGAAACGGAAACATTAAGAGAGTCAGATGATGTTTATAACCCAGTGACAAGACCTTCATTAGATAATGATTTGTTTATGAATACAACGACAACTACAGACAATAATTTTACTAATATTAGTAGCGTTACTGTTACTAACAATTGTGAAACAAACGGTACAAACGTTATAAATAAATCAAATATCATACAAAACACAACACTTAACCCATATTATTCAACTATTTTCCAAAATGGAAATAAAGTATTTAATACAAATGAAACAAGTAATTACAACGAAAATACTTTTTCTTATAATGAGCAGACTACGAACGTTATGACCACTTTAACTACACCAATAATAAATTATAAGAAAATATATTCTCAAGCAAATGAAAGTTTTACTACTACTGGTTTCATTCCTAAATTTATCAGTGTAGAAACAAATACAAGAACGCCTAATGTTTCACTTAATCTAATTATTCATAGTGAAATGGAACAGAATTATACAAAATTACCTTTAACTGCTGTAAATTTAACAGGTAGAGATGAAATTGTAACGTATCATGGGTATAGTGAAGAAGATATACATACGAAGCCCTACAATAAGGTGAGCAACATAAATAACTTATCCAATAAAATACATTCGGATCCTTATTCCACTTATAACAAAAATACTTTGTCGAATGAGGAGACTACAGATATCATGACCACTTTAAGTTCACAAATAATAAAACATACAGAATTCTATAATATCAAAAATGTAGGTCTTACTCCTGTCGATGTTACTCCTACATTTATCAGTTTAACAGAAAAGACAAATATGAAAACGACCAATGTTCCTTTTGGTAAAATGATACAGAATTTCACAAAATTACCTTTCACGTCTGTGAATTCAACAAGTATAGGTGAAATTAATACATATCATCCAAACTTTACTATAAGTACAAGCTATGATAGTTATGGTACTATTAAATCAACATCTGATGTAAGAAACGTCTTAGATACTATGATTGATGTTGAACCACAGCCTATCGACATTACTACTTTGGAACCACATTTAACAAACATGGAATTTACTCGGAGTATGAATGCCTATAATGAAGAAATTAAAAATAAAATTCAATCTAATGATGATAATAATAACAATAGTATGTCTTTAATGACTACTTTTAATTCAAACAAACTACCAAACATAACAAAAGAAAGTAAAATTCAGCCAATTTCTAACCCAAACGAAAATAATACTACTTTAACTACATTAAGTTTAACACGTAAAACTAACTCGTTATTTTTAAACACGTTTGTCAAAAACACAGTGGCTATGGACGCAATTAATAATCCAAATAAGAGAGGTAAGGTTCCAAGTACCAAAAGTAATTATAAAACAAAACTTGTGCCTTCATATAATATAAAAAAATCTAATAATAATAAAATTAAAATAGTAAACCTTCGCTCACAAAGACCGAAACAGATTGTAGAAAGAGTCTCAACAAAACTAACGCCACCATTGCCTCCTAATAAAAAACAAATTAAATTTATTCATAATATCATTAACCGGCGGCCTAAAAATGAACATAGTAACTTTAAAATTAATTCGAATTTTAACTTAGTACATGGAAGAACCTTAAATGCTCAGCCTAAACCTGAACATATTACACCAAAAGTATTAAGTCATAAGCACAACACAAACACATCCGTAAATAGCAAAAATATAGACCATACACAGATGGCTGAAATAAAAAATAAAACATTAAATAAGAATGATAATAAAAGACAGGTTTTTAATATGTCAGTAAAGAAGAAAAACTTATTAATTAATAAGTCAATAGCTAAAAACAAGTTAAATTCAAGTCAATTTCATAATGTTCAAGATCACAATAGCCATTTGAATTTTCTTTTGCAAACTAAATTAAAAACAAATAATTATGTTGATAATAGTTTGGTTATAACTGATGTTTTAAGACATGATGTAGCACCAATAATAACAAGTTATACTACTTCAAATATAACTAAACATAATGAGAGTGTATCTAAAACCACAGCTCTTGCACCTATTTTGCAAATTTTTATAGATAAGGATAAAGTTCAAATTTTTAATGAAGAAATGACAGCAAGAGTATTTAATTTAAAAGGATTAAACAGTAACCAAATCGTTCCTGTAAATGACAAAAATGAAAACAGCATTTTGGATAAAATTAACGTAACCAATTCATCTTTGAAAGCAAACAGTGTAAGTGGTATTAATAATACATCTTATTTAGACACTGAAATTAATTCAACAGCAGATGATGTCCTTGCAAATTCTAGAGATAAAATAGTGAATAAAACTGTACCAAAAAATAAACATGAAAATATGACAGTTACATCAAAAGAAAAATCATTAACTCTACCAATGCCTAATTCAAAAACCAGTGATACGTCAGATTTTACTAAGCTAAATACTCCAAATGAAACATCAGAAATTTATAGTACAACGGATTTGATGGCAAGTGAATTCTCTACACTAAAGAGTAATAATTTACCCCTTCAAATACCTGCGGTTAAAAACGTGAGCAATCTCTTAGATAGGACATATTTTACAAACATTGCTACTGCGAATAAATCTGGTAACACAACATTTGAATTACTTGTTATAGATAGTAATACAACAACAAATTATAATACTACAGTTTCTTTCAACACCAAAACCGATATAATAGATAACAACCACTACACTCCGCATGTACAGATAGTAACTATAAGTAATGTTTCTCTTTCCAAAATCTATATACTAGATTCACAAACTAGTAAACATATTCGAGACCGGCAATATGGTAATGATGAAAAACTATCACATCATAAAATTTTTAATAATGTTGATAATGTTACTAAAAATCATGATTTAGATAATAAAGATATAAATCTTACTAGTACGAGATCATACGACCTAATAGATACTAATACTATAAGTGTGTCTACCGACTTGAAGTCTAACCTAAAAGTGACTCGTAGAATTCCAAAACAACAAAACAAACTTAAGTATATTCTGATACCCAAAAGGATGAAAAATATACCAAATAATAAAAGTTTTACGTACAATGGTATACAAAAATCCATACATAACGACGATAATACATTTTTTAACAAAAACGAAATTCAGAAGGTAAATAATCAAAATGTCACAAATAAATTTGACAAAACTAAACATAGCAAAAGAAAAATCATGTATAAGAATAAAATATACGATGCACCTGCATTACGTAAAACTACTCCATATGAACTGGCTCCTAATATGAACATTTTAAGTAATCCAAGGTTTGGGTATAACAATAAAAATTATTTCGGGGATGTCTTAACAAAACTAGGAGGTGCTAAGCCTATAGGACGAAAAAGAGTAAATATATTCAGTACTCGACTAAATAAACATAATGTTAGAAAGCCTCCTGCCACTGCAAAATTAAATATTAAATACAATACTTATCAGTCCACTACCAAAGAAGATCTTGAATTGCTTAAACACGTGCCAAAGTTGTATCAACCACCTATCTGGCTACCGCTTAGATCTTGCGCAGAACTAAAAACTCTGAGACATCAGTTTAAGACTAAATTCGAATTTGAAAAACTCTTAAGGGCGTCCAACTGTTCAGATGAAATTCGTCCAGTATCAAGACATATTAATAATAACATACAAAGCAGAATTGTTTATTTACCATCTCAGAAAAACAATGATGTACGCTCAAATTTAGTTACAGAAAAAGTGTATAAAAAATTATTTATTTCTGATAAAAATGATAATGCTGACGAGATTGATTCTTTTGAAAATACGCGTATGTTTCCTGTCAAGTTAGTAAAGGGTACACCGAAGAGAAAACCACCCAAGGCACAGTGGATGAAACGTATAAAGTTAGGTAACCCCAGAAGAAAAGAAATGACCACGATGAACACGCAAGATTTCTTTGCTCAACACCGCTTAGTGACGCAAGGTACCTTAGAAAAATATTATAAGACAAGAACAACATTCTCTAGTAAAAGGTTATCGGTAACATCAATTCCAAGGATACCAGTGCTTCGGCCGAAATTTGCTCCTTTGAAAAACTCTAGACCTAAGTTTTATATACCTAAGATGTTATACTTGACTAACAAAAACAGTGATATGTACCGAGAGGAGTACGGCACACATCACCACCCAGATAGTTGGAAACAACAGATTAATTTAATTCAAGAATCTTTACAAAAAGATGTTACGTTGAAGCCGAAGCCGACGAGAATAGCCATTAACAATATACTAGACAGACCATTCGCAAGCTCTAACAGAATTTGGAACCCAAAAGCATTTAAGGATAAAATAGATTCAATAAGAAATACATTGTATAAGACTGATCTTATGAAGGGGTCGAAACTTGGTAACCACGAGAGCTTCCTGAATCCAATCAGTCATTCCGAAGAGTTGTTCAGCAACTCAGACTTCCACCATTTCAAAAATACTTATCGGCACACATCTAAGAGGGCTATTTTAAATGTTGAGTCACCTGCACCGCGTCACCCTAGAACTATATTTTTTTTAAGTCCTACTGTATCTTATAGTTTTGAGCGTAATTATTATGATTATCATAAATAGACTTAAATAAATGTAATTGTGATTATTTTAATTAGATTAGAATTAAATGTTATTCATATTAAGATAGTGGTTTTAATTTTTCTTGAATATATCAAAATATTATAGTATAACTATATCCATGAGTCTTACTATTTATTTATATTATGACTTGACCATTAACTTAAATGATTGCCTGCCTGTCAACAGTGACTAGTATATGACACCAATTTATATTCTATATAAAGGTTCTTCTAATTTAAGTAAGTGTTATTTTTCAAAAGTTATAATTTTTCTTTTAAGGTCCCCATTATTTATATTCCTTTTTGGTACAGGTGACCGACTGGTGGCTAGACGATATGTACCTGAAGGTGCGGCTACCGCTGCCCATCAACTCTAACCCAGGCATGGTGTTCCCGCGCCGTCACTTTGCTAAGATGGAGGAAGTCGCCGACCTCGGAGCTCTGTTCATTGATGATATTCTTGATTACAAGGAAATGTTGGACAGGTTAGTTTATAATATATTATAGTATAGATGTTTTGGTAAAGTGAAAATTGAAGCTAAGGAAATTATTGAGAAATACTCAAAAGTCTTCAAAAGTTTAGTTGTTCAGTGATTTAGCAACTACATATTAAAATTATTGTTACTTAACTTAATCACCGGAAGGTTGCTGCAAGATTGAGATAAAGTAGTTTGAATAACTGTGATAGCTTTTTATAGAAAATTTACATCAATATTATTAACCTTACGAGTTAAAGTGTATATACAATATCTAATAAATGTCTTTCTATGGTCAGAGGTGAGCTGCCTCTAGAACGGGCTACAAGTCGCGAAAAGGGCCAACCTCTTTGCATGGAGCAGTTCTACCGTCTGCTGGGCGTGTGTCGCATCCCAGAAGTGGGCAAAGATCGCATGGAGCTGCCGCCTGTAAAAGCTGAGAATGAAGAACAGGAGGAGCTCATTGTGGTGGCTTGCAGGAACTATGTGAGTTTTATTTATGTATTTATTATGGGATAACAACAGCGTTTGATAAAGTAACTAATATGATTCGTAATATAATTACATGAGTGGCCAATAATAGTTCTCCACGGATGTTGTCGCATTGACATCTCGAAGTTCAAATGCACGCCCATTCTAGCACCGATGTTACCCTCTCAAATGCAACGCCGTTAAACTTATATTGAGGGCATAGGACACTTTATACAAATGAAAGTAATACATTGGAATTTATTTAATTATGCTGATTGTAAATATATTTGTTTTTGGAATATTAATTAAATAAAGTGTTTGTATCCTCTTGAAGCAGAAAACAATCGGAAATTGATTTGATCGATAAATACACTTTTTAACATCTGCATAGAGGATATGACGGAAGTTTTTAATGAATTGAGTTGAGTTATTTATTTAACACAGACGGTGGCTTTGGAATTTTCTTTTCTCTACTATAATATGCTTGCATAATACGTAAAAACCTTCGGAAAAACATTATTTTTAATAAATCCGTTTCGTAATCTGGAAAAGAATTACCGGACTACTACTTAGCTCCATACTAATCAGAGATAACTTATAATTATATTTATACCTATAGGTAAGTACACCTTATAGAAAGTGACGGAACATTTTCATTTAATTCACTAAAGCAAGCCTTGTGTTGTGAAGTAGGTACTTTATACACATACGGTTACTACACAAAGTACATCCATACTCGGAACAAATTTTAATAGAAGTCAAAAAGTTTTGTTCCATCTTTAACAACGTGATCATTGTTTTACCATAGAATAACATTTGCTAACTTTCATAGAAACTTACGACTACAACTTTAGTTAAGCACCTAAGATTGTAAATCAATTATTTCTCGGTCGTAATATGATAACTAGTCTAACTTCGCTTGAAGTACCCTAGGGATATAGCTTAGTTAGCGCCGAAGCACTGTAGGGTACTTTGTTATTTAAGCTGGGATAAAGAACATGCCACGATTCTGAATAAGTGTTGAAAATTTAATATTAAATCTAGTCGAATTTGGTGAAAACATTTTTTTTAACTGTCATAATTTTTAACGCCTTTGATTTACTCTATCAAATAATACAGGATATTACATATCACATATTGTAATAACCTGGCGATTAAATTGACTGAGTTTTTTGCCAGTTCTTTTCGTGACCTACCCTACGTCAGCGAACTGGCTGTAGGTTAATTGGCTGTCATTTTGAAATTTTAACGTTCACTGTTAATTTGAATTAACCTATATGAATAAATATATTTTTTATTTTCAATAGTTATTAACAACACTATATTTAGTACAATATGTAAATTACATAGTAAAAGATACACTAAACACAGACGCATGTGTCATAGGTACCACTAATATCCCTTGCCTACCCTCAGTAGCCCACAAAACTTATTAAATTCATAATTATTTCTTTGAAAATGAAAATATATTTATTATATATTATTTGCGTATTTCAAAGTAAAAATATCATTAAAAATGCGAAAGCTTTGTATGAAAGTATGTTCGTTACTCTTTCACACAAATTTGATTAATGCAACTTTACAATTAACTTTACAAGCTCATCATACATTAGAATATAACATAGGTCAATGTATAAAGATATGTTTATATTTTTAAGTCACCAAAGCGAAATTGCGGGCGGCAGCTAGTATATTTGAACATTGGTTTTCCCAGTTTTACCCGATACCAGTGAAAGCTGCTGACCGCGGTAGACTGACTCCTGGTGAGATCCAGGCGCAGTTGCTCCATGCTATGGTGGACGCCGCTGGACAACCTCCAGCCCCCAGGGTCGGGCTTCTCACATCCATGAACAGAGACCAATGGGCGAAAGCCAGGGAACATCTCATCAAAGGTAATATTAGTCATAGACAGCCATCATCTCAATTCTTGTCTGCCGAACCCCATAAGACGTGTTAGGGCTGATAAATCTAAAAACGTCCTCTGCTGGGCTCAATCTCTTTCAAATAGAAGAACTTGCCACAGACATCATGCTTGGCAGATGAATTGCTGATTGCAGCCGGGTGATATTTAGTTAACGCTGCTGCGCTGGTTAGGCATCTGGTATAATTGTCTTTTGTGAAACCTACGGTATACGAGTAATTATGTAACCATGACATGTCTAGACCTTACTCCAGCTTTGCCCGATATAAAAGACTCAGAATCAAACCCAATCACATGCTGTCTTTACTATTTCTAGACGAGATGAACCGCATGAACTTGGAGCTGATATCTCGCGCGCTGTGCATCCTGTGTCTGGACGAGGGAGGTGGTGACAGAGCCGACATGGATGCGGAGACCAACGCGCTGCTGCGGGCTATGCACGGAGCTGGCACCAAACATCACTCAGCTAACCGATGGTTCGATAAAACTGTGCAGGTGAGAACTTAATAGTTCACAAAGAATCACATTCTTTTTTTAGTAGACGGAGGTGTAATATATAGCATATAAACTTAAAGTAGGTATATAATAAAGAATAAATAAATAAATATAACACTTGCATTTTTTTTCAGCTACGTTAGATTTCTTGTGAGATCTGTTGCAATTTATTAGGCACTCAACTCTCTGCTACTCTAAATGTCAATTACACGATTTAGATGCATTTTTGCATCTAAGTAGCAGTTCGCACACAGCTCCACTGATCCATTTAGTTTATTATATCAATCCATTTGTTATTAAATTGTTAGTGAACTAATAAACAAAAAGAAATAGTAAAGAAACCTGGACAAAACATCCATAGGTTTCCTCTAAGTGCATTATTTTGATATTTACCTGCTTACCTGACCAAAAGTCGTGACAATGGTTATTTTAACTCTTACTTTCCATTACAGCTGATAATATCCTCAGACGGCACCACAGGCATGTGTTACGAGCACAGTGCTGCTGAAGGGGTGGCCGTGGTTCGCTTGGCTGAAAGAGCTCTGGCCAGAGCCGAAGTTGCCGACCGGCCAGCGCCCCCACCAGCGCTGCTACCTGCGCCACAAGCCATGAAGTGGAATGTCACACCAGATGTGCAGCGGACTATTGAGCGTGCTGCTGTGGAGCTTGACCGGTAATAAGCAGAAATACAATATCTTTTACCTTACAATGAATTACCACGCTTGTTCAAATTGAATTATCAATTTTAGTTTTTTTTTAATTCAGGTATCCTCAAGTTGTTTTCTTTCATCTTATGTACTTCGTAGGAACCATTTTAGAAAAGCCTCTTTGGCTGTAATTTAATTGGCTGCCATTTTCTTTTTGTAATTTTGACGTTCATTAGTGTCACTATGTGATCTAAATGAGATAATAGGTTGAAAAACAACACTAACACTTTATTACTTTTGCAGTGCCATTTCAAACTTAGACTTCAAAGTGTACACATACCGTGGCTACGGGCGCGAGTTTATGAAGTCTTGCCGCACCAGCCCTGACGTCTATATCCAGCTCGCGATCCAATATGCTTATTACAAGTAAGTAAGGTTTATTTTCCACTAACTAATTCCAAAGATATTTCTTTAGCGATCTGTTAAACGAAGAAGACTATAACAAGAAACTTGTCAGTTTCTATTTTTGTAATTTTTGAAAAACTAAACACTACTCGGATAATATTCTATCACTATCCGAGTAGTGTGGGTTACTGATCTTTAGGTTCTTTAGGTAAGCTATTCAGTTTGTGGCATACAAGCTAAAGAAGCTGCCCCTTAGGTTCAAAGTACAGGCGGTTTCTTTTTTAAAGATGATGTAATTCATAATGCTGCTTGTCGAAATCATTTTGTTGACAGTCAAGAGTTCGTAACCTTTACTGACAACGTCCTCGTTCTTGAAGACTACT
This sequence comes from Parascotia fuliginaria, assembly GCA_963082885.1. Classification (NCBI taxonomy): domain Eukaryota; kingdom Metazoa; phylum Arthropoda; class Insecta; order Lepidoptera; family Erebidae; genus Parascotia; species Parascotia fuliginaria. The sequence goes on along the minus strand of OY720181.1, from coordinate 18,631,072 downwards.
CTCCTATCGTTTTCATGTCTTCACTGCAATACATTTGCTCTTAGATAGGGTTGCTCCTTTCTTCCGTCTTTTACCACATAATTATCTTTCCAGAATGTATGGCTACTTAGTAACCACCTACGAGTCGGCATCCTTACGTCGGTTTCGTCAGGGTAGAGTTGACAACATCAGGTCAGCGCACGGAGCGGCACTAGCGTGGGCAGCTGCCATGTGTACCGCGGAGACATCCCCTCTCAACGACGGCTCTGATGAAGGGCAGAAGAAAGTCTCGTTTAATTTATATGGGGTGAGGACTTAGAATTGATACCTGTTATAGCGTAGACTAAGAACCATTTAAGTAATGTGAAAATGCTTCTGAGGTAGAACCTCTAGTCACAGAAGACTATCGCCAGAGGACAACTAACCTAACCTAACCTAACACTAACTGAATTCTCGTAGTATTGTTTTTCTGCTGATTAATGGTAGTTCCTACTATTCCTCATGAAAATGTAATATTGACAGTAGGAATAATTTTGCTTTTAGCTGCAAGTTGTGGTGCAAAAACAGAACCATTTACATTGTGGCATTGACATAAAATAACATGAAGATAAGCAATGATCACATACCATCAGGTGCCGCTATTTGCAATACAAAAATACAAATAGATTAGCTAAAACAGTTGGTTTTTTTGATAAAGGAATCTGCCCGACAAACTGTTGAATGGTAACGCTTGGGTGACCATTTAAAATTAGATTTATATATTTCTAAAAAAAAAAAATAACAAGATCTCTTCTAGGAACAAAAGAAATTGGAGCTTTTTGAAGAGGCAGCTCGCAAGCAAACTTCAATCATGGTAGCGAACATTCTCGGCAAGGGTATAGACAACCACCTGCTGGGTCTGAGGGAGATGGCGCGGGAAACCTTAGGAGAGTTACCTTCGGTCTTCTGCGATGACGCATATAAACAAATGTTTGAGTTCAAGATGAGTACTAGCCAGGTAAGACTTATGACTTACGTGAATTCCAGTTATTTACTTGGATGTCATAAAATTTTGCTGTTAAGTAAGTAGCTGTCTAGCTGTTTATGTTTTTTTTACACTATTATAACATAATAATTAAAGATATGACACCCGTTTCAAAGAGGTCTATATATCAGCATTTTACGTCTTCAAATTGATGATGTGATACAAATTCAAATTTTAACTAAACAACATTTAACAATTAACATTTAACATTTTAAAAAATAATAAAAAGATACTGTTCTACTCAGCTGACCACAACCACTGAAGGCACTATCATGGGCTATGGAGCCGTCTGCCCCGATGGCTACGGTTGCTGCTACAACCCCAAGAAAGACTCCATCATATTCTGCATATCCTCGTTCACATCCTCCAGCGTCACCAACACAGAAGCCTTCAGGCAATCACTGGAGGAAGCTCTGGATTCCATGAAGCTGATGTTCCAGACAAGGAAAGTGGAGAATCAATAGAGAAAGATACATTAATTATATATTATACACTTTTATGTATTTGTCCATATTGAAAATATTGACTTTTGTATTTGCTACTCTTGTACTCGTATGTGATTTTCACAAAAAGCTATGACCAGTGATGATAAGAACCAAGCTAAAAAATATTTTTAATATTTGCATGCCGTTTACTGTTAACTACTACACTACATTAAAAAATTTAAAATTAAATATTAAAATTAATAAATTCGTCAATAAAAATGGCTTCAGCATTTCATACAACAACGTGTAACAGTTGGCAATATTTTTGAGTAAGGGGTGCTGTACACATAGACGGACTAAATCTAGATATAAGTACAAGAAAGTATATTATGTAAACAAGACAAGTGTTCACGAATTATTTGGCTTGCCTATAGGTAAACACATCGCCGAATAAATAGAAAAGGCCGAACAAGCCTGGCCACGGAACATGAAAGTTGGGTATAATATGTAGAAGTTCAATTAAAGCTGCTTTTATGTGTACAGCAAAAAATGTCGAATAAAATGTATGAAACTGCTATGTCTACAACACCCTTTTAACATCGCTATATTAGATTTGGTCATTGGTCGTCACTTGTCAACTTGGAGATTGAAAACCACAGATGTTAACAGCTTAACAAGCATTTAAAATCTGTCCTATTATACTAACATTGTTTTTATAAAAGTATATAATATCTAAATATTACCCCTATAACTTGGGAAAACTATAAATATAATCTAAATTCAGTTACACTTATACACTATTAACAATTTGTTATATATTTAATTTTAATAATCATTAAAATTATATTATTAACGCACATTGCGTAAAAGCGAAACATATCAAAAATTGACTAATAGAGATAATTTAATATTTTAAACTTTATGTCCAAATAATAATTATATATGAATTTATAGAATATTAATAAATAATTAAAATTTTATAGGAATTTAGATCTCTGTGTTAGCTGTGAAATTCACATGATAATTATAATTATATTGCTAAATAAATAATTACAACATCTCTAAGAGAAGTAGCATTAGATATTTAACACGCACATAATTTTAAAAGTTAGTCGTGTATTCTGAGTATAATTTAATAATCAAAACTGCTTATAAATTTTGTATATTATTGTAAATACACATTATAATTTATACATAATATTTAACTTCATAATTTATTATGCGACTAAGCAAATTTGATTAATTGATAAATAAATAAATATAAAATTAATATTTAATTTAATTTATTTAGTCGTAGTTAATTTAATAATTGATTATATTTAGATTATTTATTATAAAAGTTTATGCCATAATAATGATCAAACTTGCCGTTCTATGTCTTATGCTATTTTGAGGTGGCTAGGTCGCCATTCTATAGTTTATATAAATAATAATAATAACACATTGTTATTAGTTATTATTCGGGTTTAATAATGTTATTATATAACCAGCCTAGCAGAAATTATATTTAAGTCGTTTGATAATAGTAGGTATGCTTCTACTATTATATTGATCTTATAGGTATTTATATAGCTTACTGCTTACTTATGTAATAGGTAATGCCAAAATAATCTGACATTTATTTAAAGAAAATTTTAAAATTTATCGTCGTAGTATCTAAACTATACGACTTTTATAATTATGAGCTGAAATTGACTTTTATAAAATTATGAGCAGTATATAACTTTCATAAAATAATTAAATTGCCACGTGGCACTTATTTATAAAGCTTATAAAGGGTCAATCTATGGGTACATTAAAATTTCTCAAAAATATTATGATCCCAAATGATACACCGTAATCCTATCAGAATATTGTCGAAAAGAAGTCGTAAATGCAGCCAACACTTTCAGATTAATATACCAAAATAAAGTATTCACAGACATAATGTTAAACAATGAATATAAAAAATGATCTAAAGTGCTATGATTCGTTGCTAACAGAGTATGAACATTTTAACTTAAATGAAGTATTTGACTTGAAATTTATACAAAACAATTAATATCTACATATCAAAATATAAGCCAAAGAATTTAATATTATAAATATTTAGAGCTTTTACACTCTATATGTATACATTTGTTGTTTGTTCGCTCCCTATCTTAAACTTGTAGAATTAAATTCAAAATTATAGTACTTAGATAAATCATATTTATTGTGTTTAATAACATCTACTTTTAAGTATTATTTAATAAATGTATAAAAAGAATCAAAGTATTACATGATCTTAAAAATGTAAATAAAATGTGGTAAATGTTTATTCGTTGACTATAGAAAACGGCGTAAGACCGTGATTTTTAATAACTTCTTTTTAACGAATGTCTTCAATGACAAATGTATTTAAATACATTAAAGAAAATACTATTGGGTATATAATTAGTAAAATACCAACTTTAAATAGAAACTAACTAATTACTTGACTTAATGTCTGTAAAAAAATTTAAATCTCAATTTATTATTATTTATTTTTCATTGATCTACCAAAATATAAAACAAAAAAGTCGCAATTTCGAAACTTTCCAAGTGTTGTACCACAAGTATCTAATGATTACTTTCTGGGAAGCCCCGGCAACTTAATTGTAAAAGATTTACTGAAATAAAACAACTTTTTATTTTATTTTATTTATAAAACAACTTTTTATTTTTATTTTATTGTTGTTGATGTCAAATTGGCTTATAAAAGAAGGATTATTATAATTAGGAAACCAAAAAATCTATTCGAATATAAAGACTTGTAATCAACTTACTATTTGTATTTATTTAAAGGAAAACTAAAGTAAACTTTGCTATTACAAATAGATCATGCACTATATAATGGTAGCTGATAGGGTTGTCTTAAATGCACTGTTATATTAGATAAATAATAATAATTTTCTATGATAATCTAGTTATGAATCGTTCCTAGTCGGTTTCATTTACAACAACACTACATGTGTAAGCTTTGCTATTTTTCAATATCGTATCTAATTGCTCAGTTATTATTTTAATCTGTCAAAAACACAAATTATTATTCATGATTTCATTGTTCTAAATATAAAAATAACTCTTGATATTTTCTTGTATAACTATTATAATAATTATATTTTGTAAGTAAATGAAAGTGGTTAGGAACGTGTAAAAACTAAGAAATTAAAATGTCAATGCTGTGGTGATAACATAATATTTAGAATTGTAAAATAAAATAAATGTGTAGCAATTGTTGTTAATATATTTTGTTGCACTTTTATAATATATAAACATGTTTGTATTGTATTTATTTAAGTTATATATATAATATTAATTTAAGTTATTTTAATAGGTTCTAGAATATTTTCCTTTAATTATTTTATGAAAAAAAATAGATAATAATTGTTATGTTCTTGAAATTTTAATTATTATATTGTCATAATATTAATATAATTATTATTATAAGTTATAATAGATGTAAGATGAACGTATACATATCAAAATGTCGACTATCATGTTGTACATGACCGAGAATATCAAAAACATATCAAAGTTTAAAATTAAGTGTAGTGATAAATGTGAAACATATCAATTATTGTAAGTTTGTAGTATTATGTAATATAGATAAAAAAATATTAAGTAATAAAAAATATTTTTAAATATAAAATATAATAATAATTTTTAAATATTTATATAATTCAAAAAATATATTTTATTTTGCTGAATTTAAAATGAAAAATATATACGAGTATATATTACGTATTAGCAAATATCAAATTAAAAATAAATATTGACGAATTACTTATCTAATTATGCTGCATAAAATATGAATTTAAAACATAAGTCAATTATATATGAATCGTATTGCCATTATTGCCACTAATAATAATAAAAGTTTTATTTTGAATTATAAATATTATGCAAAAAAATAAGTTTCATAAAGTCCAAAAAAAATTGAAGAGTATGCCACATGATAGATATAGCTAGTTTGAAACTTCAATCAATGAAATATGCAGCTAAATATTCAATATATCGGCACTATTATATATAATATTATCAATCATTTCTATAATTTTATTATTAATAAGGCAATTAAGCCGGGCACAAAGTATTGAATGTTTTCACTCTGTAGGAAGTAAGCATTAAATATTGATTGTGTTAATAAATTCCCAGAAAATCAATATTGCAATTAGAGTAGAATGATTTGATGTTCTAGAGCGATAATTTTATTTGAGATTAATAAAATATATCGGTTAACGGTTCCAACGAATATATATTTTTTTAAATTAGTACTCAATATTGTCATTAAATTAAAGTTATATTATTGTTGTTGTTGTTAAAATAATTATGATTCTTTTATTATTTCTAATCTATTATTCATTTCAAAAAAATCATTGCATTCGATATAAAAATACGGTCACAAAATGTTTCATTTAACCTAAAGAATTGAACTATGTTATAGTAACCCTATACAGGTTACCATAGTTCAATCTTTACTATTATGAACCTGAGTTTAAGAAGAGGTAAACCGGGTGTGGTTTGGTATTGACCGAAGAAATGTTACACCATTCTGACCATAATTTCTTCTAAATAAGATCTAAATTACTTTATATTGATGTTCACATGTTTTAGTGTTAGTGTTGTACTATAGTACCATTTAATATTAGTCAATGTTATCGCTATTAAGTTAGAAACACATTAAAATTAAATTTTAATGCACGTGCTAGCCTTGTCAGAGCTCTAAGATGTTCCTTGATTTGAGTGTAAAAAATTTGCACGAAGGGATGAAGCTTGTGACATGTATAAACATCCAATTCAGATTTACAAACAAAAGAAAATTATAGGTAATTCTTTGTACGTATCTAAGTAATAAATTTTGTAACAAAATTATCAAATGGAATATGAGATCCACTACATCACACATACAGTCGATAGTCCTTCATTGTGCTTAATGATATAAAATTTTGGTCATTAAATAAAATTATTTACGGCTGTCAAAATATAAAAAAATTAAACTAACTAAAATTCAATTAGTGAAATTCAAAAAGGCATAATGCAAACTAAATCTTTCTTGGAACACTCAGAAGGTTAAAGGAACTTGTATAAAACTAACGAGCAAAGAAACTTATCTTATTATATGTATCTATTGCAATTTAGTGTTTTAGTTCTAGTTCCGGATCTTGTAGAACCTGATTGATCGATTAGTTTGAGCTCCTTTAGTACTATATCTTTCTTTGGATACTAGTTCTTAGTTTCAAATTTATAGTTCGCTGCTTGAAACAGACAAGAAATAACAGAAAAATTATGACTACTTAAATTATTATGTTTCTAACTTCATTCGTCACGCGTCAATCTTTGTGTCCTTTATAATTAAGATCAACCATTGTTTATGTGTTAGTGTTGGCCTGTTAGTAAGTAAGGTTAATTCTTGTCCAATGTAAAAGGACTTTGTAAATTGTATCTAATTGGAGTCAAGTCCGTAGTTATAGCGGTTTTAGTGTTATTATAAATGTATAGAAAAGATGTGCAAATTATGTTCGAGTTTGGTTTTCAATGTTAAGAAATTTATTATAATTCTAGAACAGAAAAGTATCAATGCCCATAGCACTTACCACAATAGATAACTAAAAAAAAGTCGTCGATTTTGCCAAGAGATGCTCAAAGTACATTTTTAGAAATAAATTTATTTCATAGTCTGTGTATCGAAATGACGGCATATCTTTATATCAATCAACATAATTTATACGTCATACTAAATATTTCTTCACAAAATACCGCTCAAATCACATTGTTATAAAATTGGTTGTAATGGATATATTTATGTTGTAAAATACTAAACCTATTATATCTTGATGTCCCTGTTAGTTCAGAACTAGTTCGTTATTAGCAGATAGTGCTTGAAAGTGAACTATATCGTTTATTTAGATAATGTTAATAGATGCATAGATGTCACCAGTACCTGCGTATTATACAGTGTAATTACTAACAGTAGGGTAACAGAGCAATAGCCAAGCATATTTAATAAATATAGTAATTAATCTTTTAATTTAAATGACATAGCTCGATACATTATGTATGTATGTAATAGTACATACATAAATAATGTAAGAGTGCTTACGTTAAAGTAAAGGATTCATCACACATCACTATTACAATAGAGCTATTAATAAATATATGACTTATGTATAATCTTAACTGGGTCATTGTATTCATAATTATGTCATTCTCGTTTCTAGATATTTTTATAAATATGAATATTTATGTACGATATTATAATATAATTATTAGATTTACATTTTTTATTAATTATATAAAAATATTTTCCTTTTAATTCACAAGAATTTATTATAAATAATTAATATTGCCATAGCAATATTTATTTTATAATTAATGATATACATAATTACTTATTTTTTAAATTATACCAATTTACGAAATATTTTGTGTAGGTATTATATTGTATTATTATATTAAAACTGATGTGCATTTGTTAAAGTATAAAAACTTTTTTAATATGATTATTTCTAAGCATTGACCACTCTTGTACTTTACACTTACTCTTTGTTAATTATATACCACTACTGTTATTATTTACACTGTTATATCTGTAATAAACACGTGGGTAGTTAGTAAGTGTATCTGTGTCAATTGAATGTTACCCTAAATAAACGTTCAATGGAGAAGCAAGAGAATTTTATTTCAATCTTACTAAATCATAGTAAGTTCGGAAAAACAATTAACGCCATAGCGGCGAAACGTGGTACTAATATCGACATTTAATTCACTTTGCAGTGGGTACCAATAATGCAAAAGTAACTCTGTCTGTTTGTTACGCTTTCACGCCTAAACCATGGAACCGATTTTGATGAAACTTGGTATAGTGATAGAATAGATATTGTGGAACAACATAGGCTATCTTTTATCGCAAAAAAGTGGCTCGAAGGGATAGAAATAGGAAATGAAAGTTTGTATAAAAATGCGATAACCAACATTCACGCGGACGGAGCTGCGGGAAACAGCAATACTCTAGTATGTAGGTACAAACTTCAATGACTAAATACTTTGTTTTATCTTAAGGAAACTTTGTTTGAAACCTTACTTAATTCTTCTTTCTTCTTCTTTAATTCTTCAGAACACAGCCCATTGTACAGGCGGTAGAATACACTTATGTAGGCAACGTCTCTCCTTCATGAAATGAAATGAAATGAAATATATGTTTATTCATTTAAGTTAATTAAATTAACACTTATGAACGTCAAAGTTTACAAAATGTCAGCAAATTAACCTACAGCCAGTTCGCTGACGAAGTAGAGCCATGAGAAGAACTGGCAAGAAACTCAGGCCACTCTTTTTAATCGCCAGGTTATTACAATTTTTGTAAGTTACAGTTTCAAGTAGCATGCAAAGTGACGCAGGCAATATACTTAACTCTATAGATACTTAATTACTTACAGCTTTCTATGTTGTAAAGAAAAATTAAAAAGTAAAATGTGTGCTTTACAGGCTGCCTCAATTTGCATATTGCTACAAAAGGTAAAGGCAACATGTGAACTGTGATAAATGTTTCTATGTAGATATTATATAAACTGTTAATTTTTGGTATAAGTATAAAGTAAGATGAACTTAATTTACCACAGGAGTTCACAATGAACCTCTATTTCACAAATCACAATGTAAAAAAAATTAACAATACTAAGTATACAATTTTAACAAAACAATACAAAATGTGTACTTAACTGTTCAAATATGGCTCGGGCATCATGTCATTTAAAATTAATACAAAAAAAAAATCATTTATAAATTATGTCAAAATGTATCAATAAATTAATGTCAAAAAATTATTTGATAAAGCATGTCATTCGTAATAGTCATAAAAAATGTCATTCATACAATAATTAACAAAAATATGTCCTTAAAAGTATAATGTCATTAAAATTAAGAGTAGAATTAATTTACTCCTTCGTCAAGCGAGCATCCCATGACTTTTATCGTTCAGATACTCATTAACCGTGTAGTAACCCTTAAGTATTAAATGTTTTTTGACAATTTGTTTAAATTTGTCTAAGGGTTTATCCATTATGTCGATAGGTAATTTATTAAATAAACGTACACCAAGTCCCGTAAACGAATTATGGACTTTATGTAAGCGATAGTGTGAGCCAACCAGTTTATGCTTACCCCTGGTGTTAATCTCATGCACATCGCAATTCCTAGTATATAGACTAATGTTACTCTTAACATAAACAACATTAGCATATATATATTAAGCCTGATGCAATACTGCCTCTAAGCCTGGGATTGTCAACAATATTTTTTCAACACGTCTTTGGACCGCGTCAAGAGATTCAAGCTGGTTTCATCTAGGTGCTCCCGCCCAAAGATTCATGTGGGGACAAACTGGAGCTTTGTAAAGCAATAATAGTCTTTGCCTCGCAGTGAAGTACCACTTCGCCCTGCTGACTTGTTGAGCACGCCGAGCTTTTTGGATGCTAAACTGGCTGTAGTCTACAAATGACTTCGCTATCGTTTCTGTTTTTTGTCTCTTATTCTATAAGTGTATAAGCACAGAATCTAAAACCTATAGGCAATGATACTTCAAATTATAGTGACTTGTGTTACGTTCAAGTCCGATAGCCTTCAGAACAAACATTATTTAAAGATGGGTACTTGCAGAAGCTTGTCATCGTGCAGGATTCGCTAAAACACACTTTCTAATATATAACTATTTAATAAAATAAATACAAATATTATTTAACGATCATATCGTTCATATTTACGCCATACTAAATTACTTTCTTATAGAAGTTTATCTTGAAACCTTCGGGTCGGTAAACTTTCATATTTATACCGCGTCCTCAGTCAATTCTCTGCCGGAGACGCACCTTTTCATGTAGCCTAAGCAGGCGTTGGTACAGCAATCAGTGTGGTAAGTACACTGAAAATAATTAGTACATTAAAATTCTTGAAAACAAAAAGTTTATATAACTATATTATAAATATGTATGTATAATACTAGCTTTCCGCGGCGCGGTTTCACCCGCTCTTTGCTTACTGCTCTGCTCCCGTCGCCAGTAGCGTGATGTTACATAGCCTTTAACCTTCCTCGAGAACTGTGCTATCTTACGCAAAAAGAATTTTTCTAATCCGACTAGTAGGTAGTTTCAGAGATTAGCGCGTTCGTGTACCCAATGACAAAGATGAAATGTAAAAGAGCAGTGAAAAGATCATTCAAATAGCACTGGCATCAACGAATACAACTAGGTAACTAAATAACCCACTTATCTGGAGCATCTGTAGATACATACTTTTAGCTACAAACTGGCTTTGCACTGTATACTCTAGATTTGCTGTGTTTAATTAGTTTTAAGAACTTTGACAAACGCTAAGCTTTAACATTCGTTTAAGGGTTACTAAACTTACTAGCATGAAACCTGTTTGTCTCACGAATTGTTGATAAATAGAGTATTTGATAAACAAGTAAAATAATATCTTGAATAAAACAATCTATATGTAACCAGGTAAAATATAACGGTATATTATTTAAATAAACATTCCTGAATGCGCATAGGTTTGAGACAGCAGGTGCGGCCAAAAGTTTTAATGTATCTTTATGTTCCTACTAATATTATAAATGTAAAAGTTTGTGTGTGAGTGTGTGTGTGTATTTGAGTTTGTTTGTACCACTCGCCGCCTAAACGGCTGAACCGATTTAGGATTCGGTGCCGAGGACGAACATAGGCAACTTTTATCCCAAAAACCGGTCTAGTTGCCGAAGGATACTAAACATAACGCGCGGGCGAAGCCGTGGAGCACAGCTAGTACGCTAATACATTTAATACGTTGCTGACTGTTCCCATTTCCTAAGACACAGATACCCATGGAAATAAATATATGGTTGTTACATATCCCAGATAGAAATCAAGCACTCATACGCCCTATTTAATCACAAAAACAATACCTAAATATCACAGCATAGAAATACAAATACTCACATATTCGCCGATTTTAGCGCAATTCGTTTGTTGTACCGCAGCAATAATTGGTTGTGGAACTTCTTCAACTTTAACAACAGGCAGTACGACACTATCATCTCCATCCTTCGGTATATTATTAACATCTGATATTACATTACATACCGAGTATTGAATGGAAACAAGAAAAACGATAGCAAAATAACAACGCATTTTGTCCAGGTTCAATGTGACACTAACGAGCTTGAGCGAACACCGGTATATAAGAGCACACATTGGCGAACACACCCGTATAGCCAGATAACAGTATTGTATACAAGCGAACCGATCCGGCTTTTCAAGTAGGCTCATATATATTTTACGACATCATACACATATACATTTACTATAATGAAAGCGAAAGAGCGATAATTTGATTTGGACGGTAGTAGATCCACGCTGGTTTCAGCTTGAATGGGCCGGATCGTCCGGGGAAGTACTACCCTCTCATAGAAGATCGACTTAAGAGTAGTAGTATCCTTACTACTGCGTTTCGTTCGGTGAGTGAGAGTGCCGGAGGCCCAATTTCCCCCCTTTCCTCTTTCCTTACCTCCCTCATTCCCTTCCCCTAACCCCATTCCCAGCCGTCATAGTGGAGGCCACCATACCAGCAGTTACCATACCAGACGATAGCTTTTGGTATGGTGGCCACCACTTCTGGATTCCACTGACTGCTTACCATCAGGCGGGGTGGAGTCACTTTGGTAGGCTATATATAAAAAAAAAAAAAAAAAAAAAATCTCTGGAACCACCAGTTTTTTTTTAAGGCTATGTAACATCACGCTACTGGCGACGAGAGCAGAGCAGTAAGCAAATACGCGGCTGAAACTTTAAGCTTGTTTACTATAATACACATGTTTAATATAAATAAAATTGCCAGAATTACTCTAAACGATGTGAAAACTGTGTCAAAATGTTTATCGTGGTTTAGAAGAAATTAGCGGACAAACAGACAGAAGAAATCTATGTTGTGATATATTTAGAGATTAAATTTGCTATTAGCACGGTTTCATTCTTTCATCGATTTATTTGTTTAGGAACGTTAAGTGTTTTGTTGTTTAAATGAGCACTTTGTAAATATGATAACTAACTACAGTTACTAAGTAATTATCGAAAATCAAATAGTGTATTTTTTAGTTCTCTTATATAAAATACTAGTTAACTAATTTTGTTCGCACTCCGCTCGCGTGAAAGTCGGATAACAAATATATTTTTATTAGTTTTATTTAAATACCTTATAAATGAGAGCATAATATTGAAGATATTAAGGAGATAATTTAGCTTTTAATATTTATAAAAAAAAATTAAATAATATATTTTTATTAATCCACATGTCGTTGTTTATACATTGACGATTTTTCATACAAACTTTTATCGCCTATTTCAACCCTTTCAAGTATTTTTTTGTATTAGTAGTATTCGATAAAAGATAGCCTATAATGTTGCCGAATGTCTAGTTTATCTCCTTAACAAATTTCATCAAAATCGGTTTATTGGTTTAGGCGTGAAAGCGTAACAGACAGACAGAGTTACTTTCGCATTTATAATATTACTGTGGATTCACGTTATTATCCTACATGGTCAAAGAATATCATATCACAGCATTAATCATGACGCTTACTCAATACTTATTGTCAATATTAATTTTTTTTATATAAATCCAGGTTTTATATAAATCGCTATGTTTCCTTCACTGTAAGTCATTAATGTCTAAAACTTGAGTATATGAATTTAAAGGTTACATTTTGTAATTGCTTGATTTTGAACCCACTAGCTCATTTATACAAAGTGAATCTTACCCACTCTATCAACCTCATTTATTCTTCATTCTGACATCAATACTATACTAATTAAATAAAGAGAAAACATTTGGTTTTTTGTATGTTTGCTTGTTTGCAACGATTTAACTAAAAATCTATTCTATCTATCTATTACAGATTTGAAAAATTCTTTCACCTTTAGAAATAAAAAATAAGTGGGTAAAGTTACTTATTCATCAACTCGCCACTTAGTGGCATTGGCTATATTTTATTATATTTAACATATTTTAGCAATTTTCAGAATTTCAATATATTGTAAACTAGCTTTTGCCTGCGGCTTCGCTCGCGTAAGTACCTAACATTTTTATATTGTTTAAATACTGTTTTCCATACTATTTCTAATCCATTCATAAACCCTCTTTCACCTACCTAAAGATATCCCTTGTAAAAACAATATACAATACCTACACAAAGGCAAAATCACTGCGATAACTTTCCCCTTTCCCTCCTTCCCTCTCTATCTTTTCCCCACTCCTCCCTGTCCGCTTCTCTCCTTCCTTTCCCCCTTCTCCCCTCCACCTCCTTCAGCAACTCTTGCCGTTCCTCCAGCATCCCTTGTCCTTTCCTCCACTTCCTTCTACCTTGCCTCCTCGACTCCCCCTCTCTTCCCTAGCCCTTCCCACTCCCTTTCCCTCCTTTTACCTGCCTTCCTATCGCTTCCTATTCCTTCCCACCTTTCTCATCCGTTTTTCCTTCATTCGGGAACTCCCTCCTTTCCCCGTCCCTTCCCCCTATCTTCTCCTTCCGTTTCTCTCACTCTCCTCTCACTTCCCTTCACTTTCCCCTTACGTTCTCCTCGTTCCCCCTGCTTTCCCTCTCCCTCCCCCTCCCTTCCTCCTCCCTACAAATTTCAAGTCGCTAACTTCAAAAGCAAAAATCTTTCTTTATAATAATTCTTCCCTAATTTAATAATATAAATTCATAATAATAGATGAAAATTTAAGCTTTAAGCGTCATATAGAGGCAGTAAATACTAGAGTCCGCAAACTGGTATATGTATTTAAAAAATTATGATATATTGCAGATTCTAAATTAATAAGGCAAATTTATTTTGCTATATATTATGTCAATCAGTACTAACTTATTGTATCACTTCATGGGGGGGGAGTGGGTAAAACACTGTTACTAACAGTCGAGAGAGCTCAGAGAGCGATTTTGAAGGTGTCCACTTTCCGTCCTTTCCTTTTTTCCCACTAACCTGCTTTACAAACAATGTAAGGTTTTAACAGTTCGCCAATTATTCATCATGAATACAGTATTGAAACAGCACACAGCTCTTCCCTTTAGCTCTGATGTGACTAACAAAAGAAGGAAAGATATAGTTTGCTTTAAATCAATAGTAACCAAACACGCCTTTGCATGTAGATCCTACTTATTCCTTGGACCACTTCTCTACAATAGAATTAATGCAATTACAACAATCTATCCCCTGACGTACAAAAACTGTAAAAGATCCATTCAAGAAGCCCTTCAAAACATGTCATATGAAGATACAGAAAAATTAATAGTTGTGATAAAATAAATAATTATGGTCGCCACATCTACCAACCCCTCTGGGAAACTAACGTAAATTTAAGCATAGAGTCCGTCTCACGAAAGAAGTCCCGCAGACGCGGCGCTGCAGTCATGCGACGAAATGTTGCAAGCATCTAATGTTTTAGACTCCCTAATAAAATGTTTAACAAATTATATTGACATCGTTCTAATATTTTACACATTTTGTTTACTTGGTTATCTACAATAGAATAAATAAAATAATGTATTTGTAATAGTAAGCAAGTATGAAATAAAAAACTAACATCAAATTTTAATTGTATAATTATGGTCATCGATTGGGTTTATCCCAGACATACTGCAATCACTGTCCGAAGAGTTATGATATATATCACTATCACTGTCGTGATCAGACTCTGTTTCGCTGTCACTTGCTGTTGATATTATAAATCGGTCGGTTTCTTCATCTAGCAGCCCGTCATTTCTAAAATATTCATCTTCTAGATGCTCCACATGTTTGCATTGTGCAAACCAATCTTCTGGAGTGACGCTTGCAAACGCGTCTTCTGTCAATTTCACAATTTTCTTCGAGTCTTGGTCAATATTTTTATCAGCCACCCGTCTTTTCACAAGGCTCCATATTTTTTCTATTGGGTTCAGATCACAATGATATATGACTTTTTAAGATTTCATCTACAGCATATATTGGTTGGCCTTTATTTTGTTTTATTAGATCAAACAATACGGCTTTTGTCCAGGTGTCTTCAAAATAAATATTCTTTTCTTGCAACCACTTTTGCATATCAGCTTTTAAACTTGACATAGTTGGTGCTTTGTTTATTTGAGTGGCAAATTTGACCTTTCTGGCAAATTTGGTACTAATTTTTCAGTAGTCCATTTAAGAAAATTAGTTGAATTCATGTCGTCATGATAATCTGACGACTTCGATTGTGATTTGAACATTAGAAATGCATTATCTATAAAACCTTTCTCAGAACCAGCATGAGCGATTATCCATCTACTCCCAGCAGACTCTGAAGTGATAAGTCCTGGTTCTTTTTCACTTTACCAGCATTTTTTGGCATGATAGGTGTTGTGGATATAAGTTTCGTCTAAGAACACCACAGGTCTTTTTTCGACGGTTCGATTTTTTCGCATCTTGTCAATATACCTAGCGCGCCAAGCACTTATATCATAACGCTCCATTAATATCTTTCTATTAGACTGGCATCGTCTATATTTAAACCCAATTCTTTGCAATACTCTATGCAGTGTGGCGCGACTTCCTTTAAAATCGATATCTTCTTTCAACACTGCAAGTAATTTATTTAAAGTAGGCAGTTCTTTTCTTACAATATAAAATTCGTGAATTTTATGACGAATCGCACATAGATCGAAACTATCCAGATTGACCTTTTTCGGATGTGGACGACTCTTTCCTGGTGTGACAATTTTATTTGAAGTACTTGCAGCCATTTTCCCTTCTTGTGTTATTCTTGATACGGTTTTTTCAGACACTCCTAAATAAAAACATTAAGTAGGTAAGTAAAACAAAGTAAAATTTATTTAACTTGAATCTTTACTAGTCCAGGTTATGGGGAAAATTCAAAATAATTTTATGAAACTTGAGGTTATTAGGTTACAAAGACTAATGTTTGTTCTCATACTTTCTATTACATACATACTCTTGTAATTCCCATGTTTTATTCAAATTTTAAAATTAACTTTGTATCTGACGTATTACAACACGCGTCAATAATAATAATTCGGCACTCTTCCTTTTTTTTAAATCCCAAAAATAATGGTAAAAATCACACAGCTAGCAACCCAAAATAAAGTACCTGTCATGGCGGCAACTCTCTTGCGGACATTGTTTAAAGGTATTAAAACGCCATTATTGCGCTGTTCTGCCTCACAAAACTCCTTTATCTTCAGTATCATTTCTCGGCAAGCACTTTTCACAACTTTAGGCATTGTAAATAATACTTGAATTAAGAGAAATTATCAAAAATACGAGCACGATAACAGCACCTGTCATCCACCAACAACAACAACATGGCCGATCTTTTATAATTAGTTCCACTTTTTGCCGCGGGACTTCTTTCGTGAGACAGACTTTACACGTTTAATAAATTACTTTTAGTTTTATTGATATATTTACTTAGAAAGTTCATAAATACACTTATGCTCTGTTTTAGATAAGCTAACATAATCTGCTTTTATTTTATTTAAGTAATATTCATTAAGTTTTGCTATACTTATAATCTGTACCCTTAATATAATAAATATGAGATTATCTAAGAATAAAGATTATGTACATTTTTTGCCTGAAACACAGGATTACCTAGTTCAGGCACAGACGCTGTTTAGATTACTTTAATTTAAGACTCTGTATTTGTTATTTTAATATGTATCTATGGTTTCTGAATAAATTATTATTATTATTATTATTATTACTATCAGCTATTCCGTAACCTGTTAAAATCGCTGCTTCTATAAGGTTTCGTAGTAAATTAACAAATGTTTGACATGATTCTTTAAATTTACAATTGGCATGGCTTTTTTATTTATGAAACAAACACTAAATGTTAAGTGAAGCTTACCACAATGTATTAGTGAAAACCATATCTAAATCGGATAAGCCGTTTCTGAGATTAGCGTGAACAAACGCACAGACAAACAGATAAACAGACAAACAAACAGACAAAAATTGTAACAATCATTGTTTTGGGTTCTATTTGCATTGATAAAGGTCCCAATAAATTTTTTCTCATATATCTGCCATGTACAGACAGCGACCAGTTACATTTTTATTATATGTATAGATATAGATCTTCAATACAGTATTACACTAAAAGTAAATAAATTTCGCAACAATAAGTATTGCTATCGTATTTTACGTGGGCGTTTGTTGTAAAAGGTAGAAAGCGAAAGCGGACGTCTAGTCGTGTATAAAGTTGCGTAGTCTCCGGTATTAGCATATGGAAGAATCATTTAAACGTAAGTATCTCAAGAGGTAATTAAAGAATTACCAGGTAACGGAATGGGTTTAGACCTAAAGTAAACATATATTAATAGCTTGTGATATGGGTTAAATAATGCGGATAAACATAATTATATACTTTTTTTACCTAGACCAATGCAAATAGCCATGTTCACGCACACAAATATTTGCACTGAGCGGGAATCGAACCCGCGACCTTTGTGTGGCAGTCCATACACAGTACCACCGACACGCAGAGGTTGTCAATAATTAATAATTTGTCGGCGAGAATATAATAATACGGTCTAGTGGGTATAGTAGAGCGAGCGTATCGTGTTGCTTGCCGGTCCTGATACGTTCATAACACGGTCATGGTATGCTACGGTGTAGTGGACAGACTCCGTAAGATGTCGCCGACCACATAGGGAAAAGCGAATGAGAAATAAAAATATAAAAGGAAGAATACAGGAGGTAGTTAGACTCCTTGTTTACAAAATACCACCTTACTGAATACGAAACACCACAAAAACATTGTAGTTTATTATTATTTAAGAATTATGTAAATATTTTTGCTTGTGTTTGTTATATTGGGATTATTCTAGTTCATATAATTAGTAACTCAGTCACATATTAACTGACTAAATTAAACTAGCATCCTGCAGCGCAGTTTTATCCGTGTTTTTACTTTTAGTTACTGCTCTTTTGTAGTCGCCATTAGTGATGTTACAAGCTTAACTTTCCTCGAGAACTAAGCTATTATACGCAAAAAGAATTATTTAAATCTAACTGGTAGTTCCAGAGATTAGGGTGTTTAAACAAACAAACCCTTCCGCTTTAGGGTCAGCGCAGACAGAGAGGAGCGCAGCGGAGAGGATATTATTAAGTCACTCGAAAATCACCTTTAATAAAGTGCAAATATGCATGAACCTGACAAATAATGCTTGCGAGTCGCGCGTAATCAAAAATACGCTGGAAGTCCCGTGCGCACCACTTTATTCCAATAGTTTTAAAGTTGATTTTTGAGTGCCTTAATAAAATCCTCTCCGCTGCGGTCCTCTCTGTCTGCGCTGAGCCTTAGGTAATCTTGTAGATATATAGAGTATAGCTTTAGCAGTAGTTGTTCTCTATAAACAGTATCTATTGTAAAACTGACGCTTTACTGCGTAGGTACAGACTGCCATGATCCTATGACCCATCACCTTTTTACTTACATTACTGTATTAATACATAAATGTCAACAGTTTACTGTGTGTATAATGTTTTTATCAGTATCATCGAACATCTGCAAGCACTCTATTTATTATATGTATTTCATTACATAACATTATCACTTAGTGTGTGTAAAGAATTGCTTTAAATGCCATGTGTGCATTATTAAGATAAAAATCGACACTTAATCGAATAAGTTGATAATATACATAAATAGTTTTGTGTGCAATAAATAATTTTAAAAATTAAATAAATAGAGTATACCCCGTAACAACATTATTATGTCTATCATTTGGAGGTGTCACGGGGAAGGAACGGTATAAAAATTGCAGAATTCTGCTTTAATTAAGTAGTGTTGTAATAGTTCAGCAAAACTGTTAGCCGATGGAAAAAAAATGATCTGGAGCTGGAAAGTGTAGAGGAAGGTAGATCCACAAACTTATGAAGGTAGGAACTAAAGGATGAGGACGGTTCAGGACTCGTTAAGGAGAAGTTTCTTTATGAAATAACCTAACCTATTCCTAGTGACAACACCATCACGCCTATCAACACGTATCATTTGGTGATGCCACAGGGAAGGAACGGTATAAAAATTGGCAGAATTCTGCTTTGATTAAGTAGTGTTGAGCAAGAGGCACAGCAGAACTGTTAGCCGATGGAGAAAGAAAGTTCTGAAGTGGTGAATATGTATAGAGGAAGGTACCTAGACCTACGAAATGACAAAGGTAAAACCAAAGGGGTGAGGAGGGTTCTGCACTTGTCAATGGGAAGTTTCTTCACGACAGATGTCAACGTTTTTGAAGGGATTTCAGGACCGCCTGTGTTTGTGTGTATGAATTTTGTTTAAGAAGTAAGTAATCTTGTATGGAGGGCGACACGTCTGGGAACTGGGGTACGATGCACTTACCGTAACGTACCTTTGCCTAGTTATTAATATTATTTTATTAATTAGTGCTAGAAATAAAATCCTACAATACGTAGCGAACATTTTTGTAAAAGGCGTTCGTTAAAATAAATGTTTTTTTAAAGCCGAATGGCACTCCTCGACACACACTTCGACGGTGAAGTCTCTTCAAATAATATGAGTGTGATGCCCTCTACACGTAAGCCAGGATTGTGGCGAATGGTGTGGTAAAGATATGGGCCAACAATCAAAAGCGCTAAGCTACCTCTGTGGTTCGGTGGCACTGTGTACGGACTCCCACGCAGAGTTCGCGGGGTCGATTACCGCTCAGTGCAAATATTTGTGTGCATGATCATGTCTATTTGCATTGGTCTGGGTGTTTCTATGTATAATATGTATGTATTTATTTACAAAACAAAAAGTATGTAAGTATGTTAATCGCATTTTAGACCTCATAACACAAGCTATTATTAAATGCTTACTTTGGGTCTAGATGGCGTTGTGTGTAGGTGTTGTGATATATTATTTATATTATAAGCATTCGCCACAATGTTGGCTATCGTGTAAAGTTGGCATGAGCTTATGGTGTGGTATATTTGTTTCTATTTTTTTAAGATTCAATTGGAATGTACCTAGATTAAAAATAATACTTTCAACATTTATAGTTACTAAGTATATATATGTTAGTGTTACTACTTACCATCAGCTAGGCTGTACGTGTGTATGATTGTCAGCTACCCAAAATTGTATAAAAAATTAAAATACAGAGTGTATACGACGGTATGACATTAAATGCAATTACGTATAGTATGTGACATTATAAAGCGAGACAAAAAAAATCTACTAAATATCTTCAATAGTTTAGACACAGGACAAATTTTTTAATTTCTTTAATTCTAAATTAACACTATGTAAGTACGTCAAACGGTCACTGACTTAAGTCATAGTCCACGTCGAAGGATAAACGTTGCCGTTCATTACAGTTCAGTGAACTTGTCATAATAAAATGGTGTATTACTTCGTTACTATTAAAATATTATTTATTTTGTTAGAAAATTTCAAATTTTTGTTTTTCGTCAAATTACTTTTGTGATTAATTAGAAATCATTATATGGGCTAGTAACACCTGCCTTTTCATTTAATGTCAAACCGTCGTATACACTCTGTATAATAGTAGTACCTACCTATTAATTTTGTTTGTCGGGCCACGCTCAATACTAAGAACATGTCTACCCGGCGTAGGTAGATACTAATATTGTATGACCTCGCTTTTGAGGAAAATTGTGGTATCCTACACACTTTAATATTATAGATACGAATGTTTGTGTTTGTTACCACTCAGCGCTTAAATGGCTGAACCGATTTCAATAAAAATTGGTATGTATATAGATTTAGTGCCAGAGACGGACATAGAATATTTTGTATCCCGATAATCGGTCAATTCTATGTTACTTCCTTCCTCGAAGTTTAGGTTAGTTAAGTAAATATACTCTACCTATTCTGATCTCTTCTGATGATAGTAAAATTGATTATAACATAAACTGCATTTAACAAGTACATGTAGGTACCTATCGATATACTTGTAATGAGCTCATAGGGAAAAATCAAGGAAACATTAAACGCAGTTAACTGCATCATTTCCTTAAACACCTAACTAGATACTTACTACGTGCTTATTATACCAATAAATACCTTCGACCGTACCTAAATAAATAAATCAAAATACTTGTAAAAAAACAAACTGTGATAATCACAAATAATTTGAAGTAGGTACACAACAATACATGCATTTATCCGCTATCTACATACGGGCGTCGTTATATAAAGTGGTGTTTGTATAAACCTGTTAGTGTGTCTTTGATTCTGGAGAAAATGCGTTGTTTGTTTATTGTCGTTCTACTCGCCATGTTTGCGCAGTATGTAGTCAGTAACATCATAATTACATCCGAGGATGGAGAAGGGAATGTAGTAATACCGTTGGAGTACGTGCCAGAAGCACTTCAAGTAATCGGAGCTGAATCTGAGGTTAAATGCGCGAAGGTTGGAGAATTTGTGAGTATTTGTGTTTTATATTGAAATGTATTTAAATATTAATAAGTATAATGTATAGTATGTGTGTATTGAATAACTATCTATACTATTACATAAAACGGAAGAGTTTGTTTGTTTGTTTGAACGCGCTAATCTCTAGAACTACCAGTAGGATTAAAAAAAAAATGTATGATAGCCCAGTTAATGAGGAAGGTTATGTTACATCACGCTACTGGTGACTGGAGCAGAGGAGGCGCCGCGGAAAGCTAGTATATTATTTGCATAGTGTAAGTATAATTTTTAATTGGACATGTCGCTATAATGAATATCAGAGTTACAAAGACAGCATTACACTTTATGGCCACATAAAATTGTGTTTTTACACCATAGTAAAGGCCACTAAGCACTATCAGTGGGCTATTCCCTAAGTACCCGATCCCCAAGGCTCCCGTCTCGGAGGACCCCGATTCATTTTTATCTTGTGCCATTTTTACCTTCTGTCTGCGTAATATCATTCTGGAGTCACTTTGGCAGCCATATTTAAAAGAAATATAACATTCATTCATCATTTGATCTTATAATGGTGGCGGCCAACCGGTCAACCGACAGATAAAACTTACGATAGTCAAAGAGCTTGCTTGAGAGAGGCCTATGTCCATGAGTAGACGTCTTTCAAGATGATTTATTTATTTACAGCTAGATAATTTAAAGTAATGTGCTAATCACACACCTACCTTGTTATTGTGATAGCGCAAGTATGCGTCCAAATAACAAAGTAAGTAAATGTAGCAATGCCATTCAATAAGTGTTCTGTTATTACGATTATCTTGTGTTTACTTAGTTGGATTTTTTATATTATTTATATATGAAGCTACCATAGTGACTACGTTCGGCAATGGTAAGGGATTGGGGTCTCCCCTCAAAAGTTTTTAAACTGTGAAACGTGTAAAAATCCATTTAAATGACTTGGTTAACGGAATGAAACATGATATTCTGGAGTTTTCCAGCGAGAAAAGCTTGAATAGGTAAAAACTAGAATGAGTGATAGGTAAATAGTTTGGCCTACCTTCTTACAAATTGGCATGACTAATCAATGTATATTGTATCAACAACCTTCAATTCTTCGTATGCGTCAAAGATTTATTTTCCTTGCTCTGACTAATGAAATTTAATACACTGATTGAGGAGTGGGTTTGGGTTCGGCTACCACACGGTAGAATTTTTTTGTTTCAGTCATGCTGTATTCAACCAATTGCATCAATTTTGATGTCGATGCTAATTGCTAATCCAACAGGTTCTAAAATATTTTCTTTAGATAGGTAGGTACCATGAGAAACTCACAATATTATTATTATTCTTATTATTCGTGTTAAACTAGATTGTGCACCGGGATTGGACGGTATCAATAGTCTGCTTACAAAAAAGATCAAGGATCAAATAGTGGAACCTCTGACATTATAATAAACCAAAGCTTATCGTCCGGGATAGTGCCACAAGCCCGGAAATCTGCTGTCGTAGTTCAATACTCAATACTTAATATTTTATTTGCGTTCCACAATGTAGATAAGATGTTAAAGATATATTGCATGGCATTATTATGGACCCTGTCGGGCACAGCAAAGTTAGAAAAGAGGAGAGGAAGAGGGCTAATTTAATAAAAATACTAGATTTCCTATGTAATATACTACCATATTATTATAATTATATTCATCTATTGTTTTCTACTTTTTAATGTCTGAAATAGTGTCATAATATCATCTAGGTTAGTTTATTATATATGTTTTAGTTATTATTATATTATATTATGTATATAGATTATATTAATTTTATTATTATATTATTTTCTATCAATATTTGTATCAATTAGTATTTTAATTTTATTGCATATTATTAGATATAAGTACCTATACCGATTAGAATTTGTCAATTAAGTATGCATTTATATTGTAGTAACATTTACATAATAGTAGCGATTTTATTTTATTTGTAAATATATTAAATTTAGTTTCGTTTTTTATTACTGCAGGCAATTTATTATAGATTTTAATAGACATCACATATGTACTGTCAGAGTGTAGTTTTAAACAAGAATTTGGTAGGTTAAGTCTATCTTTATGGCGTAATGTGTACTGTAATTGTTTGTCCCTTCTCTTCGTAAAGAAATTTAGATTATTTCTTACAAATTTACATATTTCTAAGATATAGATGGACGGTAGAGTAAGGATATTGTGTTCTCTGAAATGGGGTTTGCAACTGTCGGTATTATCGATATTTACTAATATTCTAACAAGATTTTTTTGAAGTATGAAGAGAGTTGGTGCATCTGTACTGTTGCCCCACAATATTATGCCATAGCTAAACCATGCATAAGCATATGCATAATATGTGGCCAGGGCAGTTTGCAAATTGGTTGTCTTTTTCACTTCATAAAGGGCATATTTAAATTTGGAAATCTTTGCTCTTATTTTTTTAATGTGTGATTTAAAGTTTATATTGGTATCTATTGATAGGCCAAGTAGTGTAAGTTCCGATCCACAAAGAGGGTGATAAAACCTTCCGAGCAATTATCGACCGATCTCTCTTCTCCCTCTATTTGCAAAGATTATGGAGAGAGTTGTTAACAAGCGTTTGGTTAAATATCTGGCAGAAAACAATATTGTTTCCCATACTCAGTTCGGCTTCCAAAAAGTAAAATCCACGGAGGATGCGGTGACGTTATTGTGTGATGAAGTTGTTTCTCAACTAGACGGAGGACGCGCTTGCATCGAAGTCTTTCTTGACATTGTAAAAGCCTTCGATACGGTGGCTATTCCTATCTTGTTGCGAAAGTTGGAAAGCATAGGAATACGAGGATTGCACTTGACTGGTTCGAGAGCTATCTAACTGGGAGGAATCAACGAATAAAGGTTGGCTCCTGGCTTAGTAACCCCAAGGTTATTAATTTTGGTATACCACAAGGAAGTGTGATCGGGCCTACTCTGTTCTTGCTGTACCTAAACGACCTAGCTTCCATTCCGTTGATTAATACAAAACTCATCTTCTACGCAGATGACACTGCGTTAATCTTCCATGGCTCAACTTGGAGTGGGTGTACACAGAAAGTGGAACACGGTATGGCCTTAGTAGCTGCATGGCTAAATAATAATCTTCTGACTCTAAATACCAGCAAAACAAAGTTCCTTTGCTTTCACAAAACGACTGCGTCATCTCCGTCAAGCAACCTTATTCTTAAGATCCACACGACATCTTATGTGACTGCAGCGAGGTTCAACGAGCTAAATCACTTAAATATCTTGGCATAACAATAGATGAGAAACTAACATTCAAAGATCATGTTACTGCACTTTCAGCTAGATGTAGAAAGCTAATCTATGTTATGAAAGAGCTCAGAGACATCGCCAGTACAGATCTTCTCAAAACAGTTTATACCTCGCTCTGCCAATCTATCATAACATATTGTTTAAGCGTCTGGGGTGGCACGGCAACATCTCACCTACTACAATTAGAAAGAGCACAAAGAGCCACACTAAAAGTTATGCTTAAAAAACCAATTAGGTTTCCAACTGTAGAGCTTTATAAAGAAGCAGATCTATTACGTGTAAGGAAACTATATGTATTAAATGCAGTCACGTCCATGCATAACCTTGTCCAGAGCCCCCCCGATTACAAACTTATGTTAAAAGCAAGAGTATTTGGGCTCTCCGTCCCAAAATGCAATACAACTTTCGCCAGACGATTTAAAAAGCATATGTTCCCATTTTTGTACAATAAATTAGTAAAACCATACAATCTGAGGGGAACTGCACTTTGATGGAAGCTAAAAAAGAAATAATAAAATATATCTCTTTTCTAAATTATAATGACGTAGAAAAGCTACTAAAATTTATTTCCTAACTAATCATCCTTGTCATTCATTCACACGCTATCACAAATTCACACACGCACATACACTGACATTCACTCACTCACACATACACATACACACACTCGCTCGCACACACTCACACGTATTTCTCATTATCATTAAAATTTAATGTATTATGTAGGTTCCAATTATAATTTAATATTGTTCTTTAATAGTTTAAGTTGAGTCCTAGGCCTGTTTAAACCGTTTCTTGATACCCACGATACAGGCTATGCCAAGTGTAGGTGTCATAGCAAATATGTTATTATGTAAGGTAATCTGAATAAATTATTTCTTATTCTTATTTCGTGGCGACTGACTCTTTAAACTTTGTCTGCCCAGTACTTGGCTACTTGGATCGCTCTGTCGTTAGCCCCGTTCAGGTCCTGGAGGGTGCAGGTGGTTGGGGATAAGAGGCAGGCAAGTAAATGGGGTATATCCTGCAAGGGGCTCCACACTGGCATTGTTCTAAAGTTCTAAACTTATGTTACCGAAATTGATGATTGTTTCTACTTTAATCAATTCAGGGATTCCCAAATTGACCACAATATTTTACTGAAAAAAGTTTTAAATTTCGGGTCTTGCTAACCTAGTATTTTGGGTCTACTAATTGTTTTTTCGAAACTCAAACAGAGCCTATATCCTGTAGCCTGTATGTAAAAAATCTATGAAAGTTGTATTATAGATACCTAATAAATATAAATACCTCTTTACTATATTATACTAAGCAATCGATAAACATCAGATCAGGTACTTTTGTAGTAGATGTTATATGGACCAAATGGGTATGACGTGTCCCGGTTTAGATTTAAGTAAGTAACTGTCGCAGGCAAATGTATAAATCCGCCCTGGACGACTCAGTTTCCATGAGGACTGAGTCTGAGACTCTAAGAAGAGAAAGATTCGTCCATGAGCGATAGCTACCACTTTCCATCACGTGGGCTGTTTGCTCGTCTGCCACTGTCGGCAATAAAAATAATAAAATGTAACGTTTTGTTCCAGTGTATTGCTGGTAGTGACTGCTGTTCAAATTTATGTTTGGGCTTTTTGAGGAGATGCGTCTCCGGCAGGCAAGCGGACTTTGACGAGGAATGATACACTTGTACATCTGTAAACGAAAAGATGAAAGTTTCAGACTTGTTAAATGAAGCAAATAATATGTGTTTGTTTTAATAAATTATTAGTTTTATATTGTGTTATTTTATTTATTTTTTGATACTACCTATCGTCTCCAGTTTAGAATATGAAAAAATCCTATCTGTGGCCGTGACTGTTGCAAGAGGTGATTAAAAGAGTATTAGTTAACGAACAGAGATGTTTTACACACAAAACCTACACAAAGCCACCTAAACCATAAGTAAGTACCTATATATTAATAGCTTGTGATATGGGTTCTAGAATACTTAAATACTTTCTTAAATATTTATTTTTTGTAAATAAATACATATTACACACTAGTTGTCCGTAGCAGGGTATCACCCGCGACTTAGGACTGCCGCGGAGGTTGTCAAATAAATATGACCTTTACTGTTAGCATCCCCAACATTTTAGTTTTATATTTGTTTGTAACACTGTGTTTATTACATTGGCAGCACTAGTTGCATTAATAAAAACTCTCTTGGATTTTACTTTCGAAGAATAAATACGTGTTTTATTCGCTACGAGCCTTTCCCTTCCATTTACTAGCCATACAGCTCCACACACCTTCGTACACTTACTGTAGTTAAAAATCCAGCTGCCAAGCGTGATAACTATAGGGAACTCCTCGTTAGCAGTTAAGCTTATGTGCAGCAGTACGTGCTTTAGGCCGTTGATAATAGTTATAGCTTACACAAATAAAGGTACCTAATGTAAGTATTTGTCATGTGTGGGAATCGTCTGTATACCTGCACGCACTATAGGTACCTATTTGTAATATACCTACTCAAATGTAACACATTGTTCTGATTTTACTTGTTTTCACTTGTTTCAATGTGCGAGCGGCCGGTCTGAATGAACACCGTGGGTTTTAAGTCGGTGTGGCCGCGTTTTGAGTGCGGTCGGAGAGTCCAACATAATCCACGTCTTGCCCGAACGGCTGCGTATGCGTAATGCATTTTCCACTACAAAAAAAAACATGTGACGTAAATGCCAAGTACGGAATAAAAGACCATACTAAGTGTCGGTGTCTTCATTTTTATGTCAGAGATAAGATACAAGGTTGGAGGTTGCGTACCGAGGAAGTACCTACCATCGAGGCTCCATGGTAATAACACAGATTTATTTTGTAATTTCCAGTATTAAATCGGTACAGCTTTTCTTATTGTCTGTTCCATCTGATATACAAAATAGTAAAACGTTGAGGGGTCATATCAAAGACAAAAGAATCTATGGGTCTAAGTAGTTAACTACGAATTACTTATCACTATTCAGGATAGTCTCAACATCCATTAAATATAGATTAAGATAAATAGCTGTCCTACAAGCACATGTAAATTATTGTTGAGCGTTCATCTATCTACACATTATTTAGACTTTATTTATTTAGGACTAACTGTTGCCCGCGGCTCGGCGTGAAGGCGCGAAGCTTTGTAAAATATATTTCTTTTTGTACTTTGGTGGCAAACAAGTATACGGCACTGATGTTAAATGGTAACTGTAACCTATAGAGATGACTGTGTTTTCTAAACATCGCAGAATTAATCCTGCTTATAAAACTAAGCCGTTGCCGACCACGAAGAAGAGGGTGAGGAAGGAAAAGGGACACGGAAGAAGACCGAGAGGTTGAGTTGGTTACCGTAAGAATTTCTAAGGATCTCTATTTTTTTCTAGTAATATATATAGCCTATGTTACTCACTGTTAATGTAGCTTTCTAATGATAAAAGAATTTTTGAAAACGGTCTAGTAGTTTTTTAATTTATTAGTTGTTTACAAAAATATAATAATTCAAAAATCTTTCCTCTTTATAATATATGTATAAAAGTATAGATTGGCTCACACAAGATTTAAACGTAAAGGAACAAAGTAAATATATAAAATAGAAAGCTAGCTTGTAACTCTACGTATAATAAGTGTGCACAGATGCTCCAATTAATAAATTTATTTATCATATTTAATTGATTAAAATTATTTAAAATTTTCTTTTATAAACGAGTACTAGGTGTTATCCTGACTGCAAATTTATTAGATAGGTAGTAGGTATTTACTAGCTTAATCCTATCAGCCTAGCAATGATCTCTTTAAATGGTTATAGATTTTTTCAACTAACAAAATTCGCACTCTCTATTATTATAAAGTAGGTACCTACATAGAAAAATATTGTACTGCTGTTAAAATATTCATGTACAAGAATTTCTTCGCATCAATCGGTTGACCGATTGCGCTAATGAAGTATATTACACGTAAAATTTGTATAGACTTTAAAGGTAATAAAACCAAACAAAAGTATATAAAAATATGGCCTTTATTGTTTATAAATTAGAGTATTAAATAGCGTAATTAGTTTTCTTCCTTAGAATTTTATCTCTTTGTTCTTTGAGCTCGTCTGCTGTTATTTGTACTTGGCATCGTCCCGCGTATTGGTGACATTTTAAACTGGTGCAGCAGTCATTGTTTGAGGTACACTGAAACAAATAAACATTATATTAAATATTTCTCTTTTAAGCATCACCCCGAAGCTTGTAAGGTAATCGCGTAAAATATTTTGTAAGCTGAAATGAACAGCGCTTCTAGTGTTTACCTTAAGAACTAAATATTGAAATGAGAGGTTTCCTCGCTGTTCGTGAAGACACGTCATGCAGTCCAAAATGAAGAGATACTTAATATAAAACACTAAACGATAGTTTTAAAATTTCAATGTTATTGAGTGGAAATTTTCCATTGCATTACTTCCCAATAAATAGTTAACAAGTTCTACTATAATACCTATTAAACATTATAAATGCTAACAAAACGGAATATTCTTAGTTCAATTAAAAACAGGAAACATGCCTCTTATGGTTGCAACCTTCACGTATGAATGAGAACGACCAGACATAAAAATGTATTTTGTTTGATCTTACCTATATATTATACTTCTATATTATGGTAATACATGATTTAAACGGTTACATATATACTTATTATTTCTAATATTATTTATTATTAAAGCGGTCACTTCCTACTACAATCTAAGTAAGCGCAGTAAGGGGCTATTTTGTGTCTTACAACACATAAGAGATACCTAGTGTTCTTTACAATATTAAATATACCTAAATAAAATTATTTACTTATCTTGCCACATGTAAGAACAATGATAAAATATTACAGACCTGTTAAAGCGTCACACTAACGTTATTTTAAATAAAACCTAAAATAAACATAAAAATAAATCAAAATTTAA
Organism: Parascotia fuliginaria; assembly: GCA_963082885.1. Lineage (NCBI taxonomy): Eukaryota > Metazoa > Arthropoda > Insecta > Lepidoptera > Erebidae > Parascotia > Parascotia fuliginaria. Next base: position 18,600,943 of record OY720181.1, on the reverse strand, counting down.
CTACTTACAGGATCTCCATGTCGGCCACAAGTAGTACTAGCAGCTTCAATATTTACTATGTACACAGTAAATATAACAAAAGCAAGGAAAACACCAAGAGAACGCATTGTGAATAAGTTTAAACTAGCACTGATCTCCGTCAATAGCTACTCGCTTATATAACCTTAGTTCTCGACCTTTTAGTGCATGTTTCTGAGAAACTGATAAAGATATCAAACAATAATATAAACTTCTAAGTATTGTTTTTGTTGGAAGTTTGCATAAATTAATTTAAATATGTACACTAATAATTGTAAATTTAATAAATAAACTAGTTTACGCATCTAATGTATCTCGTGTTCCATGCTTCGCTTGCTTTTACAGTTCACATTATAAAATATATTTAAGTAACAAGTAGATAAACGTGGTCGGCTATACAATTTACCAGTATTGTTATGTTATACTGTAGTTTAAAGTATACTGTGTAAAATAAAAATAAAATATTTATTTTCTCTTCAATATTTATCTCAATGCTCACTTTTTTATATTAGCCTACCAAAGTGACTCCACTCTGCCTGATGGCAAGCAGTCAGTGGAATCCGGAGGGGCGGACACCATTCCAAAAGCCAAACTACTGGTACAGTGGCCTCCACTATAGCGGCTTAGTGAGATGTTTTTTAGGATCAAAATTAGAAGGGAACAAATGCGCTGGAAAAGAGTTCCAGGCTTTAATTGAGCGACAAAAGTATGAAGTGCTATACCGTTTGGTTCCAGACCCTTTAGATTCCACTGTGAAAGGGTGGCACTTTAATCCCGCATGTGTCGTTCGAGATAAAAAGGGAGAGGGTGAGATTAATTCAAAGAGCTCTTCAGAACACTCTCCATGGTAAACGCGATAGAAGACGGCCATTGAGGCGATATCTCTTCGCAGCTGTAAAGGCTCAAGGGTCTTAGTAGCCTCCGGGCTTCCGATGATACGGATTGCTCACCGCTGCAACCTATCGAGTGCATCCAGTAAGTACTGTGCTAAGCCATCCCAAAGATGAGAGCAGTACTCCACGCAGGAACGAACCTGTGTCTTACAAAGAATTACTGAATTTACCGTGAAATTGCATCGCGAAACTGACCACGCCTTTCGTAAAAATGATAGCGCAAAGTTATGGGTTTTGATGGTGTATTAGACACGTAGAAAATAATCAGAATTTATGATACAATAAAACTTTAGGAAGTTCTACATCTTCTAAGCTATTCGGTGTGTGTAAGTAGTTGTATTTACCTACTCGTACCTAATACCTTAGTCATATAATGTTCTTTTCTTACCAGATTACTAAAATATTTTACAAAGCTTCACGCCCTTTTTTTATCCTCGAAGGGATAGGCAGAGGTGTTTAACCACCCGATTTTTGCCATTTTTTTTAATATTTAGGTCCCATGTAACAGGGGCCATGACTCAGTCATTTTGATGTGCTAATAATAGTGTGAAAACATTACCTATTTAAATACCTACAAACATTTGCCTACCAGCCTAGAAGAAAGAAATCTTCTTAAATATTTTCGGTGATTGGTTCTTAATGTACTTTGCATTTAACTAGTAAGTCCTTATCGTGCATATATTCTTTTGAATCATCCATATTTCCATACTATTATATCATAAAATGAGGTAAGTCTCTCTGTCTGGTACGCATTCACGCCTAAACCATTGAACCGATTTTGATGAAATTTGGTATAGAGATAGACTAGACATTGAGCAAAAACATAGGCCAAGTTTCTTTTATCGCGATAAAATTGAGGGATTGAAATAGGAAAAAAATCATCACTGACTGCTTACCATCAGGCAGCGTGGAGTCAGTTTGGTAGGCTAATATAAAAAAAAATTTCAGTCTTTTACAATGATTTTTCATGGGAATTTTTATCTTTTATCAAATTATTACCGACATTCACGCGACCAGAGCTGCCGCGGGCAACAGTTAGTCTTAAATAAATAAAGTATTAATAATTTATAGATAGATTAACGGTCAACAATAATTTACATGCGCCTGTAGGACATCTATTTTAATTTAATATTAATAAATAGACCGCCTATTGTACTTACCTACTTATTTGTAACTTGTCTTTTTTTTACTTGTATTATTATGTGGTGTGTACAATAAAGAATATTATTATTATTATCATTATATATGATAAGTAATTCGTAGTAAACTAATTAGACCCATACCTACATTCTTTTGTCTTCGGTATGATCTCTCGACGTTTTACTTCACAGCGTTATGTTAAATAAAGTAAATATTGAAGCTGTTATTATTCCTTGTGGCGAACATAAAGATTTTGTAAGTGGTTAAATTTATTTTTATGTTTATTTTAGGTTTTATTTAACATAACGCTTTAACAGGTCTGTAATGTTTTGTCATTGTTCTTACACGTGCCAAGATAGATATTTTAATTTGTATTTAATGTTGTAAAGAACACTAGGTATACCTTATGTGTTGTAAGACACAAAAGGAAATACCACGTAATAGCCCCTTACTGCGCTTACTGCAGTTGCCAATTGCCAATTGCTAGCCAGGTGTAGATTGTAGCAGGAATTGACCGCTTTAATATTAAATAATATTATCACGTGTATAACTAACTTTTAATTTAAAAGTTACGCTGTAAAAATGGCTTGAAATAGTGTATGTAAGTTTGAGTTTAAGTGAAAAATGCAATTATAACCGACATTTACGAGCTGCGGGTGATTTATAATTTTAAAGTCGGTGCCAAGTAAAACAATAACTAGGTATAGGTATCAATCTTAATTTGCTATTGTAGTAAGTTTCTTGTAGTTTTTATTTAATTGGCACCAATTCCAAAATTATAAAATACTAATTTAATCATTTCTGATAAACTAAATCAAAATAGAAATTACTTTGTGCTAAATAATATTTGTTTTTTTTACTTTTTAGTTTTCTTTCTGTTTAATGTCGGTTTATATTTGGTAAAAAAAAATATTTTTAGTGATGGGTAGACTATAGTGTGGAAGTCATGTTACACCTTGAAAGGTTTTATTGCGGGTAGGCATTTTGAACATATACATTTTCCAAAACAAGGTAAGCAACTCACCTGCAAATTAGTGTAACTGTCACTCATAGTTCGAGCCATACATACACCAACTTTATTTTCAATTATTATAGAAATACACTAATTTAACATTTATAAATAAATTAAATGTCTATTTCCTTAAAATTTTAATGGAATTTTGAAAAATACAGACCCAAAATAAGTAGTGTATCTGCATTTTTTTAAAGGCTAGTACTTTGTTAAATATATCATTCGAAAGAGCAGAAAATTCTGTATACTTAACTCATTTTACGTATTTTGTCAGTTACCCCAAATGAACCTGCAGGTAGCGATATCATCATTGATAGTAGACTCCGCAAAGGAGGCTTTTGAAAAATAGGTCCATTTTCACACCCCGCTTAAAACCCCCGGGGTAAAGATTATAATGAAACACTGCTATTAAAGAGTTCCAGGTGTTACTTGAACAACATAAGTATGAAGATTGCACAGTGAAACAGTGGCAAGTAAGTAAATACTGTAAGAATATTATGTTGCTAAAATTATTAAGTAGGTAGGTACAATTTATAAGAACAAAATATTGTTTGTCTCGCAATTCAGGTCACATAACCACTATGGTTAACTATTATTAGGTTATTAACATAAATATTAGAGATAAGAGATTTTTGTTGACGTTTGTTTAAGCAGGTATTTACCTATTATAACGACGAAATAATGATATTAATTTAGAATTAAGAGTTCATATACAGATTGTTACTAAACTTTAGCTGTTCCAGCTCTTTTATTCTTAACTTTTGTTAAGAATTAAGTCTCAAATTACCCATCCGTATTGGACGAGTGTTCAATGATCATGTCTTCTCTGTTTGAGACGAAGCATGTATAGTATTATTGAACTGATACATTATTATTTTATTTAAGCATACCTAATTACCATGTAACCCCATTGTAACTACCTAAAGTTGTGCTGTCCTGTAGTTTGTTTTGTGCAATAAATATTGTTTAATTATATTCTTTTACTAAGTACCTAATTTGATCTAAATAGTAACTGATTAAATCAATTTGAACTAATTATCCATGCTTTTACCAACCCAATTGGGCACATGAGATTTAACAGGTGATTAGTTAGTTTTTCGTTGCTCAGCCTTTCTAGGGATTAGCCTACAATCCTAATCCTATCCGACCTAGTCCTACTAATATTATAAAACCCAAAGTTTGTATGTATTTTTTTTTATTTATTTATTTAAGACATTTAAAATTACAAGTCTTAAAATTTTTTTCTCCGTACGACGCAAACCTTATGGTTTATTTGCGTAGGTATAGGGTACTCGCCCGCAGCGTGTAAACGGCTGAACGGCTAAACCAATTTCGATGAAAATTGGTATGTTAGTAGATTCGGTGCCGAAGACGGACTTGACCTACGTTTTATCCCGAAAATTGGTTTGGTACCCGAGGGAGACAAATCCATTTTACGCGCGGGCGAAGCCGCGAGGCACAGCTAGTAAAATATAGATTGTTTTAGTCACATCCTTTATATTCAATTAAGAGTATATAAATCTACGAACGATCTTGTATAACCTTAATCGATATTTGTATTTATTGAAAATGTCTCGTTTATTATTAATTTTATCCATTATATTTATAATACACGAGGTAACGTGTAACATTATCAAAGTGTACGAACTTCCAACATACGAATACAATGATGATCCCTGTGCCGACCTATTAGAATCTGTAAGTCGAAGTCAAAATTTATTTAAATTGGGTTGTGCCGTAATCATCCTATGACGTCTCATCCCATTTCTTCACTCATCCCAAACTAGTATTTCTAACTCAACCCATAATCATGTAGGTACATGATTATGAACGTCATAATCAAAGCGTGTGTAAGCTAATTTGTCTACTTATGTAACCCAGCGTAGCCGTCAGAACCCATGTGTCACTTTACAAATTGGTCAGTATCAAACGACCAGCACGACTATTATTACCCACTTACGCTTTTTTGCCAGCCTTTGTAGTCTCAGTGCTTAGCAAAGACCTCCTGCAGATTATTTCATATTTTTGTAAGACTATGGTGACAAACAAGCTTACGGCCTGCCTGATGGTAAGCAGTATCATAGCAGGGCGCAACATCCATCTTGCAACATCTATCATACGCACTTGCGCGTTGCCAACTCTGTTTTATTAAAACCTCATAACTCCTTTTTTTTATTCTTTACCACGTCAAACCAATTTACGTGGTGCGTATCCATGTCGACACCTTTTTCTATGCAGTTTTCGGAGGCGACATGCTGGTCGAAACTTTCACCCAGCGATCTTCTACAAAATCTACTCCTGACGTAGCATCTCTCTGCAGATTTTTGGCTAATTTCAATGCAGTAATACATTGGTGTTTTGGTGTTTTAAACTTATTAGTGAATGAGTTACTTTAATTTTAATATGTCTTGTTTCAGTGTGGGTCCAGCAAGCCATGTTGCAAAAACACCATGCAGTGTTCCAGAACTTTAAAAATATGCATCACTAAACATAATTTTTAAATAGTTCACGTCGATATGAGAGGGTGGAAATAAAACCTGCAAGTTTTTTCTACCGTAATAATTATAACTTGTATTTTATATGGATCACACATTTTTGTCTTTTCGTTAACAAACTTACAACGTTTAGTAGAAAGAAACATAATTATGTATTTACAAAAGAAAGTAATTATGTATGTATATCTATGCATTCTAGAACCCATAACACCAGCTATAATATGCTTACTTTGGGTCTAGATGGCGTTGTGTAGTTGTTGCGTTATTAAGTAGGTACTTATCTATTATTTGAATGAAAATGCAGTGACAGGTATTATATTAAAGAAAGAAAAAGCACTTATTTTATAAGTAGGTACGACGTACCTAATCGTGGACCAGATATATGTAAAGTATCATAATATATGTACTGTAAATTGAAATATTTTAAATATGTTATGTTTTTTTCATTTTGTACAGGAAAGTTATTTTAAAACATATCATTTCATTTTCATGACTGTGCTGCTTGTAATACCTATATGTAACTATTATGGTAGTAGGTATCTACAAACAGAATGAAAATAAATACACATTTATATATTACTTATATTTATTTTCATTGTATCTATAAGTGTAAACATTTTACATATTTTCCCTCAGCGCCATTAGCTCGTCTACAATAATTTGTCTTTGGCAGCGCTTGGTATTACTGTGACATTTAAGATTGTCGCAACATTTACTGTCTGATAAGCACTGAAACAAAATAATACTATATTAGCTATTACAACTATCTCTAGCTATCATATATGAGTTATGGATACAAATAGGTTTTTGTGGGGCTGTGTTTTAAATAGAATTAAGGTGACAAAGTAGCTTACTAGGCTGATGATGTCGCTTGTAATATATATTTGTTTATTTATTTTACAAACAATTTACATTGTATTTGAAATATAGATTGCTATAGGAATAGGTTTAATTAATAATAACAAAACTTTAAAATAAAAAAATAAAAAAGATTACATGTCACAAATAAAGTTTTACAATTGGAGTACTTACAGGTCATAAATTAAAAACTACTACACGAAGTATCACTTATCTGACCGTTTGCGAATCCGACTAAATGCGAATAAATACTTATTAATACTAGAACAATCGCTAGCACGTTTTTTAAGACAGAAAGAAGAACGTCTTTAAGGTTACCATCTTTTCTGAGCCAGTAAACATTTTAAAAATGAAAACGTAACTAGGTATTATAAAATATTTCTCTCATGTTACCTATTACTGGCTGTGAAACGAAATACTGGCTGCGGTGTTTCTCGAGCGCCTTGTCATGTTCTTCAAACAAGGTCGCAGTGTCCCTGACATTGCAAAAGTCCATAAACGACAGTTACCACGTGGTTACCACTTACCATCAAGTGGACTGTGTGCTCGTCTGTCACTTACAAAAAAAAGTGGCAATTATAACTTACGGGATCTCCATGACGACCGCAGTTCTCATCGGCGTTGATACCAATATTAATATTACCTACATATATACTAAATATAATAAAAATAAAGAAGAAGCGAACACAACGCATTGTGCGAGGTATTAATTAACACTGTCAGGTGTCTACCGATGTATAAAACTTTAGTCATGGCCACCATAGTTCAGTTCCTATTGTTAGTGAAGAATTCTACAATACAATGTTTCAACTGTTCATATAAGAATAACCTTCGAATCCATACCAATATTATAAATGCGAAAGTAACTCTGTCTGTTATGCTTTCACGCATAAACCACTGAACCGATTTTAATGAAATTTGGTATTGAGATAGACTATACCTAGCTACTTAAGAGAACAGCATAGGCTTTATAGCGAAAAATGGTTTAAAGGAATTGAAATAGGGGATGAAAGTTTGTATCATAAATCGTCAACGTATAATCAGAGACATGTCCATGATTACTAAAACATAATAATATAATATACTTACCTACATAAATTATAGGTATATTAATCACGCGGGCGGAGCTGCGAACAACAGCTAGTACTAACTAAGAATTCAAAAGGATTACAATAGACGGCTAATTATGTGGACTATTGAATTTCTAAATGAATGAATGTTGGGTATTGAGGGTCAAGTCAAAGTCAAACTCATTTAATCACTTTAATCTAATAAATAAATAAATAATAATAATATACATTATAACTATATATTATGGTCGAAATGGTCCAGTGGATAAGGTACCCGCTTGGTCGACACGAGGTAGTGGGTTCGAATCCGGGCATATAATGTGATTTTTCAAATCATCTGTACTTTTTATGTTTATCTTAGACATTTATGACTGACGGTGAAGGAAGTCTGAAATTGCCAATCCGCCTTGAGCAAGCGTGGCGATTAATGCTTATACCTTCTCTATATGAAAAGAGGCCTTTGCCCTAGGACAGTAAAACAGGCTGGTATTTTATTATACATTATAACGGCCAACAATTTACCTATAAGTACAAAAGTTTTCAAATCCACATCCAATTCGCGGACAAGAGAACAAGGGTTCTGTGGAGACCTTGCAATGAACTTGAGGCTATGATAGTTTCCAAGTAGTAGGTTAGACACTACCTAGGTAGGTACTTAGGTTGTTAGGAAATACCTACGAACCTATTGTCTAATAATGTTTACTGATGCATATTTTTAACGTTTTCGAACACTCCAACGTGTCGCTGCAACATGGCGGATTGCCTAGCACACACTGCAACAAAGCAAGATATTAAAATTTATAAACTACCCTTAGACAACTAAATATTTGTAAATACCGGACTGTTTTTTTTATCGCAATTGGGATAAATGGAAGAGATACGGTGAATAAATATAGTTTGATTCGACCAGTATCTAGTATTAGGTTTTTCTTTTTTTTATAGGCGACTAGAATTTTTCTTCTTCTATAGGAAGTCTCTCAATCAGAACATTGTCAAAGCATTGTCTGGTGCGGGGTGTATAAAAATTTGTAAGGAATGCTTTGTTGAGTGAGGATTCCATAATAATTTCCTAATTTTATAAATTAGTTCGAAAGACGACAGAGTGACAGACAGAATTAGGTAAACTCTGTCTGTCAGTCTGTCTGTTACGCTTTGGTATATAGATAGAATAGACACCGGGGAAGAACATAGGCTTTCTTTTATTGCGAAAAAATGGGTTAAAGGGGTTGAAGTATGGGATGAAAGTTTGTATGAAAAATGCGATAACCGACATTCATGCGGGCTCAGCTGCAGGTAGTCAGCTACTATCTAAATACTTATAGAACTTAAGACTTGCCCACAATCCAACCAATCTCTGTACACAGTTTTGATTACATTAGCGGTTGCTGTGTATAATATAAAAATAGATAAAATTATTAATAAACGACACATTTTTAACAAAACTAAATACATAATAAAGTTATAAAAATATTATGGGCACAGATATATTCATAAACTTACAGGTAATTAAATAAAATATAAAAGGTGTGATGAAGTCTACTAGATATATTGATAAATTTACGTAAAAAATACAACGAAGTATTAGCACTAACCAAAACAGAGGTATTCCTCTTCTCTTCCCACATTCTTCAACTTCTGCAAAGTTTGAGGAACAGCCATACCTATTGTATACCTACTTATGTGGATCGTACTCGTAATATTAGTATGTAGGTATTAACAAGTCTGTCGAGAGTAGGTGCGCGTGCTTAATAACGACCTGTATATAGAACTCAAAACTCTTAATTAATATGATCATTTAGTGACATTTATTTAGTTCATTCGTAGGTAGGTACCTATGTTTATAAAACAACAAAATATAATATTACTTTGTGCAGTAAATTACTGACATGGAAAATGTTTTGGTTCTAATTAGTCTTAATTGCTAGGCTTTATGATGGTATGTTCGAGGCTATGTTACCTACATTTTGAGGAAAATAAGAATATTTTTGAAAAACATTACCATCACCTTTGTAATGATATGTCACACAAATTATTATTAAATATATATTATATTTAATATACTTTTTTACTTAATATATTTAATATACTACTTGAGAAGGATGCGATCGATGTAGGGAAAATAGTCAGTCGTGTATTAAAGTGCACTGCTAAGTACCAACGTACTAAAACAATCGATGATCCTATACAAAGCGTTTGACAGCTAGACCTGACGCATCGGTGCTACCCCCTCGTGGGCGCCATTTTAGAAAACCCTTTTAGCAATTTTTCTGCCCAGCACGTAAATTATCCATTTTGTAAATTAAACAATAAAATAGCCAAAATGAATACTGAAAAATATTTGTATTGTTAGCGCTGTCAAAATGGAAGACCTTTTACTAAAGTGGCGCCAACTGGTGGCGAAAATTTTCCTAAACACCCTCATTCTACATGTTTCCAACATTGAACAATTTCTTTTTACGAAATTGCATAACTTACTATGATACCATAAAATGCATAATCTTTACTTGCGTTTCATGTCGCCTCTACTGCGTACACTATTAGCACTCAATGCTTTCCCGTGTTCCAATCTAACTGTGATTTGTTTGCGGATGAATGTTGTCAGTGCTTGCGGTTCTAAAAAAAGATACATAAATGTTTTAATTTTCTTTCTTTTTATCTGTGTTTTATATTATGTAATAATTATTGTAATTGGTAGTAATATGTACGTCGTCTTTTATATCACAATAAAAGTTTTCTTTCTTTCTTTCTTTCTTTCTTTAATTTACTGTTGTCATTATCCTTATTCTAATATTATAAATGCGAAGGTATACAGATAGATTCGGTGCCGTAGACGGACATAGGCTACAACAAAACATATTGTACGCGCTGGCGACGCCGACGCCGTGGGGCGCAGGTAGTTTATAAATAAATAAATAAATTGCTTAGAACTTGATAGATGAAACGGCTCTCTAGACCGGTCGGTAAATGTGCTTGAGTTGACGTGATGATAAATATAATGGTTTTCTCTTTAATTAATTTAATTAAAACAACTGACATATTTATTCATTTTGTATTTATTTTATTCATATTTTATTAAAATATTTCGTCATAAATTCACAATTTTATACATAACAATTCAGTGTTCAGAAATATTAAAATAAATACATTTTGATATTTTCTAATTATACGAAACATCAAGAGTGACTTCAGAACCGAAGTGACGTAGGTACCTATATCTAATAAAATAAACACTGCTTTGTGTCTTTTCGCTTCTATGCATTATTTAGTGACTTTGTAGAATAATTAAATGCAAATTTGAAGACACTATGAGCTTTCACACATAAGAGAGGCAACGTCACATATAAGTGTCATATTTTCCTGGTTTTCAATTTTTATCTAATAATAGGAGCTATATTTTAAAAACATTATTAGAATTTTTTTTTAAATTAAGTGGAAGCTGTATAAAAAGTAAGTAACCTTATTGCTTACGGTTCTTTTACTATGAAAATAACGCCATGGAAAAGCATAATGCTTTTATAATGAAAATCACGATGTGTGAACGCTCATTCCAGTCATTTGGATAAAAAAAGCTCACTGAAAATGCAGGTATAATATTTAATGCTGTTTCATGAAGCTGTTTCGGCATCATAAAAGTGCATACTATATTATGGGCTTCCGTGTACACTTATAGTTCATAGGTACCATTGCGGTCAATGAATGATCAGAAAACGAGACTCCCTATGGATTTGATTCTCGCTCAGTGCAAATATTTGTGTGCATGAACATGTCTATTTGCATTGGTCTGGGTGTTTCTGTGTATAATATGTATGTATTTACAAAAAAAAGTATTTAAGTATGTATACACGTATTCTAGAACCCATAACACAAGCTATAATAATAAGCTTACATTGGGTCTTGATAGCGTTGTGTGTAGTTGTGTTATTATTATTTATTTATTTATTTATTAGTAAGGATTCTTCAATAGAAAATGCAATATTAGTTGTTATCATAGCTAAATCCAGAGAAGTATACTCACGGCACAGAAATATCAATAGAGTTTTTTAAAAAATAATATTTAATGTCAACCTTTTTGATAAATAATTTTGTTTTTTTTTTTTAAATATTTAAATTCAAATATCTTTTTTTTATTTATAGCCTCAGTCTATCACTATATTACCAAGGCACCTAACCATTTAGTCCATTACAAAATATGTACTTTATTTAGTTTTTATTACAAAAATATACCATTTAAGTAATGTTCTGTTTATTAAGTAGCTATAAGTGCTTTTCAAACAATAATAAAACCAATTATGTGTATTGTTGCAAGATCGTAGGCGAATACAGGTACATACACTTTCAAGGTATAATAACTCCATTTAAGAAAGTACCTATTGCCAAATCGAAATAGCGGATAAGAAATAGTCCACATTGGTTATGGACCGAAGAGTAAGTGTCAGTTATAAAAGACGACTTTTGCCCAGCAATGGGATGGCTTAGGCTAGCAGAAACAGTAACAGTGCCTATTTATGGCCATTAGCTGTAAATAAGTGGTCAAACTCGATGTTATACACACTCTTAAACATTTCTGAGCACTCGCTTGGCGGTACTTATTTATTTATTCTACTTAAAATTAACACTTTAAGTGCATATACAATAATTAAGTAGGATTATAAAAATGATAAAATAAAATATAGAGTGAAATTATATTTTATAACATTATTAAAAGTCGTATTGATTGCTAAAGATAAAAGTCTGGTTTGTTTTAAAAATATTTCTTGCAAAGATATTAAAGCACTAAACTTTTGCATAAGTTTACACTTTTTTTAAAATGATAATAAAAAATAAACATAGTTTAATCAATACGAACCTCTTTGGCGTTTAATTTTGCGCTAATGAAAATGAATAATGTCGGTTTTTATATTAGTTTGATATTTTCTTCAAAAAAAAAATAAACTCATGTTTGTGTACTTATGTATAATAATTGTATCGCCTGCGTTACTTTGCATGCTACTTGAAATTTATTGTAACTTACAAAAAATTGTAATAACCTGGCGATTAAAAAGAGTGGCCTGAGTTTCTTGCCAGTTCTTCTCATGGCCTTACACTACATCAGCGAACTGGACGTAGGTTAATTTTAACGTTCATAAGTGTTAATTCAATTAACCCAAATGAATAAATGTATTTGACTTTGACTCATAACAAAAAAGATTAAATGCATGTTTAGAATTTTAGAGATACTATCATTAAAAAGAACTAAGATCATAAAAGAATTTCGGCCTACGGCCAATAGTTATAAGAATGAAAATCAAATGTCGCAATGTTCGTATGTTATTAAATATAATTTCACCTTATATAAATCCATTACATTGTCTACTATACATACACATATATTATATATACAAAAATAATTTGATCTCATTTACGTATATTAAGTATACTTTCCCATATAAGTTTGTTTGTGTCATCTAAGCTACCAAATGCATGAACTGATTTAGTTTATCTCGGATAATATACCACTTAAGTTTGAAAATATTTTTAAATGCAGGATTATTGTAAATATTTTAACCGATCAGAACAATGCCAACAAATAAAAGCACGATATATTTTCATAGCTGCATTAACAAAAATGTTTTCAGTCCTAATTTTATTTAGTACTATTTCTAATATAACAAGTATCACGTCTAAGTCTGCCTTTTTAACAATTTCGCCATTATCGTAGAATAACGACGGTTTTGAAAAAATACGAATATTCAATTATTACCATATTTGGATACTAATATTAATACTACATTAAAAAAATTACATGTATTTCAGATTTCAAATCAATAAACTGTAAACTGACGGTTTTGTTAGGCGCTTAGAGTAACTTATTATTTTCAAATGGCTGCCCTGTAAAGTTAAATAAATGTCAGATCCGTTACTATTTTCCGACTATGAAGATTTGAAGAATTTTCTTCTTTTCTTGTATATTTATTTACGCTATGAGGAAGGCAGGCTCGCATTGACAGTCGTCGTTAGTTTTTACCTGTGAATGAAATAATATAAATATAGTGATGTAAGTTGATGAGCGTGAAGTATATGGTAACTATCTCCTTTTACGTGAAATTTATGTTTTTAACATCCTCAGTCTGTTACTGGATAGACTCACCCCCAGTTTCTGAAAGGCTGATCAACAAAAAAATTAATTAATCACCTGTTAAATATCATGTTAAGTACCTAATAACATGCCAAAATCATAGATAATTATTTAAATTTGAGCTAAAGAGGGTGCTTATTGAAATTTTCGTGTTCATTTCGGAAATTATAATGTTTAATTAACAAAATGAATAATTTACGTGCTTAAGGACAAAAGAAAATTACTGAAAGGGTTTTCTGAAATGGCGCCCACGAGGTGTCAGCACCGATGCGTCAGGTCTAGCTGTCAAGCTTTATGAAAGTCAACCCCTGATTGGCCCAATGTGACAGTTGAAGTGGCGCCAACTAGTGGCAAAATTTTTTTAAACATCCTCATTAGTTACTATTTACATCAAATTAAACTAATTATTTAAGCTTCTAACAACAACAAATTGGTACTTCACGTAAGGTAATTTTTTGTTGATCAGCCTTTCAGAAACTGGAGCTCACTCTATAATGCAAATCTGATTATTTATCTGTCAAATTTCATTTCGATAGTTTTTTATAATTGTCAGTAGAAGAAGTTGGAATATTTGAAGGTGGTTTAGAGTATTATATTTGCAATTAAATACGCATTTATTAAATTATTATGCAAATTGACAATTTAATAATTTTATCTGACATATGCTTGACATTCTAATAATTCTATTTGATGTATTTTAAAAGTAATTATAATGAAATTTAACTGATTGGCCCAATGTGACAGTTGAAGTGGCGCCAACTAGTGGCAAAAATTTTTTAAACATCCTCATTAGTTACTATTTACATCAAATTAAACTAATTATTTAAGCTTCTAACAACAACAAATTGGTACTTCACGTAAGGTAATTTTTTGTTGATCAGCCTTTCAGAAACTGGAGCTCACTCTATAATGCAAATCTGATTATTTATCTGTCAAATTTCATTTCGATAGTTTTTTTATAATTGTCAGTAAAAGAAGTTGGAATATTTGAAGGTGGTATAGAGTATTATATTTGCAATTAAATACGCATTTAATAAAATTATTATACAAATTGACATTTTAATAATTTTATCTGACATGTGCTTGACATTCTAATAATTCTATTTGATGTATTTTAAAAGTAATTATAATGAAATTTAATAACCTAACTAGACATTTAATTTAATAAATAATTATATAATAAATATTTAAACATATTGTGTTAAGTTATTTAAGACCTTATGTTCTACCAAGATGGTAGAACATAAAGGTCTTAAATAGCTTAACACCAAATTTTTTGTATATTATGTTTTGAGAAATAAATTATTATTTCTTTCTTTCAAATTTAGTATCACGAATCTTAATACTCAGAGAACAGGTATCTAATAAGGATCACCAACTTGATAAGTGTCATCATTATCATCATATGAAAAGACGTCCACTGCTGGACATAGGCCTTCCTCAATTTTCGCTACCTTGACCGGTCGTTCGCCACCCTCATCCATCGGTTGCCCGCCACCCTTATAAGGTCGTCGGTCTACCTTGTGAGGGGTCTGCCCACGTTGCGTCTTCCGGTTCGTGGTCGCCACTCTAGAACCTTTCTTGCTTCAGTATATATCGTTATATATACTGCCTGTACAAAATAATAATTTCTATATACACAATATAAACTTACCATAAGAAAATGATGTAACGTTAACGCCTCAGCTCTCGGCCTTAAATCCGGGTCATGCGTAAGACACGACATACAAAACTGCTGGCCCTCATCTGATAAAGTTGTAGGGATCTCTGGCCGACCCCCGCTGCCTACTAGGAACATGATTTGGTAATTGCCGTCGTATTGGTAGAAGGGACGCTGAAAGAGACAAATAAATACATTACACATTTTTTTTTGTATTTTCTATTTCTATTGCATGATTCTAATAAATTATGTGTTGAAAGTATGTTACTCGTTTATAACTTTTGCATTATTTATTAATTTAGATAACACTAAGAAAATTTATGTAAATATTTTATTAACAGCTAATTTTTTTTTTTTTTTTTTTTTTTATATTAGCCTACCAAAGTGACTCCACTCTGCCTGATGGTAAGCAGTAAGTGGAATCCAGAAGTGGCGAACACCATTCCAAAAGCCAAACTACTGGTATGGTGGCCTCCACTATGGCGGCTTAGTGAGATGCTTTTTCACGCCCCGCTTAAAAGACCCAGGATCAAAATTAGATGGGAACACATGCGCTGGCAAAGAGTTCCAGGCTTTAATTGAGCGACAAAAGTATGAAGTGCTGAACCGTTTGGTTCGAGACCCTTTAGATTCCACTGTGAAAGGGTGGCACTTTAGTCCCGCACGTGTTGTTCTGGACAAAAAGGGATAAATTTACCTGTAGTTTAGAGTAGTGTCGTTAAAACTAGCAAAAACTCAACGCTTTTATTTAAGATAATTAAAATCTTGTCAGTTATAATTTTATCATGCAAAGTTTTATAGCTAAAAGCATTATAGCGGTTGAAGTCGTCATATTTTGTGGGAACCTAACTTTTGCCCGACTGCCGAAGTCAAGAAGGGTAATGTTTTTCGAGCGTATGTATGTCTATTTCTTTGGCACGCTCTACAGCCTAAATCGCTCAATGGATTTGACAAATGAAGTGTCATTAGATTCGTAGAAATACATTATCTGTAAAAATTTCAACTGTCTAACTATCACTTCATGAGATACAGCCTGGTGACAGACAGATAGAAAGACAGACGGGCAGCGGAGTCTTAGTAATAGGATCCCGTTTTACTCTTAATTGTGGGAGTTAGTTATATATACCCTATGTATATATGCAATGTATCATTAGCACTAAAAAAATGGATATTTCTTTTAGGCGGACAGGCTTTTTTGAATAATATTCTTTCGACTCTGGATGTGTTATAAACTAAAAACTCTGTGACATAATACTTGTTCCCTATTGAAATGCAGTAAAAATCAAATAAAATAGTGTACCTTGCCAGAAGCCATTTCAGTAACAACGCAGCCGAGCGACCAGATGTCAGCCGCGCGTCCGTGACCAGACGTCTTCATGAACACCTCGGGAGCCATGTATGCTGAAATATAATAAATAATTTATAGATGGAGGTATTTTAGTAAAGAAATGAACTTGTTTATCAGGACAATTTGCTGACGGCTGGAAACTTGTGTAATGAGGGTGTTTAGGAAAATTTTCGCCGCCAGTTGGCGCCACTTTGGTAAAAGGTCTTCCATTTTGACAGCGCTATCAAAGCAAATATTTTTCAGTGTTCATTTCGGCAATTTTAATGTTTAATTTACAAAATGGATAATCTACAAAGATTGCTGAGAGGGTTTTCTGAAATGGCGCCCACGAGGTGGCAGCACCGATGCGTCAGGTCTAACTGTCAAGCGCTTTTTGAAAGTTATCCTTTGATTGGCTCAATGTGACAGTTGAATTCGCGCCAACTGATGGCGAAAATTTTCCTAAAGACCTTCATTAGTTTTTATTCTGCAAATATCGCAATTTTAGCAATAACATATATAAATGATAGTATAAGCACATACCCTGTGTACCGACGAAGCCCTGCAGTTCCCCGGGCGCCGTTGTGTTGGCTCGTATCTTGACGGCGCACCCGAAGTCGCCCAGCTTTAAGCAATGGCCCTCGTTCGTTAAGAATATATTGCCGCCTAAGAAATAGAAAGAAAATGTTAATACTCGTTATAAGTATTTATTTTAGTTATTTAAGTATTCACCTCTTTAGAGCAGTATTTTCTTTTTCTTTTGTACCATTAAAAACAAGGATAGAGAACGTAAGGTAACATAAGATTGCTTTAAATGGTCGCTCCTGGTCTAGAAGGCGGCCATATTAACTGCATTGTCAGAAAAAGCCGTCAAATGCTGACGCGATGTAAAGTGGGACATGGTACAACACACAGATGCTCTAGATTGGTCTATAAAAATTCACTCGAAAATCCATTGCTTTGATGAAAGATTTCTTTTAAACCGAAGCAAAGAAAATACGGAAAATTAGCGGTTTAATTTGCTTCCAAGCATTTATTCACGAGCACGTACCAAGCTATTGCTTCACGCTCCGCTGACGCGAGCGCTGCGTACGCTCAACATTGTGGCTGACCAAATTTGTTTTCATGTACATTGAAAGATCACTTAAAGTGTAGTTATTTAGATTAAGCTAAGTGTTATGTTATTGTGGTTAATTATCGCGTTAGGTTAAGCATTACCTATAAAGATAGTCGTATGTTGTATATAAATAAAGAGTCCCTCCGCGCCGAAAAAGTAAAACTTCGTAATGTGGAAATGAAAATAGGAAGGGGCAGAATATGATTTTTAACAATTCTCTATCTCTCTCCTACTTTCTACCTTTGTGTATCTTTCTCTCTCCCTCTTGCGTTGGAATATTGGACGCTACTCGTTGCTACGCAACAGTGCTTTCATATACCCCCTCCATAGTAGCGTTAAACGTTTAACGCAACCTTGTCGCAGTCGCATTAGAAGTTTGACTTCAATAAATGTTACTTACTTTTAATATCCCGATGTGCAATCGCCCTCGAGTGCAGTTCACTAACAGCGGACACTAATTGTTTCGTATATCGTCTCACTGTTTGCTCGGCGAGCGCTCCCGCTGTTGCTACTAACGCTTCTAGTGACCCTTCTACGCATAGCTCCATGAAGATCAGCATTTCTTCCTATAGGCATTATAGCTCTTATTATTATTACGTCAAGGTACACATTTAATTGTATTAATTGTTAACAAAGTAGATCGACTCGGTCACAGGTAACCAATGAGGGTGTTTAGGAAAATTTTCGCTACCATTTGGCTCTACTTCAACTGTCACATTGGGCCAATCAGGGTTTTACTTTCGAAAAGCGCTTGACAGCTTAACCTGACGTATCGGTGCTGCCACCTCGTGGGAGCTAATTTAGAAAACCCTTTCAGCAATTTTATTTTGTCCTTATGCACGTGAATTATCAATTATGTAAATTAAACATTAAAATTTCCGCTTTCAAAATTGAAGACCTTTTACTAAAGTGGTGCACACTGGTGGCGAAAATTTTCTTAAACATTCTCTTTGTTAAGGAGCAAAATGGGAATGGTTAAGATAAGGCTGTAATAGATGCAGCTAATATTGTTTCAAATGTCATTACGGCGTTATTCAGAGAGGTTTAAGGCAATATTCTGACCACCATTTCAAAACGACTCTGATAGATATAACTGTCGCGCTTTCCGACGTGTGTATTAAATAAACGAGATGTGTAAAATAAAGAGTATAAATTAAAATTAATTTTAAAATAGAGATTTATTTGCTTATAGTGGCTACTAGATACACGAGAATAATACAAAAAGTGCCCAATAATTATCACATTTGACGAGTGATGACATTCTTGATGACCTAGTCCTTTGAAGACAAAACAATACAAATCTATATATATAAAAATAAATCCCTATTTTCCTTGGTCATGGCATCACGCGTGAACGGCTAGATCAATTTCGTTAATTCTTTTTTTGTTGTGTTTGTTATTATCAGGAGAAGGTTCTTATGAAAATAAAAACTAAGAAAACTGCTAAACCGATTTCGATGAAAATTGGTATGTAGATAGATTTGGTTTCGGGACATACGCTACTTTTTATCCCGAAAATTGCTCTGTTTCCCGAGTTACATTAATTAAACACATAGCAATTTTCGCGCGGGCGAAGCCGCAGGGCGCAGCTAGTGTTATATGATTATGAGTATTTATTCTTTTGATCGATAGAACACTATACAAGTTATTATTATATTATGTATTAACAGTTTATACAATATAAACATTTACCACAGTTCACATATTGCTTTTACCTTTTTGTAGCAATATGTAAATTGAGGCAGCCTGTAAAGCACATATTTTACTTTTTTTTTCGCAACTCAGAAATTTGTAATTACCTATAGAGTTAAGTGAATACACTTAACTCTATGCCTGCGTCACCTTGCATGCTACTTAAATAGTAGATTAGTAGCCAAGGGCTGTAAGGCATCAATTGCAGCCCGAGATATTTAGGCGCACGAGCGCAGCGCCTATAGTTCGAGGGTGCAATTGATGCTTACACCCGAGCTAATTACTTTGCTTTACATCTCGATTGTGAAGTAAGTAGAAAAAAACCAGCATTACAAGAATAAAACATTTATTAGTTAAAATTTATAGTGAACTGAGAACAATTTTGTGTTTTTTGGGTGCAGCTTATATCTTCATCACTTGCAGAACTCATGTTTTTTCTTAATGAGCACGTAATTATAAAAAAATCCCAAAAACAAACAATATTTAAAGTAAAAGTTTTCTATTCCCACCTTTTTTCATCTTTTTTAAATATTTTTTTCAAGAACGAAATTGAGTTTCTGTGTTCGATATTTAAAATTGATGACTATTATACTCATACGAAGACAAGTCTGAATAGCGAAGCGACCTCTTTTGTCATTGGGCTGAATGCATGATGTCTATTGCTAGTATGATGGTTAGATGTACGCGAACTTTTTGAAAGAGTGAAGTGTTTTTTTTTAATTATTTACCGCCCTCGGGCTTTTCTTGCGTTAATTGGTCACCTACAAGCCCCATTTGGGGGTAATAAGGACCTACTTACCGAATATGAGAGATGTAAATGTGATTAAAAAGAGTGGCCTCAGTTCGTTGCCAGTTCTTCTCATGACCCTACCCTATCTCAGCGAACTGTTTGTAGGTTAATTGTCTGACATTTTGTAATTTGAACGTTCATAAGTGTTAATTCAATGACCCCAAATGAAGGTTTTGAGTTTTTTTTTTTATTTTTTTTTTTTTTTTTTTATATTAGCCTACCAAAGTGACTCCACTCTGCCTGACGGTAAGCAGTAAGTGGAATCCAGAAGTGGCGGACACCATTCCAAAAGCCAAACTACTGGTATGGTGGCCTCCACTACAAAAAGACAAAGTTATGGGTTACCCTATGCAGCTCGCAGCCGTAGTAGCGCACGAGGTGCGGGTGCAGCACGCCCTCCAGCACGCGCAGCTCGTTGGCGGCGCGCTGCATGGCGCGGCGGTCGCCGGCGCCCACCGACAGCTCCTTCATGGCCAGCAGCTGCCCGCTCTCCGTGTTCACTATCGTGTACACCTGCAGTACCGACTCGACATGTGTATCTTTGTACTTGCTTAACTCTAAATATACGTAACCGATTTGAACGATTCTTTGATATTTAAAAAGATACATTATTAGCGAGGAACATGAGACATATTTGACTACTAGTCTGGTCTAGTGATTAGTGTAACTGCCTGCGACGCCAGGTGTTATGGGTTTGATTCCCGCGGAAGGCAAGTTTTTGTATGTATTTGTCATCAATCTGGGTGTTTCCTATGTCTTCTAAGTATGTATTTACAAAAAGAAGTATGTATATGTATTATATTTCAGTTATCCAGTACCGATAACACAAACTCAGCTTAACTTGAGACTAGATAAGTGTGTAATAGTGTCCACATATTATTATTATTATTTGACATTATCTGTGGTTCAGTGGTACTGTATATGGACTGCTACGCAGAAGTCGCGAGTTTAATTCCCGCTCAGTGCAAATATTTGTGTGCATAAACATGTCTATTTGCACTGGTCTGAGTGTTTCTATGTATAATATGTATGTATTTACAAAAAAAAATATAAGTATGTTTATCCGCATTCTAGAATCCATATCACAAGCTATTAATATATGCTTACTTTGGTATTATTATTATTTTTATAAAATTAACTTTTTAGTTATATATGTGAATGTATAAGTTACCTTGCCGAACGTGCCAGCTCCTATTTTGAGTCCTCTCTGCCACTTGAAGGTGAGCTGCCGCAGCTTGGGCTCGTAGCTGGTGACGGCGGCCTCCAGCACGCGGCCCACGCTCTTGGCCCCGCGCAGGCGACTGTCACGTTCACGGTCCACGTGCTGTACTGCGGTTAGTACGCGGCGCTTGCGAGCTAAACACACACAATTTTAGTCAATTAACTACATATGACAGGTAGTAGATCCACGCTGGTTTCAGCTTGAATGGGCCGGATCGTCCAGAGAAGTACTACCCTCTCATAGAAGATCGACGTATCAGTAGTAGTATCCATACTACTGCGTTTCGCTCGGTGAGTGAGAACACCGGAGGCCTGATTTCCCGCCTTTCCTCTTTCTCGCCTCCCTCATTCCCTTCCCCTAACCCCATTCCCAGCCGCCATAGTGGAGGCCACCATACCAGCAGTTTAACAAGATGATATGGTGGCCACCACTTCTAGATTCCACTGACTGCTTACTATCAGGCGGGGTGGAGTCACTTTGGTAGGCTATAAATAAAAACATAAAAATGCAGCTAAGCAAAGACTAAAGAACTAAAAAAAATATAATGTCGATTCTTATGTTAATATTTACCTGCATTAGTAATAGAGGTGTCGCTAGTAGTATCCGAGTCAGGGTAAGACATGTTTGTCTCCGAGTCGCCAGGGGGAGGCGTCGGCGGGGTACTTACTTCTTTGGATGAACTATTGCTTGGGAATGGACTCTGTAATATAAATAATATAAATAATAATAATAAATTATATAATAATATTCTATGCATTTTCTAAGAAAACCGCTGCAAATTCTGAAATTTCTAGTTCGCCATAAGCAAGCGTGGGTAATATTCATGCGTTTTGTTTATGAGGTGAGGCTGTTACTCTGCAGTAAAATAATAATTAGCTATTGCCCGCGTGCCCCGTATAAATGTAAATGTTGATTATTGCATTTTTAACACAAACTTTTATTCCCTATTTCAAGCCAATTTTTAAAAGATAGCCTATTAAACATTAAAAATTTGTATAAAGATGAAAAAGACCTTGGCGAACTACCCAACTGTAAAAGTAGTGGAATAAAAACCCTCGTATTACTATTACCAGACTCTCTAAACCTATAAAGTAGATCACAATACATGTTTCAATTTTTTTACAGTGTACACTGTTTTGCCATCTCAACATACAAAACTTACCTACAAAATTAGTACTTATATCGTCCTTGCGCCTGCAAAAGTCGCTATGTGATTTTTTACGTATTTTCGTTTTTGATCCTTATTCACGTTTAAATAAGGATCAAAATGGCATCAAAAACCAAAATACGTAAAAATCACGTAGCGACTTTTGCAGGCGCAACAACGATATAATATAAGCAAATTATTATCATTATATTGTCATATTTTATCATTGACTGGTCTGTTGGTCTAGTGGTTAGAGACCCTGACTGCTAAGCCGGAGGTCGTGAGTTCGATTCCCACCCAGGACAAATCTTTGTGTGATGAGCATGATTGTTTGTTCTGTGTCTGGGTGTAATTTATCTATAATATGTATGTATTTACAAAAAAAAATTGTATATATGTAGTATATCAGTTGTTTAGTACCCATAACACAAGAAAATACTGGGTGGCGCAAAAGTAAAGACCCTATTTGGTTCAGCTATAACATTTTTTCTAAATTAGAAAACTAGATTTAGATTTTTTTAAATGTATATTTGTGCCATTAAATTTCGTACCATTAGGATTTAAAGATGATGTCTTTTAAATGGTGACCTCCAGAGTTGATACACATTTGAGCCCTATTTATGACATTTTGCATAACTTGCCGTAACACTTCCTGCGTTTCCATTTCCATCTCTCAGGGCATGTCAATAAGCAGAATACTCGGTTCTGGGGCACTGATAATCCGCGCATTATTCAAGAAACACCTCTACACCCACTAAAAGTTACTGTATGGTGTGGCATCTGTGTTGACAGAGTGATCGGACCCTATTTTTTCGAAGACGCTGGAGGCAATGCGATTACTGTCACTGGAGAACGCTACAGAACCATGTTACGTGAGTTTTTGATACCCAGTTTGGACGAATTGGGGCTGGAGCACATCTGGTTTCAACAAGACGGCGCTACGGCACACACAGCGCGCGACACTATGGACTTAGTGAGGGACGCTTTTCCAGGCCGAGTTATCTCTCGTTTTGGCGATTTGCCTTGGCCTGCAAGATCACCCGATCTGACCAGTCCAGACTTCTTTCTTTGGGGTTTTTTGAAATCTCGGGTGTATGTGAACAAGCCACAGACTCTCGCAGCTCTAAAAGAAAACATTCGTCAAGAAATAACGAACATATCGCAGGAAGTGTTACGGCAAGTTATGCAAAATGTCATAAATAGGGCTCAAATGTGTATCAACTCTGGAGGTCACCATTTAAAAGACATCATCTTTAAATCCTAATGGTACGAAATTTAATGGCACAAATATACATTTAAAAAAATCTAAATCTAGTTTTCTAATTTAGAAAAAATGTTATAGCTGAACCAAATAGGGTCTTTACTTTTGCGCCACCCGTTATAATTGCTTAATTTGGGGCTAGATGGCGCTGTGTGAATGTGGTAGAATGTTATTATTATTATTATATTGTTATACTGACCGGTAGCCGAGGTCGCGGGCGGGGCGAGTGCGCGGCGGTAAGAGTAGGCCTTGATCCCACTACATGCGAGATGCAACCGTCCATTAAAGATTTCAGCTCCTACAGAATTACTCTATATTAGTATCATATCTCTAATTAAGAATAAAATGCTTTCACAGCAAAAATACTAAAATAAACATGAGTAGCCTCAGACGTGACATACACATTACTGGCTTTAACCTAGATTATAAAATACTGATGATGACTATACTTTTATGTCTCACTTATGTAAATAATAATTGGCAAGCAATAAATGTAAATAACACTTTCTTTTAAAATTTATAATAAGATCCTAATTATTTTTATTTTGTAAGATAATTTAGTATACTGACACAAGTTTAATATTATAAGACTTGTCAAAATAATCAGACATAGACTTATTTACAATAGATAATTAAGTTAATATATATCTGTAATTTTATTGTGATGTATATAATACATATTTCATTGCTAAACAATTTAAGTGTACATGTATCTGTTACTATAAAATTAGCACATAAACCGCCTGTGATACAGGAATACTCCTAGTACAGGCACCTAACATTATTATACCTGTTTTGTATTAATATTAGCCTACTAAAAAATTGTACTTTTATTTAAACTGATTGAATGATTTGATGATTTGACAAAAAAACAAATATATATATATATATATATATATCTTTGCATTACATATATTAATAGTTTCTGCAACGCGGTTTCACCCGTATTAAGTTACATCTTTGGTTACTACTCTGCTCCCGGCGCCAATAGCGTGATAGCCTATAAATTTCCTCAAGAACTAGACTATCAAACGCAATAAAAACAGAAATTGTATGAAATAAAACGAGTATTTATGTACGGTAGTAGATCCACGCTGATTTCATAGTATACTATATTCCCGGATAGTCCGGGGAGTTACTACCCTCTCATAGAAGATCAACTTAAGAGTAGTAGTATCCGTACTACTGCGTTTCGTTCGGTGAGTGAGAGCGCCGGAGGCCCAATTTCCCCCCTTTCCTCTTTCCTCACCTCCCTCATTCCCTTCTCCTAACCCCTTTTCCAGCCACCATAGTGGAGGCCATGCATTGCTAAAACCAATAAGCTCGCTCTATACGGGTATACATCAACCTAATAGACGATATGTTGGCAAAGGCACCAAATTACAAGTACGACCAAAGTTCAGGTATTAAGTAGAGAATGAATATTAAAAAATGGAAATGGCGTTCTATATCCCTGCTTACCTCTCTAAAGACGGTAAAGAAAGGCAGGCGTGAAGTTATATATGTATAGTTACCTCAAACTCTTCGTCACTGAGATGTTTCGTGTTACGAGGATCACAAGCCAGCATAAGAAACTCTAAGCCTTGACTCGCCCATCTGATACACAAACAATAATAACTTTTAATTTCAACCTTATTACAATGCACATAATTTACATATTTATTTGATAAGTTGAAAGGTCTATTCATGACCTCGACCTTAACAGTTAGCAAAACAAACAATGAGGGTGTTTAGGAAAATTTTTGCCACTAGTTGGCGCCACTTAGATGAAAGATCTTTCATTCACATAAATTCAAAATCAAAATTCAAAATTCATTCACAAGTTTGAAATCAATAGAATCATTGAAGGTTGATTGAAAGCGCTTTGACAGGTGCGTAAACCTGACGCCTCAGTGCTGCCACCTCGTGGGCGCCATTTTAGAAAACCCTCATTAGCCACGTAGATAAAGAAAAAGGTTCATTATCCCAACCTACTGTTAACAACGACAACTAACTATGTTTGTCCTAATCAGAAGTAGTCACTTAGGCTTTTTTCGTCCATCATCTTTGTAAGGCACCAACTTGTGTCAAGCGTACCCGACGGCATTGTGATTCGTTACTGCTGCACTATAATCTATCGATGGCTATGATGGAGGTCGTACCTAGGTCTCAATCCTCTTCCACGATCACATCTTTCGACCACAAACCGCATCCAGCATCTCGCGAACTCTATAACCGCGCGTGCTACTCTCGCAGCCCATTGTTTTTCTTCTTTACTGACACAATATTCAGGTGTACGAAGTTCTACCTCTTCCTCGCTGGGTGGTTGCTCGCCTGAGAGTAGGAGTTCAATGCTGTTTTGGGTCTAAAATGAATACAGAATAAAATGAGCTGTATTATTTGGATTTTTTACGAGTATGTCGTCAATATTTATCAGTCCAGTGTCTGATGATGCAATATGAATCTGGTCTGACATCTGGCATTATCAGAAACTGGATGCAATATGAGTAACCGTCTAGTGTCTGATGATGCGATATGAGAGTCAGACCAGTGTCTAATGATGCAATAAGAATGTCAGACCAGTGACAATGCAATATAAGTAATATCAAAGTTTTTCTTGCCTGTTTCTCACCAAAATGATGTATATTATCAAACAATCTTTCATCAAACACGGTGTTCTCGTATTCGTCTACAATGCTTTCCGACCGCGTGACCCTCGGCCGTCTCACTTGTCGAGCGGCCCCTACGACTCGACGGGGGGCGGTGACTGGCCGTGGAGGGGGAGGGGGGCGAGTAGGGGGCTGACGAGGCTCGTTCACGAAGCGGTGGAGCTCTTTGTGTATCTGGAGAATTAGTTTGTGGTTTAAACTTTTATAGCGATATAAATTTGTAGTATGATGTACTATTGGGTTTCGTAACCACTTACTATCGAATGAACTAATTCTTTTCCGACACTATCGTTATTTAAAAATATTGCTAGAAGGACGGGAGCATATTCATACGAAAAAGCACCATTATTTAGTTATATAGTAGTAGTTTAAAAGAAAATAAATATAATACAAAGTTATTATTAGTGTAACAGAAAAAGCCTCAATATTAGCACTCACAAATTGCACAATAAGCAAACAGAAAGCAACCACATAACACTAAACAAACTCACCTAAAGAACAAAGCTTGATCTAATTTATACCTTATGCATATATACTTAAAGGCTATGTTAGTATACAGAAATTAGGTTAAGAGAGCGTGATCTTTAAGGGAGATAGCACAGTAAGAATTTCTCTAAATTATAGCAGCTCGGCTCGAAAAAAGACTATTTTTATTCTCAAAATGATGTACAAAGGCGAGCTTAATGCCAAAGATCGACTAACATCCTACAAAAGACTAGTGTATTCCAGAGTTCTGCTAGAACAGCAGTAAAGATGGTGCATTGGTTGACTGTATCTGCTATTTTATAAAGCGACAGCGGTAGGCCTCGCCTCCGTCATAAAATCCCTGTAGTAGTTAGCATTTAGAGTATGGACCTGGCCCTAGTAAAAGCACAATATAAATCAAATGACCTCAACTTTAACGTGATCTTACTTACCAACTCAAATGCCTGCAAGTATAAACGTCAAGCCTAAGACAAACACGAAAGCATACAGACAAACAAGCGTGTAACAGAAACTGTATTGATTCTTCGAGACTGATCAGAATTGGTATTGGATCCTTAAAATTAAAAACCTATAAAATAGCTACAAACTGCAAAATTGTGTCAAGTGATGGATTTGAATACTGTCCTGACCTCCAAGTTGCACTTGGTACCGAAATGAAAAAAAACTACTGAATTAAAAATAAAGAAACTACACCAGATACCCAATACATTTTAATATTTCATGTTTGCTTTAGTAAGTTTAATATCAATGTTACTTATTTCTTATACTAAAAGATATTTTATGCAATTTCAATATCAATTCCGATACGTAAAATCATCACACAAGGTTTTTGTTACACTCAATACACATAACGCCAGCCTACAAAAGACACTCCTTAACCAATTACTACCCAAGCACATAACTACCAGAGGATTAGACGCGTCATGAACGATCATAGTCTCAGGTCGTCGCCGTCTCTCCACGAGGGGCGAGCTAGCGGGCTGCAGCGACGCGGGCCGCCTCCTCAAGGACATCTCCTCGCCCTGTCTGTGCGTGTGCACGAACTTGTACAGCTCTCTGTGGAACTGCGGACAAGTGCGTCCAGTGCGTATACGTGCGTCTCATTACATACACTATGTGACGAATAGTAGGAAAGTATAATTACATAAAGTGTGTAAAATCTTGTACAGCTCCCTGTGGAACTGCGGACAAGTTCGCTCAGTGCATATACGTGCGACTCATTACGTACACTATGTGACGAATAGTAGGAAAGTATAATTACATAAAGTGTGTAAGAACTTGTACAGATCCTTGTGAGACTGCGGACAAGTGCGCTCAGTGCATATACGTGCGACTCATTACGAACACTATGTGACGAATAATAGGAAAGTATAATATATTAAAGTGTGCAAGAACTTATACAGCTCCCTGAAGAACTGCGGACAAGTGCGCCCAGTGCGTGTACGTGCGACTTATTACGAACACTATGCGACGAATAATAGGAAAGTATAATACACTAAAGTGTGCAAGAACTTGTACAGCTCCCTATGAAACTGCGGAAAAGCGCGGCTAGTGCGGTGTAGTACCTACACTATGTCGACGAATAAAAATAAAACGAAATGACGAAAAATACATGGAATAGTAGGCAATTATAAATAAATAAATAGTTTTAAAAACAGTAGATTATCTTTAAGACTAATCGCTGGTGAAACAAACAATAGATTTTCTTTTGTGTCTGGTAAGTTTACGTTCAAAGTGCACTCTAATGGTAGACAAAGGGGTTCAAGAATGGTGGACACCTTCCGAATAGATATAATCGAAAACTTGGAATCTTGTTAGAATTAGAATACCAACAGCATTTCTAAGATAGGTAGATGAAGGCGAGATCATTGAATGTCTTTTAACTTCCATCAAAAGATGATAGCTTGCAATTGCAATACAGTGTTGTGTAACGACAGATATGTGTAAAGTACGTTGATACTTAGAATATTAGTGCATCTATCAAAACTTAATAATAAGCATAAAGTTCACATTGAGCATGCATTAAACTCTAGCAGGTTGCTATTATACTCTGTCCATTCGTTTATTTTCTTTTTGACAGTTCGAAATTAGTGATTCCCTTACGCGTTACCAATTCGATATAAAATAATAATCGATTTTATTTTAGAAGAACTTTCAATCGATTTAATGTAACGAAATATATTATTAGATAAAACTTTTATTATTCGTTTATTAGTTTTTTTAAATTATATTATATGAAATAAATAAACATAGAAATATTAAAAATTTGTTTAATAAATATGTAGGTAGTAATCGATATAGTCTGTAGTTGTTTGTTAAGCACAGGGCACTTCACTAAGTGGGCGTTTCCCGTCAATAAAGTAGTATATTACTGTAGTACATTATTCCAAACAAAAAAAAATGATAATTCATAGGCATGAGCTGTCAAAAAGAAAATAAACGGCTGGACAATGTATAGTCATTTATAACAGAAGAATCGAAATGTCTACGCGATTGTGGAATTACCAAGCTCTTTTTATGGGTAGTACTAGATCTACTAAACTAATGGATACCATATTTATACTATCATATAAAGCGGAAGAGTTTGTTTGTTTGTTTGTTTGAACGCGCTGATCTCTGGAATTACCAGTCAAATTTGAAATGAAATGAAATGAAATGAAATGAAATGAAATGAAATGAAATGAAATGAAATGCATTTATTTGTTCAAATGTGGATACATATTGGTGTCATTACAGTGGAAGTCCAGCACATTTACCATTTCCATGGCATACAAATATTTATAATTAAATCTAAAATGTATATTCTTCATACTAATAAAATTTAAAGAGTCAAGTTACCAATTTGTTACATAAAAATGTCAATTAAATTCAGGATCAATAAATTCATGCATAATTACAATAATTCATGCATAATTACAATAATGAATATTTCGTTTTGCGTTTGATAACCAAGTTCTTGAAGAAAGTTATAAGCTATATAACATCACGCTATCAGTATGGTCACGCGGCGAAGAAGGAAGAAGAAACATAATCACTGCAACATGAATGTTGTAGCAAACAATGACTGGCCTCTAAACTGTGTTAATAGTAACCTAGTTAATTCTGCTGATGCTTATATTTATTTTCTAATAATTTTGAATTAGTACCTAGTTATTAAACTGCAACGTATACCTATTTATTACACAATATTGTTTATTAAATATCTTTAGTCCAAATTAGTACAAATTAATTTTATATAAGTACTTACAATTTGATCCACTTTTATTTTACATAATTTTAAAGAAAATATTTTATTTTATACCTATCATAAATTCATAACACTATTACTAGCACTTAAACCGCCTGTGATACAAGATTTTCTTAGTACAGGCATACAACATTCTAGCATTGTATTTTGTTAAGATTAACCTATGTATTTATTTTACCACATGTATATTGAATAAATGATTTGATGATTTTGATGATTTGATGACGCTATTGGCGACGGGAGCAGAGTTGTAACCAGCGATGTAACTTAACGCGGGTGAAACTGCGCTGCGGTTAGTTAGCATACTATACATTTCTAAAAGTAAGACCACAGATTACTTATTGACCTCCTAGAATTTTGAATTCAGGCCCTTAATGCTGTTATATGTAAACAACGGAATTATCCAAACAGTCAACAATGTTATTTCTTTTAAAGACATGTCGTCTCTGCTTCTTAAAATGGTCCTCAAATTCTTTTGCGTTGAATAGAATAGAAAATTCTTTATTATATTTAACCCAAATATTACTAAGTTATAAATAATTGTTTGTATTAGTCATAAAAAGTTGATTAGTCAGGCATGCTTAAGGCAATAACTTCAATTTATCTATAATATTATACATTAAACAATAGTTATATTAAAACATAAATTAAAAGATACTTACCTCAAAGCCAAGCTTGAAGATCTGTAGCAGTAGCTCCCTTACTCTAGTGACTACGGATTCGTCCCAGCTTCGAGAGTCTTCCACGGTCATAGACGCGCTCCGTTCAAGAATGAAGGAGATGTGCTCGAATATTGTATCGCGAATCGCCATTAGACCGTTCTGTTGAGAAACGAGTGCGTGTATTAGGATTATATATCTTTAATGGAAAAATGACGTATAATAAAATACGCTATGACGCCATTCTTTATCTTACGTTCACTACCATAAAGTTCAAAACTGCGTCATTTTCCACTTGAGGGTGCGAGTCATTATTGCAAGATGAATTACAGATATAAATAGATATTTATGACCGTACTCCAGTGGCGAAGAGTGACGTTTTGTAAGAGGGAAGCTGGCGCAAAAATTGTTTACCTTGAAGCACGACGTATGGTCTATTTCTATACTGTAATAGATATTAGTCTTTGTGATTTATCTCAAAGGGAAGCCGGTAGGAATATATATGTATGTAGGGTTATATGGACTCTTCGCCACTGCCGTACTCTCTTGAAAATTAAAAAATATAATGCTTTTTTGGAATAATATAATATGATTTGTGTAGTTATAACTTCGATTTGAAACTTTCTGTAAAAATAATAATGCATATGTTTTTGATTAAATAAATGTACGAGCAACTGGATTGTCATTTCATCATTTTCATCAAACAATGAACAAAGAAACTATAGCAATATAAAGATTAAAAGTAGAGGTATAGTAATTATTTTTGAGATACAATTAATTAAAATCGGCAGTGTTTTCGGCCGTACAGGCAGTAATGATAGTAGTATACTCACGAACATGTCCCCCCTCTGCGTCGTGTAGGCGGGCGGCGGCGCGCGCGCCAGGCGCGAGGCCAGCGCGCGCGCCCACTGCGCCGCGTGCAGCGCCGCGTCCCGCGTGCGCGCGTACATGCCCTGCGCCGCGCGACACACCGCGTAGATCGCTTGTCTGGAGTAACAAGCGATGCATCTTTCTAAAGTCGGATCTCCATTACGGCACGGGTCGATCAGCTGCCTCTAAATGTTTATACTCAGAGGCGCCTCAGTGTGAGCCGTGTGTTTAGTGAAGACGGTTGTACGTATGCTCGAAACGCGACAAAATAAATAAAGATGATAATGCGAAATTTAGAAAATCTTAGTTTCTGTTAAAGTTTGCCACTCGATAAAATATTATGTGGTTACTGAAGTGAAAATGTATTAAGTTGCTGTAGGCCGCGGCACGCTCAGAACGAAGCAGCTCTTCACGAGGCTGCACGAGTGGATACGCGGATTTACATAAGACAACATTGCATCAGTATTTTGTGAGTCGACTACAAATTGGACATGCACAAACTACACTGTCTACCACTACTACCGCAATTTTTTTTTTTTTTTTTTTTTTTTTTTTTTTTTTTTTTTTTTTTTTTTATATTGTAGCCTACCAAAGTGACTCCACCCCGCCTGATGGTAAGCAGTCAGTGGAATCCAGAAGCGGTGGCCACTATACCAATAGCCATCCTCTTAATCTGCTGGTATGGTGGCCTCCACTATGGCGGCTGGGAATGGGGTTAGAGGAAGGGAATGAGGGAGGTGAGGAAAGAGGAAAGGGGGGAAATTGGGCCTCCGGCGCTCTCACTCACCGAACGAAACGCAGTAGTACGGATACTACTACTCTTAAGTCGATCTTCTATGAGAGGGTAGTACTTCCCCGGACGATCCGGCCCATTCATGCTGAAATCAGCGTGGATCTACTACGTCTGCAATTATTGGTACGGCGCTATAGAAACTGACTCAAATAACAATGAAGAATGCAATGTAAATATCAGCACTGATCACCAGATTCTATTTCCAATATTTGCTTTCCTACAAAGCATTATTTAAATTAATACAATTCTCACCTGTCAGGATCAATTTCTTCCTCACCATTGCCAATTAGTTCGAACTGTTGTAGAAGCCTATTCAGTTGATTACATGTGATATTTCTGTTGGAAAACAAAGAAAATCATTGATCGCCACGCCTGCTTAAGATATGACAATTTAATAATATTTATAAGTCTAGAGTTTTTCACGATGTTTAAGGTAGAGCTACGGATATAAATGTGACTTACGAGAATGTAATAGGCGCGAGTACAGCGGCACATTTGATACGCTTCGCGAGCTGTGCGGTGAAGGCCCACTCCGCTTGTAGCCGAGAACGAGGCAGCAGCTCTGTCTCCGACATCGTGGTCAAATATGATAGGTATTGCTAGTAAACAAAACAATATACTAAAATATAAAGGAGAAAAGTTTGTTTGTTCATTTGTTTAAACGCGCTATTTCTTAAAACTACTAGTCAAATAATTATTTTTGCAGCCCGCTTCTTGAGGAAGGTTATGGGCTATGTAACATCATGCAACGAGCCACGGGAGCAGTGCAGTAACAAAAGATATAACTTAACGTGGGTAAAATCGCGATGCGGACAGCTAGTATTAACTAGATTAGAACGAAATTTCTTAAAAAGATCAGTTAAAAACAGTAATTTACATGCTAATGCGTTTCAATAGGCGAGGAGTGTCGGAGCCGGGTCCAAGGTGTGAACCTTGTGACACTCCCATCGACACTAGATTTGTATACGTTTAAAAATCTCTGACCGTGATAAGTTGCGACCGATTTCTGTGATAAAACTCGCATAATCTACAATAGTGATCCATAAATTCTAGAGTGATCAAACTCTTGGTTTAATAGGCTATGGTTAACGACATCGAACGCCTTTGAAAAATCATTATAGATGACATGTGAGTTTAGTGACTGTTCTTTTGCATCGTATGTCACTGACGTACTCGAGAGGCTGCGATAGTTGATCTTCCTGAAGAAAACCAATATTGAGGGAGATCAAACGGCGGATTTAAATGGTGATGATTGCAGCGTCGGACAATGGATTCTATTAATTTATCCAAGGCTGATAAAATGAAACTAGGTACGTTAATGTTGTCAGCTTTGAGCCATCAGTAATGTAATTTTTTCGTGGTCGTATGAACCACTGTAGCGGTTTACCTTGATGATGGTCTCGACGGTGCCGTCGAAGGTCCGCGCGAGCTGCAGCAGGTCGGCGGCGGCGGCGGGCGCGGGCGCGCGCGCCCCCAGCGCCGCGCGCACGTGCCGCGCGAAGTCGGCGCGCATCTCCGACGCTATGTCCAGGCCCTCGCGGAGCTCGTGGATCAGCTGCGGGGAGAGGGAGAGAGAGTTTTACTACTGTTTTCGATTATTAAGAGACGAGTGTACTGTGAGGAACATTCTAAAAAGCAGTGATTCAGATTACATTTGCTATTAGGCTTATCCCACATTGGGCGTATGACGCGTGCGCTGCACGGGCGAGTGCGCTGAGCGAACTGCGCCGGGCGCATACTGATATTATATTAGCACGTGAGCTCAGCATGCGCATATCGTAAATCGTTAGAGTATCTTTGAATTGATACGAGCAACAAAAGGAACCGAATTAAATCGTATTTATAAAGGTTGGTCAAAGGCCTTTGATATTGTTGGCCAGTCTTTTCGTACATAAATGTTGACTCATGCAGGACTTTTGTTTTGCTATTCGGATGGTGCCAATTCCACTTCACCAACAGACTACATCTTGTAAAAATCAGAACCACCCAAATCTCTTCAAATCAATATGTGAGGTCAGGTGTCCTTCAAGACGTATACTTAGGATCTAGATTTTCTTTCTCGTCTATTATATGAACAAGTTAATTTTTAACGTAACATCCGAATACGTTAAAAATTTCACTAAAGGAAAATGACCATGTTTAAGCCAAAATACAAAAATTCAACAAACGAAAACAAAAATAGACATTATCGCCGTATTTTCCACACGTACCTGTTTAACAGTAAGGCAGCTAGGATGTTCGGGCCTGGACTCGAGCCTGAACGAGAGGTAGTCGTGCACCGCCTCCATACAGATGCTGCTCAGTAGTAAGAAGTGGGAGCGGTATGAGGGCAGACGCATCGAGATACACTCTTCAGACCAGCAACCGTACCTGGTGATATGAACAAGTCAATAATAAAAGTGCTTAAAGTGTAGCCAAATTTCAAACAGCCATAAATCAATGATTGTGTATGAAAAGTATTTAACAATTTTATAGAAACAATAGCAATGTATGAAACGTAGCAAATGGCATTCTAAAGATTCTGCTTAAATACTCCATTAGAGGGAGACAGGCGTGAGGTTGCGTAAGTTTAGTTTTAGGGTTGTGGCGTCATCTATCTGTCCAATACTAACCAACATGAAAATCAACATGAGCGAAGACGACCAAGTAGTACATCATAGAAAACAGAGATGGCGACTGATTACTAACTACCTATATACAAGTCCCGACTACAAACTGTCGGGCAATAGCTCGCGAGGCACAATCTCCTAGTTTGCGAGGAAGATCCTACCTCTGGTTGTAGGTATATGGTTCACGAGTGACGGTAATCATCTATCATCGGATAGATCATTTGCTAATCTGTCATTATTCACAACAAAGAAGTACAAAACTTAATGGCAAATTAATCTATACTAATATATAAAGCGATAGTTTGTTTGAACGCACTAATCTCCTGAACTACCAGTCCGATATGAATAATTCTTTTTGCGTTTGATTGCCCAGTTCTTGAGGAAGGTTATAGGCTATGTAA
Source organism: Parascotia fuliginaria (assembly GCA_963082885.1). Taxonomy (NCBI): domain Eukaryota; kingdom Metazoa; phylum Arthropoda; class Insecta; order Lepidoptera; family Erebidae; genus Parascotia; species Parascotia fuliginaria. The sequence goes on along the minus strand of OY720181.1, from coordinate 18,565,413 downwards.
CATCACGCTATTGACAATGGATGCAGAGCAGTAACCAAAATTGTAGTAAACCAATAAAATACTATACTTTTAATTCGAAATCTAGCTGTCTTACCGTCTTAACTCGTAAGTTTTAACTTCATCCACGTCACGTGCCTCTGACTGTTCGTTACCAAACTTCATATCCTCGAACACCTCTTCACCATCGTCTTCAACTGATTCAGCTTGTATTGTCTGACAACAAAATAAGTAAAAACATGGGTATTTTAAATTTGTAGCCTAAACTAATAATAGAGAAATTATTTGTTTTATGTATGTTTGACTGGCCTGTTGGTCTAGTGGTTAGTGACCCTGACTGCTAAGCCGGAGGTCGTGGGTTCGATTCCCACCCAGGACAAACCTTTGTGTGATGAGCATGATTGTTTGTTCTGTGTCTGGGTGTAATTTATCTATAATATGTATGTATTTACAAAAAAAAAAAAGTATATAAGTAGTATATCAGTTGTTTAGTACCCATAACACAAGCAAATATAATTGCTTAATTTGGGGCTAAATGGCGCTGTGTGCATGTGGTAGAATATTATTATTATTATTATTATTATTATGTTTGTTTGTAATGGTTGAACTCAGAAAATTCTGCCGCTTCGTAAACACGAGGACGGGAGTTCGAATCCGGGCAAGTATCAATGCGATTTTTTAAATTATATGAACTTTTTAAGTTTATCTGGACATTTCTGACTGGCGGTAAAGGATCATCCGGACTTCTGAGGAAGTCTGAAATCGCCAATCCGCCTTGAGCAAGCGTGGCGATCGTGGCTCTGTATGAGAAGAGGCCTTTCCCTGCAGTGGGATAGTAACGGGAAGATATGATTAAAATTACATTATTAAGGAATAATAATAGCCTGCTTTTTACTCAGACACATCGTTCAATGAGGATTTTTAAAGAAATAGGTATTTTGACGGTGGTGTCTCAGTATATCTTCGCCAATATTATGTTTATCAAGAAAAATATAAAATTGTATTCCAGAAACTGCGACATGCATTCTGTGAATACTCGAGGTAAACATAAATTAGTTGGTACATATTTATTATCGCCTACATAAAGTAAACAACTCATTTGCGGGTCTAGGTGTACGTTTCTATAACAAATTACCCATTGATATTATGAATCTACCCCTACAAAAATTTAAACAATCTGTTAAAAACCGCCTTATTCAAAAGGGTTATTATACTATTAATGATTATTTAAATGATAAAGCAGCATGGGTATAGTTGCTCGTTTAATGGAAGATTAATGCTATATTGATTGTTATTGTTGTAGCTATATTGACTATTATTATCATTAAGTATATTGATATTTTTATTATTGTACATAGTACATATATTGACTATTATTATCATTCAGTATATTGATTATTATTATAGTAATTAGAATAGACTATTATTATAGTAATTATATTGACTATTATTGAAATTATGTTGACTATTGTAGTAAAAGTTTAATGTGAAGTAGATGCATATCATGATCATTATGAGTTCGTAAGGCATAATACATTTTATTAGGGTTCTTTTACCACCCATGCTTTGCATTGTCATGCTCACTAAAATGTCATTGCTTGTGTTGTCGTATTGGCCGGGTCATCACCTTCCCTCTAATATGGCGAGGGTGATGATGGCTGGTCTGTGCGTCATGCTCGTGAACGGGTGCTACTTGGGATGACTGGTCAATCTTGGCTTGGCATACTTTTAATATTCAATCCAGTATTACCTTGTCGTGCAATGTGACCAGGAGTTGCATTTAACAGTTTAATAATAATTAAAATACGTAGTCAAATTACCATACTAGATGAAACTAAATAATTGAAATCCTCTCTTTTCTTTCTTTAATCTTAGTATTATATTAATTGGTTAATTTGTAATAATTACTTTGTATGGTTCTTTGGTTGCGTCGAGTGTTTAAATTGTAACTCATTCAAATAACTGTAATTATCTGGCGATTAAAAAGAGTGGCGTGAGTTTCTTGCCCGTTCTTCTCACAGCTCTACCTCGTCAGCGAACTGGCTGTAGGTCAATTGGCTGACTTCATGTAATGTTGACTTTTCATAAGCATCATACTTTATGATCAAAATGAAATAAATGCTTTGACTTTGACTTTGATGTTAAGATTAATTTTCGACACCAGTTGGCACTACTTCCAACTTTAACATTGGGCCAATCAGGGGTTAACTTCCAAAAAGCGCTTGACAGCTAGACCTGACGCATTGGTGCTGCCACCTCGTGGCCATCATTTTAGAAAACCCTTTCAGCAATTTTCTTTTGTCCTGCACATGAATTATCCACTTTGTAAATTAAACATTAAAACTTCCGAAATGAGCACTGAAAAATATTTATTTTGATAGCGCTGTCAAAATGTAAGACCTTTTACCACAGTGGCGCCAACTGGTGGCGAAATTTTTCCTAAACTGTATTACACCGATGAATAATGAGTGAAGAGCGAAAGATATGCTAGTAGTACTTACATTAGGTTTCTCCAACGTCAAATACACCTTATCAAGCAGAAGGCATCTCATCTTATCTATAAACTTCATACATCGTCGCACGCCCTGTGTCTTGAGTATGTCACGATGGTACTCTCTATACATAGACACTTGACATTTATCCAATAGTCTCATATGAGTGAGGTCTCGTAGAACTTTGGTGTCGAGTGCGGCTGGGTCCCGAGCCATGTCTAGCAAGTAGCCCACGCCCACGTTGTCCACGTGGCCCACTTTGCCCATGTTGCCCACGCTCGAGACGTACCCACTTTCAGATGAGTCGTGTGTGCTGTATTTGTCTGAGGGGATGTCAGGTGTTTCGGGGCCATTGGGAACTGTTATAAAATGTATATTATGTTAATTAATTAGTTGCTATGGCACACTTAACAAAAAAAAAATACTTTGGCTGTGTTTATTTTACCACTAGTTAAGGTGATCGCCTACCATAACAGTCGATTTTCTAAAGGCGCCAAACAGTACGGAGCTCAGTACAGCAGTTAATTTTGTATGTTTAAAAAATTTGCAAGATCCGAAACACAATATTGCGTTCCCAAACGAAAATTGCTGACATAGGTCTTAAAACCGCCAGGTTAAAGTAGGTCTGAGCCGTACATGTTTGTTGCATGCACCCAGATATATGGCCACGTATAGTCACAAGTGCCACAACATGGTCGACGACGACAAGAACGGCCTTATAGCCTACCAAAGTGACTCCACCCCGCCTGATGGTAAGCAGTCAGTGGAATCCAGAAGTGGCGGCCACTATACCAAAAGCCATCGTCTTAAACTGTTGGTATGGTGGCCTCCACTATGGCGGCTGGGAATGGGGTTAGGGGAAGGGAATGTGGGAGGTAAGGAAAGAGGAATGGGGGGAAATTGGGCCTAAGGCGCTCTCACTCACCGAACGAAACGCAGTAGTACGGATACTACTACTCTTAAGTCGATCTTCTATGAGAGGGTAGTACTTCCCCGGACGATCCGGCCCATTCATGCTGAAATCAGCGTGGATCTACCACCGTACAAACGGAGACGACCGGACGACATGACGTCTTTGCAACAAATGACTGGAGATTACTATTGATAGGGAAATTTTGAAGTCTAGAGGCCTTTGCTCTGCAGTGGGATACACAAGAAGGCTAATTAATAACAATAATAATAAAAAAGTAATTTATAATAATATACCTAATTAATTATTGTGATTTTAATTGTATATATAGATAGGGCTATCTGAGATAGTTGCCTAAGATACTGGTTTCGTTACCTAGCAACCGTTGTTATTTTGATCATATTAACAAAAATGTTTTAGGTAACTATCTCAGATAGCCCTATCTATCTCTAGAGATAGGTTATTAATATCGGGTGACAGTTGAAAAAGCAAGACAACTTTGAAAAGCAAACTCAATAAATAACTAAAACAAAACTCACTACAATAATCAACTCCAGAATTATCCACTACATCTTTGTCCTCGTCCTTTCCTTCGTCTTTCTCTTCTCCTTCCTTCTCTTCCTTGACGTCATCAGGTGTCTCCTCTTTGATATCCTGGGCAGAGGAATCGCTACTGCTTGTATCTGAAGGGTGAGCTGCTACGTTGAAGCGAACTTGACATGGACGGGTTTCTGATGACTGTCTGATAGGTGATAAAAAATTTTGAAGACTTAATAATATACATAATTATGTTTATAAGGTCTGTCAAAAAGTTTATTTTATTTATAAATACAAAATTTTAAACTTAGGCTGATAAGATTTATACAAATTTATTTTAATTTTTTTTAATCTGTTGTATCGGCAGCAATTTTATTTGATTTCGTTAAAAATCGTAACGTTCTACTTATTTATAATAGCTTAAAAATATCAAAAATTAAAAAAGTAAAATTTCGGTAACCGATCCATACCTGCTAATATCAGAATCCAATGAAGTTCTCTGCTGTACCCTTCGTTGCCCCTTGAGCCTCATGGACCGCTGCATCCTGTTCATAGCCATCATCTTCATACGCATGTGAAGTACTGTGTTGTACCATAGACACATGACCTGTGATAAAATACAACCTTATATTATATTTTATTTTTATTTAGCCTACTAAATAACTCCACTCTGCCTGATGGTAAACAGTCAGTGGAATCCAGAAGTGGCGGACACCTTCCAAAAGCTATCGTCTAAAATTGCTGGTATGGTGGCCTCCACTATGGCGGCTAGGAATGGGGTAGATGAAGGAAACAGGCCACGTGATGGTAAGTGGTAACTGTCGCTCATGGACGACCTAGAGTTCCTAGCATTGCTCTTGCAATGACATGGACTCTGCGAAGCCGCTGCCTACTGTGAAGGGAGTAGGGTAGGTAAAAGGATTGAGGGAGGCAAGGAAAAAGGAAAAGGAGGAAATTAGGCCTCCGACGTTCTCACTCACCGAACGAAACGCAATAGTACGGATACTACTACTCTTGCGTCGATCTTCTATGAGAGGGTAGTACTTCCCCGGTCGTAACCAGCGTGGATCTACTACCATAAGAAAATTGGGATCGTATTTTTGAAGTTATACTTCTTTTGGCGCGATTGGGAAAAACGATGAGAGTGAATTTTTACGATGCGCTCGCACACCGACAGAAAAAAGCAACACCCTGAAGTTAGTTGCGAACCTTTGTGTGTCGTATCAGTACAAATAATCAGTGTGAATAAATAAAAAATATATTGGCGTTTATATCAATTCAATTATATTTATGACGGTGATAGATATTTTTTATTGATCATTTATCAGTAAAAAAAATATTTTGAATATTAGTGGTAAAAGTGGTTTTAATATACTGTTTTAAGTGCATTTATAGATTTGAGGTTAACTGTCGGTATGTATAATTTATTTACATTGCAAATTATAAATTATTACATTATTATCTAATAAATATTTTTTTTTGTTTTCTTTTATTTTAATTATATTTTATGATTTTTCATTATTGTTTCATGCTATTTATGTATATTTATGTATGTATGCGTTGTGTTATTATTTTGTATTTTTGGATTGTTACGCCAAAGAAGTATATCTTCTTACGTGCGTACATGAGTACACGCACTCTTTTTTTTTAATATTTATTAGCCTACTAAAGTGACTTCACTTTGCCTGATGGTAAGCAGTCAGTGGAATCCAGAAGTGGTGAACACCATTTCAAAGCCAAACTATCATATGTTGGCCTCCACTGTGGCCTTAATTTTGCTTCAAACAATATACTTATTTGTCCCTAAAAAGAACTAGTGTTTGAACAAGTTTACCTTAACTCTATTCTTAAACACGTTGGTAGCTATCTGCGGGTGCTCGATGGTCATGTTCCTGCTGGAGGGGTACAGCGACACGGCGTTGTAGAACGCGTCGAGCAATGCTCCTATTTCACGCATCGCCTTGCCCACGGCGTCGGAGCATAACTGGCAGTCGAATGATAAGCAGCCATTGTTTATTGGGTCTACTGTGAAATTAGAAAAAAAAAATCTTAGGCAAAGAAAAAGGATTTTATTAAGACACTTAAAAATCAACTTTAAGATTATTGAAATAAAGTTCATTATGGTTGAACATTACAAAAAAAAAATGCTCCGCGGGATGTTTCGCGCGCATATAAATGCACTTTATTTCAATAATTTTAAAGTTTATTTTCGAGAGCGTTAATAAAATACTCTCAGTCGAATGATAAGCAGCCATTGTTTATTGGGTCTACTGTGAAATTAGAAAGAAAAATCTAAGGCTCAGCGCAGAGAGAGTGGATTTTATTAAGACACTTAAAAATCAACTTTAATCCTATTGAAATAAAGTGCATATATGCTTGGACTTGACAAAAATGCTCGCGCGTCCTCGAAGATATGCGGGAAGCCACGCGCGCATAGATGCACTTTATTTTAATAACTTTAAAGTTGATTTTCGAGAGCCTTAATAAAATCCTCTCGTCCGATGGCCACCCGCAATAAATCCTACTAATATTATAAATGCGAAATTTTGTGTGTATGTATGTGTGTATGTGTTTGTTACCTACCACTTAGTGCCTAAACGGCTGAACCGATTTCGATGAAAATTGGTGCCGGAGACGTACACAGACAGTTATTATATTTTATCTCGAAAATCGGTCTGGTTTGGGAGACTAACACATTTTAGGTGCGGGCACAGCCGTGGGGTGCAGCTAGTATAATCTAATTCTGAGTTAAATAATGCCAATTTTGTTTACCTTCCGATTGATCCGAGAGGTCTTCATTAGATCCTTGCGGGTGAGGATGCAACTCCGGCACACAAGGGTTTGTGTTCACGAATCTGTTCAATATATAACAACATTAGTTTTTATATTAGCCTGAAAAGTGCCTTCACTCCGCCTGGTAAGCAGTCAGTGGAACCCAAAAGTGGTGGCCATCATACCATAAGCCATCGTCTTAAACTGCTGGTATGGTAGCCTCCACTATAGCGGCTGGGAGTTAATGGGATAGGGGAATGGAATTACGGAGGTGAGGAAAGAGGAAGGGAGAAAATTGGGCCACCGGAGCTCTCATTCGACGAACGAAACGCAGTAGTACGGATACTACTACTCTTACGTCGATCTTCTATGAGAGGGTAGTACTTCCCCGGACGATCCGGCCCATTCATGCTGAAACCAGCGTGGATCTACTGCCGTATACCGATATTATATTATATTATTATACTGTGGGCACCACACTGATAGTTAATGGGGAGACTCCGTTAGGGCCCAAAATACGTCTTTGACTATCTACCAAACAAATTTAATATAAAAGATTTCATGTTATATATGTCAAATTCAAATAATTGTTAAATTCATGTCAATGAAAAAATTCACGGAACGAAGCCAATGCAGACCACTAAATTCTATACATATAATTAAATTGGAGTGTCTGTTTGTAATATTGAAATAACCGTTTTTTACTACATGTTTATGAATATGTATACGGTACATACACCAAAAAAATTTTTTTTACAAATTTTGTCCTGTTTGTTCCGGCTAATCTCTGAAATGGCTGGACCGATTTTGACGGGTCTTTTATTAGCAGGTAGCTGATGTAATAAGGAGTAACTTAGGCTACGTTTATTTTATAAAAATTCTTTTGTTTTAGAAAAATAAAGTAATGTTGATTGACTGTTAGACGAAACGAAATTCGCCGGGTCAGCTAGTAACAAATATATAAAATAATAACTAACTTGTATTCAAATATATTATTAATAACAGTAGGGACGATGTTCCTCTGGGCACACAAGTAAGCGTCCTGTTGCGCGAGTGTTCTGCCGGCCAGTTTCGCTTGAAGCTCCAACCATATAAGGTCTTTAAGCTCATTCTGCCATACTTGTTCCTCACGGCTTATCTGAAACAATGGTATCGACTTTCCAATAAAAGGAAAATTTGTAGTTTATTGTATTCGTTTTAATATATTTTCTCAATTTTTTTATACGACTAAGGTGACAAACAAGAATACGGTCCGCCTGGTGGTAAGCAGTTACCGTAGCCTATGGACGCTTGCAACACCAGGAGCATCACTAGCGCGTTGCCGACCCTGTTAAAAACCTCTTGAAGAACTCCGTGTTGTAGTCTCTCAGGAAAACCTCGATGGTTATAATTGATCGATTACCTAACCTTCTAACATTTTGCGACCTGCAGGGCAAAACTGTTAGTGGATCATGCGTTATATCCCAAAATAAAACTAGACATCTAACCCCCAGTTTCTGAAAGGCTGATCAACGAAAAATTAACTAACCACCTGTTAAATCTCATGTGAAGTAGCAATTGTGTTGCTAAAAGCATGAACAATTAGTGTAATTTGATCTAGTTAGTAACTAATTAGCTCAAATTACACTAATTTATCCATATTTTTAGGTACTTCACATGAGATTTAATGAAGAATGATTGTGTGATTAGTTAATTTTTCGTTGATCAGCCTTTCAGAAACTGGGGTAAGTACTTATAATTAAATTCTTACACGAGACTGTGAAAATTGTACCCAAAAAGCATGAATCTCCTTTTAGCCTGAAACTCTTTGCCAGCGCACGTGTTCCCATCTAATTTTGATCCTGGGTCTTTTAAGCGGGGCGTGAAAAAGCATCTCACTAAGCCGCCATAGTGGAGGCCACTATACCAGTAGTTTGGCTTTTGGAATGGTGTCTGCCACTCCGGATTCCACTGACTGCTTACCATCAGACAGAGTGGAGTCACTTTGATAGGCTAATATAAATGTGATATATAATAATTGTACAGAACTTCATTGGAGAATAATTAACATACTGATAAGTTTGTTAGTTTCCTTGTGCTTAATTCAAGGCTATTTACCTAATGTAGAAGAAGTATCTAGTATTAAAAGAATGAAACTTACAGCTCGTTTACACCCCTTCTCAATGTTCCCCATATTGATGAGCAAACTAAACGTTTTATGAAAGCTGACTCTGCTGGGTGGCAGTTCTTCGTCTCCGTCGCATCGCCAGCGTTCCTCGCTGATAACCTCTCCTAAAATTGTCTTGTCGGGACATGTCTGACAGATAGTCTCCCTGTTCTTAGGACGAGAGGTTAAGGACATGAAGCGGTTGCATGATTCCACCTGCAACATTGGGAATGGTAAGGTAAATGTGGGTTATTAAAATAAATTAATACTTTCGATTAGAATACAGATAATTGATGTATAGCTTCTGTTTCGTTTAGTTAAGTGCGTGAGTGCGATTCGATTCTACTCCTTCTGCTCCCTAATAACTTTCTCGAACGGCAAGAGCAAAGTTCCTTTCTTAGCGCTTTTCTGCAAGTCTCAGAGGAACGCAGCCATGTTTATTTATTTATTTAATCTTCTTACACAAAATAAAATAAATTGTACATAGACGGACTTAATGCCTCAACCTTTGGGTAAAAGTTTTTTCTTGATCACGGTAACCACAGGACCGAATCAAATGTATACAAACAAATAAACAAACAAACCTATGTAATAAATGCCACCTAGATACTTGTAAGAAAGAAAGAAAAAACATTTACTCAAGACATACAAACATTTACTTAAATTGCATAAACAATCCATGGGCTACACTTAGGCAAGTTATGTGCAAGATTTTCACCAAGATCAACATTTAGCTCGACCGAAAAATGTGACAGGACCCAAAACACATAACTATCCCCATTACAAGCCTGTGATCTTATTCCGATTAGAATAAAGTATAAAACACTTACTAGCGTGGGTACTGCAGGCAAAGGATTAGGTGATGGTAACGAATCAGCTCTGGTGTCATGGCTCATGTCTTGCTTACTGTCCCTCGCTCTGTTGCGCATCATTTTTAAACTAGCTCGCTTCTTCGGACGGTCTGATACTGAAACAAAAGCGAACATTTAGCATACAATAGATACAATAGACTACCGGACCAGCGGTCTTTTTATACATTGTCTTCGAAAACTTCGACTACCGAAGATAGGCCTTCTCCAAATTTTTCATTTGGAACGGTAATTTTCTCTGAAGCGCAGCAGTTTTGTGCAGTTCTATTGGTTAATATTTCTCCGTTTCTTCGTTTCGTGATCTCGCTCCGTTTCTATAGACAAACAGTCTCAAGATATGTAGGACTTAAATATGCAAAAGGCACATGGAGACCAGGTACCACTTTTTTTCTATTGAACCATTGGTGTCTTCCAAAAAAACTGCAATTTCATGCACCTAGTAGAGTGGTACTGAATCTACAGTAGTTTAAGATGTGTACATTATTAAGAGATGGTACCTCATCACGCATCGAACTCAGCGCAGGTACTATCACAAAAACAATGAAAATATATCCACCACCACAATGACTGGTCAATCTTAGCATGGCATATATCTAATACTTAAACCAGTATTACCCTGTCGTTCAATATGACCAAGAGGTGTATTTTAATTAAAATACGTAGTCTAATTACTATATTAGATGAAACTAAATAATTAAAATTCTTTTCTTTTCTTTTTTTAAATCTTGGTAGTTTTGACCATAGTTCTCCAATTATGTCGTGTAACTTCTTCTACTGTATTGGCTTAATATCGCACTTCAACCTCCGTATATTTTTACACCTGAGAAGTTCCGCCTCCGCCTGCTTACTGTTGTGTTTCTCAAGTTCAGGGTTTAGAATACACATTCTAATTTGCTCACCATAATATACAATTGTCGAGGTATGAAATAATCCTCAATTCCACTTATTTCGCTTGCTGTACAGTTTTCGTATCTCTGTCCAAACCGCCACCGATTGTTTTATTTACCGCCTTTAGCCTCTAAGTGAAGTACAGTTGCAGCCTAAGCAGTTAATAAAAAAAACAAGCTATTCTATGATTAGTGGCTACTTGCAAAATCGAAGAATGTAAGTGATTGTGTTAATATTTTAATTTTATTTATAAAACTATCTAAGTGTTATTCAAAAGACCGTAGTCAAAGCAACACTAGGTACATTATTGTGTTTCAGCTTGTGTAGCGATATCGGATATCGGTGCCTCTAAGGGTTGAACAAACCAGATCTATCAACACGGCATCGCAATTTTCTATGCTTCTATTACTTTCTATCACTGAGACTCGTCATTGACTAGAACGAGTAAGAGCGACAAATGCAGCGTGCTGTTGCGTTGCGTCGCTCTTTTTCGCTCTAATAAATGACTATTCTGAGTGACAGAAAAATATAGAATACGAGGTAGTTGGTAGGTTGACGAAGGAGCCTTGATAGTTTCGTTAATTGTAAACGACACAACTAGTAGTGCCGCTAGTGTCCTTGTCAAAAAACGTGAAAGTGCGGTTCCGTGCTGCTAGTATGTACTCGTTTAACCCAAGAGTAGCTAGTGTCGACACAAGAGATAGTAACTACTTACAACTATTACAGCATTTTCCTTCTTTTTTACAAGCTAGCTGCGGCAGTCGGAAGCGGCAGTTGTCCAGCCAACTGTGCACTTGCAGCCCAAGGTCCATAAACGGCGAGCGGTTACCACTTAACATCAGTTGGGTCGCAGGCTTGTCTAGCATGACGCAATCAAAAAGAGAACTTTACTTCAAAAAACTATGTAAGTATTTTATCCGCATTCTAGAACCCATATCACAAGCTATAATAATATATGCTTATTTTAGGTCTAGATATCGTTGTGTAGCAATTAAGTTCCTTGATGAGGACTGTGGGTGGATGTGGATAATAAATCTGTAAAAATGATACCCTAACCAGCTATTAGTTCAAAGTAGAGGCCATCATGCCAGCCGTATGCTACAATGCCAATTAAGATTTATCTCTCCTGAATCCTACTGACTGCTTACCATCAGGTAGCTTGGAGTCTGGTAGACTAATATTAAATTTGCAACGCTTGGATAACAATTCACTTCTTTATTTTTGATCAATGAGCTGTCTAGGTTTTAGGAAAACATTTTAAGCCAGCGGAACAGCTGAAGGTAACTAGTAACCGCCGCATAAACCCTTTGGGCACCACCTACCATACTATACCAAGATAGAACCTGTTCCGTTGCTAGTAGAGCTGTTCCGTTGCTGTTGCTGTATGCTTTAGAAATTCTAAAGCTGTTCATGTGGTCTTCTGTGGATACTACCCCATTTCAAACAGCTTTAGTTAAAGCCAAAGTCATTCACAGTCGTTATAATAATGTTATGTGTATGGTCTCCGATCTAAATTATGAAACCTCCTGCAGTGTCGACAGCATAAAAGAAAAATTGTAAAAATTTAAATATTAGGTGTTAAGCACTATGCCCTGGAAAACACTTATTATAAAAATGTAGATAGGTAGGTACTAAAGGATGCTAATCTGAGTAATAATAGATCTGATACTCACTTGGCGTGTTGTGGTCATGCTGGTTGACAGCTTCTTTCTTATCTTTCAGGAGACGCTGGAACCCTGGCGTCGCGTCCAGGTGATTTCTGGAACAAAAGAAATATATTTTAATATTAACATAACATAGAGGTAGCCAAAAATATGACACGTAGGTAGGTATCGTACCTTGTATTGGGTAACATGTAACAGAGGACAAGTCTACTGCCATTTACTGTACACAATTCCAGACACTGAACTACATAGAATTTCTCGACAGAAAAAGGTTTTAATCCTACTGAAATCGAGCCCAAGATCTCTACGTGGTATTCTGTATACAGTTCCACTGACCTGAACAGGTCAGATCTACATACCTAAGCTATATTTTTTCAATGTCACGGCCGAGTTTAAGCGATTAATTGTAGGTATATAAGTAATATTAATTTTACTAATAGCTTGAGTTGATCAACAACGGACTGCTGTCAAAAACCGGATTAGCAGTAATAACTGTGTGACCAAACAAACGTTCAATGTGTACAAATAAAAATAAACGTAAATTAAACATGAAATGAAGCAGCCAAGAACGTATAAAATCAACACAAAGGAGGTTTACCTATACTATTGTGGGAAAGAACATATTTTACATCAATAAGTAACAAATGAAATAGTCAATAACGTTATAAATTCGGGCAGGCAACCGATGGACGAGGGCGGCTCACGGCCGGCCAAGAAGGGAAAACTTAATAAAGACCTAAGTCCAGTAAGTGCAGTTTTTTATCTGATAAGATGACGATGATTACAAATTCTTTGTCAGTGATTTTTCTTTTTGGAAGTAATAGGAGAACTCGAGAGTGACAGGCTACTTTTACCACGAAATATCTTATTTCCCCAGGATGCTTATAGTTACTTATTCATTAGACCATTAGGACAAAACTGTAAGAAGTTCCGGGATTTATATATCAGAAGATTCGAGAAATATGTATCCATGTTCATATTATCAACCATTAGCTAAAATAGATACATAGGTATGTCATAAGAAACGTAGTGTTATTGCTCTGAAGTCATAGAAATACGCGTTTGAACATACCTAGGTACACTCAAACTTTTCTCACTGATCAGTAGTGATCAGATTCTAGACAAATTGAATTCGGAAATAGTTATTTACAAATAATCTTACACTAGAGGTCCAGATAACATCGTTGCGTTGGACCAAACTTCCAAAGCGACTGAACTATGACTCTTTAAGTTATCAACATTTTTTAATTAGGTCGTAGCAACGTACCTACTACCTACGTAATATTTTAATATTAGTAAACATTAAAAACATGATAAGATGGTAATAAAATAAAGGCGAGTGATAACGCCACGATATACTAAGAATGTGATACATTACATTTTATATCAATATTTGGATATATGCGGAACTGTTTTATCCTTGCAAAATGACATTACCCTGCTTGAAAGAAAGAAAGAAAGAAAAATTATTTACTGTCCGCAATGCATTTGCGCAGTAGAATGACAATGACAAATATGTATACCTATGTTACATACGCAAACTGCGCGCCCGCTTGCGCCGATGAGATCAGCACTCAGCTTTGTGCTGGTCGTGAAACTAGCCACTAAACAGCGCTGATCTTTGGTGCTGGCCTTGGCTTGATGGCTGCTTCTGACACTGCAGTCAATGTAGCCGCGTTCTAGGCAAGGACTATATAAAACTTAGATTACTTTCAAAATGCTAACGAGAAGTACCAGTCAGTTTAGTGAATGGCGATCGTAATTTCAGTTGTTATCACAGTAATGTAAATCCGAAGGTTGTCTGGAAGAGATCGCTTTTAGTGATAAGACCGCCCATTGAAAAAAAAGAAAAAAAACGAAAAACAGAATTCTTTTTCTTCCTGTCTTCTTCTTCATACATGACTTCACACCTGTCTCCCATTAATGAAGTAAGCAGAGTCTATAGAACGCCAGTTGCTCTGTCCAAACATACCTCCTTTGCCTATGCAACATTCATTAATCTTTTTATACACACACATCGGTTACATTCAACATTCACTTTCATGCGATTACAATGTCGGTTGATATCACAGTAATGTCCATCCAAAGGTTGCCTGGAAGAGATCGCTTTTAGCGATAAGACACCCCATTGTCAATTTCAATTTAGCTACTTTGAGTCTAGATGGCGTTGTATGTAGTTGTTGTGATATTATTATACTAGTGTAAATTAAAAAAAATCTAGGCAAGTTTGTAACGGTCCACGCTCTAAGTACATTATGTGTAGAACCATCTTATTTCCTCAAGCGGTAACAGACAGCATATCGTTACCTGGCAACTAAATATCACTACTGCCGTCAATAACTCGGTCAAGCACGGTCGGTATAACAAACGGTTCTTTTAGAAGATACCTGTCCTGCATTCCATCAGGCTAATGATGTCTAATGATGATCGGGCAGACCTTAAGTCAACATAATATCATACTAATGAAGTAAGTAATGATATCCATTAAGTTAATGGCACGCTAGTCTCTACAAACAAGCCTGATAGCATATCGATACCAAGTTAATACTAAATGATTAGACACGTAGAGTGTACACTACACTTCAAAACATAACCGATCCTTTTTATTTTGGTAAACAGGCATAGGGTTCATCTGATGATACTGTAGCTTATTTGCATAAATATAGTGGTATAATAATTACAGCCTGTTTACTATCCCACTGCAGGGCAAAGGCCTCTTCTCATATAGAAAAGGCATGAGTATTAATCACCACGCTTACTCAAGGCGGATTGGCAATTTCAGACTTTTAAGTTCAGGTTTCCTCACGATGTATTCCTTCACCGTCAGTCAGACATGTTCAAGATAAACTTAGAAAGTAGGTAGTACATATGATTTGGAAATTTACATTGGTACTTGCCCGGATTCGAATTTCGAACCCACTATCTCGTGTTTACGAAGCGGGTGCCTTATGGTGATAGTATTAATATAATTATTCTTTAATGTCGAGTCTTAAGTAGGTTTCTATGGCAGAAAGTTAAAGAAAATATAAGGTGTGATCATGAGGGAGAATATAAGGGGGATAAAACAGAAGAGGACGGAGCGAATAAAAACGGAAAGAAAACTGTTGACGTGTGCTGCCGGGTAGGTATATGCCCCCATATGCTATTATATAAGTAAGATTGGCAATCACTCTATCAGTCTGGAGACTTTCGCTACTGGACATATCTAAATGCTTCTCGCAAAGGACGAAATTTGAAGTATTTTCGTTGGGTTGGCGGAGAAAAGACCACTATATGGTGATATTCAATAAGGCTTAATTGACGTGCAGTGCAAAATCTGACACAAGACAGATAAATATAAATAAAGAAAAGAAACTCATTGTTTTGTAGTATCACATATCGGAGAATTGTACGAACCGATCACGGATAAACTGAATGAAACGAATACTTAGATAACTATAATTTATGAATATACACGATTCACAAAAAATTCTGACTCACTGATAAACAGTACATGAATCAATGCAGTATCCTTTCGTCGTAAGCGACAGACGTTGAATCATATTGCATCATTTAGAAGCTGGTAAAGACTCAGACGTGTAAATGTTTTCAAGTAAAATACTTTAGAATTGTTGAAAAGCAGTACTAGTGCAAATAAGTAATAAATAGTAGCCTCCCTCCTCATTCGTTATCCCGATTTCATAGCAACAATTCTTCATAAAGTCTCTATAAACCTACCTTCTGACAACGTAAATTTACAAGTAGGTATATCACATTAGGTACTTATGGAGGTTTGTAAATAACTTCACGCCTGCACGTTATCCTGCTTCCATCCATCTTTTCCACATGTCCAAATTATCTTAACATACTCTTTTCAATTTTAGTCACATACCATTAACAGTATACATGATGTAGAGAGTCCGTGGCAAAAGCGGTCAACGACTTTGCTAGAATGTCTCAAGCCCTTATCAGATATTAAGCTATGTTAGTTGCTATATATACTGTAAGTTTCTATCGTTCGGTAAGTGATAGCGCTAGCACCCCAATTACTACGTCGGTGGTGTTCCTATTCTCTTCTCTGGTTTCCTTCTCCAGTCACGTTCTCAGTGCGTCACAACAACAGCTTGGTCGTATTCTTTCGTATTTTTCTGCAATACTTAGAGAACCAAGTTGTTATGGTTACAATTTAGGAGTTCTAATATATTGTATAAAAATACTACCTACATCCACCATATTTACTGCCATACATATTTCGATTAAATAAGAAGTCTTCGACCTCACCATCACTATCATTATTAAAGACCTTCAACAACATTGCTCTAACATTTTCGTCGAATAAGTGATGTCTAATGAAGTCATAGTTTTTGTTAAGATTGATAGCAGCGGTTGGATCTCTGCCTCAGTTGTGTTATTATTGCGATGTACTCGAGGTACAGTATGTAGGGGTATTTTCAAGAAGTATGCTAAAGTCTCTCCGCACTTAGGAACATACCTACTTAGAGAACATCCAGACTTAATATTGTGATTTTGGATCACGCCAAATTTTGGAGATTTTGATCACACTCTGAATCCTTTTTACAAAACTGCTAACAAATTATAAGTAACACTCTTTGAAGTCGAACAAAGCAATAAAGAAATATCTCAGTTGGGAATAATATCTAGTAGTCACATGTCGCTTAGCAGTCGAAATCCGATGGTAACTAATAAAATTATAAAGTTTAAACGCTTTTGAGGTTTTCGAAATTTTATTTCATCTTTTTATAAGTAAGTACTTTACGACTAGCAATATTTACTACGAACAGGGTTTATTTTCATACAGAGATAGGATATTGTACTTATTGATTCTCTTGCTCCAGGATCGGGGATAGCAGCTTTTTTTTTGATAAATCCAGATTTCGCCACAATTTTTCTCTTCGATTTATGAAAAATATGTGCGCTACTCGCTGGGTACAAAGTTTTTCCTTACGTATTAATAGATAAAGCGCAAATTTCGCAAAAGCCTCAATTAACAAAAGGTCCGCTTTTTGTAGGTCATTTTGATATCATCGAAATAATGACATCTAACTTAAAGTGCACATCGATCAAATGTGTAATGTTTTTCATACGCTGATAATATTAGATAAGGTGTATCACATTTATAGATCAAATAAAAGAATATTCACGTTTACCACAAATAACACAAACAGTCACTATTTTGTACCTTATCTATTACTAGACGTCCGCCATCCTTCGCTCCGGTATCAAAAGTTTCTTCGGTCTCACAACAAACGCCTACGGAAATAAATAGCAATAGTGTCGTATTGCATCATTCTGATTTACAAAGGCTCTTAATATATTAAAATTTTTAAAAGACTGAAAAAATATATCTAACATAATAAAATATAGCATATTATATATATATTACGTCATATTTGTAGCTTTCTAAAGCTGAAAAAAGTTTTTAAACCGGTTACTTACAGTAAGGAACAAATCACATTATGTGAAAATATTGCAGGAAAATCGTGAAAGAAAGACAGAAGGAAAGAAAAGACATTTATTTGATACTAGCGGCCCGCCCCGGCTTCGCACGGACATTTTTTTAAACATTTTGGGATAAAAAAAATACTTTTATATGAGAATATAAAAAAGATTTTTTTTATTTTCAGGTAATTTTTTAAATTTTTTTTCCGTAAGAACCGTCCTTGTACCTCAAGGAATATTATAAAAAAAGAATTAGCGAAATCTGTTCAGCTGCTCTCGAGATTTGCGCTTAGCAACACATTCAGCGATTCATTTTTATATTATAGATAAGACACAAACAATTCAGAATTAATGTTAGGTGACTATATTAAAAACTAAAAATAAACAATAACAAGAAAAATCTCAACACCAGAATAAACCGTGAGAAAACATCAAATCTGCGATAGTCAATAATGACAAAATCTAATGAATTCCTTTTTCAGCAGTACGTGTATGTCTACATCATTATTTCAGCTGAAAGACACAGACAAAATATGAACCTAAAAACATTCAGATGCTTTACAAGTTTTCTTAAGCAGGTCTAAGGCCACTATTAATTAGACTATCATAGAAATATGAGCATAGATGTGTAAGTAATTTTTAAATGAAGAACATAATTCATATATACATTTTGACAGCTGACACAGTGCATTACGGTGCCGCTATTAATTCGAATATTAATTAGAAATTTACGTTAAATCAGTTCGTGTGCATGTATAAAGTGTAGTTCACCTAACAACGACCTTGTGTTATCGTTGTTCCACTGTTATCTTCACCAACAAACACCAGGATTCTACAGAGATAAGTCCTAATTTTCTACCTTCATTCAATATTTTATGCAAGTGTCAAAAAGTACCGCCAAATCAGTTTGAAAACACTGTCAAATTCAATTGACATTTGTCATTTTCGATACTGACACTAACATAGTGTTGCCAAGTTATAAATATTACCCCGATATAAGGAAAATCTTTAACATGAGTGTATGTACTGTATGTAAGAAGCAAATAAAAACCACAGATTTAAAAGCCTGCTCAAAGTGCAATACAACATATCACTATCAGTGTCTAGGAGTGCCGACTGAGAATTTTAATAAGGAATCAAAAGCTTACAAGGCATTGTGGAAGTGCCCTGATTGCAAACTCTCTATGAAACAAACTGATAGTGTCAGTACCCCATCTCAACTATCAAATACGGGTCAAACGTTCGAGTCTTCGGCTGCGTACACCATCGAAGAGTTTAAACAGCATTTTAATAAAAAACTAGAAGAGTCACTGTCACGACTTCTTAGAGATATTCGACAGGACATTAACACAGAAAGTGCGGGCACTCGAACCAAAATTGAAGAGCTTACTGATAGTGTAAATTTTATGTCTGCGAAATACGACCAACTCAGGGAGGAACTCGACTCAAAAACTAAGAAGATTGAAGTACTTGAAGCTGAGAACAAGGCATTAAAAGCTAACGTAACAAATATCAACGATAGACTTAACGAATTTGAGCAACAATCCCGAGTGTCGAATCTAGAAATACAGTGCGTCCCAGAGCATAATTCTGAAAACCTCAAGACAATTATACAACAATTGACCACTACTGTGGGTTTCTCTCTTCCTGAACAGCATCTTGTGAATTATCACCGAGTTGCCAAAGTCAACCAAGAGTCAAGTCGTCCGCGCTCAATTGTGGTCAAACTATCTAGCCCACTCGTACGTGACAAGATTCTTGCCGCGGTTAAAACATTTAATAAGGCCTACCCAAGCGAAAAACTTAATTCTTCACACCTTGGTATAGCCTCCAAAGCACCAGTGTATGTATCTGAACATTTATCTCCAGCGAACAAACAGCTGCATGCCAAAACACGTCAATTTGCAAAAGATAAAGGCTTCCAATTTGTGTGGGTTCGTAACGGCCGCATTTATATTAAAAAAGATATTAATAGTAAAATCCTTATTGTAAAAGATTTGGATTTCTTAAATTCACTGTAACTTTGTAACCTTATATTATCCGTAATTTTAAGACCGTTATTTATTTTCTGTTAGTTTTTGTTTCTCAACAGTTTATTGTAGTTTATTTTTATTTGATTTTATTTTTATGTCGACATTGTTGAAAATTAATAATAAGTGTACTTTTTTAAAAATTCTTTACCAGAATGTTAGAGGTATTAGGACTAAAACCGAAACCATACGGAGTAACGCGATTGTGCACGACTATGACTTGATTCTTCTAACTGAAACATGGCTAAATGATTCGGTCTATGATCATAAGATCTTGGACAGTAGATACACGATATTTAGGCGTGATCGTAGCTCTTCCACTTCTCTAAAAGTCGAAGGCGGCGGTGTTTTGATCGCGGTGTCCAAGAAATATCAACCTGTGCGAAAAATAAAATGGGAGTCTTCAGATGAAGATCTCTGGATTGTTGTTAAACTAGGTCGAGGTAATACGGCTGTCTCGCTTTGTATTTGCAATCTATATTTTCCTCCACCAGTATCTCATAACCGTCTTGAAAACCTTATGATACATTTGACAAGCGTGTTACAACATAAAATACCTAAAAACTCAATAATTTTACTGGTGGGTGACTTTAACCTACCTAATTTAACATGGAAGATTGACACCAGTACTAATTTATTAATTCCAGCTTGCTGCCCAAGCAATACCGACAGTGTACTAACTGATGCTCTGTCCCTAAATGGTCTTTATAATGTTAATCCAATCAATAATGCCAAAGGCCGTACTCTCGACCTGGTTATAACTAACTCTAACAAGATTTTAAACGTATCCAAATGTCTAGCACCCTTGGTCGATGAAGACACCCACCATCCAGCATTAGATATTACTTTAAAGCTACTAGCTCATAAACCACCCAAAACCAAAAAGTCTGTCTCACTAAACTTTTCCAAGGCAAACTACAATAATATAAGAGACGAATTAGAAGCGATTAGCTGGAACACACACTTTGACTCGAAACAAAGTATTGATGAAACTGTAGATATATTTTACTCTGTATTAATGCAAATTATATCGAGCAACACACCAACTCGTCTTTCTGGCAATAACATATACCCTTTTTGGTTCAGTCGCTCTCTACTAAAAATGTTAAAGGAGAAAAATAAATTCCATACAAAATATAAAAAATACGGGAATCCCAGGGATTTAATTATTTATCAAGATTTACGTGTTCGATGTAAGTTAATGGTCCAAGAATGTCTAAACAAATTTAAACAGGAATCTAAAGATTTAATTAAAAAGAATCCTAAGCATTTTTGGACCTATATCAAAACACTGAGATCTAATAGTAATGGTATTCCCGATGAAATGTATCTAAATGGTGTAACAGTGCAAGGTGGCCAAAACATAAGCGATCTTTTCTCACAATATTTTCACGCGATATACTCTGACGAAAATATAACCATTAGCAATGCTAATGAAGAATCTATAGGCCATGCAACATCTTTTGCATCATGTTATATTTTAAAATCAAACATTTTAGGCGCCCTGAAATCCTTAAATATTAACAAAGGTCCAGGACCAGATCGTATTCCACCAATTTTTATTAAGAATTGTGCAGAACAGCTTGTTAAACCACTTTATCATATTTTCAATAAGTCTCTTTCAAGCGGAACTTTCCCGTCTAAATGGAAGCTTGCATATGTTACTCCCATTTATAAAAAGGGAGATCAGAATGACATTACCAATTACAGACCCATTTCAATTCTATCTGCAATGGGGAAAGTATTTGAGAAACTTATACAAACCAAACTGTATTTTCATCTAAAGCCTGTATTTAACATTAATCAACACGGATTCTTGCCTGGCAAATCAACTACATCGAACCTTTTAGATTATGTGACTAATATTTACGAAGCCTTGGAACACAAAACAGAAGTACATGCTATCTACACTGACTTTTCAAAAGCGTTCGATGTGGTAGATCACCTTCGTCTTATACAAAAATTATCCCACGCAGGAATTTGTGGCTCGCTACTTAGATGGTGCGAATCTTACATTACGAATAGGTCACAGCTAGTTAAAATTAGAGGTTATAGATCAGTAGCAAGAACGGTACCGTCTGGAGTGCCCCAGGGCTCACACCTAGGACCATTGTTCTTTTTGGTCTATGTCAATGATTTGTGTTCCTCAATAAAATCTAAAAACCACATGTTCGCAGACGATCTAAAAATATACCGAACTATAACCAACAACGACGACATAAGCTCTCTCCAGGCCGATATTGATGCAATAACTGATTGGTGCTTTTTAAATAACATGGCAATCAATGTTTCTAAATGTTCTCATATCAAATTCACTCGTAAACGGGATCCCATACCTGCCACATATTACATATCCAACATTCCAATCACAGAAGTCACAAGTATGCGGGATCTGGGAGTAGTGGTTGATACCAAATTGGATTTTCGTGAACATATAGACAGTATTGTAAGTAAAGGAGCACGATTAGCTGGTTTTGTCATCCGTCAAACCCAATTATTTCATGATCACGAGGTACCTATTCTCATTTACAATTGCTACGTAAGATCAATTCTCGAATATTGTTGTCAAATATGGAGCCCATCATATGCAGTGCATATTTCCCGTCTAGAGAAATTACAAAAACAATTCGTGTATCATCTTTCGTACAAACATAACATTTGTCGGATTCGAGCCTCTTATGATTCTAGACTCGCACATTTTAATCTTATGTCACTGGAACAGAGGCGAAACATGGCTGATATCGTGTATCTGCACAAATTGATGAGTGGTAAACTGGATAGTCCCTCTGTATTAGCAAAAATAAATATAGTTATTCCTCGACCAGGCACCCGTTCTCATAACCAGAAAACTTTTAGTTTGCCATATTGTCGCACTAATTACAGTCAGCACTCACCGTTGTACCGTATGTGTTCTTCCTATAACAATATTTGTAGCGAAATTGACATATTCAATGTATCTGTTCGAACTTTAAAACTACATCTTTCCAAAAAGTGTTTAAAATCTATTAATTAATCTCAATTAGTAATAGTGTCATTGTGATGTACCAAACTTATATAATTCTCATATGAATATTGTGTTCACTTCAAGAAGGGCATGCACTTACATGTTATTTTTGCGAATGTTATTCTAGATTATAACCAGTGTTATGTCCAGTTTAGTGAGCCATATTAAAAAAAAAAATAAAAAAAAAAAAAAAAAATTGTCGGTTTAATAACTACCTACTAGCTTTGGCGCGGTTTCACCCGCATCTTTGCTTAGCTGCTAGAGCAGTAAGCAAATATTGCTGAAAAATTTGGCTCTTTTATATTAATCTACAACAATAACTCTATTTTACCTGACGTTTTGCAGTTAGTGAGGTTCAAAGTGGTGGACAGAAAAAAAACCCTGAATGAGAGAAAAGGATTATGGACCCGAATACTAGTAAACGCACACAGACAGGTGAAGGCTCTATGCTTTTTTATTGTATTGGATTTTTTATCACATAAGTAAACAAAATGAGATATGATTTGTTTGGTACATATGGCGATGATACCATTAAAATAACTACATTATATAAAGTATACCAATATTGAAGAATATTTAAATATTTCATACTGATTGCAACATAATATGAAATATTTGCGTGGATTACTATTTTTTAACACGTGTATTATTAGTTTCTTTGCATAAGATATTCTGTTTGAATGCGAGTTTTACTTGAACAACCATGTTATATTGATCATCTTATTCTTCCTCATGCCCTTGCTTATAGCCGGTACTGGAATGTTCTTATTTATCAATTTTTCTGCCGCATATGCAATAAAATGTGGGCCAATTAAATAGTAGACCAAGAAAAATAACGAGACGAACTTTAACTCGGAAGAAATAGTCTTAAAACCGCAATAAGTAGAAAGGATGAAGAGACGCCATTGATCAGTAGACAGAAAAACGGTTTCTGCAAGTTTAAAAACAGCTTTATCTAAGCTACACTAACCACACATTAGATGAACCGTAAGCTTGTTTTAAGTGATCTAAAAGTCTTTGGTTGCGTTGATTGTCAAAATTGTAACTCATAAAAAAAGCTTTACGATTGAAAACAGTGGCCTGAGTTTCTTGCCAGTTCTTCTTACCGCTCTACCTCGTCAGCAAACTGGCTGTAGATTAATTGGCTGACGTTCATAGCATCATACTTTATGATCCAAATGAAAGAAAATGTATTAAGTTTGAGTTTAATTTCAGAAGTAACTCATGAATGGGCCGGATCTTCCGGGGAAGTACTACCCTCTCATAGAAGATCGACTTAAGAGTAGTAGTATCGGTACTACTGCGTTTCGTTCGGTGAGTGAGAGCGCCGGAGGCCCAATTTCCCCCCTTTCCTCTTTCCTTACCTCCCTCATTCCCTTCTCCATTCCCAACCGCCATAGTGGAGACCACCATACCAGCAGTTTAAGACGATGGCTTTTAGTATAGCGGCCGCCACTTCTGGATGCCACCGACTGCTTACCATCAGGCGGGGTGGAGTCACTTTGGTAGGCTACATTAAAAAAAAAAACTCAGTTAATGATAAGTGACGTGCGATACGGTGGCGGCGCGGCGGCGCGGCAGGCGGGCGTTGGCGACCATTCGCTAACTTTTATCTAAATTATCATAAACCCATAAATGGTGTCTGTAATCTCGATATATAAAATGTATGTTTGTGTATGATAATATTGATAAGCATAATAGCAGACCTTTTTTTGTACGGCTTAGTCAATCGTGTTTAGTATCGGCTAGCATTACATCAGGCAGAAAATGTTTGATATTAATAGGTCTGCTTCAAATGGTAGTTATAGTTACTACAGACGCTTGACGAGACTAAGGACGCCTGGCAGGACCGCGGCGGTTACTAACCGCACAAAGATAATAGTACATACGCAGTATATAACCTTCATGTTTCCAGAATATCCGCAGCTCCGTCCGAGTGAATCTCAGTTTTTGCATTTTAGCCATTTTTTCGCAATTAAACATAGCCAATGTTGTTTCCCAAGATCTATTCTATCTCTTTATCAAGTTTCATCAAAATTGGCTCGTGAATGTGAAAGCGTAACAGATAGACAGACAGACAGAGTTACTTTCGCATTTATATTAGTATAGAAGTATGGAGTGTGTCAGACGATGATGGTAAGTGGTAACCGGTGCTCAAAGCCTAAGAAAAAAAGAAAAATAGTTTCCTATTGGCTTGGCGCCTCTGCCTTACGCAACTATAGCAATCTGCTTGATAGAGGTCCAGCGTCTCGCTAAGTCTCTGGATACAGTGATGGAACATCATCATCATACGAGCTCGTTTTTATACAACTGCATCAGACTTCTTTTCACATAGTTAGAGAAGGCATTGATCGCCACGCTTGCTTAATGCGGATTGCGGACTTTAAACATTTTTTTAAGTTCAGGTTTCAGTTAATATATATATATTCTACCACATGCACACAGCGCCATTTAGCCCCAAATTAAGCATTTATATTTGCTTGTGTTATGGGTACTAAACAACTGATATACTACTTATATACTTTTTTTTTTTGTAAATACATACATATTATAGATAAATAACACCCAGACACAGAACAAACAATCATGCTCATCACACAAAGGTTTGTCCTGGGTGGGAATCGAACCCAAGACCTCCGGCTTAGCAGTCAGGGTCACTAACCACTAGACCAACATGCCAGTCAATCCGTCCGAAAAAAAAGTTGAATCGTCAATCCGTCTACAATTCTGAAATAATTGTAAAGTAATACCTAATTGATTTTCATAAAAAAACCGACTTCAAAACTATACCTCTATGTAAAAACATAAACAAAAAGTAAAAGTAGAATTCCTCAATATATCTCGAAAAAATTTTTGTACCGTTGTCGTTTAAAAAAAAACCACTATGTACATCATCCATGTATTATATTTACTTTTTGTTACATTTTATCAAAAGAGCTGTACCAATTGCAATCAAATTCATATATATATGGCCTATGCTAAGTATCTTCACGTTTTTGTAATATCGATATGCTTGGGACCGCCGGTAGTAAGCTGGTTTTTACGCAAGTAACGCTCCTTACCTATCTATTACGTGAGCCGCTTAATTGGACATCAACGAGAAAAGATGACAGTTTCTTATTTTAGATCGTCGATTACAACACACCTCAAGACTCACGGCAAGCAAATGTAATCAATTCTAGCTTTGCCAATATGTCTATGCATAATTGCTATGAATAATTTCGTGTGAATCTATTGTATTCGTTTGTCGGACTGTGACGGCCTGTACAATGTTAGGTATATTATTATGTATCTATTTGTTTAGTTAGCATACAGTATACAGTAATGATTACAATTCCAATGAAAAGATGGTAGGTACAGCATATAAACACTTCGCTCTCAAAAAAGCAGCGCAACGCGGGAACTAACTAAAGTTCCAGTCTTAACGTTCTGTATCACGTGGTAGTTTACACAAAGTTAAAAATAAGATTAACTATGGAGACAAAAAGTATGTCAATAAACAAATAGAGGGTTAATTACCATCTTTTTTTTCTTCTTCAATATTCCTTTTTTACCTACCTAGTTACATATACCTACTTAGAAAACTCCTAAATACGGTATGCCAGGTAGCAATCGAACCGTAACGAGCAACGTAGTGCCGAAATACGCCTCTAACAACTGTATAGACGCGAAGTCAAAGGTGGATATTGTATTGATGTTTTGGCATAGTTATTTATTGACAAATGATAAGAAAGTATAGAAAAAGCGCTAACCTCTAATGATTAGCACAAGAAAATGCCTTTAACTCAGTGGTGTGCACAAATTTTTGTCAGGGTAGGCATTATTTAATTAGGTTGCTAAAATTGTGAATTTAGGCAATTATTAAGGTAGGCAGTGTCCTTTTGCCTATATGGAGTGCACGCCACTGCTGTAATCCACCATAGTACCTACCAACACATTGTAGTAGTGTACGGCTCATAGTAATTACATTTAAAGTACATAAATTACTAAAACCAGTGGTTTCCTACATTTTTTGCGTTAACATGAACGACATAACCTTGAATATTTTCGTATTTACACGTCATTGCAAAGATTACGAGTAATATTGTCTTCATTTTATTTGTCACTACTACAAAACTCTTTTGTGTCAAAGGCCTTTTTTATATTAGCCTACCGAAGTGACTTCACTCTGCCTGATGGTAAGCAGTCAGTGCAATCCAGAAGTGGTGGCCTGTTGGCCTGGTTAGTGACCCTGACTGCTAAGCCGGAGATCGTGGGTTCGATTCCCACCCAGGACAAATCTTTGTGTGATGAGCATGATTGTTTGTTCTGAGTCTGGGTATATTTTATCTATAATATGTATGTATTTACAAAAAAAAATATGTATACAAGTAGTATATCAATTGTTTAGTACCCTTACCACAAGCAAATATAATTGCTTAATTTGGGACTAGATGGCGCTGTGTGAATGTAATAGAATATTATTATTAAAAAAAAAGCCATCGTCTTAAACTACTGCCATGGTGGTCTCATGGTCTCCACTCCTTAAGTTCTGCAAGCTACGTGTCCACCGACACTTCAGTACCTAATGCAACTCTGCGAGTTATTTAAACGTTTTGGTTGTTCTGTCATCGTTTTATCCGTTTTCCATACAATATTGATATTTTTCATGCCATTAAAATAAAGGTATCGACCCTAACAAGGTTGCACTAATGACTCTTGACTTATGATGAAGGGGATCAAGACGGAATGAATAAATTTATAGTGGATCGGAACGGAATTAAAGAATAATATTAACCAGCGGTGGACCAGATCAGGGATCCGACCTAAATAACTCATATCAAAAGTAGAATAGTTTAAACGTATGTTTATGTGGTATTTTTATACGAATTTTATTCTTGTAGTGTCCGACGAGAAACTATCTTGTGTCACATGCTAGGCCGTTACATAACACCGTTTATTTGTTGACTCTGGCTATACAAAAAATACGTTAATTTTACAAAAAAACATGCAGTATATAGTGTTCGGAATGTTAAGCAAACATTGGTATATATACATTATGCTGGGCCAACATACAACACGATAGTTGTGTATCATTGCTATGTGTAGATTATGTCAATAATGATTCAGCGTATTTTTAATTGATAGAGTATACAACTCGTTATGTCCTTTATGAACATATATACGTATCTACATACTTAAAATGACAAATATATACAATTTAAGTCGAGGTCACCATGCCAGAAGTTTGTTACGACCAATGGCATTTGGGATGTTGTCTATCACACCTAGACTGACCGCTTACCATCAGATAGGAGACATTTTGATATATTATATCTTTGCAGACAGAACATATTATTGCGATGTATTGCCTAAAACTAAACAATATTCGACATAAACACACGGAAACGTCACATACACTCATATCACAATTTTAATTGGCACATCCTACTAATCGTACTACTACTCGTATTATAAATGTATTTTTGTATGATAAGCAGTGAGTGGAGTCGAGTCTACCTTTGGTAGACACTGAGCAAAATCTCAAAAGCCATTGTGTCAAACTGTTGGGTTCACTATGACGGCTTTATTAATACTTAATGCTTTTTTAATCTCCGCCGAAATCGATATTGAAAAAAAAACGCTTCCAATTTATTAATATTTTATACGATGTGGAATACCAGTGTCATAAAATCCAGGTCATTGACTGCATGTTCGTTATTTCCCGTTCTGTACAATAGGTATAGCTGATAAACATTTGCAGTAGCTAAGTTTATAGGTTATAAAATAAACCAGCCGCGGGGATTTCTGACAGACAGAATACTGTCTAATAAATGTTATTTTTTTGTTATTGTAGGTACATGAAACAAGAAAAATAGGTATTTTTTGTTATGCTGCAATAGATAAGAAATCTATTCAGAATTTAAGTACTAGAAGTGCATAGTAAATTTCATCGAGAATTTTATCAATGAAATTTTGATGCAATACAAAAACCAGTTCGTTCAGAAATTTTAAATTAATAAAATAGTTATAAGTAGCGAATAAATTAGCAATCGTGAAAGTAGCTAACATTAATTAAGGTCTATAGACACTAGGTTGACCACTAACCACTCGAAAGAAGAGAAACTTAATATTATAATTTATAAGCTAGAGGTTATAAACGCTTTGTTAAGCTTTGATTAAACATACTTTCACATTTTTTTGGTATGCCGCTGTAAAATAAACAATCCACAGATTTTCGTTTCTTAAACCTTTCATAGACACTACTGTAGACACAATAGATGTTTTATTGTCATCACGGCCATATACGTTTACTGTCCTGGAAAGTGTTAAGCTATATGTACGAAGACTACATTTAAATAAATACATAAATAAACATAAAGGAAAATAGACAAAGCTTGGAATGTAGGATCAAAAGAAAAGTGCCAACACCAATTCACATTTTATATAAACACACATTACAAAGATGTCACTAACTTCCTGCCCCTCTCCTTGTTTCGTATCCTGGAGCGAGGTGGTGTGCTTCCCAGAAGGTCGGCCTCAGATCCATCCCCGGAGTCAGCCAGCAGGAAC